>OZ014520.1:472187666-472787666 GCA_963966055.1 Lathyrus aphaca | reverse complement strand
AAAATAAATGGCGGTGTTTTCAAAATGATAACTTCATTTCACTTTTTCTAAAAGCAAGATTAAAATCAATCACTAAAATGAACAACTTAACCCTTGCAGAGAGTGCCTTCCTGACAGCACCGACAACAGCACGGCTATGACATCGTATGACTTTGACAATCCAATCAATCAAGCTGATGAAGGGGTTGATGAAGAATATGAGCTTCCTGAAGAGCTAGCCAGGTTGTTAAGACAGGAGGAAAAGGTTATTACCCCTCACCAGGAGGAGGTTGAAGTGATTAATCTTGGTACTGACGAAGACGTGAAAGAGGTTAAAATCGGGGCCTGCCTGCAAGACTCAGTGAAGAGACAGTTGATAGATCTGCTTCAAGAGTATGTTGATGTGTTTGCTTGGTCGTATCAAGATATGCCAGGTTTGGATACCGATATAGTTGTGCACAAGCTGCCTCTGAGGGAAGAATGCCCACCAGTGAAACAGAAGCTGCGCCGAACTCGCCCAGACATGGCTATGAAAATCAAAGAAGAGGTACAAAAGCAATGGGACGCCGGGTTCCTTGCTGTAACTAGCTACCCGCCGTGGGTTGCTAACATAGTACCTGTGCCTAAGAAAGATGGCAAAGTAAGAATGTGTGTTGACTACCGGGACCTGAACAGAGCCAGCCCGAAAGATGACTTCCCATTACCTCACATTGACGTATTGGTGGATAATACGGCTCAGTTCTCGGTATTCTCCTTCATGGATGGATTTTCAGGATATAATCAGATCAAGATGTCACCTGAAGACATGGAGAAGACAACATTCATTACACCCTGGGGCACGTTCTGTTACAAAGTGATGCCATTCGGACTGAAGAATGCAGGTGCAACATATCAACGGGCTATGGTGACATTATTTCACGATATGATCCACAAGGAAATATAATGTTATGTGGATGATATGATCGCCAAGTCCCTTACAGAGGAAGATCATCTGGTGAATCTGCTCAAATTATTCAAGCGTCTGAGGAAATACCAATTGAAGCTGAACCCCAACAAATGCACATTCGGGGTGCGATCCGGTAAGCTGCTGGGCTTTATTGTAAGCGAGAAAGGGATTGAAGTTGACCCAGATAAAGTCAAAGCCATCCAAGAGATGCCTGCACCTAAAACTGAGAAAGAAGTTCGAGGATTCTTAGGTCGATTGAATTACATTTCACGGTTCATATCTCACCTCACAGCAACCTGTGAACCCTTGTTCAAGTTGTTAAGAAAAGAACAGACGGTCAGGTGGAACGAAGATTGCCAGAAGGCTTTTGACAAGATCAAGGAATATCTGCAAGAACCTCCAATCCTTATGCCTCCAGTTGAAGGAAGACCTCTGATTATGTACTTGACAGTATTAGAAGAGTCAATGGGGTGTGTGCTGGGCCAGCATGACGAGTCTGGTCGAAAAGAGTATGCAATATACTACCTAAGCAAAAAGTTTACCGACTGTGAACAGCGTTATTCACTGCTCGAGAAAACTTGCTGTGCTTTAGCGTGGGCTGCTCGCCGACTGAGACAGTATATGTTGACCCACACTACCTTATTGATATCCAAAATGGACCCAGTTAAGTACATTTTTGAGAAGCCAGCTCTTACCGGACGGGTTGCAAGATGGCAGATGATTCTCACAGAATATGACATACAGTACACATCTCAGAAAGCCATCAAAGGCAGTGTACTATCTGAATATCTTGCTGAGCAACCCATTGATGACTACCAGCCAATGAGGTTTGACTTCCCTGATGAAGACATCATGTTCATTAAAGCAAAAGATCACGAAGAGCCTATTCACACTAAAGGGCCTGACCCGGAAGAAGAATGGACTATGATGTTTGATGGGGCTGTTAACATGAATGGTCGTGGTGTTGGTGCAGTACTCATTACACCTAAAGGGGTTCACATGCCTTTCTCGGCAAAACTCACTTTCAACTGCACTAACAACGAAGCTGAATACGAAGCTTGCATTATGGGTCTTGAGGAAGCCATTGACCTCAGGATCAAGACATTGACCGTATTCGGAGATTCAGCTCTGGTAGTCAATCAAACCAACGGGAAATGGTACACCCACCAGGATCATCTGATACCTTACAGGGATTATACGAGGAGGTTATTGACTTTCTTCACAACAGTCAAGCTTGAGTATATCCCTCGGGACGAGAATCAGTTTGCGGATGCTCTTGCTACCATTTCATCCATGATCAAAGTTCAAGCTGCTAACTTTGTACCCCAGATTTCAGTGTCTAGACTTGATAGACCAGCATATGTATTTGCAGCGGATGTTGTAAAAGATGATAAGCCTTGGTTCCACGACATTAAGTGCTTCTTGGAGGATCAAACATACCCACCTGGGGCATCTTCCAATGATAAGAAGACTTTGAGAAGGCTCGCTGGTAGTTTCTTTTTGAACACTGATGGGTCTTTATACAAAAGGAACTTCGATATGGTACTCCTCAGATGTGTTGATAAGACGGAAGCAGATCTGTTGATGCATGAAGTGCACGAAGGATCTTTTGGTACCCATGCTGGAGGGCATGCCATGGCTAAGAAGTTGTTAAGATCAGGCTATTACTGGATCACAATGGATGCAGACTGTTGTGCCTATGCCAGGAAATGTCATAAATGCCAGATCTACGCAGATAAGGTGCATGTGCCTCCCAATCCTTTGAACATAATGTCTTCACCATGGCCCTTTGCTATGTGGGGCATTGATATGATTGGCAAGATTGAGCCAACTGCTTCGAATGGCCACAGATTCATCCTAGTCGCCATTGATTATTTCACCAAGTGGGTTGAAGCAGCCTCATATGCAAATGTCACAAGACAAGTGGTAGCCAGATTTCTGAAGAGAGATATCATCTGTCGGTATGGAGTGCCCGAGCGAATCATTACTGATAATGGTTCCAACTTAAACAACAAAATGATGGCAGAGCTGTGCCGGGACTTCAAGATCCAACATCACAATTCTTCTCCTTACAGGCCAAAGATGAACGGCGCTGTTGAGGCAGCAAATAAGAATATCAAGAAGATTGTGCAGAAGATGGTAGTCACCTACAAAGACTGGCATGAAATGCTACCGTTTGCCTTGCATGGGTACCGCACATCAATCAGAACGTCCACTGGGGCAACACCGTATCAACTTGTGTATGGTATGGAGGCAGTCCTGCCTGTTGAAGTTGAATTGCCTTCTCTACGGGTACTAATGGATGTTAAACTGAGTGAAGCAGAATGGGTTCGGTCCCGATACGAACAACTGAGTCTGATCGAAGAGAAGAGATTGGCTGCAATCTGCCATGGACAGTTATATCAGAAAAGAATGAAGAGAGCCTTCGATCAGAAAGTCAGGCACCGAGAGTACCAAGTGGGAGATCTTGTGCTGAAGAGAATCCTCCCTCCTCATACAGACCACAGGGGCAAATGGACTCCAAATTATGAAGGACCATTTGTTGTAAAGAAAGTTTTCTCTGGTGGAGCACTGATGCTCAGCACCATGGATGGTGAAGACTTCCCGTCCCCTGTGAATTCAGATGCAGTTAAAAAATACTTCGCATAAAATGACCCGCTGGACATAAAAACAGAATGTAAGTCCAGGCAAAAATAGGGCATCCCGGCGAGTCAAAAACAGAATAAAAGACTCGGGCAAAAGTAAGGGAAATAAATGAAAAAATGTACACCCGCTGAGTTGAAAAGCCGCATTGGACAGCTCAGGCAAAAATGGGTATCCCGATGGATCGAAAACCCGAAAGGGCGATCCATGCAAAATAAGGGAATAAGCGAACAACTGCATTCTGAATTCGTCTGTATCACCTACAACTTGGTAAGCTTCAAAGGATCAAGCTTTAATCAGAATCAACTCTCTCCAGAAAGCAAGACGAGAAGAACGTCATTGTCATACGAGTCATAGTAGAAGAGGAAGCTCTTTGAAAGCGTCGTCAGCACCGCCAGCACCTTATTTCTCAATTTGTAACAATCTCCTCATTTCAGGAGATGTGTTTCTTTGACTGTATCTTTGCCAATTCAGGGCACATGGATTAATAAAATCAGATTTTCAGTCATGTTTCGTTTTTTACATTTACGTTTTGCAAAGAGTCGTCTGATATCTCTAAAAATACAATTGCATAAGTACAGATGCATTTCTCTAAAGATGAAAACGCATGCTTACAGGGAATGTGATTATTCTCGAAAGTACTTAACTCCTATGACGGAATCCGGTAAGGGATACCTCGGGACCTTTTGTACGTTCCATTATCTTTGCAGGATTGCAGGTATCCAGAACGCAACCAGGGGCATGCAGGTTACGTCTCAGCAAGTAGGCGAACCATTGTCAACTCAGTCTATCTTCCACATGGTACTAGAAGGTGCCCATTTCCCCAGCGGAGCTGCCGAATCAGCATACACTCAATCTCAGCATCCGAAATGCTTTATCCCCAGCTGAGTTGCCTCTTGTTGCTCTCCCCAGCTGAGTTGCCTCTCAATTCCCCAGCCGAGTGGCCATTCTTCCTCAACAGAATACAGAAATCAGGGAATCATCTCCCCACAGAGCTTCAAGCCTCTATTCAGAAGAGCAACGCACGGAGAAGATCACAACAGAGTACATAAAGCTTCTACAAACCCCAGCTGGGTTTCTCATTTATAAGGATATGTCAATCAGTGACATGTATCCCCAAGCAAGTGCATCATTAGATCTACCAATGATCTCATCCCCAGCTGGGAGGTCCATTTCCAACAGATCGACCAGAGATCTTCGCAGTGATGGGATCTGAATCCTGGATCTTTGCTCCTTTGCATAATCATGGCATCCGCATCATATTCACCCCCCCCAGAGCGTAGCATTCTGTCTAATACGGAGCATTACGGCAAAAATCAAATGCATAGCATAATCATAAGTCATGTTGTGAATTGAACGCTTGTGAATACAGATTACTTTCCCCAAGAGTCCCCACCAGAGTCCCAGCAAAAGCAGTTGCCCCACAATCACAAACACCCGTATATACACCTTTTGGCACCCGTCCGTGTCATCTTTCCCCAGTAAAGTCGCCTGAACACCCTTTACAAACAAATCACCCTCATTACAGATACATTCTGGCACCCGTCCGTGTCAAACACCAGCAGAAAGCCAAAGACATCCTCTTTGCACTCACATGTACTTGTATATACACCTTTTTTGACACCCGTCCGTGTCATATCCCCAGCGCAGTCGCTTACACCTTTATCAACTCACACTTGTTAATATTATACTTTTCTCTCTTGACACTCGTCCGTGTCATTCTCCCCAGCAGATAAGCACTCATCTATACAATACAATACTCACACTACTCATGGTACACTTATACAGATACTCGCCCGTATCTTGTGTGCATCATCATTTATATCCCCAGAAGAGTCCTTTCAGATGCAACACTCGTCCGTGTTCCTTGTTAACCAGTTGATACTCGTCCGTATCATCATCTCTGAACATGTGTCAGTTTGTTTCTACATGATACTCGTCCGTATCATAGTCTTAAGGACGCTCGTCCGCATCTTTAATCTATACACAATACCAAACACTTATACCTTTTTGTTTCTTGGATGTAAACGCTCGTCCGTGTTTACATTATCCCCAGTAGATCACCAACAAATTTTCTTTTTATCTAACACTCGTCCTGTGTTATGATACCTTTGAGAGCAGCCGTACCCTGCTGAGTGGTCGTCCTCCACTTCTTGATGGTCGTCCTCCATCATGCTCATCCGATGGCCGTCCCCATCGTTGTTTTTAGCAGCCGTCCCCTGCTAGGTGGTCGTCCTCCACCTTTTGATGATCGTCCTTCATCAACTTTATCCAATGGCCGTCCCCATTGTTGATTTTGGTTATCTGGCATTCGTCCTATGTCATGAGAAACCTCGAGAGCAGCCGTACCCTGCTGAGTGGTCGTCCTCCACTTCTTGATGGTCATCCCCCATCTTGCTCGTCCGATGGCCGTCCCCATCGTTGACCCTTTTCTATCCGATGGCCGTCCCCATCGTTGATATTTTCGGCAGCCGTACCCTGCCAGGTGGTCGTCCTCCACCTTTGATGGTCGTCCCCATCATATTTCTTTTATACCCAACAGAGCAGCCGTCCCCTGCTAGGTGATCGTCCTTCACCTTTGATGGCCGTACCCCATCATCTGTTTATTTCATTCATTCTTTAACCCGATGGCCGTCCCCGTCGTGGTCCCTTTTCCTTTTTAACCCGATGGCCGTCCCCATCGTCGGTTACTTTACCTTTATGAACTTGATGGCCGTCCCCGTCATGTTTCATTAATCCTAAGAATTTTGCAGCTTTATCTTGATGGCCGTCCCCATCATGATATTTTATTTTCCCCAGCTAGTCGGCCGTCCCCGTCTTAGCTTTACCTGTTATCCCCAGCCTGTCGGCCGTCCCCGTCATTGCTTTATACACTTTACCAGCATGTCGGCCGTCCCCGTCATCGCTTTGCTTCACATACCACCTTACCCAGCAGTCGTCCTCTGCTCGACGGTCGTCCTCCGTCGCCCACACTTTACAATATACTTTATTTTTCATTTACAATATATATCCCTTTTCTTCTTCATTGCTGTGAGTACAAATTTTGGACTGTCTTTGGTATTCAACCACAAGTTATCTTGTTTGGCCTGTTAAGCCGTCGCTTACACCCTGCACAGCTAACTCATGTTTGAATAGGGGCAGCTGTAAACACCCCAAATTTGCCCTCACCCATTCACACCATGGCTTGTAATCATCTCATATGCATAAACACAGTCATATCATCTCATATCTCATTTTTGATTCACTGCATAGTTTCTAAGTCATCTGCACCTAGGGTTTGTGATCTGAGCAATCCAAGAGCATCTTGAGCCATTCCAAAGGCAACCAATCAACTCAAAGGGGTCCATGTGTGTTCTTATATCATATTTCATCTCCTCAAAGTCAAAAATGCAGAGGAATCACAAGAACTAGGGTTTGAGTGGATGCAGGGCCAGCTTGAACTACACAGTTGACTGAAAATTAGGGTTTTGGTTTCAGAGGCCATAACCCCAAATTTTTTGGTCATTCTTGTTTCCATTGATCTCTATATGGTATAGGGAGTAGGCATATCAATTTTTATGAAGAAATTCCATGGGGAAGTCATCTGATCAAGAGTTGACTTTTCAGACAAGTCAGTGCAAAATCAGGGCATCTGAGGTCCCCAATGACCCAACCAATGGGTGATCTTCATCATTTTGAGTGTGTATGGTCTTTATTTGATCATGGAAGAAGATTGAAGTTCATAGAGATCAAGAATTTAGGGTTTTTGCAAATGTTGACTTTTTGGGCATAGTTGACTTTTCAAGAATGCATCATTTTAGGTCAATTTTCAAGCCATGATTCATGATCCAAAAATGCCTCAAATGGAAAAAACTTTGGTCATGAAAGTTGTAGATCTCATCTTTCCCTTTTCAAAAAGTACAAGAACATGATCAAACTCTTCTTGGATCAAAAGTTATGGTGTGGCAAAGTTGGCAAAAATCACTAAAATTCAAGTTATGCACCAAGTGGAAATTTTGCAAAATCTTGAACCAATGCATTTTGTAACTTCTAATTGACTTCAAACCAGTATGCAAACATTCTCTAAGTCCTAAAAATCATAATTGGATTGAATTTGCTCATGGCTTGGTTTGTGTAACAAGGCTTTATCACATGTGAACCAAAATGTCACAACTTGCAAAAACCATCATGATCACTTCACCAACTTGATACATTGGCTGCTGAGCTTTGCTAGACCTCTCCCTCATCCTTGCTGCGCCAGCCCATGCCTTGTACTTGCCTAGACTTTGAGCCATGCCTCACTTACACAAAAGTTGACTTTTTGGCAAAAGCAAACTTACCAATCACAAAAGCACAAGTCACATCAAGAAGCCAATCAGCATTGTTTATACAAACAATTTGCAAGCAAAACATGATAACACACAAGGCTGAAGCTTCCTCATTCACAACATACACAAAACACTCCCCTTTTGCAACTTGCTTCGAATTTCTCTATACAGCCTGCAAACACTCAAACCTTTTCCTCCATTCAACTCACCATGTATCACTGAGTAGAAACCACCCAAAGCACAAGCCTAAAACATCCAGAACACCTCATTGCCATCTCTCACTCCATTCTGCAGATTCATTCGAATCTCCCTCCCTAGCCCACAAACAGCCAAACAAACCTTGCAAAGCTTCTCCATACATCATCTGGACCACAAGCAATCACTCACCATGGCCTGAATCAGTCAGAATCACCATAGCCATTGTTGACTGAGCTTGAAGCAGTTCCTTTCGAAACTCATTATCCAGCCAGCACAAACTCATTTTGAGCATTCAAACATCATCAAGGGGTTCTAAGGAGTAGATTGCACATAAAGAGAAGGCCAGAAAGTCCTCAAGTGGAAAGCTTCAAATCTCAGGTAGCCTGAAATTTATTTTTTCCAGAAATCATTTCTTTTGTTCCAAACTTGTTCTTTGTGTTATCCTGATCATTCTGGTACCATTAGTTTTTGAAATGGTTGTGATTTGAGCATTTAATTTGTTTCTGAAGCTTGCGTGACCTAGAACTTTTTCCCTTCGATTCAGTTGATTTAGGAAATATAAATTTGTTTTGAGAGAGGGGTTTGGTTCGTGAGAGGGTGAGGATCATTTCCATGTTCTTGGTTTTCATTTTTGGTACGTTTTGAGAGGTTTTGAGATTTTTCAGGTGAGAGCTGGCCGGAGAAGACGACCGGAAGTCTTCTCCGGCCACCTGAGAGTCATTTGTGCCCTAATCACATAATTAATGAAGTTTGAATTTAGTCCCTTGGATGTGTTGACTCGCGCGTGTTTGGACGCCCAGGATCATCCCATTGTGCCCTAATCCCAGTTGACTTTCTTTAATCTGAATTAATTAATTCATAAATCAAAAATTAGCTGAAGTGGAATCTGGGCCATTCATTAGCGCGCCAGTCAACCTTTTCATTTCAACTTTGAATCTGGATCATTGGATCAGATTACTTTCATTTTTATTTAATTTTTATTCATTTTCTTTTCAATTAACTTGCACAATTTATTTAAAATAGCAAAACTTATTTAAAAAATCTGAAATTTTTTGTACAAGTTATTATTAAATTTCAGAACACAAAAATATTTTTATTTTATTTTTTATCATTAAAAAAGTATTTTTAAATATTCAAAAGATTATTTTTAATTGATTAATGAGAATTAATTAATTAAAAATACTTTTAGGTATTTAAAAATTACAAAAAAATTCATGAAATGTTCTAAGACATTTAGAAACATTGTCCAACCTTCAAACCAAATTTCTTTTTTGATCTTGATGCATTTTAAGAACTTTTCATTGAATTAAATCATATTTTGTGCATTATTTTGATCATGGATTCAAAAATTCATTTCTGCCAATTGGTGAAGGTTGAGACATTGATTCTTTTTGCTTTGTCTTGTGTTTAACATGTGTTTTCAAGGATAAAAAGGCCATGATTTGTTCTTGCATTTTCTAATTGATTGGCATTTGTTTTGTTAAGAACCCTAAAAAACCCTAATAACTTGCAAAAATCATGTCTTGAGTTTGGTTGAGAGTTGAGAGCTCCCCTTTGGGCAGTGGTTCATCATAGGCCTAGGGTTTCTTTGGGTAGCATTTTCCATTTTTTATCATGAGGTTTGCTTCTGTTTTTGGTTTGTGTTTGATGTTTGATCCATAAACCCTAATTTGGGCTTTCATTTGCATCCCTCTTGCATTTCCTTGCATAACATGACTTGTCTTTGCATTTTGTGTATTCTTGTGATCCATTTGACATCTTAAGACATGTATAAAGCATCTTTGATCATTGCATCCCATATTTGCCATGTCATTTGTCTTGTATGATTCATAACCTTTCATGCTTGTTCATGCTCCTTAGCTTGCATCATTTGCATTCATAATCTTGTATGAACATCCCCATTGTCTTGCCTCATGTTTGCAGTACCTCATAACATCATAATCATCATCAACATGCTTCTGGTCTTGCCTTGCATCATATCATTTCATCTCATCTTGCATTGCATTGCATTTCTTTCTAACATTTCAGGTGGTAAGTAAACTTGAGAAGTGGATTTGCCTTCACTTCTCATAACTTTTCTTTTCATCTCTCTTGCATTCATTGCTGCATTCTTATGTGTGTTTGAGTTTGAGCTTGCTCATTCTTCTCCTTCCCACTTTCTTTCTTCAAGTGACTTGACTTCTTGAATGAAGCAAGTCACTTTGCTTCTCTTGATCCTGTTCATCTGCTTCCTGGTGGCTCCTTTGAAGATTGTTCTTGAAAACCTCACAAACCTTAGGATCATCCAAGCATGACAATGAATTAGGGTTTTGATTAGTCCCCCCATAGTTTTACCTTTGTGTCTCTCTTTGAGTCTCCTCTTCTCACCTCATAATCAGGGATTAAACCCTAAAGGCTTTAAGACTTTGTGATTAAGCTTATGCCTGCATCCTTCTCTTAGGATGGAGTGTATAACTTTAATCCTAAGTCTTGAACCCTTAAGGTGTTTAAATCTCTTAATCAATTCATCTAATAATCATCAAGACATCACTTGTAACTTGGGCCTTGCATTAGGGTTCTAATTCTTCCTTAAGTGGTTAAGAAGGACTAACCCTAGTGTTAATGGACAAGTCCCCCTCAAGTTGTCTTACAAATCATAAAAAACACTTCATCATCATATCATTAACTAAAATCCACTTAATAAAGGCTTGTTTTGTCATGGGTTTAATCCCTAATCGTGGATTAAGTTGAGGAGTCTTCCTCAGCTTAAACATTCTCATCTATTATCCTTCTTTTAGGATGGTGTAATGAGTCTGTTTAATCCTTGATTATGGCTTAACCTCATTACTCAACACTAAACAAAAATCCCAAAAACATCTAAATAATCACAAGTAGGTTAATGATCTTAACTCTACATCAAAAGGTGATTAAGTGTGAGAAGCTGACTTCACACTTAAGGTATTCTCATTACCCCTAATCAGAGGGAAGATGTGATGAGTTTACTAAATCCATTGGTTTAGACTTAAGCTCATTGACTTATGACAAACTTCAAAATGCAATAAAAGACTGAAAATACAAAAACAAACAATAATCGTCTCCTTCGGGATTCTTTTCTCATCACACTCACTCACAATCGAGAACTTGCTTCTTCCGTCTAATGCAAGACAGTTAGCACCTGAGCCAGACAGGTCATACACTTGAGCATTGACAAGCAAGCAGTTCATCAGTCAATTCACCTTTCAGTCTCTTTGGGTCGAACTACGGTGTTCTGACTTCCTCATTGCACGAGAGGATACGTAGGCATAACTTAACAGTTATCGAACAAAAGTCTCTGTCTATACCCCTTCTTTCCAGCTTTGTTCTTTAAGCCTCATTATCATGAGCATTTCACTCTTACACTGACACATCATTTATACACATCACATTTCTTTACACTGACACCTGTACATATTGCCTTCCAGCTCTTTTATACACAGATTGCACTGACACTACCCCTTTAAAACACAAATCTTTCAAGCGTGGATCCCGTCGAGTACGGCGGACAATCTGGGTGCTAGTACCTTCCCAGGTTGTAACCAACCCCCTTTCTCAGTCTCTCTGGTTCGCAAACCGTCTTATCCGTATCTTTCTAGGTCTATGCAGCATTGCCTTTCCTCCGGGATAAAAATGCCTAGCTGGCGACTCTATTCATCTCCAGTGAGTTCACGGCTGTGTGTTCTCACTGTTCCCTTCGCCGACCGTTCGCGCCTGTACCTTCATCTGATCCATTGTCATTTGTCGGGAGCGACACTGGTCATAGCAGAAAGGAAACTCATTAGAATGCCACACACATTGCCATTAGGATAGTTTCTTTTCTCATTTTTCAGTGATTACCTCTTACCAGGTGGTTGCTTCCTGATGTAAATTTTCTCCTATTCAGAGGCTCGCCAATAAAAGAGTTTTAAGTTAAAAAGCTTTATTCTTGTTTTTGTTTTACTTGCTTTGTTTGCAAAAATGTTCTGAATTTCTGATAAAAGAACATTGCATTTATACTTGGTGGCTTTATAATTGGCGTGCAAAGGGAAAACATTCAAAATCACTTTGAATGTCAGGTGACATGAGACGTTTAACTTGTACCACACAATTTCCTGAGGCATATATGTGTACTTTGTTGTTGCAGGTTGGCAGCCAACAAAGAGATGTTATCAGACAGCATTTCCCAAGCAGGGTCTCTCTCCCCAGCAAGAGACACTTTACATTTCCTACTTCCAGCAGGAATATGATCCACATCATCCTCAGTAGAGTGCGAGAAAGAACATTCCCCAACTAAGTCAGAGCAGGCAGTTTTCCCAGCAGAATTTCGGGATTAGTTGAACGATTCCCTTCCCCCAAGTGGAGTCTTCATTCCCAGCAAGAGGCTGAATGCATTGTCTCCCCATAGATTTAGAATTGTCATAATTCTATCCCCAATCAGGTCTTGACAGTTTGTTTCCCCAGCCGAGTCGGAAGATGTGTATTCTCCACAAAGTTTCATGATCAGAAGTCAACCATCATTGAAGTATTCCCGAAGAGGTCGCCAATTTATTTTTGGCTAGTGTGACACAGTAATGCAGACAATGTTCTCATTCCTCAGTTAAGATCAAGTGTTGTAAGAATATCTTGATGTCTTTCAGCAGAACGTTAGTCAGAATGTTCTCATCCTCAACAGAGTTACAAACAATATTCTCCTTGCAGAGTTGTTACTCTCCTCAGTAAATCTTGTGTTGATTCACGTCGTCCAGTGTCAACGGACTCCTTTTGCTCATTTCTCATTGTCCAGTGTCAACAGACTCCTTTTGCTCATTTCACGCTGTCCACTGTCAACGGACTCCCAGTACTCAATTCGCGTCGTCTAGTGTCAACAAACTCCTCTCATTCATCGCTTTGTCCCATGTTAACGAACCTAGGTTTGAAGTCTTGACGATAGAAATTGTCGAAACTTTGCTTTAGAATTGTAAGCACATGTTAAGATGTGGATTCTAATTAGGGTCAATCCAGCACAATTAAGGCGAGATCCTGACAGTGGGTTTATATTGTCAAAATAGTGCAGAGGATCGTAAGCGCATGTTAAGATGCAGATTCTCCCAGATGCACACATTCACCGTATATCCGACCAGAGGGTATATGAAGAGAATCGTAAGTGCATATTAAGATGCATATTCTAATCAGTATGGTAAGCGCGTGGTAAGATGCAGATCCTGATCAGTGCATGTTTATCCCACAGACTCAAATGCACCAATGGGAAGCGTAGGAAGATGTGAGATTCATAAGGGATCACCCATTTCAAAGTCCATTGTCATTGTGGCAAGCAAGTAGTCACCTGGCGTCATTCAAAAGACAGTTTCAAAGTCCAACATCGTTGTGGCAAGCCAGTAGTCTCTTGGCGTCGTCCAAAAGACATTTCTTTGATCCTTGAGTTACCTTTTTTCACCTTGCCAGGGTTTGCAGGAGTTCTCCTTTGGTTGGATTTTTTTCCTAGTTCTTTCTCCAACAGAGTGCAAATTTCAGGGTTATTTTGGGTATTCAACCACAATTCATCTCGAACGGTCGACAGCAGGAGCTCTTGTCCTTTTCAGATTAACAGATGCTTGAATAGAGGCAGTTGTAACACCTCAAAATTTGATCAATCTTTCCCTCATCATTCTGCATATCATATAGCATATCATGTCACTCTCATATCCCATCATATGACATAGAAAAATGAGGCATGACATCCATAGGTGTAAGCATGAGGCATATGATCAATCATCTGGAAATTCATGATCCTCCAAGACAAGCTAATAGCCAAGTGGTCTTGAAAGAAGCTCACAAGGCATCTTAATATTTTGTCTGAGTTCAAAGTCATCCACACAACCCTAGAAGGGTGAAGCATGATCAGAAGCTCAGCAGTGCAATAGGCTCCTACACAGATAACCCTAATTAGGGTTTTGCATCAGATCAAGAAATTCTCATAGCTTTGACCAATTCTTGTGATCAAAGGCTTTCATATGATATACAAGGCTTATTTGTGAAGTTTGGAGGCAAAAAAATTCATTGAGGAAGTCAATCACTGAGGCTGTTACTCGAGAATGAAGCAAGAAAGTCAACTGAACTGAACAAAAGTCAACTGGAAGATTTTTAGGGTTTTGATCATGATTATCAATCTTTTGAGGTCATATTTGGTCAAGGAATAGCTTGGATGAGTTCAAATGTCAAAAATCAATAACGTGCAAAAGTTGCTAAATATGGAAATTTAGAAGTTTCTATTTTTGGAAATATTTGCCCTAAATCTTCAAGCCATTTTTTTCATGTGCAAAAAATCTCCAGATCATTTTTCCTTAAACATGAAAGATGTAGAGCATGATTTTCCCTTTCCAAAAAGTATTAGAACATATTCATAGCCTTCCTAGAACTCAAGATATGACTTTTTGAAGTTTGGATGCATTTTAGGATTTTCTTAGGACACATGTCAAATTACCATTGGTTCTCTTTCTTTATTTTTTATTGTCACACTTTTTACCATTTTTTCTTATACATTTTTGTATGTCCACCCACATACATTCGCGTGACCCCATGTGTGTAGGTGAGGGCTATTAGTTTTTGTTATCATTTTATTGATTTATTTTCATTGAAAAAGTGGAAAGAAGGTATAACAAGGTTGGCACATGGGATGAATGGAATCAGTAAGAATTTCACCGCACCACATGCCCTTTCCCTTCTCTTTATCGCCATACAAGTCACGCGCCCCACTCACACTTTTGGAATGTTTTTTTCTTCTTCTCATCAGCAAGTCATGCGCATGGTACAAGATGGAAAAAGCAAATATCACATGGAAAAGTAACTCCAAGCACCATCATCATTAAACCAACCACCACCTTTGATATTTGTTAAGTTTCTCATCATCATACATCCAGCTAACAACACACTAAAGAACACCATAACACATGCACTGTCATGCATGTGATTTGCTCTTGAAAAATGATGAAAAGTTCACACGAGTTTGGGCTCTGCTTGGGGTGGAAAATAACAAACTTTGGATCAACACACCACCAGCATGGCATCACCTTTTGCCTCTCATATAAAATTTTGAATCCATGAATTTTGAAGAAACACACATTTTCACCACACTATCAAGAAATTGCATAACAAAACTTCTTTATCTCTCTCTCTCTGCATTTCCTTTCGGTTCAGATTCAAATTCATCTTGCACCATCTCCTACAATTCATGTGTTATCATCTACATCATCTTACCTCATCATCATCATCTTGAGTAGAGGGTGGAAGCTGTGAAGTTTGTTTGAAGAACCAACAACATTCTCGGATCTTGCATCACTCTTCTCATCAAGCCTTTATTTGGCTCTACAAGGGATCAAGGAAGCCTAAGGGAGCAAGGAGATTCTCTGGTTTTCTCAAAGGCTCAGAACAATCCTCATTTCGGGTTTTTATTCAAATTATAGTTCCTTCGGATTCGATGTTTTACTGCTTGTTTTGAGTTCTTAATGTTTGATACACTTATGTGAAATGATTAGAAGCTTTGTGAGGCGTTGA
Source organism: Lathyrus aphaca (assembly GCA_963966055.1). Lineage (NCBI taxonomy): Eukaryota > Viridiplantae > Streptophyta > Magnoliopsida > Fabales > Fabaceae > Lathyrus > Lathyrus aphaca. The sequence continues at coordinate 472,772,069 of OZ014520.1, read as the reverse complement.
ATTTGGATTTGCGGTTTTGTGGTTTGAACTTGCTTGGTTTGATCTGCTCTTTATGTTGCTTGTTTGCGAAAAATAACTGTATATTTGTGATCTTCTTGTTTCGTACTTCAATTTAGGTCTTTATATCTTTGTTTTTCATTGAGGTTTGAGAGAGATATGTTGAGATAAAGTGTGGTGCTCTTGCTAGTGGTTCGCGATTTCCATGGTGTTACTAGCTGGTGTCTGCGTTTTTTTTGCATGAACTTGGGGGGATGACGATGGCGTGTCATTTTTTAAGTGGTTCGACTTGTTTTGTTTTATTTTTCATATTTCAGCCACTTAAGTTAAAAGGTGACCGATTGATTGTTGTTCACATGCTCTTTGTGCTTTCCATTTTTGCTTAATAAAAATAAATAAAATTGATTTAGTATTGTGCATGAATGATTTTCGGTCTGGGCCTAAGGTCCTGTCGCTTTTCGCACCCCCTGTGTCAGCCCAAAACCTGAGTGTAGTTGTTTTCCTTGCTGTATACACCCTCCTTCTTTTTTATTTCAAATTTATTTTTCTTTTATTTACTTATTTCATTTTTATTGCTTAAAAATAGTTAATCACATCCAAAAAATACCAAAAAATTCATATGGATTCCTTTTAGTTTTCTCTAATTTTGTATGATTTTATTTTTTATTTCTTTTTATTTTTTCATTGGATGATAAATTGTTGAGTTTATTTTCTTTATTTTGGACCCTTTTGAGCATGATCTTTCTTGTTGATTTTATAACCTTAGCATGAAAATAGATATGAGTGTGCTTCTTTTTGCTAATTATTCCTAACGTGTTTGGGTTCACTTGAGATTTATTCCATGATTTATAGGACCTTTTTGCTTAGGTTTTTCCATGTTGCTTTGTGAAGAAATTTATGAAACCCTAGTTGACCTTTAGGAAATTATTTGACATAGTTTGCATCTGTTTCTTGACTTGTGCTTTTGGTATATTGATATTACATGTTTAAAGAGTCTTTGTGCTCACTGGTGGAATTTTTGAGAATTGTTTCCATTTTTTTTCGAATTTTGTGATCATTATGCCCTATTTTGAAGTTTATTTGGCTTATGCTTGCTTGTATGTTTAGGAGGGCACTTGTGCCACCTATTAGGGATTTTTTGAGTCTCTTAACATGATGATTTGCTTCTGATCCATTCTTAGAAGTTTTGGTTTGTGATTCTTGTTGTTACTTGATCATTAAGTTTCACTTGCACATGTACGTCCACAATGACTCAATTTTCTCCATGCTTCTTCTTTGTGTCCTTTAATGAACTTGTATGTTTCTAATGATGATTGTAATTTGGTCTCATGCTTCTCTTCCACTTGTTTTGGTTCTGACTTTGATGAGCTTGATCCATATTTTGCTTGTATGATACTTCTGTTGTCATGTTTTCTCTTTCTTTCTTCTTAAGTGCTTCACTTATGCCTTTAGGAGCTTTTCCATCTTTTTTTTTGTTTAGCTTTGCATGACTAATTTTAGAGGTCATGCTTGACCATTAGGATCTGACCTAGATGCTTTGGTTTGTTTTAAAGTTGTTCCTTATTTGTCTTGTACATGTTTAGACTTCTTTCTCCATTTGTGAATACTATTAACACTTGTAGGGGTTTTGGTAAGCCATGTGTATGGGAGGGAATCTCACACACAAATTTTTCCCTTAACTTGTCTTTAATTTATTTTATTTGTCTTTGAGATGTGCTTTAGGCCATCACTTCTTTTCTTTTCTTCCCTCTTTAAGTTCAACTTGACTTCTTCAAGAGAAGTAAGTTGAATCTCATCCTTTCTTTTTCTTTCTTCTTCTTTCCTTCTCTTTATTAGGGTAGAACTCAAACCACACTAACCTAGGACCAACCCTTTGCATGATAACTTCTAGGATGGTTAGATTCCCTTATCTGTTTTACCTTTTGCTCCTTTGGTTCTCTTCCTTTCTCATCTTCGAACAGAAACCTAAAAATCATTTAATGAGGGTTGAAGTATTCTCTTGTGTATAGCCTTATTCCATGGGGAACTAGTAGTCTTCCCATCTTGGGATAGTACAAGCTTGTCTAGCATGATGCACGAGTTTGATCATGAGACTATTTTCATCAAGAAAATCATAAAAAAACACTTCTTCACTTCAAAAACCACAAAAACATCTAATAACTTCAATGAGTTAGTGAGCTTATGCCCTAATCTCTGGAACCTAGCTTTGGGGATCTTCTCCTTGTATGAGTGTGCTTGTTCTATTATTGCATCTTGAAATGTAGTAGCAAGTACACATTCCATGGAAATGGACTTGAACTCACTTTCTTGTGCCACACTCATAAAAAACTCCTAAAAAACACTGGACAAAGAATAAACGTCTTTCCTTCAGGACTTCTTCTCTCATCACATTCACTCTCAACGAAGAACTTGCTCCTACTTGTAACTTTGCAAGACGGTAACATACTCGTGCGAGACGAGCCTACAACACCTGAGCATTGACATAAATAGTTTGAGCCTTAATACACAAGCAATCTTTCCACCCCTAGTTAGGGGAAGTACGACGACTTTGATCCTCATGTCCAGATGAGGTACATAGGCATTGGGGTAGGGCCCGTCCGGGCATACTCTTTTATTTTCCCTACATTTTCCCCCTTTCACTTCCTTTTTCCAGATCCAGTTTCTGTTTCTTTTTGCAGGAGCTTTCATCTCTTCACCCTTTGAAACAATTTCTTTGCAAGCGTGGATCCCGTCGGGTACGACGGACGATCTGGGGTGCTAATACCTTCTCAGGTCGTAACCAACTCCCGAATCCAGATTCTTTGGTTCGTAGGACATGTGTCCTTCCATTTCTTTTCTTATGGTTTGTGCAGCGTTACCATTCCCGTTCCTTTGGGATAAAAATGCCTGGCTGGCGACTCTACTCTTTTCTGCGCCACTTTCTCGTTTGTACCAGGATGGAAATCCAATGAGCGACAATGTGCCATTTGTTTGTGTATGAACATAACATCATAACATCATAACATCATGACGTGATATCATAGCATTTTCACTAACCATTTCAAGGACCAAGGGATTTATCTTTGTTCTTTGTTACAGGTTATGGCTTCCGCTCGTAGGAACACTATCCGGGTCAACTTTGTAAGGATACCTTCCAAGATTAAGTAATTGGCCTCAAGCATTTCTGAAAGCTCTAATTTCATCAAAAAGCATGGTCATCTACTTAATTTGGTTACTTCAGGGCTTAATGAAGATATGATGAGTGTTTTATTCCAGTTCTTTGATCCTAAACATCATTGCTTCACATTTCCCGATTATCAGCAGGTGTCCACAATGGAAGAATTCTCCAAATTACTTGGTGTGCCTATCCTTGATCAAAAACCTTTCACAGGCTTAGAGAAAGAGCCTAAACCTGAATTTATTGTAGCAGCCTTGCATCTGAAGAAATCAGACATTGTACTGGAAACCAGAAGTGGAACTAAGGGTATTCTTGCTAAGGTATTGATAGACAAGACTCAAGTGTTCTTGGATGCTATGAGTTACGATGCTTTTGAGGAGATCTTACCTTTCTGATTTATGGTTTGGTATTGTTCCCTAATCTAGACCAATTCATAGATGTACACGCCATCAACATATTTCTGACTTACAATCTGGTGCCTACCTTGCTTGGAGATATCTTGCACTCTCTTCACACTCATACTACGAAGGCGCGAGGAACTCCGATGTGTTGCATTCCTCTACTATCGAGGTGGTTTATTTCACACTTTCCTCAATCTGTGATTAAGAATGAACACGGTTTAAGGTGGTCTAGAAGGATAATGTCACTCTCTCATTCATACATCCATTGGTGTTCCCGATCTATGGAGAATATTACTATCATTAACCGTTGTGGAGAGTTCCCCAATGTGCCACTCTTTGGCATAAGAGGGGGCATTACTTACAATCCTTCTTTAGCACTACATCAATTTGGTTATGCTCGGAGTGATGGTCCTCATGATATGATTATTCAAGGTATTGTGTTCGATTATGACAATGATCGTCAAGGTTAACGTCAAAGGTTTATACGAGCTTGAAGCATGGTGAATAAGATTGACAACAATACTCTAGAACCAAAATACTCCATCCCTATGGAACCTTACCTCAGATGGATGTGGTCTCGTGCTCAAACTCTTATGATGCCATATCCTGTTGTTCTATTAGTGATTGTTGAGCCTATTATTGAATGAGATGTCCCTTATACCATTATTCATCCTGATATGCCTATTGATCTGGAGGAGCTGCAGAGATCTTAGATCCAATTGAAGGAGAAAAGGGATACCTTTGAGGCTCAGTTCAAAGCTAGGAAAGAGAAAGTGTTGGAGATAACAAAGTGTAGCGGTAAAATCGTGAGTGTAAGCTATTGATTAACTTAACTCGATTAACACAGAGTCGCCACCGCGCTTTTCTTTATTTCCGAATGGAAAAAGGTAAAAGAACGAATAAAAACCTAGGATTCTAAAAGCAAAAGCTAAAAGAAATAAACAGAGATTGGGTAAGGGGATTGGTTATGAACCGGGATGGTTTTAGGCACCCGACTCATCCGTGGTACTCCACGGGAGCCCTTTGAAATACTTATTGCTTTTTGGTCTGAAATTGGTTTGTTTAAAATGATGGAAGAGATGAGGAGAAGAATATTTTTTAATGATTTTGTGTTTGATAAGGTTTTAACGCCTTATGCCTACGTACCCACAAAGTGCAATGCGAGATCAAAACCTCGTAGTTCGTGGTACAAAATTTGAAAAGAAAAAGTGGGTTGAATTGATTTTAAAATGTAGAGATAAGTCGTCATCCCTTAGCGAATAATTCCGCTAGAAGGGATGAATCATATCTAAACATGGGAAAAAGAAAAAGGTGCACAAAGCACAAAAACAATTGAGTGGGTTTGCATTTTTTAAAGTATGTAAGAAAATGGTTTTCAATATATTTACATGACTTAACTTTGATTAAGAAAATAAAGTGAAAAGATTAAAAATCACTTGACCTAAGTCAAGGTTTATTTATGAAAGTGTTTGAAGTTTAAAAATAAGAAGATTTTTGAAATAGGGAGAAGTTTTGAAAATTAAAGAATGGGGAGGAGATGAAGAGACTAATCCTAGTGCTTGAATTAAAAGCTAAGGAAAGAGTTTACCAAACCAACATGCACAATTCTTCAAAGTTCGGGTTTCCATCTTCAAAGGCTAGTGAAATAACTTGAGGCCGATGTTTTTAATCCATTCCAACTTGAGCAAGGGGGAAGATCTTAAAGTCTAAGTCCATTCTCCAAAAAGCTCGGGATAGTAACCATTAGTCCAAAATTAGAAGTCACAAGTCTTTTAAGAGTTTAATCCTTTATTAAGTGTTTTGATATCCAAATGGACAAAATAAAAACAAGCACAATATGAATATAAACAAGTGATATATGATATAATATGACAAAATATAATAAGGAGATAAGGGACCAAGAGATTAAAATAAAAGGATAAGGTGCGAGAGATTAAATTTAAACAATTATATTCACATTATTATAATATTTACAATATAAGTGGTATGATGAACTTAATCAAGCACAACCACAACAAGGAAAATAAGATCGAGGCAACCGGATCCAAATGGATCTTGATTCGAATCGGGACAACTTTAGGTCTATGTTAAGCAATCGTCGAGTAATTTACGAAGTAATTACCCTACAAATGAGGCCGGCCACCACTAATTAAAGTGGAAAATATTCGTGTTAATACATGTTAGAGAAACGATATAATGGATCGTTCTCCGAAAACATGCCACACTAAAAGAAAAAGGAAGGTATAATCTTAATCGAGATTCTCGTTGAATTTCTCGAAAAGCAACCTATCACGATCTCAAAGTATGGAGAATGATCCAAACGATCATTCATCCATAAATTTGAAATAATGAAGATTAAGCCAATCGGAAATCAACAATCCCGAATCGGAAGATTGTCATCGACCAAAGGAGAAAAAAGATGAAGAATAATGGATCTTAAAAAATAGATCCATAAAAAAGAAATGAAAATATTTTTTAAAGTCCTTTTCTTAAAATCCCTTTTCTAAAAAAAATATTTCTAAAGATATTTTTTTTAAAAATCTTTCTAAAATATATTTCTAAAAAGAATCTTTCTACAAGAAAATCTTTAAATCAAAAAAAGAGAAATATAATAAAATTTATTCAAAACAACTCCAAGAAAATATTAATAATAAAAAAAACAAAGAGAAATGAAGGAAAGGGGGCGCACGGGTCAATGGTGGATTGCAAATAGATCCATGGCCTGTGGCCCAAAACCTCATATCAGTTTCTTTTTTCAAAATATAACAAACAAAAAAAATGAAACACAGAAGAAACTTTGGTCTTCTTCTTCCTTATTAGAACGAAAACAGGACACAAGTACAACGCAAGCGGCGGCACAGGGGAAATACGCCCAAAATCAGCGGCACCTCACCTTCAATGAAAACGAACGAAGCACTCTCTTCTCTCTCACGATTTCTTTCTTCTCTCTCTTTCAAATCGCGAATTCCTCTTCTCGATTTCGTGGATCTCGGTTTCTCCTTCTTCTCCTTAACTTTTCTTTTCTTTTCAAATCAGTGTGAATTGAAGGTGATGGATGAAAGATGGAGAAATGGCTTAGGGATTTGAGAGTGGAATTTCGATTTGGCAGCAGTTTTCTGGCTTTTTTGAAGCTTCATGAATGAAGAGGGGAATGCTCTAATTTATAGAAGGAGAAAAACTCAAATGAATGCCATTTTGGAAGATTTAGAAACGTTTTGGTATTCACGAAATTTCCGTGTTTGATTTGCTTCTGTTTGCGTTTTTAGTACCTTCAACTTGCATTTTGATTTTTGTTTCAGGTGCTGTGCTCATGATTGATTGTGAGGAAGCGTGACTTCGTGCGTGTTGTTTTGCCTTGGCTTGGATTGAATACACGTGCGTGCGGAAGCTGTGACTTGAGAGTTTTCGGCGAGGCTTGGCTGAGCGAATTTGCTTGCAGGCTTGTTTTGATGCGGTGTGCAGGGATTAGCTAGCAAAAGCTGAGGCTTACAGTTTGTGCATCTGAGGCTTTATGCGGCTTTGTTTTTGTTTGGCTGCTGCGTGAAGTTCATGTTGGGATGCTTCGACTTGGAGCTTTTGGCATGTCACGCGCGTACGGGTGTTGTGGATGGGTGTGTAGCTGGGGATAAGTGCAAAGGCATGCTGGCTGTGAAGCTGTGTGGCAAGCTGGACTAGGCGCGCGAAGGGCTTTGGCTGTGGAAAAAAAAGATTGGCTGGCCGTACGGCTTTTGTTGCTTCGGCTGGTTGTGCATTTGGGCAAGTTGCTTGTGGGGATAGCTTGGGTAGGCTGAGTATGAAATTGTTATTGGAAAATTGACATTTGGTTGTACAAATTATTTTTATTATTTCGGTAATATAATATATATTATAGACAAAAATGATGAATTTAGGTAAATGATAATTGGGATTGTTGTATAATAGCAAAAATGATTGGAATTGGATAATACTTTTTTTTAGGTGATAATTGGAATATTGGAAATAATAAAAAAAAGGATAAAGGTGTGGAAATAAAAGGATGTTATGGAAATCAAAGAAATGGTAATATTGAATTAAATGAAGTGTGGGATAAAAGTGAATAATAATTTTGGTGATAAAAAAATGGATATTGAGAAATGAATTAAAATATGAAAATTAAAATGGTAATGACTATTAAATTGAATATTTGGAGATGGCAAATAGAAATATGGACAGTGATTGGAAATAGGTGGATAGAAGATAGTCGGACAATGGAAATACGGACGAGGTAAAGATGGTAGCTAAAATGCATGAATCGGGTAATGGATAAGGAATTGATTTTCAAGCCCACAACAAAATCTCGATTTCTCTTGCACAAGCCTCTGATGCAAATGAACACAGCCAACACAGACCCAACTGAATATTTCTCAAACCGAGCCAACTGTCATCTGAAAACTGTCTGATTACATGCCCTGATGATTCGAAACCAAACTGAGGAAAATAAATCCTCAGATGAATCGCTGATGAACTGATGAAACGATGAACTGATAAACACTGAAGATTCAAGCCAAATTTCGCACAAAACACTGTCACACCACCCAACTTGTACTTTGAAAACGCACATTGCCCGAGAAATGAACCATTGACACACACAACTGACAGTCAACATAATCTTTTGATAGTTTGACCAGATTATGTCAAACATCCACTTGAAATCGAATTGTGACTGAACAAACGCATCTGAATTGAATCAACGCCCTGTCTTTGAACACCTGCAACACAGAGAAGAAGAAGAACACTGCAACATATTTTTTTGTATTTTGGTTAGAAGTCAGTAAATATAAACAAATATAAAACAGTAAAAATAATGGTGATCCCCTGCGAAGCATAGACCCTATATCTGAGAAGAAACTCGAAACCAGTGCGATCTTGTTTATATGCGAAATGCAGATGAAATGAGAAGAAATCTTAGGGCAAAAATTAGGGTGTTACAGCTGCCCCTATTTAAGTTTCTTCAATCCGGAGATATGAAGATTGACATCTTCGTCTCTACAAGATGGGAGAGACTTAAATACAGAATACCCAATTTTTGTCCTAAGAGAACAAATGATATGATTTGAATATGATATGCAAACCCAAGATCTCTGTGGGGAAAATATGACCACCAAAGAAGAGCAAAACCTTGGGGACACAGAAGAAAATCCCGCTGGGGAAACAACAACAGATAAACAAAGAGTTACCAGGAAAATAAATCACTGGATAACAGACTCCACTTGGGAAAATATATGAAATAATCGAGAAACAGATCCAACCAGGGAAAGATAAACATCCTGCCAGGAATATCAACCAAACAAAGTATTCGAATCCAAGAATGGATAAATACTGTGTTAGATAAGAATCATCAACTACCTGATTTACTGGGTAGTGTCGCTCCCGACAAATGAAATGGATCAGATGAAGGTACAGACGCGAACGGTCGGCGAGAGGGACAATGAGAACACACAGCCGTGAACTCACTGGAGAATGAATAGAGTCGCCAGCTAGGCATTTTTATCCCGGAGGAAAGGCAATGCTGCATAGACCTAGAAAGAGATGGATAAGACGGTTGCGAACCAGAGAGACTGAGAAAGGGGGTTGGTTACAACCTGGGAAGGTATTAGCACCCAGATTGTCCGTCGTACTCGACGGGATCCACGCTTAAAAGATTTGTGTTTTAAAGGGGTAGTGTCGGTGCAATCTGTGTATAGAATAGCTGGAAAAGGATGTACAGGTGTCAGTGTAAGAAGAATGTGAGGTGTATAAGTGAAGTGTCAGTGTAAGGAATAAGAATGAAATGCTCAAGATCATGAGGCTTAAAGAATGATGCTGGAAGGAGGGGGAATATACAGAGACTTTTGTTCGATAACCGTTAAGTTATGCCTACGTATCCTCTCGTGCAATGAGGAAGTCAGAACACCGTAGTTCGACCCAAAGAGACTGAAAGGTAAATTGACTTGTGAACTGCTTGCTTGTCTATGCTCAAGTGTATGACCTGTCTGGCTCAGGTGCAAACTGTCTTGCATTAGACGGAAGAAGCAAGTTCTCGTTTATGAGTGAAGGTGATGAGAAAAGAATCCCGAAGGAGACGATTATTGTTTGTTTTTGTGTTTTCAATCTTTTATTGATTTTTGGGATTTGTCATAAGTTAATGAGCTTAAGTCTAAACCAATGGATTTAGTAAACTCATCACATCTTCCCTCTGATTAGGGGTAATGAGAGTACCTTAAGTGTGAAGTCAGATTCTCACACTTAATCACCTTTGGTATAGGATTAAGATCATTAACCTACTTGTGATTATTTAGATGTTTTTGTTGTTTTTGTTTAGTGTTAAGTAATGAGATTAAGCCATAATCAAGGATTAAACAGACTCATTACACCATCCTAATAGAAGGATAATAGATGAGAATGTTTAAGCTGAGGAAAGCTCCTCAACTTAATCCATGATTAGGGATTAAACTCATGACAAAACAAGCCTTTAGCTAAGTGGATTTTATTTAATGATGAGGTGATGAAGTGATTTTTAAGGTTTGTAAGACAACTTGAGGGGGACTTGTCCATTAACACTAGGGTTAGTCCTTCTTAACCAGTTAAGGAAGAATTAGAACCCTAATGCAAGGCCCAAGTTACAAGTGTGATGTCTTGATGATTATTAAGATGGATTGATTAAAGGAGATTTAAACACATTAAGGGTTTAACACTTAGGATTAAAGTTATACACTCCATCCTAAGAGAAGGATGCAGGCATAAGCTTAATCACAAAGCCTTAAAGCCTTTAGGGTTTAGTCCCTGATTATGAGATGAGAAGAGAAGACTCAAAAGAGACACAAAGGTAAAACTATGAGGGGATACTAATCAAAACCCTAATCATTGTCATGCTTGGTTGTTCCTAAGGTTTGTGAGGTTTACAAGAACAATCTTCAATGGAACCACCAGGAAGCAGATGAACAGGATCAAGGGAAGCAAAGTGACTTGCTTCATTCAAGAAGTCAAGTCACTTGAAGAAAGAAAGTGGGAAGAAGAAGAATGAGCAAGCTCAAACTCAAACACATATAAAAATGCAGCAATGGATGCAAGGGAGATGAAAAGAAAAGTTATGAGAAGTGAAGGCAAATTCACTTCTCAACATCACTTATCACCTGAAATGTTAGAAGAAAGATGCAATGCAATGCAAAATAGGATGAGATGACATGATGATAAACAAAACCAGAAGCATGTTGATGATGATAATGATGCTATGGAGTGCTATGAACATGAGGCAAGGCATGGAGATGTTCATACAAGATCATGAATGCAAATGAAGCAAGCTAAGGAGCATGAACTTTACATGAAAAGTTATGAAACATACATGGCAAACAACATGGCAAATGCAAGATGCAATGATCACACATGCTTTCTATATGTCTTATGATGTCAAATGAATCAAATGGAGGCATGGAATGGCATGGCAAGTCATGTTATGCAAGAGAATGTAAGAAGGATGCAAGAGAAAGCCCAAATTAAGGTTTATGAAACAAACATCAAACAAAACTCAAAAACAGAAGCAAACCATAGGATAAAAAATGGAAAATACCACCCAAAGAAACCCTAAACCTATATTAAACCAAAGTCCAAAGGGGAGGTCTCAACTCTTAACCAAACTCAAGTTATGATTTTTCTAAGTTATTAGGGTTTTTAGAGCTCCTAAACAAAAGAAATGCCAAACAAATTGAAAATGAGGAATCAAATCATGGCCATTTAATCCTAGAAACTATATGCCAAACACAATGCAATGCAAGAAGAATCAATGTCCAACTCTTCATGAATGGGCAGAAATGAATTTTTGAACTTTGGATCAAAATAATGCACCAAAAATGATTTAATTCAAAGGAAAATTCTCAAAATGCATCAAGATTAAAAAAGAAATTTGGTTTGAAGGTTGGACAATGTTTCTAAATGTCTTAGAACATTTCATGAATTTTTTGGTGATTTTTAAATACCTAAAAGTATTTTTAATAAATTAATTTTCATTAATCAATTAAAAATAATCTTTTAAATATTTAAAAATACTTTTTTAATGATAAAAAATAAAATGAAAATATTTTTGTGTCATAAAAATTATTAAAACCCATGAGAAAAAGTTTCATAATTTTTAGACATTTTTTACTATTTTAAATTAAATATGCAAAACAAATGAAAAGAAAATGAATTAAATGAAAATAAAAGGAAAGTCAAATGAGTGGAGGGCCAGGATTGAGTCTGAGTTTAAATTTGTTGACCACGCGCGCTATCCAAAGGCTGAGGTTGATTCTGATTAAATTAATTTAATTATAGATTAATTAAGCTAACCACGTGGATTAGGGCTAAGCAAGCAGATCTGGACCACACACTCACGCGCGAAGTCAACCAGTCAAAGGCAATCCACGGTCCAAATTCAAACTAGAGTTAATGACTGGATTAGGGCACAAATCACTTTCAGGCTGCCGGAGAAGACTTCCGGTCGTCTTCTCCGGCCATCATCTCCCCTGAAAATCCCCAAAACCCTAAAAACCTAACTAAAATGAAATCTAAGAACTGGGAAATGATCCCCACTCACTCACGAACCAAAACCCCATCTCAAAACAAATTTATATTCCCTAACAAGGCTGAATCGAAGCAAGAAAGAATTAGGGCACGCAAGTTTCAGAGAGCAATTAAACTCTCATTTCATCACCATTTGCAAAACCAAAGGCATATTCATGATCAGGAAGACACAAAGAACAAGTTTAAAACAAAAGAAATGATTTCTGGAAAAATATTTCTTGAGCTACCTGAGATTCGAAGCTTTCACTCTGATGACTTTCTGGCCCTTTCTCCTTGTGCAATCCACTCCTTAGGACCCCTTGATGATGTTTGAATGCTTTGGAGGAGTTTATATTGGCTGGATGAGGAGTTTGACAAGCTTCTGCTCAAACTCAGTTGGAAATGGCAGTGATGATTCAGGCAGTTTCAGGTCATTGTGAATGGTTCTTTGTGATCCAGATGGTGAGTGGAGAAGCTTTGTAAAGTTTGTTTGGATGTTTGTAAGCTGTGGAAGGTGATTCGAAGAGAAATGCAGGCTGAGGTGAAAATGGTGAAGTGGTTTTGTGGTTGGTTTCAGGCCTGGCTCTTGGCTGGTTTCTTCTCAATGAATCATGGTGAGATGCTTGGTGAAAATGGTTTGGATGTTTGGTGGCTGGGCAGAGAGATTCGAAGCAAAATGCAGCTAGGGTGTGTTTTGTAAATGTGATGGTATGAAGTGTTTCAGCCTGGCCTGGTGTATGAAATGGCTTGCCTTTGCTTTGCATAAAGGACTCCTATTGGTCAGATGATGTGACCTGCCCTTTATTGATTGGTATGGCCACTTTTGCAATTTGTCAACTCTTGTGTAAGAGAAAGTATGGGCAGCTTCTAGGCTAGTACATGGGCTGTGTGATGCGCAGCAAAATGAAGGGAAAGGGCTAGCTTGGTTCAAGGGCCAATGCAGCAAGTTGGTGAAGTGATCATGATGATTTTGCAAGTTGTTGCTTTATGGTTCACATGTGATTTCCTTATCCCACAAGCCAAAATACATGAGCATTCTTGGTTCAATTCTGATTTTTATGACTTATAGAATGTTTATGTGAGGGTTTGATGCCAATTAGAAGTTGCAATTTGCCTTGGTACATGATTTTGCAATTTTCACACTTGGTGCATATCTTGAAAAGAAATGATTTTTGGCAACTTTGTCACACCATAACTTTTGATCCAAGAAGAGTTTGATCATGTTCTTGTACTTTTTAAAAAGGGAAAGATGATATCTACAACTTTCATGACCAAAGTTTTTCCATTTGAAGCATTTTTGGATCAAGAATTAAGGCTTGAAAAATGACCAAAAATGAGGCATTCTTGAAAAGTCAACTATGCCCAAAAAGTCAACATTTGCAAAACTTCCAAATTCTTGATTTTTGTGAACTTCAACCCTCTTCCATGATCAAATAAAGATCATATACACTCAAAATGATGAAGATCACCCATTGGTTGGGTCATTGGGGGCCTCAGATGCCCTGATTTTACACTGACTTGTCTGAAAAGTCAACCCCTGATCAGATGACTTCCCCATGGAATTTCTTCATGAAAATTGATATGCATACTCCCTATACCATATAGAGACCAATGGAAACAAGAATGACCAAAAAATTTGGAGTTATGGCCTCTGAAACCAAAACCCTAATTTTAGGTCAACTGTGCAGTCAAACTTGGCTCTGCATCCACACCAATCCCAGTTCTTGTGATTCTTTGGAATTTTTGACTTTGAGAAGATGTAATATGATACTTGAACACATATGGACCCCTTTGAAGTGATTGGTTGCCTTTGGAGTGGCTCAAGAGGTTCTTGGATTGCTCAGATCACAAACCCTAGGTGCAGATGACTTAGAACCAATGCAGTGACTCAAAATTGAGATATGAGATGGTATGATTGTGTTTATGCATATGAGAAGATAACAAGCCATGGTGTGAATGGGTGAGGGCAAATTTGGGGTGTTTACAGCTGCCCCTATTCAAACATGAGTTAGCTGTGCAGGATGTAAGCAACGGCTTAACAGGCAAACAAGATAACTTGTGGTTGAATACCAAAGACAGTCCAAAATTTGCACTCACAGAATGAAGAAGAAAAGGGATATAGATTGTAAAAGGAAATAAAGTATATTGTAAAATGGGTGATAGAGCAATGACGGGGACGGCCGACATGCTGGGAAAAGTGTGCCAAATAAAGCGATGACGGGGACGGCCGACATGCTGGGGATAAAAGGTAAAGCTAAGACGGGGACGACCGACTAGCTGGGGAAAATGAAATTATGATGGGGACGGCCATCAAGTTCATAAAGCAAGGTAACCAACGATGGGGACGGCCATCGGGCTAAAAAGGGAAAAGGGACCACGACGGGGCCGGCCATCGGGTTAAAGAATAAATGAAATAAACAGATGATGGGGTACGGCCATCAAAGGTGAAGGATAATCACCTAGCAGGGGACGGCTGCTCTGTTGGGTAATAAAGGAATTATGATGGGGACGGCCATCAAAGGTGGAGGACGACCACCTGGCAGGGTACGGCTGCCGAAAATATCAACGATGGGGACGGCCATCGGATAGAAAAGGTCAACGATGGGGACGGCCATCGGACGAGCATGATGGAGGACGACCATCAAGAAGTGGAGGACGACCACTCAGCAGGGTACGGCTGCTCTCGAGGTTTCTCATGACATAGGACGAATTCCAGATAACCAAAATCAACAATGGGGACGGCCATTGGATAAAATGATGAAGGACGATCATCAAAAGGTGGAGGACGACCACCTAGCAGGGAACGGCTGCTAAAACAACGATGGGGACGGCCATCGGACGAGCATGATGGAGGACGACCATCAAGAAGTGGAGGATGACCACTCAGCAGGGTACGGCTGCTCTCAGGGTTTATCATGACACAGGACGAGTGTTAGATAAAAAGGAAAATTTGTTTGCGATCTACTGGGGATATAGTAAACACGGACGAGTATTTACAACCAAGAAGAGAAAGTACAAGTGTTTAGATGCTGTGTAAAGATTAAAGATGCGGGCGAGCATCCTTAAGACTATGATACGGACGAGTATCAGGTAGAAACAAACTGACACGTGTTCAGAGATGATGATACGGACGAGTATCAACTGGTTAACAGAGAACACGGACAAGTGTTGCATCTGAAGGGACTCTTCTGGGGAATAGTAGACACGGACGAGGGTCTATATTCAAGAAGACATAAGTGTTTGACACAGTGTATGGATTAAAGATGCGGACGAGCATCCTTAAGACTATGATACGGACGAGTATCATGTAGAAACAAACACTAGACGCAATGTTCTGAGATGATGATACGGACGAGTACCAACTGGTTAACAAAGAACAAGGACTATTGTCGAATCTGTGGGGAGATAAGTGTTGTGTATAAGATACGGACGAGTATCTGTATAGGTGTATCATGAGTAGTGAGCATGAGTATTGTACAGATGGATACTTTAGCTGCTGGGGAGAGTGACACGGACGAGTGCCAAAAGGAGAAAAGTATAGTAAGTATATGGGTGATGAAAGTGTAAGCGACTGCGCTGGGGATATGACACGGACGGGTGTCAAGAAAGTGTATATAAGTATATGCGAGTGCAAAGGGAACGTCTTTGGCTTTCTGCTGGGATATAACACGGACGGGTGTCAAAAGGAGTATATACTGGTGTTTGTGATTTGGGAGGCAACTGTTCTTGCTGGTAACTCCGGTGGGGATTTTTTTCTTCTGTATGTTGATGAACTGTTATTATTCACAAGTGTTGGTTCATAACATGGCTTATGATTATGCTATGTATTTTATTTTTGCCGTAATGCTCCGTATTAGACGGAATGCTACGCTTTGTGGGTGAATATGATGCAAATGCTATGATTATGCAAAGAGGCACAAATCCGGGATTCGGATCCCGCTGCTGCAGAGATCCCTAGTTGATCTGTTTGAAATGGACATCCCAGCTGGGGAGGAGATCATTGGTAGATCTAATAAGATGATATTTGCTTGGGGATACGGGTCACTGATAGACCTATCCTAATAAATGAGAGGCCCAACTGGGGTTTGTAGAAGCTTTCTTCACTCTGTTGTGATCCTTTCCTGCGTTGCTCTTCTGAATAGAGGCTGAAGATTCTGTGGGGAGATGATTCCCTGACTCCTGTATTTTACTGAGGAAGAATGATTGGTACTATGGCTGGGGAGAATTGTTGGTAACTCAGCTGGGGAGAGTTGTGAGAGGCAAACTCAGCTGGGGAGAAAGCACCTTGAGTGCTAAGACTGTTTGTTGATTTGCCAACTTGCTGGGATGTAACTTGCATGCCCCAGGTTGCGTTCTGGATACCTGCAATCCTGCAAAGATAAGGAGACGCACAAAAGGTCCCGAGGTATCCTTTACTGGATTCCGTCATAGGAGTTAAGCATTCTCAAGAGTAAGTATATTCCCTGCAAGCATGTGTTTCTATTTTTAGTGAAAAACATCTGTACTTATGCAATTAGTTTTAGAGACATCAGACATTCTTTGCAAACGAAATATGTACAAGACGAAACATGACTGAAAAATCTGATTTTATTAATTTTTGTGCCCTGAATTGGCAAGATACAGTCAAGGAAACAAATCTCCTAAAATAAGGAGATTGTTACAAATTGAGAAACAAAGTGCTGGCGATGTTGACGACGCTTTCAAAGGAGCTTCCTCTTCTGCTATGACTCGTATGACAATGACGTTCTTCTCGCCTTGCTTTATGAAGAAGGCTGATTCTGATTGAAGCTTGATCCTTTTGAAGCTTTCCAAGTTGCAAGTGATACAGACGAATTCAGAATGCAGTTGTTCGCTTATTCCCTTATTTTGCATGGATCGCCCTTTCGGGTTTTCAATCCATCGGGATACCCATTTTTGCCTGAGCTGTCCAATGCGGCTTTCCAACTCAGCGGGTGTACATCTTTTGTTTATTTTCCCTTACTTTTGCCCGAGTCTTTTATTCTGTTTTTGACTCGCCGGGATGCCCTATTTTTGCCTGGACTTACATTCTGTTTTTGTGTCCAGCGGGTCCTTTTATGCGAAGTATTTTTTAACTGCATCTGAATTCACAGGGGATGGGAAATCTTCACCATCCATGGTGCTGAGCATCAGTGCTCCACCAGAGAAAACTTTCTTTACAACAAATGGTCCTTCATAATTTGGAGTCCACTTGCCCCTGTGGTCTGTATGAGGAGGGAGGATTCTCTTCAGCACAAGATCTCCCACTCGGTACTCTCGGTGCCTGACTTTCTGATCGAAGGCTCTCTTCATTCTCTTCTGATACAGCTGCCCATGACAGATTGCAGCCAATCTCTTCTCTTCAATCAGACTCAGTTGTTCGAATCGGGATCGGACCCATTCTGCTTCGCTCAGTTTAACGTCCATTAGTACCCGTAAAGAGGGTAACTCAACTTCGACAGGTAGGACTGCCTCCATACCATACACAAGCTGATACGGCGTTGCCCCAGTGGATGTTCTGATCGATGTGCGGTACCCATGCAAGGCAAATGGTAGCATTTCATGCCAGTCCTTGTAGGTGACTACCATCTTCTGCACAATCTTCTTAATATTCTTGTTAGCTGCCTCAACAGCGCCGTTCATCTTTGGCCTGTAAGGAGAAGAATTGTGATGTTGGATTTTGAAGTCCCGGCATAGCTCTACCATCATTTTGTTGTTTAAGTTGGAACCATTATCAGTAATGATTCGCTCGGGCACTCCGTATCGACAGATGATATCTCTCTTTAGGAATCGGGCTACCACTTGCCTTGTAACATTTGCATATGAGGCTGCTTCAACCCACTTGGTGAAATAGTCAATGGCAACCAAAATGAATCTGTGGCCGTTCGAAGCAGTTGGCTCAATCTTACCAATCATATCAATGCCCCACATGGCAAAGGGCCAGGGTGAAGACATTATGTTCAGAGGATTGGGAGGCACATGCACTTTATCTGCGTAGATCTGGCATTTGTGGCATTTTCTGGCGTAGGCACAACAGTATGCATCCATTGTGATCCAGTAATAACCTAATCTTAACAACTTCTTAGCCATTGCATGTCCTCCAGCATGGGTACCAAAGGAGCCTTCGTGCACTTCATGCATCAATAAATCTGCTTCTGTCTTGTCAACACATCGGAGGAGTACCATATCAAAGTTCCTCTTGTATAAAGACCCATCAGTATTCAGAAAGAAACTACCAGCAAGCCTTCTCAAAGTCTTCTTATCATTGGAAGATGCCCCAGGTGGGTATATTTGATTCTCCAAGAAGCGCTTAATGTCATGGAACCAAGGCTTATCGTCTTTAACAACATCTGCTGCGAACACATATGCTGGTCTATCCAGTCTGGATACTGAAATCTGAGGTACAAAGTTAGCAACTTGAACTTTGATCATGGATGAAATGGTAGCAAGAGCATCTGCAAATTGATTCTCGTCCCGAGGGATATACTCAAGCTTGACTGTTGTGAAGAACGTCAATAACCTCCTTGTATAATCCCTGTAAGGTATCAAATGATCCTGGTGTGTATACCATTTTCCGTTGGTCTGATTGACTACCAAAGCTGAATCCCCGAATACGGTCAATGTCTTGATCCTGAGGTCAATGGCCTCCTCAAGACCCATAATGCAAGCTTCGTATTCAGCTTCGTTGTTAGTGCAGTTGAAAGTGAGTTTTGCCGAGAAAGGCATGTGAACTCCTTTGGGTGTAATGAGTACTGCACCAACACCACGACCATTCATGTTAACAGCCCCATCAAACATCATAGTCCATTCTTCTTCCGGGTCAGGCCCTTCAGTGTGAACAGGATCTTCATGGTCTCTTGATTTAATGAACATGATGTCTTCATCAGGGAAGTCAAATCTCATAGGCTGGTAGTCATCAATGGGTTGCTCAGCAAGATATTCAGATAGTACACTGCCCTTGATGGCTTTCTGAGATGTGTACTGTATGTCGTATTCTGTGAGAATCATTTGCCATCTTGCAACCCGTCCGGTAAGCGCCGGCTTCTCAAATATGTACTTGACTGGGTCCATTTTTGAGATTAACAAGGTAGTGTGGGTCAACATATACTGCCTCAGTCGGCGAGCAGCCCACGCTAAAGCACAGCAAGTTTTCTCGAGCAGTGAATAACGTTGTTCACAGTCGGTAAACTTTTTGCTTAGGTAGTATATTGCATACTCTTTTCGACCAGACTCGTCATGCTGGCCCAACACACACCCCATCGACTCTTCTAATACTGTCAAGTACATAATCAGAGGTCTTCCTTCAACTGGCGGCATAAGGATTGGAGGTTCTTGCAGATATTCCTTGATCTTGTCAAAAGCCTTCTGGCAATCTTCGTTCCACCTGACCGTTTGTTCTTTTCTTAACAGCTTGAACAAGGGTTCACAGGTTGCTGTGAGGTGAGATATGAACCGTGAGATGTAGTTCAATCGACCTAAGAACCCTCGAACTTCTTTCTCAGTTTTCGGTGCAGGCATCTCTTGGATGGCTTTGACTTTATCAGGGTCAACTTCAATCCCTTTTTCGCTTACAATAAAACCCAGCAGCTTACCAGATCGCACCCCGAATGTGCACTTGTTGGGGTTCAACTTCAGTTGGTACTTCCTCAGACGCTTGAACAATTTGAGCAGATTTACCAGATGGTCTTCTTCAGTAAGGGACTTGGCAATCATATCATCCACATAACACTCGATTTCCTTATGGATCATATCGTGGAATAATGTCACCATAGCCCGTTGATATGTGGCACCGGCGTTCTTTAGTCCGAATGGCATCACTTTGTAACAGAACGTGCCCCAAGGTGTGATGAATGTTGTCTTCTCCATGTCTTCAGGGGACATCTTGATCTGGTTGTATCCTGAAAATCCATCCATGAAGGAGAATACCGAGAACTGAGCCGTGTTATCCACCAATACATCAATGTGAGGTAAAGGGAAATCATCTTTCGGGCTGGCCCTGTTCAGATCCCGGTAGTCAACACACATCCTTACTTTGCCGTCTTTCTTAGGCACAGGTACTATGTTAGCAACCCACGGTGGATAGCTAGTCACAGCAAGGAATCCGGCGTCCCATTGCTTTTGTACCTCCTCCTTGATTTTCATAGCCATGTCCGGGCGAGTACGGCGCAGCTTCTGTTTAACCGGTGGGCACTCTTCTCTCAAAGGCAGCTTGTGCACAACAATATCGGTATCCAACCCTGGCATATCTTGGTACGACCAAGCAAACACATCTACATACTCTTGAAGCAGGTCTATCAGTTGCCTCTTCACTGAGTCTTGCAGGCAGGCCCCGATTCTAACTTCTTTCACGTCTTCATCTGTACCAAGATTGATCACTTCAACCTCCTCCTGATGAGGAGTAATAACCTTTTCCTCTTGTCTCAACAACCTGGCTAGCTCTTCAGGAAGCTCATATTCTTCTTCAACCCCTTCATCAGCTTGATTGGATTGTCAAAGTCATACGAAGTCATAGCCGTGCTGTTGTCGGTGCTGTCTGGAAGGCACTCTCTGCAAAGGTTAAGTTTGTTCATTTTAGTGATTTGATTTTAATCTTTATTTAGAAAAGTGAAATGAAGTTGTCATTTTGAAAACACCGCCATTTATTTTTTTTGTACAAAAAGAAAAATGGAAAAACAGTGAACGAAAAGAAAAAGACTCGGTTGCAAAAAGATGTCTGATATTTCATTAAATAATCTTGTTTGCACAAAAAGTACAGATGGCCCGATTACAAAATGAGTCTTGTCATCTTGGGCAAGATGCAAGACTTTGATGCATGCTTATAAAAATACAGGAAATAATAATTACTCTGCGTGAGTAACTCTTATAATTTCCTGGGAAGACCAGTTCGAGACACTGCTCCCCGGGATCTTTGGACGAATCCAGCTTTCCAGGTTGCGTTCCTCTTCCAGCTCGTCTTCCAGACAATTGATAGCATCAGGGGTAAGCATCCCCCCACTCACAAAGTTGGGCTCTTTCACAGCCGCTGTTTGATCTTGCTGAGTTGGTTTGTAACCCAACCCAAATCTGTCTTCTTTCTTCTCCACCGGTAGCAATTTACCCCAGCCTTGGGCAGTTCCTTCCTCAACAACCTTCCGGGCTTGTTGGTATGATGACATTGGAGTACCAGATACAGCAGATGTCTCATTCACGTTCAAGGCTTCAAACCCCTGGCTCATTGTTTCATGGATCTCCCCATCCATCTCAATGTACTTATAGGTTGCCAGGTGGCTGACAAAAATGTCCTCCTCTCCGCAGATTGTAACGATCTGACCCTCCCACTCATATTTTAACTTCTGGTGAAGGGTGGAGGTCACGGCGCCAGCGGCGTGAATCCATGGCCTACCCAATAAACAGCTGTAGGCGGGCTGTATATCCATCACGTAGAAGATAGTTGTGAAAGTCTGCGGGCCAATCGTTACGGGCAGCTCAATCTCTCCCAGAACCGATCTCTTTGAGCCATCAAAAGCTCTTACCACCAGGTTGCTGGGTCTCAATGCCAGTCCATCATATTCTAACTTTACCAGAGCCTTTTTGGGTAAGACATTAAGGGATGACCCCGTGTCCACCAGCACATGGGAAAGGACAGCACCTTTGCATTCCATGGTTATGTGCAAGGCTTTGTTGTGGTTGCGGCCTTCCGTTGTCAAATCAGTATTGGTGAACCCTAGTCCGTGACTAGCATTAACATTTCCCACTACTGCTTCCAGCTGATTGACAGTGATCTCTTCAGGCACGTAAGCTGCGTGCAAGACTTTGAGTAGTGCATTCCGATGGGCTTCGGAGCACATGAGCAATGATAGGATTGAGATCTTGGAAGGCGTCTGATGAAGCTGATCCACTATTTTATAATCACTCTTTTTGATGATTTGCATGAACTCATCAACCTCTTGATCGAATGGTGTCTTCAAAGCTTCCTTAACAGCTTGATCTTCCTGCACAGGGCTCTTTCCTTTCGCCTTGGCAGCAGCTTCTGTTTCGGCTGTGGGTTTCTGAATTTGTGGAGCGAAAAGACGTCCGCTCCGAGTGAAGCCTCCGCCTCCACCCACATTGTCAATTTGTAGTGCAGGGGTTGATGATTCAAAAGTGATTCTTTGTCCTTCACAGTACAAGTCAGAGCCGTAATACCAGGGGATGGCATTACTGCTTTCATAAGGTACGGGTCCAGGCACCGTGATGGTGACCGGACTGATTGCAGCTGTTGAAGGAATTGTAATAGTCTGAGGATCATAATAGATTGTCACTGGTGCTCTAGTGGGAGCAGCACTTTCTGAGTTGTAGGCAGAGTTGCTTTCAGGATCATAGAATATGGTGACAGTTGAGACATCTTCGTGATTTGTTGCTGGTGTTGTAGGAGACAATGGTGGAAGAATGGATGTTGTTGTTGTAGGAGGTTCAAAATGGAGTGAAGCTGAAGTTGTAGCAGGAAAATTTGTTGAAAACTGATCAGTTGAGAAGACAGATGAAGTACTTGTTGATGTAGCCGAAGAATTGTCGGGAACAATGGTTGCTGCAGTTGTAGGAGGTTCTGAAACCGTTGCTGATGAGATTACTGGATTTGTTGGAAATGATGTGGTGATCTGAAGCTGGCCACTCTGAATAAGGCCATCTATGCCATTCCTCAAATTATCGCACCCATTTACTGAGATATTGCAGTAAGCACACCCCAACTCGCATCCTGGGAACATGTTGCATTCCAAGAGCTGAGCCTTGATTTCTACCAATGGTGTCCTGATCTGTCCCACACTGGTTATTAAATAAGACGGTTTGTCTTCTTCAATAGCGTTAATTCTAGGACCACCGTGGTTTGGCATAGGATTTTTGTTGACATTGGGTGGCGGTGCAAAATTCAGAGCTTTCGAGTCCACCAGGTCTTGTACCTTCATATGCAGGGCTCTGCACTTTTCCGTACTATGGCCAGGTGCGTTTGAATGGAAGGCACACCTAGCGTTGGAGTCATAGTTCCTGGGTAGACTGTTGGGATCTGGAGGTGCCAGCGTCCTTAGCTCAACTAAGTTGAGTTTCAGGAGTTGTGGCAGCAGGGTAGCATATGGCATAGGGATCGGATCGATCACTCTGTTAGCTTGAGATGGCCTCTGCTGGAATGGCCTTTGTTGACTGTTGTTGTTGGTGTTGCTGTTGTTGTAATTTCTTGGAGGATACTGATTTTGCTGATGGTACTGAGGTTGCGGCTGATAGTTTTGCTGCGGAGGTTGATAGACAGGTTGAGGATGAGCTGGAGCAGGAATGGTGACTGCTGCTATTGACCTTTGAACATATTGGGGCCTGCCCCTGTTTGAATGGATGGCATTGGTCTCGCCAGTTCTTCTCGGGCCTGCAAAAGGCTTTCTTGTACTACTGGACGAGCTTGCACCGTTGTCTGAGATCTTACCCATCTTCAATAGGCTTTCAATTCTCTCCCCAGCTATGACAACATCGGCGAAGCTAGTGGAAGAGAAAGCAGCCAGCCTGTCAATATAGGTTCCCTGAAGGGTGTTCATAAACATGTCTGCCATTTCCCTTTCAGACATAGGTGGCTGAACAGCAGCAGCCAATTGCCTTCATCTCTGGGCATATTCTCGGAAACTCTCCCTTGAAGACTGTGACATTCCCATTAGGAGGGTCCTGTTGGGTGCCATGTCTAAGTTATACTGATACTGTCTGATGAAGGCCTCTGCCAGGTCCTTCCAGCATCTAATAGTTGCCCTTGTCAAGTGAGAATACCATTCTCTTGACGCACCAGTTAAGCTATCCTCGAAATAGAACATCCAGAGCTTCTCATCCATTGTATAGGCCTTCAGCCTCCCCAGAAATGATTGTAAATGAGTCCGGGGGCATGAAGTCCCGTTGTACTTTTCAAAACAAGGAGGCTTGAACTTATGGGGGATCCTGACCCCGTCTACCAAGCCCATGTCCATGACGTCGAAGCCCAAAGAGTTTTGAGATTCTAAGGACCTCAACTTCTCAGCTATCTCATCCAATCTCCTATCATAAGCTTCCTCCCCAGCACCCATTACTGTAAACTGATCCTCTTGAGGATCTTCTTGTAGTACCCTGGCTGCGGTGGCAGTCCCTTGAACATTTGCCGGAATATTGACCTCAGGATGGAGGTGTGGTCCAAATACCGGAGGGTTGACATGAGGTTGTACCCTTTCATTGTTACTGGTACCGGCAGTCCCTATATGTGGATCTTCTTGATTCTGCCTTTCCACCATGGCCCTCAATCTTTCCTGGCTCTGAGCCATGTTGTTCATAACTTCCATAAACTGAGTCATTTGATTCCTCATCTCTAGCCTTTCATTTGCCATTTGATTTCTGACCTCAGTAAGGTCCTGCTGCATCTGATCCATTTGAATGCCCGGAAGGTTGTTTCGGGTTGGATAACGGTGCGGACGGTTGAGGGGAAATACCCGGCGCCTAGCAATAGTTCCTGATGCATCACAACAGAGGTTAGCAACAATAAAACAAAACCTACAAAACAAACAAAGGGTTAGCATGCAATGCAGTTATGCTTATTTGTTCTCAAGGTATCCGGTTTGGCCTTCAGTTTTGACCCTTCCAGACCCCTGATGATGCTGTTGTTGTTGCTTGATGAAAACTCAGATGAAGCAAACTAACACAAATACATTACAGAAGGTGAAATAATACAACTTGTTCATTTTACAACACAAGCCCTCTAAGGGGTCAAAATACATTACAAGAAAAATAAAAGTACACGGAAAGAAAGCAACAACAAACAAATGGTCAAACACCAAGACCAAACTCATCCTCACGAACTTCCTTGAGAAGTGCTTCGGTCACAGGATCAGCCGGACGCTCCGTGAGATTCCTGATGAGTAGATTCCGGGTTGTAACAGCTGTAGTTAGCTTCTTGTGCTGAGTTTGTTCTTTGGACCTCTTCACCCCTGCTTTGATCTTCAGCTCTGATATCTCCCTCTGGGCTGCTGCCAGGGCTTCTTGCTGTTCTTTTGCACTAGCTTCCAGTTGCTCCATCTTGTCTTGAACTCTCTTGTCTTCCAGGGTACGAGCCTCGGTGATCCTGACCCACCGAGCTTGACTCTCCTTCAAATACAAGTCTGTTCTTGCTCTCTGGAACTGGGCTTCCTTGCAAGCATTCTTCAGAATTTGTTCTCCAGCCTTAGACTTTTTGATATAATCCCCAGACTTTTCAATCTTAGTCAGATGCTCTACTCTCATCTTCTCCAACCTCTCAATCTCCCTCATACCTTCACTCCTCTCCCGGAGGGTCTTCTGCAAAGCCTGGGTTAGCTTCTCATTTCTTTCCTTCAAGCTCTCATATTCTTCCAAACTGATAGTGGCAGGGGGTGGTGCTGAAGATGACTCAGGCATGTCTTCTATGGTAAAGGGCATCCCAGAGAATTGGGCCCTGGCACGGGACCACTCATAATACTGTGCTGATGCCACGTTGTTGCACTTCCCCAGAATGGTTACTCCCTTGGTTTGAACATTATCCCAGGCCCAGGCAGCCTGCCTAACAGTAGCCAGATTAAGCTTGTTCTCGCAATAAAGAGTCTCAACCAAGTCCTGTGCCTTAGGAGTGTGGACCAGTGCATAGCCCAGTTGCCTTCTAAACAGCAGAGGGTTGTAATTAATACTACCCTTAACTCCTATTAGGGGCACATTAGGAAAATGCCCACAGCTGGTGATGATATCCCTGCCCTTGGTGCTATGAGTGCACCATCTGATGTCTGCTGCAGTTAGAACAGTGAGTCTCTTAGCCCAGTTGCTCCGCTGATGAGGGTTTAGAAATGCATCCGTCCTGGGTAGATGCCTGAGAAGCCAAGTGTGGAACAATGGAGCACAACACCTCACTAATCTCCCCCTCTGCTTTTCATTCCTCTGATGCACTGAATAGTAAAGATCCCCCAATAAAGTTGGCACTGGGTTCTTCAGGATGAACAGATGGATTGCATTTTTGCTAATGAATCGAGGCTCATCTGCAAACAATACAATTCCATATATGTTCAAGGCCAGTAAAGCACAAACAGCTTTCCACTCTCCTAGAGAAGCTTTCAGGGTAGCTTGAGAAATCAAGAAATCCAGATGAAAACCAGGGATTCCAGCTTTAGAGGTCATATGCTGCTCAATCAAGACAGGTTCCAGATGCAAAGCTTTTGCTACTTCTCCATTAGCAGGAAAGACCATCTCAGGGTTGAAAGGGATTCCACCCTTGATAGGCAAACCAACCAATGATGAGTATTCTTCTAATAGAGGGCCCAACTGAAAGTCTTGGAAAGTGAAACATCTCAGTGGGGGATCATAGAACTGAATGCAGGTGTGGATCAGGCTTCTCTGTGATGGGTCTAGATCCATAACCATGTCAAGTATATCTCCATAACTTTCCCTGAACAATGGTATGTGATCTGGAGTGATCAGGGTTTGAATCCTCCTGATGTCTGATAGCTCTGGCTGGAAGAAGTGATAGGTGATGTTGCTCTTTTTAGGAGCCATGATGCTGAGACTGAGTAGAGACAGGTGCTGATGATAATACTGAAGAAGTGGGCCACTGACTGGCTGGTGCAGGTGATAACTGAAGCAGATGCTGGTGAAGATAGGTCAATACTGAAGATGGGGTCAAAACCGAAACCAAATGAAGATGGATACCCTGAAACAAATAAGCAAATGTCAATATGATGCAATGATTATGTATGCAAATGAAATGCAAGGGTCTGTGACTGAGCTGGATCTGATCAATTGCTCTGATATAGGCCCAAGTATGTCCAAGAATTCCAGATGAGGTCTATAAATCCAGTAACCAAGGTGGGGGACTCAAATAAAGAGCCACATGTCCAGGGTTTTAGAATCACAAGAACTGTCCCAAATTGGAGTATTCTTAAACAAGTCAAAGTAACAAGGTATTCTGAGGTCAAGGTACCTGCAAACCTGTAAACAGCCCAACCCCCTCACAGGTGATGTTCTAGAACAAGGATCCTCAGACTTGGATCAGTTATGAGAAGTGTAAACACTTCTAACCCGGAGGTACAGTGTTTACAATAACCATAACAGTTCCTCCTCTAATTCACCTCAGTTTCTGAAGGTCAGTACTAAAAGGTCATCCAGACTTAGCAGGCTTCCCAGATAGCCCTAGCATTGCAGGAAATCTGCAACACAGAGTTCTCAAGAAGAAACCCATATCTGAACCGTGTTTCATATTCCCGCACCAGACCGAAATGGAATGGGAAAGAATATGATTCACTCTAGCCTAGGTGTCACTCAGGTCCCAGGTATAGGACCTTAAACTCTCAATAGAACCCCACCCACCAAAGTAAAGA
The DNA here is from genome assembly GCA_963966055.1 of Lathyrus aphaca. Taxonomy (NCBI): domain Eukaryota; kingdom Viridiplantae; phylum Streptophyta; class Magnoliopsida; order Fabales; family Fabaceae; genus Lathyrus; species Lathyrus aphaca. Next base: position 472,744,656 of record OZ014520.1, on the reverse strand, counting down.
CCAGATCCAGCCAGCAGCATGACAGTATGATATATACAAAAGCAATAAAGAAAGCAGTAAAGCAACTGTACATAAAGCAAAAAATAAAACATATACAAACACAAATAAGCACATAACACCCCAGCAAACACAGATCAATCAAGCGCTAGGAGGAACCCACAAAAAGAACCAGAAGCCCTGGTTGCAATATAAGGGTCCCCAGCAGAGTCGCCAAGCTGTCGCTCCCGACAAATGAAATGGATCAGATGAAGGTACAGACGCGAACGGTCGGCGAGAGGGACAATGAGAACACACAGCCGTGAACTCACTGGAGAATGAATAGAGTCGCCAGCTAGGCATTTTTATCCCGGAGGAAAGGCAATGCTGCATAGACCTAGAAAGAGATGGATAAGACGGTTGCGAACCAGAGAGACTGAGAAAGGGGGTTGGTTACAACCTGGGAAGGTATTAGCACCCAGATTGTCCGTCGTACTCGACGGGATCCACGCTTAAAAGATTTGTGTTTTAAAGGGGTAGTGTCGGTGCAATCTGTGTATAGAATAGCTGGAAAAGGATGTACAGGTGTCAGTGTAAGAAGAATGTGAGGTGTATAAGTGAAGTGTCAGTGTAAGGAATAAGAATGAAATGCTCAAGATCATGAGGCTTAAAGAATGATGCTGGAAGGAGGGGGAATATACAGAGACTTTTGTTCGATAACCGTTAAGTTATGCCTACGTATCCTCTCGTGCAATGAGGAAGTCAGAACACCGTAGTTCGACCCAAAGAGACTGAAAGGTAAATTGACTTGTGAACTGCTTGCTTGTCTATGCTCAAGTGTATGACCTGTCTGGCTCAGGTGCAAACTGTCTTGCATTAGACGGAAGAAGCAAGTTCTCGTTTATGAGTGAAGGTGATGAGAAAAGAATCCCGAAGGAGACGATTATTGTTTGTTTTTGTGTTTTCAATCTTTTATTGATTTTTGGGATTTGTCATAAGTTAATGAGCTTAAGTCTAAACCAATGGATTTAGTAAACTCATCACATCTTCCCTCTGATTAGGGGTAATGAGAGTACCTTAAGTGTGAAGTCAGATTCTCACACTTAATCACCTTTGGTATAGGATTAAGATCATTAACCTACTTGTGATTATTTAGATGTTTTTGTTGTTTTTGTTTAGTGTTAAGTAATGAGATTAAGCCATAATCAAGGATTAAACAGACTCATTACACCATCCTAATAGAAGGATAATAGATGAGAATGTTTAAGCTGAGGAAAGCTCCTCAACTTAATCCATGATTAAGGATTAAACTCATGACAAAACAAGCCTTTAGCTAAGTGGATTTTATTTAATGATGAGGTGATGAAGTGATTTTTAAGGTTTGTAAGACAACTTGAGGGGGACTTGTCCATTAACACTAGGGTTAGTCCTTCTTAACCAGTTAAGGAAGAATTAGAACCCTAATGCAAGGCCCAAGTTACAAGTGTGATGTCTTGATGATTATTAAGATGGATTGATTAAAGGAGATTTAAACACATTAAGGGTTTAACACTTAGGATTAAAGTTATACACTCCATCCTAAGAGAAGGATGCAGGCATAAGCTTAATCACAAAGCCTTAAAGCCTTTAGGGTTTAGTCCCTGATTATGAGATGAGAAGAGAAGACTCAAAAGAGACACAAAGGTAAAACTATGAGGGGATACTAATCAAAACCCTAATCATTGTCATGCTTGGTTGTTCCTAAGGTTTGTGAGGTTTACAAGAACAATCTTCAATGGAACCACCAGGAAGCAGATGAACAGGATCAAGGGAAGCAAAGTGACTTGCTTCATTCAAGAAGTCAAGTCACTTGAAGAAAGAAAGTGGGAAGAAGAAGAATGAGCAAGATCAAACTCAAACACATATAAAAATGCAGCAATGGATGCAAGGGAGATGAAAAGAAAAGTTATGAGAAGTGAAGGCAAATTCACTTCTCAACATCACTTATCACCTGAAATGTTAGAAGAAAGATGCAATGCAATGCAAAATAGGATGAGATGACATGATGATAAACAAAACCAGAAGCATGTTGATGATGATAATGATGCTATGGAGTGCTATGAACATGAGGCAAGGCATGGAGATGTTCATACAAGATCATGAATGCAAATGAAGCAAGCTAAGGAGCATGAACTTTACATGAAAAGTTATGAAACATACATGGCAAACAACATGGCAAATGCAAGATGAAATGATCACACATGCTTTCTATATGTCTTATGATGTCAAATGAATCAAATGGAGGCATGGAATGGCATGGCAAGTCATGTTATGCAAGAGAATGTAAGAAGGATGCAAGAGAAAGCCCAAATTAAGGTTTATGAAACAAACATCAAACAAAACTCAAAAACAGAAGCAAACCCTAGGATAAAAAATGGAAAATACCACCCAAAGAAACCCTAAACCTATACTAAACCAAAGTCCAAAGGGGAGGTCTCAACTCTTAACCAAACTCAAGTTATGATTTTTCTAAGTTATTAGGGTTTTTAGAGCTCCTAAACAAAAGAAATGCCAAACAAATTGAAAATGAGGAATCAAATCATGGCCATTTAATCCTAGAAACTATATGCCAAACACAATGCAATGCAAGAAGAATCAATGTCCAACTCTTCATGAATGGGCAGAAATGAATTTTTGAACTTTGGATCAAAATAATGCACCAAAAATGATTTAATTCAAAGGAAAATTCTCAAAATGCATCAAGATTAAAAAAGAAATTTGGTTTGAAGGTTGGACAATGTTTCTAAATGTCTTAGAACATTTCATGAATTTTTTGGTGATTTTTAAATACCTAAAAGTATTTTTAATAAATTAATTTTCATTAATCAATTAAAAATAATCTTTTAAATATTTAAAAATACTTTTTTAATGATAAAAAATAAAATGAAAATATTTTTGTGTCATAAAAATTATTAAAACCCATGAGAAAAAGTTTCATAATTTTTAGACATTTTTTACTATTTTAAATTAAATATGCAAAACAAATGAAAAGAAAATGAATTAAATGAAAATAAAAGGAAAGTCAAATGAGTGGAGGGCCAGGATTGAGTCTGAGTTTAAATTTGTTGACCACGCGCGCTATCCAAAGGCTGAGGTTGATTCTGATTAAATTAATTTAATTATAGATTAATTAAGCTAACCACGTGGATTAGGGCTAAGCAAGCAGATCTGGACCACACACTCACGCGCGAAGTCAACCAGTCAAAGGCAATCCACGGTCCAAATTCAAACTAGAGTTAATGACTGGATTAGGGCACAAATCACTTTCAGGCTGCCGGAGAAGACTTCCGGTCGTCTTCTCCGGCCAGCATCTCCCCTGAAAATCCCCAAAACCCTAAAAACCTAACTAAAATGAAATCTAAGAACTGGGAAATGATCCCCACTCACTCACGAACCAAAACCCCATCTCAAAACAAATTTATATTCCCTAACAAGGCTGAATCGAAGCAAGAAAGAATTAGGGCACGCAAGTTTCAGAGAGCAATTAAACTCTCATTTCATCACCATTTGCAAAACCAAAGGCATATTCATGATCAGGAAGACACAAAGAACAAGTTTAAAACAAAAGAAATGATTTCTGGAAAAATATTTCTTGAGCTACCTGAGATTCGAAGCTTTCACTCTGATGACTTTCTGGCCCTTTCTCCTTGTGCAATCCACTCCTTAGGACCCCTTGATGATGTTTGAATGCTTTGGAGGAGTTTATATTGGCTGGATGAGGAGTTTGACAAGCTTCTGCTCAAACTCAGTTGGAAATGGCAGTGATGATTCAGGCAGTTTCAGGTCATTGTGAATGGTTCTTTGTGATCCAGATGGTGAGTGGAGAAGCTTTGTAAAGTTTGTTTGGATGTTTGTAAGCTGTGGAAGGTGATTCGAAGAGATATGCAGGCTGAGGTGAAAATGGTGAAGTGGTTTTGTGGTTGGTTTCAGGCCTGGCTCTTGGCTGGTTTCTTCTCAATGAATCATGGTGAGATGCTTGGTGAAAATGGTTTGGATGTTTGGTGGCTGGGCAGAGAGATTCGAAGCAAAATGCAGCTAGGGTGTGTTTTGTGAATGTGATGGTATGAAGTGTTTCAGCCTGGCCTGGTGTATGAAATGGCTTGCCTTTGCTTTGCATAAAGGACTCCTATTGGTCAGATGATGTGACCTGCCCTTTATTGATTGGTATGGCCACTTTTGCAATTTGTCAACTCTTGTGTAAGAGAAAGTATGGGCAGCTTCTAGGCTAGTACATGGGCTGTGTGATGCGCAGCAAAATGAAGGGAAAGGGCTAGCTTGGTTCAAGGGCCAATGCAGCAAGTTGGTGAAGTGATCATGATGATTTTGCAAGTTGTTGCTTTATGGTTCACATGTGATTTCCTTATCCCACAAGCCAAAATACATGAGCATTCTTGGTTCAATTCTGATTTTTATGACTTATAGAATGTTTATGTGAGGGTTTGATGCCAATTAGAAGTTGCAATTTGCCTTGGTACATGATTTTGCAATTTTCACACTTGGTGCATATCTTGAAAATAAATGATTTTTGGCAACTTTGTCACACCATAACTTTTGATCCAAGAAGAGTTTGATCATGTTCTTGTACTTTTTGAAAAGGGAAAGATGAGATCTACAACTTTCATGACCAAAGTTTTTCCATTTGAAGCATTTTTGGATCAAGAATTAAGGCTTGAAAAATGACCAAAAATGAGGCATTCTTGAAAAGTCAACTATGCCCAAAAAGTCAACATTTGCAAAACTTCCAAATTCTTGATTTTTGTGAACTTCAACCCTCTTCCATGATCAAATAAAGATCATATACACTCAAAATGATGAAGATCACCCATTGGTTGGGTCATTGGGGGCCTCAGATGCCCTGATTTTACACTGACTTGTCTGAAAAGTCAACCCCTGATCAGATGACTTCCCCATGGAATTTCTTCATGAAAATTGATATGCATACTCCCTATACCATATAGAGACCAATGGAAACAAGAATGACCAAAAAATTTGGAGTTATGGCCTCTGAAACCAAAACCCTAATTTTAGGTCAACTGTGCAGTCAAACTTGGCTCTGCATCCACACCAATCCCAGTTCTTGTGATTCTTTGGAATTTTTGACTTTGAGAAGATGTAATATGATACTTGAACACATATGGACCCCTTTGAAGTGATTGGTTGCCTTTGGAGTGGCTCAAGAGGTTCTTGGATTGCTCAGATCACAAACCCTAGGTGCAGATGACTTAGAACCAATGCAGTGACTCAAAATTGAGATATGAGATGGTATGATTGTGTTTATGCATATGAGAAGATCACAAGCCATGGTGTGAATGGGTGAGGGCAAATTTGGGGTGTTTACAGGTAGGAAATACAACAAACTCGACTATCGATTTACTAGATAGGAGCAAAATTCAGAGGGATAACCTCAACTACCTTTTTACTGGGTAAGAGATATTCTCAACTACCTTTTACTGGGTAGGAACATAAGGGACTCGACTATCGATTTACTGGATAGGAACAAAATACAGAGGAATTACCTCAATTACCTTTTACTGGGTAGAAAATAACAAACTCGACTATCGATTTACTGGATAGGAGTATGATCAACTACCTGATTTACTGGGTAGGAACTCAATCAAAGGAAAACGGCTTCTATTACCTTTTTACTGGGTAAGAAGAAGAAATATCGGCTGCCGGATTTACTGGGTAGGAAATCAATCAAGTCACCTTTTTACTGGGTAAGAGGAAAATATCTGATTTTATTACTTTTTTACTGGGTAAGAGGAAAATATTTCGACTACCGGATTTACTGGGTAGAAAAATTCTCGACTACCTGATTTACTGGGTAGGAGCTTAAGCAGATGAAAACAAACTCTATTACCTTTTTACTGGGTAAGAGGAAAAAAAATCTCGACTACCGAATTTACTGGGTAGGAGTACAAGTAAAAGAACTTGATCAATTTGGTAATATTACCCACTATCGATTACTGATAGCTTAATTCCAAAGCAATATACTCAAGATGGAGAAAATGTTGCCCACTATCAACACTGATAGCTTAATTCCAAAGCAAATATATCCACAAAAAGGGGGACCAAAGTTCAATCCAAGAACAAATTGGAGAGAAACGGTCAAACAAGACTCATCCCGAGGAGGAAATATCTCAACTGGGGAAAATTCCATCCAGATAATAAACTGGGGAAGAAACTGAATCAACATCATCCACGAGAAACAAACTCAGTGGGGAATTAGAAAGAATTAACACTTTCTGCTTAATGGTCGACACTCTAAACTTGAGAGGAACACGACTCACACACTCTGTGGGGAAAATCCACACCAAAGAGCAGATAACAATGATAAACGCGAGAATGCAAGCAAACCATGCTATGCTTATGCGTATGAATATGCTTATGAATATGCTGACAAAACAGACATAAAGATAAGAAACAGGTGACATAAACACCACAACAACCGGATACTCGGCTAATCCCAAGGCAACAATGCAGGGAAACAATTGGAGATTCAACTTAAAATCTGCAGGGGAATATCATAAGCCATCAAAGGAATAAAATCCTACTACAAGGCTTAAATCATGATAAAACAGCATCTGCTAGGAATATCATCCTGCTGAGGAAAAGGTAATAATCTGCAATAATATGCTGAGGATGGAAATATTCTTGATAAAAAATCAAACTTCACGAGGAATAACTGTCATATCACTCTTGCTCCATTGGGGATAGAGTGCAAGACCTGCTAAAAATCACATAGGAATCTGCTGGAAATCAACACATGCAGACCTACTGGGGATCCATAAGGATATCAGAAGTTAACATCATAGCCAAAACACAGTTACGAGGGATTTTAAATCAATACCCACCATCAGGTAAAAGAAAACCTCTAAAATGACTGTTATATCAATACTTCTATATTCAAAGATGCAAACAAATCAAGCTGAGGAACAAGAGCTCAGCCGGGGATCCCCAATACTTCTTAATTCAAAGATAACATGCTGAGGAAGAAATCAACACTCAGCTAGGGATTTTCAAAAACATCCCTTCCAACTCTTCTAGGGGATACATACAATCTCCATTCAACATCGTGGTTGGGGAATAAAACATCATTAACATCAATCTGTCAAGACTATCCAGGAACTTCGCATGGACACAACCGAATCAAACCCTGCTTTGGGAGAGACAAGTTACACACATCCAGACTTTACCATTCTTGGAGTCACTATTGATAACTTTTCTTTGTTCATATATCAAAAGAAAAATGTTTTTAAAATCTTCAAAAATTAAAATTTATTAAACTTGTTTCAAAAATCATCATCAACAATAAATTGAAATTTTGTAAACAGAAACAATATAAAGAATTGCAAACAATTGGATAAAAGCTCAAATTCATTGATAGAATGGTAGTCAGCAAATGGCATGACTCCATGGATCATTACAAGTTTGAAAAATGGTAAATATATGGAAAAGGGCTACATTGAGATACAATGATCACTATTCTCCCTATCAACTTTGAACTCCACTGTGTCCAAAACTTCAGTCAAGGATGAGTGATTAAGAATCTTTGATGAATAATTTTTCTGAGGAACAAGAATCTGAAATCCTCGGTTACTACAAGTGATCCAGTCTGTCGACGCAGTTACTTGCCATGATCCCTAACTTTTGCCTAGATTGCCCTTTCGGGTTTTCAATCTACCGGGATAATCATTTCTGTTTTTGTCTCTAATTTTTGCCTGGACCGCCCTTTCGGGTTTTCAATCCACCGAGACGCTTATTTTTGCCTAAGCCGCCCTTTCGGGTTTTCAACTTAGCGAGCTGTTCTTTTATTTTTTAGGCGAAGTATTTCTTGACTGCATCCGTATTCACAGGGCGAGTGATCTCCTCACCATCCATAGTTGCAAGAATTAATGAACCGCCAGAGAAGGCTTTCTTAACAACATATGGGCCATCATAGTTCGGAGTCCACTTTCCCCGAGAATCTTTAAGGAAAGACTGAATCTTTTTGAGCACGAGGTCGCCTTCTCTGAATACACGAGGTTTGGCCTTCTTGTCAAAAGCTTTCTTCATTCTTTGCTGATACAACCGACCATGACACAAAGCTGTAATTCTCTTTTCTTCAATCAAATTCAACTGATCAAACCTACTCTGACACCATTCAGCCTCAGTCAACTTGGCTTCCATCAGAACTCTCATTGATGGGATCTCAACTTCGACGGGGAGCACTGCTTCTGTACCATAAACAAGTGAGAAAGGGGTTGCCCCTGTTGAAGTACGGACAGATGTACGATACCCATGCAAAGCAAAAGGGAGCATCTCATGCCAGTCCTTGTACGTCACAACCATCTTCTGAATGATCTTCTTAATATTTTTGTTCGCAGCTTCAACAACCCCATTCATCTTCGTTCTATAAGGAGAGGAATTATGGTGTTGAATCTTGAAATCTTCACAAAGCTCTTTCATCATCTTATTGTTCAAGTTCGAACCATTATCAGTAATGATTCTATTCGGAACACCATATCTGCAGATAAGATTATTCTTGATAAACCGAACCACAACTTGCTTGGTCACATTAACATACGATGCCGCTTCCACCCACTTGGTGAAGTAGTCAATCGCCATGAGAATAAAACGATGTCCATTCGAAGCCTTGGGTTCAATCATGCCAATCATATCAATTCCCCACATAGAGAAAGGCCATGGGAAAAAAATCACATTGAGATAAGCTGGTGGCACGTGAATCTTATCAGCATACACTTGACACTTATGGCACTTTTTCACATATTTTCAACAATCAGATTCCATTGTCAGCCAATAGTAGCCTGCACTCAACATCTTTCTAGCCATTGCATGCCCATTGGCATGAGTGCCAAAAGATCCTTCATGAATTTCTTTCATCAACATGTCTGCTTCGTGTCTATCCACGCATCTGAGCAAGACCATGTCGAAATTTCTCTTATAAAGCACATTTCCATTCAGGAAGAAATTGCCTGCCAATCTCCTCAAAGTCCTCTTATCTTTATCAGATGCCCCAAGCGGGTATTCCTGACTCTGGAGAAAACATTTAATATCATGATACCAAGGCTTGTCATCATGGACCTCTTCAACTGCAAACACATGAGCTGGTCTTTCAAGTCGCATCACACTGATCATGGGAACATCATTCCACTGGTGCACTTTTATCATAGAAGCTATGGTCGCTAAAGCATCTGCCATCTGATTCTCATCACGAGGAACATAATGAAACTCAACTTTGGTGAAGAACGTTGATATCTTCCTGGAATAATCTCTATAAGGGATCAAGTGGGGTTGATGAGTTACCCACGTACCCTGAATCTGATTAATTACCAAGGCAGAATCTCCATATACATCAAGATGTTTAATCCTCAAATCAATGGCTTCTTCAAGACCCATAATGCATGCTTCATATTCAGCTTCATTGTTGGTACAAGGAAAAGTCAATCTTGCGGCAAAAGGAATATGTGAACCATGGGGAGTAATAATCATTGCCCCAATTCCTCTTCCGCGTGCATTCACGACACCATCAAAAACTAAACCCCATCGAGATCCAGGCTCCGGCCCTTCCTAAATCAAAGGTTCATCACAATCTTTCACTTTCAAAAACATCACATTTTCATCTGGAAAATCAAACTTGATTGGTTGGTAATCATTAATCGGTTGATGTGCCAAATAGTCAGCCAAGATACTACTTTTTATAGCTTTTTGAGTTCGGTACTCGATATCATATTCTGATAATAACATTTGCCAACGAGCAATCCTCCCAGTCAAAGCAGGCTTTTCAAAGATATACTTGATTGGATCCATTTTAGAGATCAACCAAGTCGTATGATTCAGCATATACTGGCGAAGACGCTTTGCAGCCCAAGCTAAGGCACAACAAGTTTTTTCAAGCATGGAGTACCGAGACTCACAATCAGTGAATTTCTTACTCAAGTAGTAAATTGCATGTTCTTTTCTTCCATTTTCATCTTGCTGACCAAGCACACAACCCATGGAATCTTCCAACACAGTCAAGTACATGATCATTGGTCTACCTTCCACCGGAGGAGACAAAATAGGAGGTTTAAGCAGATATTCTTTAATACTTTCAAATGCTTTCTGGAAATCATCTGTCCAGACACAACCTTTATCTTTTCGAAGTAGCTTGAAGATCAGAGCACATGTGGCAGTCATGTGAGAAATAAACCTCGAGATATAATTCAATCGGCCCAAGAATGCTCTTACTTGCTTTTCGGTTCTTGGAGCAGGCATTTCCTGAATAGCTTTCACTTTATCAGGATCAACTTCAATGCCTCTTTGGCTGACAATGAAACCTAGCAACTTTCCAGAACGTACACCAAATGTGCACTTGTTCGGATTCAGACGAAGCTTATATTTCCTCAATCTCTTAAACAACTTCAGCAAATGTTCAACATGATCCTCTTCAGTCTTCGACTTGGCGATCATATCATCAACATATACTTCGATTTCTTTGTGCATCATATCATGGAAAGTGTAGTCATAGCTCTTTGGTACGTCGCACCAGCATTCTTCAATCCAAAGGGCATCACTCTGTAGCAGAATGTTCCCCATGGTGTAATAAATGTGGTCTTTTCCATGTCCTCGGGTGCCATCTTTATTTGATTATAACCAGAAAATCCGTCCATAAAAGAGAATACATCAAACTTAGCCGTATTATCTACCAACATATCAATGTGTGGCAATGGAAAATCATCTTTCAGACTGGCTTTGTTCAGATCTCTGTAATCAACGTACATTCGGACTTTTCCGTCTTTCTTTGGAACAAGAACAATATTGGCCACCCATTCAGGATAAGTTGACGTTACAAGAAAACCGGCATCAATCTGCTTTTGAACCTCCTCTTTGATTTTTACTGCCATGTCTGGATGAGTTCTTCTGAGCTTCTGCTTTACAGGTGAACATTCAGGCTTCAACGGCAATCTATGCTCCACAATATCAGTATCAAGACCTGGCATGTCTTGATAAGACCAAGCAAATACCTCAACATATTCTCTGAGAAGCTCTATAATCCTCTTCTTAACATCAGGATCAAAACTTTGACTTCTTTCTTTTCATCTTCAGAACCCAAGTTGACCATCTCTATAGACTCTCCATGAGGCTGAATAATTTTCTCCTCGTGCTCAAGCAACCGAGAAATTTCATCCGGAATCTCTTCATCATCCTCTTCCTCAGCTTCAAATACAGGGAATTCAAAGTTGGGAGAGGGCATAGGATCATTGTTTTCAATGGGTTTATTAATCAATCTGCACAATGATTTTATTTTTATTTTAGAGAATGAACAAAAGTGCAAACAATATGCAGATAAACAATTATTATGTTTTTGGGTTTTTTATGTTACCATTTTTCAGAATAAAGCAAAAATGAAAAAACACATATGGAAATAACAAAACAACATTTTATTGATGATGATAAAATTTGAAACAAAGCCCGACAAGCATCACTTTCACCTTGGGCAGAGTGAAAGGATTTTTGAAAGAAAATAAAAACAAATTACTTTGAAGAGTGAACAATAAAAGGAACATCAACAGCGATCCAGTTCTGGCAAATCTTTCCATGCGTCACGAAGTCAAGCATTTCTTTGTCTTCATCATCATCATCATCAATGATGGCAGCAGCGGAATGATCGTTGATAAATCCAGCACTTCGGAAGCCTTCTTGAATAGTCTTTGGATCTTTGATAACTGCACCAGGTGCAAAGCCGATACCAAAACCTTCTTTGTTGTCGACAACATCAATGATTCTTCCCCAACCATCAGACTGACCAGCTTCAAGCACTCGCAAAGCATCTTTGAAAGAGGACATGGGCATGGCATTCTTCTTAACAGCATTATCCACAACAGAAAGAGCTTGAAACGACGTTCCCACCTCTTCCTCGGCATCAATATAAGAAAAAGAAGACAGATTGCTCACAAGCATCGCCCTCTCACCTTCAATGGTCACCAATTTACCTTCTCTCACAAACTTCAACTTCTGATGAAGAGTGGATGTTACTGCTCCGGCTTCATGGACGTATATCCATTACTTGGAAAGTAATCTTGAATATAAACGGTCCAATAAGAATAGGAAGATCCACCTCTCCAATCACTGTCTTTCTCGACCCATCAAACTCTTTCACTATAATCCCACTGTGCCTCATGGGAGCACCTTGAAGCGCAAGCTTTGACAAAGTCGATTTTGGCATAACATTCAAAGACGAGCCAGTATCAACTAGCACCTTAGATAAAGCATCTTCTTGATAATTCACCGAGATGTGCAACGCCAAGTTATGATTTCTTCCTTCTTCAGGCAAATCATCATCACAGAAGCTCAAATTGTTGCAAGACGTGATATTCGCTACAATACTATCGAATTGATCAACAGTCACATCATGGTCAACATAAGCTTGATCCAGAATCTTCTGCAATGAATGCCTATGAGCCTCAGAACTCATCAAAAGAGACAAAACTGATATCTTCGAGGGAGTCTGCAACAACTGCTCAGAAATATTATACTCACTCTTCTTTATCAGCTTTAGCACTTCATCATCACTATTACCAGATTGGCCCGATTGGGAAACAACATCCATAATCTGTTTACTTGCACTTGTATCTTCAACTCTCTTCGGAGGGTCTGAAGCATACACTCTACCACTTCGGGTAACCTTCGTTACATCAGCAATGCTAACCACGGACTTTGGAGTAGGAAGAGGGACTTCCCTACCATTCTCTATCATCGTAGCATTATACCGGTATGGAACAGCTTTATCAGACTCATATGGCATTGGACCAGGTACATTAATCACCAATGGAGTAACAGCAGTCTTGCGACTATCAAAAGAAAACACCACCCTTTCAGGAGCAGCCCTCTCAGGAAGATTGAACTGAGGCATAATGACATTCACTTCATTCTCATATTCATCTCTCTTTGCTGTTACTTCGATCAGCTTATCATCCATCATTTTCTGGATATCCCTTTTAACAATCACGCAACCACGAGGATTCACCGAGCAGATACAACAACCAGCATAGTCGTGATCAATATCGTGATATTCACTCAAGAAAGCATGCATCTCCACCAAAGATCTTCGGATATGACGAACTTCATAGATTTTGAACAAGCCAGGACAACCAGCAACCATATTCACAGACGCATTACCATGCTTCGGCAACAGATTTTTCTGCACATTTGGATTAACATCATTAAAATACAGAACATTGTCATCAATTTCTGTACCTCGAATTTCAATGGATAACAGTTCTCAACATCATGCCCCGGGGCACCTTGATGAAAAGAACAACGAGCCTCTGGCTTATACCACCATGGAATAGTCTCTGGAACTGGAGGTGAAGGACGAGTTTGCACAAGATTCTTTGCAATCAACGACGGAAGTAAGTCCGCATACGACACAGGAATAGGATCAAAACTGGGTTTAGCCCGAGCTTGTTGATTACCACCTTGTTGCACAAAAGGTTGCTGATAACGGGGTTGGTACTTTGGAACTGCTGGCACAGTTGGAGCCACGTTAATCATCGGTGTTACAGAAGCCACATGCTGCGAATGGTGATTCCCACGATTGTGAGGTCTTCTATAACTTTCACGGGAAACTGAATTAGTCTCATTTTCCTTCTTTTTCCCGAAGTTGAACCTTCTAGAGCTTGAACCATTTCCATTCTCTTGAGTCAACCGTCCCTCACGGACACCTTCTTCTAAACGCATCCCCATGCTCACCATTTCAGTGAAATCGGAAGGAGCGCTTGCTATCATCCTTTCATAATAAAAATAACCCAACGTCTTCAAGAAGATCTTCGTCATTTCTTTTTCTTCCAGCGGAGGAACAATCTGGGCTGCTAGCTCTCTCCATCTCTGCGCATATTCTTTAAAAGTCTCTTTGTCCTTCTGGGACATAGCTCGAAGTTGATCTCTATCAGGCGCCATATCAACGTTGTACTTGTACTGTCGCACAAAAGCTTCTCCTAAATCATTGAAGGTCTTGATTTGGCTATTATCCAAGCTCATATACCACCTCGTGGGTGCCCCGGTCAAACTGTCCTGGAAATAGTGAATCAACAGCTTATCATTATCAGTCTGAGCAGACATCTTCCTTGCATACATAGTCAAATGGCTCAACGGACAAGTGTTGCCTTTGTACTTCTCAAACTCAGGCAGCTTAAATTTGTAAGGAACTTTAACATTCGGGACCAGACAAAGGTCATAGGCATCTTTTCCGAACAAATCTTTGTGCTTCAGGGCTCTCATCTCCCTCTGGATCTCAACAAAGCATCCCTGGAAGTCATCAAGTCTTTCAGCAACTCCAGCACCTTCACTAGGCTCAGCATGGTAAACCATTTCATCATGGTGTGGAATATTGTGCACAACAGGCGGTACAGTACTCACAATTGGAGGAAGAGTAGTCCAAACTGGCGGTGGGAGATTATTAAATGCAGCAGTCTCCGGACGATGAGGAGGACGGTAACCAGCAGGAAAAAAGTCAACTGGCATGCCCCAGGGCGTGCTAGCAGGTATACGATAGCGAGGAGAAATAACAGTCTCAACAGGAATGGATGCGGTAACAACCTCTGAGATGACAGTATTCTGAACAGGAGGACTAGGAGGTGGCTGATTCTGAGCAGCCATCAAATTTTCCATCATAGCAGTCACTCTTTCCAAGCTTTCCCTCAGATAAGTAACCTCTTCGCGCAGCTCGCGATTCTCTTGTTGCAAAGTATCCATCACTCTTCTCCGATTAGCTCGAGTATCAAAGCGATGAGTCAGCTTGACAGGAACACTGAATGAAGACCAAGAAACAACAATAAGATCCCTGGAGAACACTCAAAAAGCAAGACAAAATGCAAGTATGATGCATGGTATGCGTATGCAAATGCAAAGATTTCAAAGGATTATAAGATAACTTGCAATATTCATAAAGACACATTTTTGAAATACTGAAAAACTCATTCTCATTAAGATCAAAGTGAGGATTACAAATGAAGTACAAACATCAATAATCCTAATACATAAGAGGAAGAGTAAACTAAGCCTATGGAATCATATCCGAAGAAGTCCCGAATCCTGGCTGATACTTCATACGAATCCTCTTGATCTCACTCTTGTACCGCTCTTCCATATCTTCCTTATCCTTCACTAACTTGTCGACAATGGCCTTCCAAGCACCGGAAGTAGGAGGAATAGTAGATGGAGTACTAGAGGAAAATAAATCCTCTCTTGGCCTCTTCGTGACGCGCCGCTCAAGTAGCTCAATAAGATCATCCTTCTCCTTAAGCTGCTCCTGCATAGTAGTCCTCTCGAGTAACCATTCTTCTTTCTCTTTCTTCATCTTCTCTAACTCTTCTTGAAGAACCAACTTCTCATCAACGGGAGGAAGAAAAGCAGACAAAGGCAATATGGGAAACATAGGCTCCTCAGGTGGATAAGGCATCTTGAGCTTGGAAGCTCTAGATCGAACCCACTGAATATAACATTCGGAAGGAGGAAGGTGTTGTCTACCCAATTGACCCTTCTCTTTCCGGTGAATAGCATGCCAAGAATGAGCAATCCTTTTCTTCATCTCTATATGATCAGCACCATTAAGAAAGAAGAAATGGGATAAGGCAAGATTGTTTGGAACATCCTTCAAACAATAACCGAACTATCGTCTAGCCAGAATGGGGTTGTAGCTAATTCCCCCACGTGCACCAAGAAGAGGTACATTAGGAAATTCTCCACAACTATCAACAAGAACTCCAGTGTCATAATGAGAACTATACCATGTCATGTCCTTATGAGAAAGCGACATCAATCTCTGAGACCATCTTCGATTCTCTCTATTATCCTTGAAAACATCCAACTTCGGTAGGTGCGAAATAAACCACCTATAAAGAAGAGGCGCACAACATACAATCTCTCCGTCACCTTTGGAAGTCCTATAGTGAAAATCATGATACATATCTCCAAGCAAAGTAGGCATCGAGTTCTTCTTCAAAAAGATCTGAATAGCATTCTCATCCACAATACCATCCAAATTCGGAAACAAGACAATCCCGTAGATAAGCAAAGCAAGAATAGCCTCAAATGCATCCTTATGACTCAAAGTAAGTGAAGTGGAAGCCTTTCCCATCAAAAACTTAGCATTAATACCACGAACACTCCCCTTCGGAAGAAACTTCCCATTAAGATCGGATTCCTTAAGAAATAGTGCTTTGGCGATGACCTTGATAGTAAGCTCCTTCTCTAAACCAGTGAAAAGAGACTCCTTGTCCAGAATAGGCAAACCTAACCAATGAGAATACTCCTCCAAAGTCGGCACAAGCTGATAATCCAGAAAAGTGAAACAATGATGCAACGGATCATAGAACTGAGCTAAAGTAGGGAGGATCCCCTCAGGTACATCAGTATCCAACATATACAAAAGCTTCCCATGACATCTTCGGAACTCTTGGGTATCAACGACCAAAGCTCCTAGCTTTCTCAACTCTACAACATTAGGATTCTTGAAAGTGTACTTCTTTGTGTTCCTCCTTTCAAAAGTCATAGCCATGGACATCTGAAATTTTGCAAAAGTTCCTTATAAGTCCTTTGAAATCTTACGGACAATGCTCATGAATGTTATGATGGCATATATGCAACAAACACAAACAACATCACACAAGGCACACGGGCTTAGGTTCCGAGTCACGAGCATGAAGTCAAGGTAACAGAACACCAACCCACACAGGTAAGTACTAAGGTTTTGTCTTCATTGTACCTGCAAGAAACCAAAAGGGTGCTAACAGAGGTGCCCGGAGTTAACAACCATCTTTAGAATATCATCGGTACGTTGGATTACTCCCCAACCGATAACATTCTTAAAATAGACCTCGTCCGAGTGTAGTATCGCCTGACAACCGCCTTAGATTTACACCCAGACAGTTTCCGCACTACGTTCCTAAATTGGCTTAGATGGGTTAAGGGTTCTAAGGTCCTCAGTATGATCAGCTCAAGGTCGGAAAATAATGCCACGTACGATTACTCATCATGACATTGATAGTCCAAGAGAGCCTAACCGAGTGGAGATTATCAAATTGATATTGCTTTGGACTACTCCATCACATATCGCTTCGAATATCGCCATCCTATCATAAGTGTCACTCAGATCCGGGTTAGAATCTATCTCACACAGAGGATCACCAAAAACCAAAATGGAACAACCAAATAACAAACAAGTCAAACCAAAGCAATAAATAAATCAAAGTAGGCTAAATCCGCTTAGAGATTACTCCCCAGCAGAGTCGCCACTTTTCTGTAGCGGTAAAATCGTGAGTGTAAGCTAACTTAACTCGATTAATACAGAGTCGCCACCGCGCTTTTCTTTATTTCCGAATGGAAAAAGGTAAAAGAACGAATAAAAACCTTGGATTCTAAAAGCAAAAGCAAAAAGAAATAAACAGAGATTGGGTAAGGGGATTGGTTATGAACCGGGATGGTTTTAGGCACCCGACTCATCCGTGGTACTCCACGGGAGCCCTTTGAAATACTTATTGCTTTTTGGTCTGAAATTGGTTTGTTTAAAATGATGGAAGAGATGAGGAGAAGAATATTTTTTAATGATTTTGTGTTTGATAAGGTTTTAACGCCTTATGCCTACGTACCCACAAAGTGCAATGCGAGATCAAAACCTCGTAGTTCGTGGTACAAAATTTGAAAAGAAAAAGTGGGTTGAATTGATTTTAAAATGTAGAGATAAGTCGTCATCCCTTAGCGAATAATTCCGCTAGATGGGATGAATCATATCTAAACATGGGAAAAAGAAAAAGGTGCACAAAGCACAAAAACAATTGAGTGGGTTTGCATTTTTTAAAGTATGTAAGAAAATGGTTTTCAATATATTTACATGACTTAACTTTGATTAAGAAAATAAAGTGAAAAGATTAAAAATCACTTGACCTAAGTCAAGGTTTATTTATGAAAGTGTTTGAAGTTTAAAAACAAGAAGATTTTTGAAATAGGGAGAAGTTTTGAAAATTAAAGAATGGGGAGGAGATGAAGAGACTAATCCTAGTGCTTGAATTAAAAGCTAAGGAAAGAGTTTACCAAACCAACATGCACAATTCTTCAAAGTTCGGGTTTCCATCTTCAAAGGCTAGTGAAATAACTTGAGGCCGATGTTTTTAATCCATTCCAACTTGAGCAAGGGGGAAGATCTTAAAGTCTAAGTCCATTCTCCAAAAAGCTCGGGATAGTAACCATTAGTCCAAAATTAGAAGTCACAAGTCTTTTAAGAGTTTAATCCTTTATTAAGTGTTTTGATATCCAAATGGACAAAATAAAAGCAAGCACAATATGAATATAAACAAGTGATATATGATATAATATGACAAAATATAATAAGGAGATAAGGGAGCAAGAGATTAAAATAAAAGGATAAGGTGCAAGAGATTAAATTTAAACAATTATATTCACATTATTATAATATTTACAATATAAGTGGTATGATGAACTTAATCAAGCACAACCACAACAAGGAAAATAAGATCGAGGCAACCGGATCCAAATGGATCTTGATTCGAATCGGGACAACTTTAGGTCTATGTTAAGCAATCGCCGAGTAATTTACGAAGTAATTACTCTACAAATGAGGCCGGCCACCACTAATTAAAGTGGAAAATATTCGTGTTAATACATGTTAGAGAAACGATATAATGGATCGTTCTCCGAAAACATGTCACACTAAAAGAAAAAGGAAGGTCTAATCTTAATCGAGATTCTCGTTGAATTTCTCGAAAAGCAACCTATCACGATCTCAAAGTATGGAGAATGATCCAAACGATCATTCATCCATAGATTTGAAATAATGAAGATTAAGCCAATCGGAAATCAACAATCCCGAATCGGAAGATTGTCATCGACCAAAGGAGAAAAAAGATGAAGAATAATGGATCTTAAAAAATAGATCCATAAAAAAGAAATGAAAATATTTTTTAAAGTCCTTTTCTTAAAATCCTTTTTCTAAAAAAAATATTTCTAAAGATATTTTTTTAAAAAATCTTTCTAAAATATATTTCTAAAAAGAATCTTTCTACAAGAAAATCTTTAAATTAAAAAAAGAGAAATATAATAAAATTTATTCAAAACAACTCCAAGAAAATATTAATAATAAAAAAAACAACAAGAAATGAAGGAAAGGGGGCGCACGGGTCAATGGTGGATTGCAAATAGATCCATGGCCTGTGGCCCAAAACCTCATATCAGTTTCTTTTTTCAAAATATAACAAACAAAAAAAATGAAACACAGAAGAAACTTTGGTCTTCTTCTTCCTTATTAGAACGAAAACAGGACACAAGTACAACGCAAGCGGCGGCATAGGGGAAATACGCCCAAGATCAGCGGCACCTCACCTTCAATGAAAACGAACGAAGCACTCTCTTCTCTCTCGCGATTTCTTTCTTCTCTCTCTTTCAAATCGCGAATTCCTCTTCTCGATTTCGTGGCTATCGGTTTCTCCTTCTTCGCCTTAACTTTTCTTTTCTTTTCAAATCAGTGTGAATTGAAGGTGATGGATGAAAGATGGAGAAAAGGCTTAGGGATTTGATAGTGGAATTTCGATTTGGCAGCAGTTTTCTGGCTTTTTTGAAGCTTCATGAATGAAGAGGGGAATGCTCTAATTTATAGAAGGAGAAAAACTCAAATGAATGCCGTTTTGGAAGATTTAGAAACGTTTTGGTATTCACGAAATTTCCGTGTTTGATTTGCTTCTGTTTGCGTTTTTAGTACCTTCAACTTGCATTTTGATTTTTGTTTCAGGTGCTGTGCTCATGACTGATTGTGAGGAAGCGTGACTTCGTGCGTGTTGTTTTGCCTTGGCTTGGATTGAATACACGTGCGTGCGGAAGCTGTGACTTGAGAGTTTTCGTCGAGGCTTGGCTGAGCGAATTTGCTTGCAGGCTTGTTTTGATGCGGCGTGCAGGGATTAGCTAGCAAAAGCTGAGGCTTACGGTTTGTGCATCTGAGGCTTTATGCGGCTTTGTTTTTGTTTGGCTGCTGCGTGAAGTTCATGTGGGGATGCTTCGACTTGGGGCTCATGGCATGTCACGCGCGTACGGGTTTTGTGGCTGGGTGTGTAGCTGGGGATAAGTGCAAAGGTGTGCTGGCTGTGAAGCTGTGTGGCAAGCTGGACTAGGCGCGCGAAGGGCTTTGGCTGTGGAAAAAAAAGCTTGGCTGGCCGTACGGCTTTTGTTGCTTCGGCTGGCTGTGCATTTGGGCAAGTTGCTTGTGGGGATAGCTTGGGTAGGCTGAGTATGAAACTGTTATTGGAAAATTGACATTTGGTTGTACAAATTATTTTATTATTTTGGTAATATAATAAATATTATAGACAAAAATGATGAATTTAGGTAAATGATAATTGGGATTGTGGTATAATAGCAAAAATGATTGGAATTGGATAATACTTTTTTTTAGGTGATAATTGGAATATTGGAAATAATAAAAAAAGGATAAAGGTGTGGAAATAAAAGGATGTTATGGAAATCAAAGAAATGGTAATATTGATTTAAATGAAGTGTGGGATAAAAGTGAATAATAATTTTGGTGATAAAAAAATGGATATTGAGAAATGAATTAAAATATGAAAATTAAAATGATAATGACTATTAAATTGAATATTTGGAGATGGCAAATAGAAATATGGACAGTGATTACAAATAGGTGGATAGAAGATAGTCGGACAATGGAAATACGGACGAGGTAAAGATGGTAGCTAAAATGCATGAATCAGGTAATGGATAAGGAATTGATTTTCAAGCCCACAACAAAATCTCGATTTCTCTTGCACAAGCCTCTGATGCAAATGAACACAGCCAACACAGACCCAACTGAATATTTCTCAAACCGAGCCAACTGTCATCTGAAAACTGTCTGATTACATGCCCTGATGATTCGAAACCAAACTGAGGAAAATAAATCCTCAGATGAATCGCAGATGAACTGATGAAACGATGAACTGATAAACACTGAAGATTCAAGCCAAATTTCACACAAAACACTGTCACACCACCCAACTTGTACTTTGAAAACGCACATTGCCCGAGAAATGAACCATTGACACACACAACTGACAGTCAACATAATCTTTTGATAGTTTGACCATATTAGGTCAAACATCCACTTGAAATCGAATTGTGACTGAACAAACGCATCTGAATTGAATCAACGCCCTGTCTTTGAACACCTGCAACACAGAGAAGAAGAAGAACACTGCAACATATTTTTTTGTATTTTGGTTAGAAGTCAGTAAATATAAACAAATATAAAACAGTAAAAATAATGGTGATCCCCTGCGAAGCATAGACCCTATATCTGAGAAGAAACTCGAAACCAGTGCGATCTTGTTTGTATGCGAAATACAGATGAAATGAGAAGAAATATTAGGGCAAAAATTAGGGTGTTACACAAAGCAACTTCATGAAGAGAGGAACCTCAACACAAACCTCAACACAAAAAGGAAGCGTCCATGGGAGACTTGAGTCCCATATGTTTATCTTCTCTGTATCTTTTCTTGTTTTCCTTCATTGTAAGCCCAATGGACAATTATATTTTAAAACTTACTAATGAAAGTTTTTGTTTTTTGTTTTGTTTTGTTTTACTTTAACAAATTTAAATCCTACCTGGTCCTTGAAAACATTGCATATGCATCTACATACAATACCATTACATAACAGGTTTCCACAACATACTTCTTATCTTCTCTTTGTTTATTTCAGTGGAAATGCCTCTCGAATAGTCTTTCAAAGATCTACAAATCCATAATGCTCAATTTCAAGAAGTGATCCTGAATTTGTCCAAGGGGAAAGAAGAGTTGAAAGCCCTCCTCACTAAGGACATGAAAAAGAAGAATCCTGAAAACAACAAGGATGATCAGTTGGAACAATATCAAGCTGAGATGGTAGAGATGAGAATCCAGATGAATGGTCAGATGGGTCTTATCCAAAACTTAGCCCATGGGTAAGAAGAGCTGGGAGTCTTCGTCAATAAACTTCAAGGTAACAGAGTTAGGAATCTAATCATCAACCAACCTCCGATGAAACAAGCTGACTTGGTTGAAAAGAAGATGAGGATAAGAGAAGGAAAGAGACAGGCTACTACTGTTAGTTATTCAATTAAAGGAAGAAGGTCTTCTAGGGTTAATCCGCCTCAACACAAGGAATATAGAAGACAGTTTACCAAAATCAACACGCTAATGTCACAAACTTTGCAATGCTTGTTGTAGATGAAGCTAATTACCTTGAAAAATTCTCCTCTGAATCCCAATACTTCCTCTCCTGGCTATAATCCCAATGCAAGGTATGCATATCGCTCCAACTATGATGGACATGACATTGATAACTGTTGGGAATTGAGGAATAAGATTCAATACCTGATTAACGAAGGAATCCTCGAGGTTACGTCAGAAGATCAGATTGAATTTTCCTATCGTCCATCGAACATCGAAGATGCAAGACAAATTTCCCGAGGTAGCAAGAAAGAAAGCCCATACATCCCTGTTGAAGTTTGGGATACCTTAGGACATCCAAGTGGCATATTTGATTTCATGGTAAAATATACCGCTCCTGAAAGTTCACAGATTACAATTGAAGACATTCAGTCAACTGGATGGGACATCATTTGATTTCTTCAGTTGTAATTTCTTTTGTATGCTCAAACACTTACTATTATGTCAAACTTTGTTTTCACATTAATGCATTGCGTATGTTTGTCTTGAATTAATCCATTTGTTTCACTATATTTAAACTATGCTTCTTACCTCTCTTTTATGATATTTAACTCTTGTTAAAGTTATAAAGCCTTTAGAGGGAGGATAACGAAAACAATGCCATAATCTTATGCAGTATGCTTTTAAACAGACTATGCTGACAATATATATGCATTGTTTCAATTCCTAAAACAATGGAGATATAAGGAAGTTAATCCCTAGTCAACCCTTTTGAGTCTATGAAGTAGGAGTTTTCATTCTCACGCAAATTAAAACCCTTAATCATAACTTGGGGCAGGGTAGTTCCTCGGTTAATTCAATTATGCCAGTTGTCCTTTTGTACATAACTAATGAAGGTTCCCTATAATCATTAAGTCTGACAGTCAATATCTAGCAAAAGAAAAGCTCACTAAGTTAAAAGTTAAAACCTATGAAGGAGACTTAGTAAAAATTGAGACATCCCGCTTACCGTAATCTTAAAAAAACAGTTCAGGAAAAAAGAAGGGATAACAAAGTAAAAAAAAAAGAGGTCATTACAAATCCTAAAATAAAAAAAGATGACTGGCTTTTCAAATAAACTGTTGTCAGTGTTACAATTCCAAACTCCTTTGGAGCCTCGATGCATAAGTTAACCGAACATAGGACTGAAGAACATTACGAAGGATGGGTTGGGTACAAATAAAATTTGAGCCTTTATCCTTTGTTTCTTAAACCGTGAACCAGGCATGTTACAACCCTTTAAAAGTCCTAACTGAAGCATGGTTAGTTCGAAAGCGTACTGCTACAAAAAGGTATCCTGACCCCATTAGGGCTTATTATAAGTCTTGAGTTAATATCCCAGTTTTTACAAACATTGTTTTGCTAAAATAATTCTTTTTCAAAACATCTAGACAGACATAAGCATTGCATTTTGAATATCATTGTTTGCATATAACTAAGTGTTTGATATCAGAGAAGCTTACATGGTGAACATTCAATAAACGAAAGTCCTCCCGACAGACAAAGTTGCTTCCTGGATCAAAGCCAATGTATACAAGGGGCATAGTCACTATCTTCCAGTAAAGGGGGCATACCATGTTATTATCCAATTCATCTGGGGAAGTCATGTTAAGATTCAACAATGCTTAAATAGCCAGGGGCAGGTCTCCACATATGATATGCTAGAGTTATCATTATCGAGTTCACGATGCCAGGGGCATATTATTATGGGGAATCTCGTTTATTTCTCTTGAGGAAGCTCTTTTCAAATATTTCCATTCTGAGACAAATCATCCTCGGCTAGGAGCAATGCTATCTTTTCAAATCTAATCAAATCATATTCAGTTGCAAGCTCCTTAACCATTACCCAGGGTGTACACTCTCCACCGCAGTCCGAAATCACGTTCCTCTTATTACATTGTCTTGATACTGGGTTTTCAGCAGAAGCCATTGTGGAAATTAATTGTATGTGCCAATAGTATCAGATGGTGTCAGTATCATGTCTTCAGATTCAATCACGATGATTCCTAGAAAATTACTCAGGGAAGTCGAGAATATCAGAAGGTCTGAATCCATTGGTTACTTTGCATGTATATATGCTTTTGAATATGATTGATGTTTACCAAAAATGCATATAAAATAATATAAAATTACAATAATAGCATTTACTAAGGACTCTCGGATGTAGGAATCCCCAACAAAGTTCATATCCAATAGATCTTCACAGGTTCATCCCCATAGAGTAATCTTTACGGATTTATTCTAGCGAAGTATTCCAAGTAGCCTCTTGTACTTCCAGCTCTACAAAGTCCCAGACATATTTCTCTCAAACCTGATATTCTCCGAAGAATTGACACTTGGTTGGATAAGTCTCTCAAGGGAATGTCCGTCTATTTTATCCCCAGTCAGGGTATTTAGGAATCTAATCTTCCAATAAAAAAGTATGACGAACAGAAGTTGAAAGATCCTAAGTATAATATTCTGAAACAAGACGGGAACTATGTGTTCATACTCCTCAACAAGAAATCATGATTTATTTCCCCCAGCCAGCAGTTGTTACACGAAGCTACTAACATGCTTCAACTACATAAGTCATACATACATCATTTACTTCATATCATGCCATACGCATCCATAATGCAAACGACATTCTCACTTACATTAAGAACATCATGTCATATATGCATACATCAAATAATCTTGCATAAACTAACTTTTCCTTTTTAGGATAGTTCGCAGTCAGATAAACATTACCAACTCCTTAAGGCAGTTCATAGACGATATAAACAAAGATCTAGTGCTGATACTTAGTTTAGGATGCTTTTCTTTCCAGAGACAGTTCAGAGACGATCTAAACAAAGATCTAGTGCTAATACTTAGTTCATGATGCTTTTCTTTCCAAAAACAGTTCAGAGACGATCGAGACGAAGATCTATTACTGATACTTAGTTCAAAGTATATTTTCCCCTAGAGAAAATTTAGAGACGATCTAAACGAAGATCTAGTGCTGATACTTAGTTCAAATATGTTACAGAGACAGTTCAAAGATGGTCGAGACGAAGATCTAATTCTGATACTTAGTGCAGTAACAACATTCAGATAAAGTCAAACGTAGACACATTTTGACACTCCTACCCATAGATACTTGGGATGGCATCTATAAGCCCATATCCAATTACACTAAATGGCATCTTTAAGCCCATTCAAGCAATACAAACAACCAACAGTACTACTCTGCGCACCGGCGAGTGCAAATTTTTTGGCTTAAGTGTTCAATCCTCTTCCACATTCAGGTCACGAATGGAGTACATGCCAATCTAACTCCTCAGGTTTCAGAAAATTGAACAGGTGCAGTTGTTGTACCCCAAAATTTTCCCTCACATATTTAATACAATATTCCTCAAGAGGTCTCCTAATGGTCACAAGATTCTCAATTGCTCAAAGGGATTCAAGGTTTCATCAGACAAAGCCTCCTCCTAAGCAATGGATCTTAAGTTAGGGTTTTGAATTTATCAAAGAAAAGTGGACTTCCAAAGCCTCAAGTGGACTTCATGATATACCATATACTTCAAAGGATCCTCATGTCAAGTTTCAAGACTTTCCCTACAAGTTTGGCCAATTAGATGCTCAGATAGTCAAAAATCAGTTAACTTGGTCAAAAAGTCAACTGTGGTTAACATATAGTCAAACTTTAAGATTTTTGGTCAACATCAAGATTATGAAGTGAGATTCATCATTTGATCAAGGGTTAATCATGATTCATCAAGGAAACCTCAGAATCATCAAGATTCAGAAGTTACTAAATTAGGGTTTTTACAAGAAAAGTCAGTTGTACTTTGACCAACCATAACTTTCACATTCTTCATAAAAAATTTCCCATCCAAAGACCATTTTAAAGGAAATTCAATTCCCTACAACTTTGTGTCTCACAAGCCAAGGCCAAAAATGCTTCATTTGAGAGATATGAGCCAAGACATTACAGGTCCTTTGAAAAGTCAACAAAAGGTCAAATTTTTCAAAAGCTCATAACTTAAAAATGGAAGATCAAATGGACATGGAACCAAAAGGAGTAGTTATATGATACTCTAATATTTCTAAAAAGTCCTAGAACACATACATGGGATACAAATTGAGAGAGTTATGCATTGTTGAAGTTGAGCAATTTTAAGGAGGTGTGCGGAGCAAAAATGGCCAAAACTCAAGTTTCTTCCAAATGGGCCCATATTTTTCCAACCCAAACTCAATTATAAGATCATGCACGACCCATAGATCATAATATCTTATTTTTTATATTTATTTTATATTATATTGGATTTATTTCATTTAAATTCAATTTTAATTAAGATAAATATTGAAAAATCAAATATTTGATCTTAGGTCTATTTTGGGATCAAATATTTGATGTTTATGATGATTGTAAGTGTCCAAATTTGTACAAAACCAAAAAGGCATGATTTTATCAAACTTTTTGGACCAAATTAGAAATCACTTTTCTTCATCTTCAAGCAACCTCAAATCCATCCACAAAGGCCCAACTTTTTGTCCTAATTCCATCACTTATAAGTACACAACACAACCAAATTCCAAAGACACAAAAATTATTACACCAAAAAACCCTAAAAATATTCAAAAAATACTTCATAGTAAGTTTTCAGTCCCTTTCTTCGTCCAATCATCATCAATAAACTTCCAGGAGGCCAGCCTATGAACACATGTCGACTCTTACTTTTTTTTTATCTCAAATCTTTTGTTTCATAACATTTTAATACATTTTATTTTCATAATATTATTTATAATCATGTATTGATGCTTTTTTATTGTTTGTTTTTGAGTTTTGATGCAGGTTTCGAACAACACCATTGTTAGGGCACCATGGAGAACTAAAATGTTGGTTAATCTGCTGTAATCCATTTCCGCCGATACTTTGAAGGCTGCAGTAGTGATAAGAATTCTAGTCTGACAGTATGATAAAAAAACATATCCTCCTCTCATCTTAAAGACTCAATATTATTCTGATATTTTCTTTTCGATTATTTTATGATTTCTAAAGATTATGTAACTGCTTCCTAGTTGTAATAGTTAATTAGGTTTACTTTCCGCACTTTATTTTCTACAATCCCCTAAAAGACAAATGTACCCTTCTCCCCATGATGTAATAGTCTAGGACCTTTATTTTCTGCAAAAATATAACTGTGTGGTTAGTAATTTAGGGTGTGCAAAGACTTGTATGCTTAATTAATTGGATCTAGTCCACTAAATTAAAAAGATAAATAACTGAAATTAATATTCACACATGTAAGTCGATCATTATACGATTGCCAACTGCACCTCCTAGGGTTTCTCCTCTTGGTTGCCTTAAAAAAACATGGTCAAGTCCCTCGAATTTGGGGGTATCTTAGTAAAGCTGCCTACGAACAATATCCTCAAGTCCCTTCAGATAAAAGATCATAGTCCCTTCCAGTTGCCTACGAATAAATGATCTCGTCCCTCGATGACCCTGCGAAAATGATGATAGTCCATTCGAATTACTAAGATACCCCTATAGATTGCCTTCTATGACCATACGATGACCCTACGCCCGTCCCTAACATCCAAGGTAAAGACTACTTACTCACTAATAGTAAGGACAATCCTACCCTTAAAGGAAATAAATAACAAGAAAGACCTTACAAACTTAGGGTAAGTAGTTCTTAAGTACTTGCTCACTTTTTCAAAATACTCTTTGCACCCCACTTTTTAAACATTTTCAAAACTAAACACTTTGTACACATCCATACAAGGATCATTGCAAATTTAAAGACTTAAGAAAATACTTTCTAAACACACACTATACTATTTTTTCAAACAAAAATAAAGTGAGCTAAGCAATTAAGAGCCCATGGATAACCATGGATACAAAGGGTATTAACACATTCCATTTGTATAACTTACTCCCCGAACTCAAATCTTTTTTTAAAGGTCTTTCCTGTTTTTTTATTCCTTTTTCCTTATTGGATAAAATAAAAGTCGGTGGCAACTCTTGCTATCCACAACATAGTTTTTGGAAAACAAAAACGCCCAAGTCAGTTCTCCCAACGTGTTATACCCCCGGACATCGAAAAAAAGTCTTTGGGACATCTTCCTCAACAATAAATATTTGGTTATATCCAGAGTACCCATCTAACATACTAAGATACTCATATCCTATGGCGAAATCAATTAGCATTTCTGCCACGGGCATAAAGAATTCATCCTTAGGGGTTGCAGAATTTAAATCTCTAAAATCTATGCAAACCCTTAAAGAACCATTCTTTTTAATAACAGGTACAATGTTAGATAACCATTCGACATACCTAGAAGTACGAATGAACTTGCATCAAAGCAGCCATCTGATCTCCTATTTTATCTTCGAGAGAATTGCTGGTGTGAACCGTCTTGGATTTTGCTTGACGGGTTTTTTCCCAGACTTAATTGACAGCTTATGTTCGACAAGTTCTCTCTTCAAACTAGGAATTTCATCGTAATCTCTTGCAAATTAGTCCTTGAACTCCTTCAGCAATTGGATCACTTCGACTCTGAGCCGTGGTTCGAGGCTTTCACTAATGTAGGTTGGCCTTCTGACTTTACGTTCTCCAAGGTCGATTTCTTCAAGGGAATATTGTGCCAGCATCTTAATGTTGTTTGCTAGCGGATCCTTCTCGAATCCCAAAGGCTCATCATCATAAATTGTGTTAAGCCTTTGGCCTTGATGTTCACCCTGAACCTTGTCAGGTGGTTCTAGGTTGAAGTCCTTGCAATGACCTTCTCCATAAAATTCAGAAATGGCTTCGACAACCATATGTTTATCTGTAGCCTCCAAGGTCGCTTGTAACTCAGTTTTAGCCACATAGGCCGAAATTCTTCTTAGTGCTTCAAATTCAGTCATTAATCACTTAATTCTCTTCCCAGCCTGTGGGATCTCCTTTAAAAATCCCAATACGTGGGACGCTATCTTCACCCACCACTTCTCTGTCCCACCTAAAACCTTCGACGAGATGCAGATACAATGAGCAATAAGCCTCATCATTTGGGGTGAATTCAAAATTCGTTGGTCCACAAGGAGCGATGTGAGCCAGGTTTTTGTCAAACTGACGTTTATCAACGTGATTGGTTGGGGCTTTGAAGTATCCTTGATCAGCTTTGATGTTTTCAACAATGTCTTCTGGGAGCTAAATTGTCACCCTCTGATGCTTGGACAAAGGTACTTCCCCAATTCCATGTATCCATTCTCAAGTCAACATGAGGTTATAGTTGGCTTTAGTTTCGAACACCACAAAAATCGTCGGTCTTGTAACAGTCCCAACTATCAGATCAACTTGAATAACACCCATAGTGGTGCCTATTATTCCCTCATAGTTTGAGAGAACCATATTATGTGGCTTAGTATTCGTGTCATATTTGCCAATCTTGTTTGATAAAACATGCGGCATCAAGTTCACTGTGACGTCGCAGTCGATAAGGATTTTATTCACTACTACATTTTCGACCTTGCCAATGATGTAAAAAGGCTTCAAATGACCTCTAATTTCTTTAGTAGGGCGTTCAATGAAATCATTCTGCTCTTCGATGCACCCATTCTTCATTACATAATAGCAAACAGGTTTATGTGCTACCATTTTCGCTTCAGTGTAAGCGTCCAAATTCTCGACCTCCGCGATTTGGTCGAATTCTCTAGGCATGAATGACATCATATTGACTATGATTTCAAGAGAAGCTTCAGACCTAGAATCAAAGTTATTCGTCATCATCTCATATTCAGCTACGACTTTATCAAACTTCTATTTAGCCGTTTCATCTTGAGAGGTGAACAACTTTCGAACCATAGATGGGTCCTTCATAGACTTTGTTTTGTGCCTCCCATCGCTATTAGCAGGCACATTAGTGCTTGATTTGTCCTTATCTTTCGACTGAAATTCCCTTTGGGCCTTTCTTTGATGATGCTCTCTTTTCCACTGGGATCGAGACATCATATTTTTCTACTTATAATTTTCGGAGACATAGGCCGATTTGTTGGAGGAGAACTTCGTTCAGTAAGCAATGAAGAGCCTCTTTCGATGTCAATTTTTTACCACTTCTGTTGGAATTTGGATTTTCCTTCGATAGGCCTTACCCACTTACCAATTGGGGCTTCACTAGTAGGTTTAAAAGTGGTATGTCTAGCTCCAGGGTATTGAGATTTGTTTCCATGTTGATGTGAAACAGATCTTTTTAGGTTGAAATCTCTCTGACCTTGAAGGGTTCTCTGTCCATACCCTTTCTTCGCATCCCTGATTCCCTGGATGTTAGTTACATCTTTCTTGACAAATATTGCGCTGCATTGAGGGAAAAGCATAACCTCAGATTTCCTCTTTTGGTATCTATGGAGGATATCAATAATAGTTTCGTTCTTATTAGGATAAGCCATCTTATTATATTCCTCTTGGCGGCTTGCCTTGTCCACATCCATAGTATGTTTCTTGATCTCCACCATATTGATGTCCATGCCGACATCATTATATATGTTTAATTTATGGAAATATACATCAAGGCCTTTAGTGGCCTTGTCCATCCGTATGAAGCCATCAACGGCTTCCTGCATAACATTACCATGTTGGAATCTTAGTGATCTTATCTTTAAAGCCTTCAGTAATTTTGAAGTTTCCAACATTCCTTTAGACAAATCCATCAGCGGCCTTGGTCATAAGTTTTCTCACATCACTAGTATCAAGATCACCAATAAATTTGACTAGGACAACATCATTGAGGAAATGGACAACTTCGACCATGTTGGTCGAACAATCGAAGCCATCAACAACTTCGACCATGTTCACTTCAGTGTAATGTGCATCTTCCATTTGTAGAGGGTCTGAATCAATCTTCATCTGGCCTTTGGTTTTCTCTCCAAACTTTAGTCTGTCCTCATGGATAGCATTTTGCACCAAATCCCTGAAAAGAAAACACTAAGTTTTATGACCCAAAAAATTATGGTATTTGCAAAAACCTTTATTTTTTTTCTTTGTTCTAAAGGTGGCATTTTAGCGCCTAGAGGCATTATCATTTGTCCATACTTAACTAACAAATCGAATATTTCGTCACACTTGGTGATGTCAAAAGTATATGTTTTCCTTGGAAACTTGTCGTTAATTTTGATAAGATTTTTCCCATATGAAAGGGCTAGCAATCTGCACGAGTATGGTGGACCTTGCTTGAGTTTAGCAAGATCTATTTCATTTTCGTCGAACTGCAAAGATTCATCGTATAATTCTTCGAATCCCTCATTGTATTCGACATAAGCTATCTTTTTGTTCTTATTTACCCTAGCCTTTTTGTCCTTCAAATGCTCTAGTTGTTGAACCCTATCAGCCAATTGGGTCATATCCCTCAAATATTGGGTGTCCAATTTCTTTCTAATAGAGTAATCTAGGCCACCAACGACCATTTCGACTAATTCACTTTCTGGTACTTGGGTAAAAATCTAGCCTTAAGTAATCAAAACCTATTAAGGTGATCATCCATTGGCTCAGTAAACTTTCGTTTGATGCTAGCCAATTCTTTAAGACTAATCTTAGTTTGTCCCATATAAAACTATTCATGGAACAAACATTCTAATTGAGTCCAATTGCAAATCGAATTAGGTGGCAAGGTTTTAAACCACGTGAAAGTGTTCTTAGTGAGAGAACTATGGAACTAATTAACCCTAAGGCTTTCATCATTGACAATCTCTCTTGCTTCAATCAGGTAACAAGCTACATGTTTGACAATAGACTCAGTAGTATTCCCTGAAAACTTAGTGAAATTTGAAACCTTAGTCCTAGGGGGTAATTCTGACTGAAGTATATAGTCTATTATTGGTGATGTAAAGTTTGGTCTAGAAAAGCCCATGTTTCGAGCCATTATCCTTTCGACCATGGCTGCTAGGTTGTTGTATGCTTCTATGTTATTACGTCGAACCTAATGTACAACATTATCAACATTTTGGTTTCTATTCACTAATATTACCCCTTGTTCCCTCTCTTCAGGAATTGGTATCTGATTTCTAGGAGGTTCGATCCTGGGTGGTTTGACTATCTTCTAATTCCCTTGGTTTACCTATTGAACGTTCTCTCTTATTTCAACACCTTGGTTTTCTTTTTATACGTGTCATCTTGGATGCCAATTGTTGGTTAGTTTTAGTGGCGCTTTGGATCAAAGGCTGAAAAATCTCTCCTATAGTTTAGGACAAGGTTTGTAGCATTTACATGTTACTTTCGTCCATATGTTGTCTTAAATATGCTATGGAAGTATTTGTAAAATTAGGACCTTGGGTAGAATATCCTAACCCTATAGTTTGGCTATTTCGATACATGTTTATTCCAGATCCCGATTCTTGCAATGGCAAAGAAATTATATTCTCTGAACACACTGGGGGAGCATTACGCAAGCTTTGCATCACCAAAGTTGGCATGCCGTATGGTGGATTCCTAGGCAATTCCTATGAAAACCCTGTGGGAGGGAAAGGTCTATATGTCGAAGTTCCTGGTGGGGGAGTTTGAGGATTAGCCCCAATGTATTCTAACACAGGCTCAATATAAGCCCTTGTATATGTTTCCCCTGGGCGTGACATTGAAGGTATTGGTTCGGATATAACGGTTGGCCCAGTTGAATCTCCTGTCGAAGAGATAGGGGATGGCACCACGTCACTTCTCGATATATCCATAGGATTGGTGGTACTAGGTTAGGCGTTAGAATTACTCGATTTTGGATTTGACCCACTTAATTGAGGATTAGGATCATTTGGATTTATCTGACTAGATGCCATTTTCCTTGTATTTATTTTCTTTGGTTTGTATTTGTTTGCAGTGGTTACTTTTCCACTTCTTAAATGCATGCAACGAAATATTTACGATTTTCAAGACCAGTGAATAAATTATTTTAAAAAAGTTATAAAACTTTGATAAAAAAGTTATAGTATAACACCCTTTCTACCCCATCATAAATATAAAACAATTTAATCAAATAATCAGAGTTCCCTCATGAAAGGGCATCACATTTCTCATAACACAAACATCATAAACATCATATTAGTCATGGCCCATAACATGTGTTATAAAATCATGAACATCAAAACTATTTTCAACAATTACGCAGCGGAAAAACAAACCACCACATTTCTTGTCTTTAATTTAAAAGAAAATTTCATAAGTTAATCCAAAACATCATTAAGTCTTGAATCTTCTAACATCACAATTGAATCAATTAAACAACATAAACTCATAGTTCTCAAGTGATCCCATCCTAATGTTACTTGACACAGAGCAGGACTCTACAACTAACTAAATAAAACAACGTCATACTAACTCCGAACTAAACCATGCACCAAGCTAACCTTGAGTATCAGTAGAATGGCATAATAGACCATCACTAAAGGCAGGCAAGGTGTGTAAATTCATATTCAATAAAGTAATATAAAAATGATAATTCATAAAACATAGGCTTTAAATCAAATTCAATTATCACAAGACTCATTTACACATGACGTGAAATACATCACATCATAACACAATCTCAATGAAACTCGTGCTATGTCATTTAGAATGAAATGCAACCTCTTATTATGCATGTGGTACCGAAACATCCTCATGGATGCATACTTCTCCATCAACCCTCCACAAGGGAGTATATCATAACATCACATCAGTTCAATCTGCACGATGGGATTGAATCTGCCAATGGACCAAAAGTCCCCTCATAATTATGCCAAGAATGAAAGACGCAATATAACATGCCTCATCAAAATATCATAAGCATTGCATCCTGTAATACCTCAAAATTTGCCCTCTCATTTTCTCAACATATTGCATGGCATTTAGCATAAACAAATTCATGAAACAACCAAAAAAACACTACATCATGTTCATCTTAGTTGAAGCATAGGCATGTGATCATTGATTGGAGCAATTGAAGGCTATACAAAGACAACCAAGGAGCCACAAAGCTTCTCAACCTTATGCAAAGGGTTCATAACATCCCACAAGTCTTCATTTGAAGCCACAAGTCTTGAAAAGAATTGAATTGATCAAAGGAGGTAAGAAGTGCAACATCTCGTGATGAAAAGTGGCCAAATTAGGGTTTCTATTCTACTGGGCTTCTCAGTGAAATTTTGAACAAAATTTGATTCCATTGTCTTCTATATGATATCAAGTGCCTAGGGTTCAAATTCCATCCATAAAAATATTTTGGAAGAGGTTTAATTGGCCAGATGATTGAAAATTAGGGAATTGGGGGAAAGTCAACCATGTTGAGGAAAAAGTCAATTCCTAACTTTTTGAGATCAAAATCATGAAATTAGGGTTACAAGAATCCTATGGTTCAAATTTGATCAAGAAATGATGGAGGAATCAAGAGAAATCAAGAAAACCAAAACTTACCATTTTTGGAAAATTAGAGTTTCCAAAAATGGCAAGTTTTGGCCATTTTTACAGCCACTTCAAGAGAGGCCTTCTCCCAAAATACAAGGGCTATGGAAATTATAACTTGAGCCAATTAAAGAGGGTATCTTAAGCTTCAAATCCATATGTGGAACTCACTCATAGCCTTAAAATTGTGAGAGATATGATCATGCAAAGATATGGCAAAACAAGGCAAAACAGGGCAAGAGGCAAGGCATGCCTTGCAGCCTGCGCACGCGCCCTGCCAGTCAATTTGTCAAACAGGTGGTGTGCCACAATTCAAGTCATTTTTCTCCATCAAAAAGGCTTCAAATTAATTTTCTTTGAACTTCAAAGTTGTTTATTGGCACATTTCCAACAACTATGATGTTCAAAGGTTTTTCATTTGATCAGTGGTTTAAGAGTTATGGAAGGGCAAAGTGTGGATGTTCAAACTTAAAATTCACAAGGAATCTTGCCCAGGCCAAGGTCATGAAGTGCAGGCCCATGATGCAACATGGTGGCATGATGTTCAAAGATGTATTTGAGATACTTAGAGGTCTCATTCCATGATTGATTGAACTGCAAACTTGTTGTATGCAATATCTACTCCAAATTGAGCCCAAAAACTGCATAGTTTGATGCCTTGTTCTTGAAGGTTCACTTCAGTAAAGATCATGAATCTCATCTGGTTTTCTTGGATGCTAAGGAATTGCTTAGTGGATGCAACATGATCAATTTCTATGCAGTCCAAGTTTATAAACCTCACTCATCATGCATTGATCACCAAAGTTCATGCTTAGAGTGCAAGTCATCCCATGTATGCACATACACCTCATGTTGCTATGCATCCCTTTGAGAATCAAACAAAGATGAAGAATTTACTTTGTATCCAAACTGCATTGATCAGTCCCATCTCATCACCACTAAACCTTATCTTAAGTAACATGAACATTACACTAGAGGATCACACACGAGCTAGTCACTGAGCTGCATAACTGAATTACTCCCTGCACCTTAATCATGATCATGGCACCCTAGAGTTAACTTGACTATGGTTCTAACTGTTAACTAGAGCAGTTAACAATTAACCCTGAATGTAAAGGAGTGAAGGCTAACCAAATCAGAACACACTTCATTTTTGGCTCAAGATCACACATTCATTCATCAAGTTCTCTCAAATTTTCTTCTGCATTTTTGATTCGAAGAAGCTCCATATTTATCCATTTTTATCTATTCTTCTTCAATTCATCATCATCATCCTCTTAGGCATAATCTCCATGGAAGGCATAGCTTGATTAACCAAAAATCATCACTGCAAATTCTTGATATGCTTCTGCATTTTGGATTGAATCATCACCAACTTCATCAATTCAAGGCTAAGCTTCATCCAATCATCATCAACATCAAGTTTTGCACAACATCCATGGCTTGCTTAGTTTGATTCATCAAGGATTCATCACTGCACAATTCTGAAGATCATTGCACCAGATCCATTTCTGCAAGATTCTCTAAGTGTTGAGTGTTTATTTCACTTCACTAAAGATCAACAAAGAGTGAAAAGCATACTTAGAGCATCATCTCTGGTTTTATTCAACTGAACTAAGCTCTGCATTCCAGGTTTGATATTGAACTGCATTTGGTCGTTTTCATTATTTTTAGCTTGCTTTGTATTGATTGGGACTTAAAAGAAGCAATATTGTGGCTGGCTAGTTGATATGCACCATAGGTGCTTAGATCCACTTTTTAGGCTGAGAATGTCTGCGTTCGATTTTGTGAATTCATGAACCCTATGTGAAAACTAGAGGCAGATTGTTGATCAGGAGAGTGAGGTGAGTTGATCCATGGTTCTATTTTTAGTTTCCATGTAGTTTCGGACTAAGCCCTAACTAGAGGTCACCGGAATCCCTCTCCGGTGACCTGAACAGTGTGCCCTAATTTTCCTTAACTTTAAGTCACGTCCATTGATCTCAGTTCCATCCAACGCACACAAACGCACCAACACATTAATGACCACCTGCATCTCACGTGCAAATTTTGTGAAGAAAATCTCAGCTTGCTTTTTGTACCCCCAGCATGTGTGTGTTAGGCCCAGTTGTAAACACCCCAAATTTTCCCTCACTAATTTCACACCATGGCTTGTGATCTTTCATATTTGCATAAGTATAAGTATTTCATCTCATATTGCATTTTTGTTTCACTGCATTAGTTCAAGTTCATCTGCATCTAGGGTTTGTGATCTGAGCAATCCAAGGATCCATCTAAGCCACTCCAAAGGTATCCAATCATTCCAAGAGGGTCCATGTGTGTTCTATCATCATTTTATATCCCTCAAAGATCAAGGAAGTCAAAAGATCACAAGAACTGGCAAAGCATGGAAGCAGAGCTAGGGTTTCACTACACAGATGACCTGAAATTAGGGTTTTGGTTTCAGAGGCCATAACTCCAATTTTTTTGGTCATTCTTGTTTCTAATAGTCTCAATATGTTATAAGTATCATGTGTACCAAGTTTGATGAAGAAATTCATTATGGAAGTCATTTGTTCATTAGGTAACTTCTTGAGCAAGTCAGAGCAAAATCAAGGCATCTGAGGCCCCCAACAATGCAACCAAAGTGGATTGTTCATCAAATTGAAGTTATATGATCTTTATTTGTTCATTGAAGTGCTTGTAAGTTCACAAAGTTGAAGAAATTTGAGCTAAACCAAAAGTTGCCAAAAATGGAAATGACTTGTAATGGAAACTTTCCATTTTGGGAAAGTATTTCAACCTCCTCTTTCTCAACCAAAAATGCTTCAAATGAAAAATTGTTGGTCATGAAAGTTGTAGATTGGATCATTCCCTTTTAAAAAAGTACAAGAACATGTGCTAATTCATTATGGAACTCAAGTTATGGCCTTGCAAAGTTGGCAAAAGTCCCATAATTTTCACTTTCACACCAAAGAGGATTTTTTGCAATTTCACATACCAAGTCATTTTGTGACCTCTAATCAACCTCTAAGCATCATAACAACACAAAGCAACTTCCAAAGATCATATTTTCCCAAGGAATCACAAGTTTCTATGGCTTGTATCACAAGATTTCTTAAAAGGGGCAAAATGCATAACACTTGCAAAAACTATGAAAGCCATGCCTCTAAGCCATCCAGCTGCATAATTTCAATCCCATGGCTCTCCTTGATCAATGCTGAGGCCAGACATGCTCTTGAACAACCCCTGCCATAGCCCATACCTCAAGTACAAATAATGTTGACATTTTGGCAACTTGCCCATACCAATCACCACAGGCCACCACCCACTTTTTGACCTATCAAACAATGTTATGTGGACTCAAAGCAAGCTACTTCACATGACATTGGAGCTCATATCATCTCATATGCTAAGTTTCAAAAAATCACCTTCAAGCTTCAAACTTTCGAAACACTCTGTCCAGCCACTAAAACTTCAAACAAACTTCACCATTCAACTCACCATCATCATTAGAACATTTCCCAACCATTACCAAGCCCTAAAAGCCAGCCAAACACAAACACGATTTCAGGCCAGTTGAGTTGCAACCTATCAATCCAGCCATTCTAAACTCTCTCAAAGCATTGCAACATCATCAGGGGGTCAAGTGAAGTGGATTTGCACAAGAGAAGAGGTCCAAAAGCTCCAGAGGTGAAAGCTTCAACTAGGGTAGCTGTAACACCCCAAATTTGCCCTCTTCTTTTTAAGCATCATATTACATCATATTCATCATGAACATATCATATTTGCAGCATCTTAGCATAGAAAGATGAGGCATAACATCTTCATGACCTAGCATTAGGCATATGATCATCTGTGGAGGTTCTTGAAGCATCACAAGCCATGACAAGGGGCCCAATGGATTTTTACAAGTTCTATGAGGGGTCTACATTGCATTTACAAGTTCAAGTTCATTTACAAAAGCTCAGAAGGTTGGAGGATCATCAGGGAATCCAGGCTAGGGATTGAGTTTCAAGCATGAAAACCTCAAGACTTTGGCCATTTCATTTGGGAAAAGTCTTTCACATGTTAAGAGGATCCTAGGGATGCAATTTGGTAAGAAAATTCCTTGTGGAAGTCAAGTATTTCTTCAGTTGCTTGTAAATGAAGAAACTGGTCAACTGTGCCTTAGAAAAGTCAACTGTGAGATTTCAAGAGGTCCAACCCCATTTTTCTAGCCAAGGGATGTTCTTATAATGTTAAAAGAGGTTTGGCAAGTTCAAAGATCAATAATCATGAGGTTTTGAGGTGTTTTGCAAAATTGGTGTGAAGTTGGTTATGGAAAATGCCATTTTTGGCAAGTTTTTGCCCTAAAATTCAAGTGAGCATAACTTGGTGAAAAATTCTTCAAATGGACGAAAGTCAAACATGAAAGTTGGAGATTAAAGCCTCCCATTTTCAAAATGTACAAGTACTTTTTCATAGCCTTCATGGTTGAGAAGATAGGGCCCTCGAAAATTTGGTGAAAACTAGGGCAAAACTTGTTTTTTCATTTGTTCATCAAAGCAAAAAGTCTTGAAAGTTATTTTTGGGTGTTGGTACATACCAAATGAGGTTCCAATATTAAAATGCAATGCAAATAGGTCACTTTTCTCCAAGAATTACACCAAATTCGTGCATGATGAGAATTTCATTCCATAAGTGTAATCTTTGCATGAACATGAAAAGAGTGTGACACTTTCATCCAATGGCCAGGATCCTTTTGGTTTGAAATCAAGGGTCAGATTGTGAGTGCACATGGGCAAGAAGCAAGGAAATGCATGAGTGTTTCATGCTCTCACCACAAATTTGCAAATTTTTCAAAATCTCTCACACATTCCATTCCCACGTGCAAAGCTTCTCATTCTTTCAACATTTCCTCGTGAACTCATATAAAGGCAAATTAGGGTTTTAGAAGGATCCAGATCTCACTCATTTCTCAGCTCTCACGTTTTTGCTCAATTTGCATTTTCATTCGAATCTCTTCACACACTTGCTCTCTTCACAAACCAATCACAAATCCTTCATCCTTGAGAGCTCAAGATCATAAATCCATACATTGTGCAAGCTATTTCTCAAGATCAAGCACCTTGCCATTTTAGGGCAGCTAGCTTCAAACTCTTGGATCCAGCAACTTTCAAGGATCTAGTTGCATTTATTTTGCAACTAGAGTGCATTTGGAATGGATTGACATCATTATCTTGGCTTATCACAAGCTATTTCAAGATCTGCAAGCTTTAGGTGAGTTCAATATTCTCAGATCTATAAATGAAAATAAATGTGTGCATTGTAATCTTCTGGTTATGCTGATCATTCTGCTTGCTTTAGATTTGAATTTGGTGCCTTATTGAGCTTTGTGTGTGAATTTTAAATTTCATGGTAAGAACTGTTTGTATTCGATCTGGAAAATTCTTTGACCTATTGCGAATTTCATCATCATTTTTGAACTCAGGGTGGTTTGATTACTTGATCTGGAGATTTTAGTTTATTTTTATTGATGTTTGATCATGTTTTGCGTTTTCCGGTGCCGGAGCCCTAGCTCCGGTCACCGGAATCTGGGCTGCATTTGCTAGGGGTTCCAAAGGTTGAAGATAAGTCCAGCAGCATTAGATCTGGTCATCTGAACGCATGAGATGGTGACACCTCAATTAATGAGGCTGCTCCCTCTCACGTGCGTTTTCATTTTATATTTTCATTCTGATAATCATTATGTTTCTCACCCCATGATAACTTGTGTGTTCCTTCACTCTGGCCCTATCATTTGGCCACGTCAATTAATGAGACAAGCTCCAGGACGCGTCTGTTCAATCCATTGGCTATTCTTTTTTCACATTTTCTCTGAATTTCCACCCCATGTATTATGGACTTGCGCAGATTGGATGGGCTTAGACTGCTATCCACACCCCCTTGCCTCTTAAGCCCAATTCATTTGCACTGGATCCCCTGATATTCGCACCTCCCAGCCTCTTCTCATTTTATTTCTTTTTTTTTTCTTTTTTTTCTTTTATATCATTTTGGTTTCTAATTTTTAAAAATACTTCTAAGTGTCCAAAAATTCTAAAATAATTCAGGGATGTCAATTTGAGTTTTCTTTAATTTTTTATATTTTTATTTCCCATTTATTTTTTGCTGACACATGTAATTAAATTCTCCCATTGTAATTAATTCATTTTAATTCCTTTTTGTGCATGCTGCCTTGTCCATTTTCCATAGTGACCCTCATTTTGAATTTCTTGTTGGTTCTTTTTGCTCTGGATTCATAAGAAGATGTACTTCATGTGTGATTTTTGCCTTGATTTTTAGAAGCTTGTTCATTTGATTTTAGCCTTATACTTGTGAATGAAGTTTCGTAACCCTAGTTGTTTTTTGAGCCCTCTTTTGACTTGCATAGCTTCTGAATTTCTTCCTATACTCTTGGCATATTGTTATATCATGATTGAAGACCTCTTGTCCAAATTTGTGGAATTTTTGGGTGCATTGTTGATTTGATTTGAATTTTGGTTCTTAACTTGTCCCATTTTGCTTCTTTTTGATCATAAGCTCTCTCCTTAGCTTAGAAGGGCACTTGTGCCAACTTCTTCATCTTATTTGGGGCCTCTTTAGAGCATGGATACTTTTCTGATCTTGGTTGAGGGTTTGTGCTTTGGAAATTTTATGATTTGCTTATCTTTTAAGTGCTTCCATTCTTATGTACATCCACCTCACTTCTTTGCTTCTTTCTTCTCATAATGTGATTGTTTAGCTTTGTGCTTCTCTTCTCTTCATCTCTCTTGATTCTTAAGCACTTCTTTAACTTGGATTTGGTTCTGGTCTTGTGTCTTGAGTTCATGTTTTGTGTATTTTTGCTTTGCATCTTCTTAAGTTTACTTTGTTTTGCCATGTGATTCATGTTGCCTCATAATTGACTTGTGTGCTTCTTCTCTCATTCTTGTGGCTTGTATTTGCATTGAGCTTTTGTATATATGAATTCACTTCTATTTTTATGATGTTAGCATGTCATTATATTCATTTTGTTTTGCTTTTATACTTGTGTTTCTAACCTTTTCAGGGGCTATGGTAAGTGAGAGGTGTGGATGTGATTCCCACATCTCCAAATCTCATCTCTTCTCTTCTTATTCTTGCTTGTGCTAACCTTTGATTATTGGGCTTAGACCTTACTTCCCTCCTCTCTTCTTCTTTCTTCTT
The DNA here is from genome assembly GCA_963966055.1 of Lathyrus aphaca. Classification (NCBI taxonomy): domain Eukaryota; kingdom Viridiplantae; phylum Streptophyta; class Magnoliopsida; order Fabales; family Fabaceae; genus Lathyrus; species Lathyrus aphaca. Next base: position 472,702,856 of record OZ014520.1, on the reverse strand, counting down.
CTTCTCTTCTTCTTTCTCTCTTCTTTAGGATAGTAAACCTCATTAACCTAGGATTTCCATGCATGACAACACTTAGGATTGTTAGTCCCCATTAGACTTTTACCTTTGTGATCCTTTTGGTTTCTTTTCTCTTCTCATCTAAAAATCCTACATAACACTTAATAAAGTTTGAAGTGATACCTTGAGCAATAGCCTTATCCCATGAGATACTTGTAGTCTTCCCATCTTGGGATAGTACAAGATTATCTTGTGATGCACAAGTCTGATCAAGATATCATCTTCACCAAGAAAATCATAAAAAACATTTCTTCATTGTAAATACCAAAAACACTTAATAAGTTAATGAGTTAGTGAGCTTAGGCCCTAATCTTTGGATTCAAGTTTTGGGGATCTTCTCCTTACTTGAGTGTGCTTGTTCTATTATTCCATCTTGGAATGTAGTGACAAGTGCACATTCCAAGGAAAAGAGCTTGAGTTCACTTTCTTGTGACACACTCATAAAAAGCTTCATAAAAAATACAAACAAACAATAAGCGTCTTTCCTTCGGGAATTCTTTTCTCATCTCCTTCGCTCCGTACGCGAATTGCTCCTACTTGTCATTTTGCAAGACGGTTACGCACTCGTCGTCCGAGCTTGCAACACCTGAGTATTGACATAGGTAGTTCAAGCCTTAATTCACAAGCAATTTCTTTTCTACCCCTAGTTAGGGGAACTACGGCGTCTCTGATCCTCATTTTCCTGATGAGGTACGTAGGCAGCGGGGTAGGGCCCGTTCGAGCACAATATTTATTTTCCCTACATTTTTTCCTTCTCATTTCTTTTTCAATTCCCTTTTCTTTTCTTTGTGTCCAGTTCAGTTCATTTTCTTTGCAGCAGCTTTCATTTCTTCACCCTTTGAAACATTTTCCTTGCGAGCGTGGATCCCGTCGGGTACGGCGGACGATCTTGGTGCTAATACCTTCCCAGGTCGTAACCAACTCCTGAACTCAGTCTCTTTGGTTCGCAGGACCCGTGTCCTTCCTCTTCTTTTCTTCTGGTTTGTGCAACATTACCATTCTCGTTCCTTCGGGATAAAAATGCCTGGCTGGCGACTCTATTCTTTTCCGCGCCACTTTCGCGTTTGTACCAGGATGGAAATCCAAGGAGCGACAGCTTGCGACCCTGCTGGGGAACTGCCTAACCAGAGTATCTCTGGTTCCCCTGTGAGTCTCTCCTAGCGCTTGCGTGTTTCTATTTCTTTGGGTGTTGCCTGTTTGCTATTGAGTGTTGTATTTTACTGTTGTTTATTTACAGCTTTATTTACAGTTTTCAGTATTTACTTTCTGCATCATATATTATACTGGACTGTCTGGACTGGATTTTCTGTTTGGTGGGTTTGGGTGATACTATTTCTGAGAGATGAGCTCATTACCACGGCTCGAGTGCACCTTAGGACTTAGAGTGGTTCCACTTTGGCCTCATGAGATCTTGTTATGAGGGTAGTAGTGAGTTCCACGCCCAGATTTGCGACCGTCTTGGAAATGTTTTGATTTGGGGATCTTCCTCTCTCATTTCATAACCTTGATAGTTATGTGCAGCTGGGGACTTATCATTGAGAACCTTGTGGAAACATCCCTCTCTAGTGATGGCAGTGGCAGACCACATTTTATGGCAAACCCATTCGCATCCGAGGGCCCACCTGGGACTCACATAGGATGACCATTGTTTCCCGGACTCAGCTGAGGCCTCCCTGCGTAGTATATAATGCCAAACCGATTCCCTGATTTGGTCATGAGCCATTTCTCGGAAATGGTGAAAATATTATTGCTATTCGGCTTTGAGAGTCCGTGATGTTTGACCCGGAGCATACCAGTGAGATTGGGAGGGGTTTACAGGTTTGCAGGAATCCTTGGCCTCTACATACCCTCATTATCAGTGGTCCTTGTTATGATTTTGGTCCTATGGTTCTGGTGTTCTGGTTTTCTTGGTACTGTGGTTCTGAGATTTTCTATTAGAAGGTTGTGACTCAGAGGATCTTGATTGCCAGTTATTCAGAGGGTCCTTATGTTCAGTGCCCAGTATCCAGATGGTCCCAGATTGATCATATGCCTTCATTACATTTGCATTTGCATCATTCCTGCATTAACTGTTTATGTTTCCATTTTTCAGGTCATTGTTCATAATCAGCTCCCAGTTCTGGTAAATCTTATCTCCAGATGGCAGAAGTCAGAAAAATTACAAGGAAAAAGAATGTTCACTATACTTTTCTTCAACCTGAAGTTAGAAGTGTTCAGAAATTAGAAGATCTGATGAATGACCAAGTCTTGGGGAATTTCAGGAAAAGATATGGCCAGATATTGAAGTATGTGGACAAGCCCACTGCAGACCAGAAGCACAGTTTGCATACCTTGCTTCAGTTTTATGACCCCCTGCTGCGTTGCTTTGTGTTTCCAGATTACATCTTGGCTCCTACCTTGGAGGAGATTTCCAGCATTCTGAATGTTCCATTCAGAGATACCTTGCCTTTTTATGGGTCTGAGGTTGTGCTTAAAGAAGAGGACATAGCCAAAGTTTGTCGTTTACCAACTGCTACAGTCAAGAAGGCTCTGAAGGATAATGAAGGCAAAGGACTCCCTTGGAGTGTGCTCATACCAGAGGCAGATAATTATGCTAAAGAAGGCAAATGGGGTGACTTTGGTGCTTTGCTGGCTTTGATGGTGTATGGGTCTAGCTTGTTCCCAAGAGAGAAAGAATTGGTAAGCTTGGAAGTGATCTCTATCTTTGCCAAAGGCAATCCCGTGCCAACTCTATTGGGAGATTTCTATTACAGCGTTCATTACCGGAATGAGAAAGGTAGAGGTGGACCAGTGGGCTGTTGTGCTTCATTGTTTGCTGAGTGGTTTGCCAGACAACTGCCAAAATCAGGTGCTTTCAAGGAAATGAGGGATGAGTGGAGATGGTCTAGAAGGTTGATGGGGTTAACTGCTGAATATATAGCCTGGGGGTATGACAAAGATCTTCTAGGAAAAGAATTGTTGGTCAGCTGTGGAAGATTTGCTGGAGTGCCTTTGCTAGGAAGGAAAGGTGTGATCAATTATCATCCAACATTAGCCAGGAAGCAATTTGGTTATCCTTTGAGAGATCCTCCACAGATGGAAGAGTTTGCTGAGTCATTGTATTTTCTGGTGGAAGGAAACAAGGAGTTAGTTCTACAAGCAGCTCAAGCTTGGGCTCACAGGATAAGGAAGGGTAAGAAAGACTTTGGCAGAGTTGATCCCAAGACGTATCCTCCTTTTGCTGCATGGTTGCAAAATCATGTAGAATAAGTTCTCATGCCTTTCTCAGTAGAAGCTCCACTTTATCCCAAAGAAGTGCCAAGCCAGATTACTGTCTCTCTTGAAGATTACAATAAATTGGGAGCTCAGCTGCATGAAGTTCGAGTGGAGAATGCTGAAATGGTAAACCTATATCATCTTACCAACAGGGCCAAAAATGAAGCAGAGGGAAAGCTGCAGAAGATCCAGGCCTCCTTGGAAGCTAAAGAGGAAGACTTTGCCGGAAGGGAAGCTCACTTTCAAAGGTTGGGTATGATGGAAGCAAAAAGAGAAGCGAAACGCGAAAAGACTTTGAAAACTCTCAAGGAAGCTCGTCAATCCATTGTTTGGTTGCAAGGCCAAAGGGAGAAGAGCAAAAGAAGTTCAAAGAAAAAGAAGAGTTTTTCGAGGTGCAAATGGCCTTTAAGAAGGAAGATATGGAGCAAGTCCACAACATACGGAGGGAAAAGACTCAGCAATTAGAACAAAGCCAGCTAGCCTTGGAGGAGGCACAGAGAGAGATTGAAGAGCTCAAGCTGAGAGCGGGTGTAAAGAAGAACATAACAGAGGTGGTTGCAGAGGAGCCTGGGTCTCTAGTTTAGTTTATTTTTGATTCAGACTACCTACAGACTTGTTGTAGGATTCTTGCTTTATTTCTTTTGTCTTTTATTCATGTAATGACTTGTAACCCTTCGGGGAATATTTCTGTTGATGCTCTAACCTTTGGCCAGCAGTGGTTTGTCCATGATATACAGTGTTAATATGCAAATTATCATTTCTGAATGTGCAAGGCTTATTTGTCTAATACTGCTAATATTTGAACACTCTTCAAAGAGAAAGTCTGAAAGTTAATACTCAAAGTGGCTGTCTGGAGTAAATACCAGAACTGGTTCATGCAAATGCTTAAAACTTGGGAACATGAGCAGTTACATTGCATGCATATGACGTGTTTGTTTGTTTTGCAGGTACTGCTTCAGTTTCTAATGTCTTTTCTGTTTCAGGCACTATAGCTCCCAGGAAAGTTCGAGAACAGCCAGTCGCACACAGATATCCCACAAAGGTCAACAGAGAAAGAGTCATGGATCAAATGCATGCTGATTTAGCTGACTTGAGACTGAGGATGGATAATTTTATGACCCTTATGGCAGGAATGGGTCAGAATCAGGAACGTCTGCGTGAGTTAATTGAAAATAGTCAAGCCAGGAACAACGGTACTGCTGATGGAGGTAATCGTAACGGTGCGGGCGCCCGTCAAGTTAAGATCCCTGTAACACAACCAAGGGTTACCATTATCAATGATGGACTGAACAATGTACAGATGGACGGTCAAGACGAGCAGTTTACGTTGCTGGACGAAACTGAAGGCCAGGGGTTGAAATGAACAGGAAGTTTGAGGAGATGGCAGAACAGATCAGGGCTATTCAATCTCAGAACTCTCTGGGGTTCGACATTATTGACTTGGGCTTGGTTCCAGGGGTTAGAATCCCTTACAAGTTCAAGGTCCCAACTTTCAAGAAATACAACGGCACAGCGTGTCCAAAGACTCATCTTCAGTCCTTTGTAGGAAGGATTGCTGCTCACACTGATGATGAAAAGCTATGGATGTACTATTTCCAGGACAACCTGGTTAGGGCCTCCTTGGAATGGTATATGAAGCTAAGTAGAGTCAACATTAAGAGCTGGAAGGACCTGGCAGAGGCTTTCGTGAGAAAATACCAGTACAATTTGGACATGGCTCTAAATCGCACTCAATTGCAACACATGTCTCAAACTGCTAAGGAGGGGTTTAAAGAATATGCTCAAAGGTGGCGTCAACTTGCTGCCAGAGTGCAACCGCCACAGCTGGAGAATGAGATGGCTGATATGTTTATGGGGACATTGCCAGGAGTGTTTATCGAAAGATTGGCATCTTGTTCGGCTACCAAGTTCAATGATATAGTAATTGCTGGAGAGAGGGTCGAGACTTTGTTAAAGATGGGAAAAATTCAGGATACGAGTACAAGCAGTTCTAGTGGAGTAAGAAAAGCTTTCAGCGGACCCCCGAGAAGAAGGGAAGGTGAAACTAATGCTGTTTTTGGCCGAGGACGGGGCCGAGGATATAGAAGATCATATGAGCAAGTGGCAGCAGTCATTATCCCTGCCAATCCTGTGCAGCAGGTACCACCTCAACAACAGCAACAACAGCAGCCACAACGTAACAATTATCAACAAAGACCTTATCATCCAAGACAAGCTCGCCCGACTAATAGGGTACTTGAGGCAATCCCCATGACATACGCTGCATTGCTACCAAGATTGCTAGACCTGAATTTGATACAACTGAGAACTTTGGCACCACCACCACCTGGAGAGCTTCCAGTGGGGTACGATGTCAATGTTATATGCGCTTTCCATTCAGGGACACCCGGGTACTCAACTGAGAAGTGCAGGGCGCTACAGCACAAAGTTCAAGATCTGATAGACTCCAAGGCGATTAACTTTGCACCACCACCAAATGTTACCTCAAACCCTATTCCGAATCACGGAGGGGATAGAATAAATGTTGTTGATAGTGGTGAGAAGTTAAGTCAGATTCTGAGTATAGAAGAAGTGAAGACTCCGCTGTTGGTAGTGAAGGAGAGGCTGTTGAAAGGACAAGTGTTTCCGGGATGCAGTTCTGATTGTGAGAAGTGTATGAATTCAGAGAACGGGTGTGAAAACCTGAAGATGGGGTTGAAGAATCTGATTGATGAAGGATCTTTGCAGTTTGACAAAGTTCATAATGAAGGTGATGATGTGTCCACTATAACCATTTTCTATGATCCATCTGAGATGCCTGCTAGAAGAGAACCTGTGACCATTTATGCTCCTGAAGTCAGTCCTGTGACTATCACTGTGCCTGGGCCTGTTCCTTATACAGATGATAAAGCCATTCCATGGCATTACGGCTCAGATGTGTATGTTGAAGGACAAAAAGTTAAGAGCAAGTCAGTTGCTATTGACCCGATGATAACGAGAAAAAGTATCGTTTTATTACTATGTTTCAATGCCATTTTATCGCACTTTTATTGTTTTAACACCCGATTCCTCGAGTTTTCTTTGTCGTTTTGCAGGTATATCAATTATAGAGCTAAATCATAAGCCACAAGTGAAATGAGCAAAAACAACCATGAAAAGAAGAAGAAGAGAGGAATTCTGCATAATCTGCATTTTTTGTAATTGTCACGACCGTCACCTAGGAGTCACGACCGTGACACGCTAAAGGGAGTAGTCACGGTCGTCACCAGTCCCTCACGACCGTGACGCGCTAAATACAAGGATAATGCCCGTGACGCCCTTGTCACGAACGTGACAAGGGGAAATTAGGTTTACTTGCTGAGAATTGGTTATGTACGTGTGCTACGTGAAGTCAATATTTTCCTATCCTTCCGCAGACCCAGTAACTCAACTTTCCCTGGATTCTCTCAGCAACTACGAAGCCCAAGGCATTATTTCAACTGCCAAGCCCAAAGTACAATTTCTATAAATAGCTTAGTTTCAAAGAGAAAATTACAGAGTTTTATTTTAATTTTTCTTGCGGAAGCTCTGCTGTATTTCCATTGCACCCTAGTTCATTTATTTTTCCAGCATTTGTTCTGTTCTTGCTTTAGTTTTTTATATCCCAACCAAATCAAATAACAATTTCCAACATTAGGAAATTGTTATCATTTAATTTCTTTCAAAGCCTTCAGCATTTCTTTTTGTAATTTTATTTCCGATTCCGGTCCGTACTCCGAGCTTGCCAGATTGTGGAAGAAGGAGTCTAACATTATATTTGTTATTCAGGTTTTTAATTAATTCGCATTTATATTAATGTTAAGAATTTATTTTTATTTCTTTATTATGCATATTTTATTTTGTATTCCTCTGTTTCTGCATCTGTCTGGTACAACAATCATGAGTAGCTAAACACTTTAGGGCGGTATGTAATTAAAATACACTAAATCGGTAAAATCAATTCTAGGCTTAAAATAATTAAGAACTTAAAATTCTGGCTGTGACTTTTTATTATAAAATCAATCTTTTTGTTACGAGAGTAAGGAAAGTGTAATAGGTTAGGTCAAGACCACGAGAGTGTGAGATTTTAACCAGATAGCTAAAGTTAGGCATTTAATTTAAACACAGCGAGAGCGCTTTAAAATGAATTAGACTTATTAAGTTTCCAAAAATTATTTCTAAACACTTAAGGGCTAGCGAGAGCAGGCATATGGCTTTAGGGGTAAGATCTGAGATAAGACCACGAGAGTGTGAGTTAAAGATATTTAAACCGATAACCTCTACAGAATAGATTAAGTGAACCATCCTTATAAGCCTAGGTTAGATTGACCCGCCTAAGTTAACATAATTACATACCGACCGCCTTATTATCATTTTATTAAACTAAAATTTAATTCCCGTCTTTAATCCTTAAAAACAACCAAAAATCGTGACAACCATTCACCTTAGCTAAACTAGTAAATCCTCTAGCACTAAGTAATCATAGAGTCCCTGTGGGATCGATAATCTTAAATATTACTTCGATAGGCTGTGCGCTTGCAGTTAAGATACCGCTAGACACATATTAGAGTACGTCTTTAGCCCATCAAGTTTTTGGCGCCGTTGTCGGGGACCTTAATTTAGTTACTAGTGCACTTTAGAGTAGAATTGTCTAGACTAAGGTAACAACTATTTTCTTTTCTTAATCTAATTTCCCGAGTGTATGCCAAGTACTCGCTCTCAAGGCGAAGACTTGCAACCTATAATCCCAGAATTGGAACGCTTCTTACACGTAAGAAGACGGATATTCGATTACGAACGAAATTACAACATTCCAGGTCTTCAAATAGATCCACCTAAACCAGTCATAACATCAAAGGACGCAGAGATGGCTGAAGAACCGAATCATCCACTCAAATATTACGCTAGTCCTTCGCAAGCTGAACCGCATTCCAGCATTGCCGCACCGGCTATCAACCGAAACGATTTCGAGCTGAAACCTTCGCTGATATCAGCCGTGCAACAAAATCAATTCGCCGAAAATCCTACCGAGGATCTGAATCTTCATCTTTCGATATTTGTGCAGTACGCAGATACCGTAAAAGCCAATGGAGTTACCCAAGAAGCTATTAGACTATGTCTTTTTCCTTTTTCACTTCGAGACAGAGCGAGAGCCTGGCTTCAATCTCTACCCTCGAATTCAGTAACTACGTGGGAGGAACTAAAGAGAGTTTTCTTGACCAGATATTTCCCACCTAGCAAGACAGCTATGCTAAGAGCTCAGATCAACGGATTTAAGCAAAAGGAAAACGAATCACTTTTCGAAGCTTGGGAACGCTATAAAGATATGCTGAGACTTTGTCCACATCATGGATTAGTAGAATGGATGGTCATCCATACCTTCTACAATGGACTCTTGTACAATACAAGAATGACAATTGACGCTGCCGCAGGCGGTGCACTAATGGACAAAGAATATAACGATGCTTATGCACTTATCGAGAGTATGGCTCAAAACCATTACCAATGGGGAAGCGAGAGACTCGCAACTGAGAAACCAACAAAAGGAGGTATGTACGAAGTAAGTAGTATGGACCAAGTCAATGCAAAGTTTGACCAACTAAACCAAAAGATCGACAACTTGGCCATAACACCAACAACCACCGTGGCTGCGGTAACACCTAACTGTGAGTTATGTGGAGTTCCAGGACATGATGTCCCTGATTGTCAACTATTAACAGGAATTCCCACAGATCAAGTGAATTATGCTCAAGGAAACCCGTACTCAAACATATACAACCCAGGTTGGAAGAATCATCCGAACTTCTCCTATAAGAACAACAATGCTTTATACGCACCAGGTCAAGCACCAGCTACACCACCAGGATATCAAAAGACTGCTCCTAATGTCCCTAGAAAATCGAACCTTGAGTTGATGATGGAGAACTTCATAGCTAACCAATCTCAAACAAACAAGGACTTCTTGAACCAAAACATACACACTAGTGAGCAGATTAAGCAATTAGTGAGCAAAGTAGATGCACTAGCTACACATAACAAAATGCTTGAAACTCAGATTACACAAGTAGCTCAACAACAAGCACCTACCGCTGTACCAGCTGGAGTATTTCCTGGACAACCTCAACCTAATCCGAAAGGACAGGCCAATGCTGTGATATTAAGAAGTGGCAAGGAACTTGACGGACCTACCGATCCAAGACTTGACAATCCAGCCATGTACCAAAAACCGGATAAACCGACTGAAATGGTGAATGAACCAGAAGAAAAGGAAGATAATAATCAAGAGGCAGTGGAGAAAGAAAAGCCTTATGTGCCTCCACCACCCTATAAACCACCAATTCCGTACCCTCAAAGATTAACCAATTCCAAGACGGTGGGCCAGTTTAAGAAATTTGTTGAACTTCTGAAACAGTTGAATATTACTATTCCATTTACAGAAGCTATCACTCAAATGCCCTCGTATGCTAAGTTTTTAAAATAAATCTTATCCAATAAGAAAAAGATAGAGGATAACGAAACCGTTACACTTACTGCTGAGTGTAGCGCAATAATTCAGAATAATATGCCTCCTAAGCTAAAAGATCCAGGAAGTTTCTCTATACCCCGTGTAATAGGAAAATTCGTCATTGACAAAGCTCTATGCGATTTAGGAGCCAGTATCAGTGTTATGCCCTTAACGATTTGCAAAAGGCTAGACATGGGAGACCTAAGACCAACTAAAATGTCTGTTCAACTAGCCGATCACTCTATTAAATATCCTGTAGGCATACTAGAAAACGTCCCAGTGCGTATAGGACAATTCTATATTCCTACTGATTTCATAATCATGGACATCTCTGAAGACTCCACTACACCTATCATACTAGGAAGACCATTCTTAGCTACCGCCGGAACTATAATAGACGTAAAGAAAGGAAAGCTAACCTTTGAGGTAGGTGAAGAGAAGGTTGAATTTATTTTAACAAAATTCTTACAATCGCCAGCTATAGAGGATACATGCTATCTATTGGACGTAATTGACGAATGTGTAAGAGAAATGGAAATGAAAGAAACTACCTATTCTGAAATTATGAAAATTCAAATCCCTCCGATTTTCGAAGATGACAATTGGCGTGAACCATATCGGGATGATAGTCTAAGCGAAAGTTTAGCACTTACACCGGATCCCATGCCAAGTAAGAATAAACCTACATTAGGGTTAAAAACTTTACCTAAGAACCTAAGATACGAATTCTTAGACACTGAATGTAAAAGACCAGTTATAATCAATTCCAGTTTAGAAACAATTGAAACAAAGAAACTTTTAGATGTCTTAAAGAAATATCCAACTGCATTAGGATATAACATATCTGATCTCAAAGGAATATGCCATTCAATCTGTATGCATCGTATTCTGCTAGAAGAAGATTGCAAAACCTCCAGAGAATCTCAAAGAAGAATTAACCCAATCCTTAGCACTGTAGTAAAGGAAGAAGTTAAGAAACTACTAGATGCTGGAATAATATATCCAATCTCTGATAGTAAATGGGTTAGTCCAGTACATGTAGTACCAAAGAAAGGAGGTATCACTGTTGTGAAAAACGCTAAAGGCGAATCGATATCACAACGAGTAGTGACAGGACATAGAGTGTGCATCGATTATCGTAAACTAAACAAAGCCACTCGAAAAGATCATTTTCCGCTACCTTTTATAGATCAAATGTTAGAGCGATTAGCCAAGCATTCATATTTCTGTTATCTTGATGGTTACTCAGGATGTTTCCAAATCCCTATCCACCCAGATGATCAAGAGAAGACTACATTCACATGCCCTTATGGAACGTTCGCTTATAGACGAATGCCCTTTGGATTATGCAACGCTCCTGCAACCTTTCAAAGATGTATGATGTCAATCTTTGCAGATTTCATAGACAACATCATGGAAGTGTTCATGGACGACTTCTCTGTATGCGGGAAAAGTTTTGAAGGATGTTTATCAAATTTAGAAATGGTGTTAGAAAGATGTGTAAAAGTAAACCTCGTGCTTAACTGGGAGAAATGTCATTTTATGGTCAGAGAAGGAATCGTACTAGGACACATTATATCTGACAAGGGAATTGAAGTTGATAAAGCTAAGATAGAAGTCATAAAAGATCTTCAACCCCCTAAAACCGTTCGAGAAATACGAAGCTTTTTAGGACACGCCGGTTTCTACCGAAGATTCATCAAAGATTTCTCGAAAATCACTAAACCTCTTACCGGTTTATTAATGAAAGATGCTGAGTTCATATTCAATGAAGATTGTCTTAAAGCATTCGAAACTCTAAAAACATCCCTCATCACCGCACCAATCATGCAACCCCCTGACTGGAGATTACCTTTCGAAATCATGTGCGATGCGAGTGAGTGTGCTGTAGGCGCAGTTCTAGGCCAGAGGAAGGACAAGAAACTTCATGCGATTTACTATGCCAGTAAGACCTTAGATTCTGCTCAGATGAACTACGCCACTACTGAAAAAGAATTGTTAGAAGTTGTCTTTGCGCTTGACAAATTCCGTTCTTACCTAGTGGGAGCGAAAATAATCGTTTACACAGACCACGCTGCTATCAGATATCTATTAACTAAGAAAGATGCTAAACCAAGACTCTTGAGATGGATTTTACTTTTACAAGAGTTTGATCTTGAAATAAAAGATAAGAAAGGTACTGAAAACGTCGTAGCGGACCATTTATCTAGAATAGAAGGTATTAAACCCGAACAAGTGCCGATTAACGATGATTTTCCGTATGAACAGCTGATAGCACAAATAGGAAGCGACCCAGTTTAGTTAGACATAGATGAACCAGAACCCGTGGAAACAATCCAAACAACTGTAGGACTGCCATGGTACGCTGACATTGTCAACTACCTAGTTGCAGGAGCTCTTCCACCTGATTTAACCTATCAGCAGAAAAATAAATTCTTTCACAATCTCAAACATTACTATTGGGATGAACCATTATTGTTTAAAAGAGGACCCGACGGAATCTTTTGTCGATGTATTCCCGAAGAAGAAATAGAAGATGTCATTGCTCATTGCCATTCATCTCCTTATGGTGGACATGCAAGCACTTCCAAGACTTGTGCCAAAATCTTACAAGCCGGCCTATTCTGGCCTAATTTATGGAAAGATGTCCACATCGCTGTTATAAATTGCGATCGGTGTCAACGCACCGGTAATATTTCAAGAAGAGATGAAATGCCTCAAAAAGGAATATTAGAAGTAGAAGTCTTTGACGTTTGGGGAATAGATTTCATGGGACCATTCCCATCATCTTTCGGTAATAATTACATACTCGTAGCTGTTGATTACGTTTCAAAATGGATTGAGGCTATAGCTTCTCCTACAAATGACACACGAGTAGTAATCAAGCTTTTCAAGAATATAATCTTTCCAAGATTTGGTGTGCCTAGACTCGTCATAAGTGACGGTGGCTCGCACTTCATTTCAAAAATCTTTGACAAATTACTATCTAAGTATGGAGTCAGACACCGTGTAGCAACACCCTATCACCCACAAACAAGTGGACAGGTCGAAGTCTCGAACAGAGAAATTAAACAAATCTTAGAAAAGACTGTCGGCATATCTCGGAAAGATTGGTCATCTAAACTTAATGAAGCTTTATGGGCTTATAGGACAGCTTACAAGACGCCCATAGGAACTACACCTTTCAAATTAGTATATGGAAAATCTTGTCATCTCCCGGTAGAACTAGAACACAAAGCATATTGGGCGATCAAAACTCTCAATATAAACTATAATGCTGCAGGAGAAAAGAGAATCCTCGATATTAACGAATTAGAAGAGTTAAGGTTAGATGCTTATGAGAATGCTAAGATATATAAAGAAAGAACTAAGCGATGGCACGATAAACGCCTATCTAGGAAAGAATTTAGTGTGGGAGACGTTGTACTCCTCTTTAATTCAAGACTTAGGCTCTTTCCTGGAAAACTAAAATCTAGATGGTCAGGACCCTTTGAAATAACTAGAGTATTCCCGAGCGGAGCGATAGAAATTAAGGGTAGGAATAGTGAACCGTTCACAGTAAACGGACAACGTTTAAAACATTACCATAAAGTTGAAAAAAGAGATTATGCAAATAGTCTAAGGCTTTTGGAGTTGTCCACTAATTTCCCTGATTAATCTACACCTAAGCATTACGTCAGGCTTTTGACGATAAAAAAAGCGCTTAGTGGGAGGCAACCCATTTAATCATTTAATCATCTTGTCATTTATCATTTTATCATTTATCGTTCTATTGTTTTATCATTTTATTGTTTTATTGTTTAAATTTATTATTGCTTTTATTTATGCATTTATTTTCTTATTTTCCTTATTTTAATTTTTAAATCACTTTTACAGATTTTCTAAAGTCTTTTCCACTTTCCTTCCTCCCCTGACTTGTTTCCTCCATATTTACACTAACTATGGCTAACCAACCGAGAAACATTATGGAAACCAAATTTAGAGGTAGGAACCAAAGAATGAAATTTGAAGAGTTATCACAGAGACCAATGGATTTGACTCTGTACCCGGATGATCTGACTATGGAAACCTTAGGTATACATGATAACATCCTATACCTGTTTAACCAACTTGGATGGGAGAATGCACTAATAAAACAAAAGTATGTGACTTACCGCGAGCTCACCCTTGAGTTCCTAAGCTCCTTAATTTACTTACCCGAGCGCGGTTTTGGATTCAGGAAAGGATTTATTAGTTTCCGACTATTCGGAATAGAATATGACTTTAACCATAGAGAACTAGCTGACTTATTAGGATTCCCTAGTGGACCCTTTGCTTTTACTACCACACAGGTAGAATTGATGGACATTGAGCTGGACTTCTTTTGGGGAACCTTAACCGGAAATTACCATCCTGAGCCAAATAACATGAACAATGATGAGATACATAACCCTGCTATCTGCTATTTCCATAAGATCCTTGCCCACACCTTCTTTGGAAAAGAATAAAACCTTACTGGAGTATCTAAAGATGAGATATTCATTATGTCATGTCTGACTAATGGACAACCAGTTAATGGTGTGCCTTTCATGATGCAAACCTTCACCCGAATCCAAGAAGAACCTGATCTACCCATATTGGTGGGAGGTCTTGTCACCATGATTGCTGATGCCTTAGGACTTAAATACCAATTACACAGGTGTAACCGCATAGGTACCATCCGTCCTATGAATCTTAACTTTTGCTTTAACCGCCATATCATAAGAAATTTAGGACAACCACCTTACGAGTACCTAATCAGGAATGAAGTAGTAACCCTGTTCACACTACCAAACCATGCTAGAGTCAGTGTTCATAATAAAGATAATTGGCTTTATGAGCTTACCCCTCCTGACTATCCATCCACTCCCGAAACACCACAATCTTACAAGATAAAGGATGATATAATGACCGATGTAGAAAGTGACCCTGAGACACCTCCTGGTTACCATGACATTGCACACACTGATGAAGTGATTAAAACCCCTGAAGTGAATCAAGTAGAATATGCTGACAACTTAAAGAAAATTATGAATACTCTTGAAGTTTACCAAGCCGATATTAATAATGTTAAAGATGAGATTAAAAGCATGCGATTGGACGTTATAGGTTTAACTGACATAACGTGTGAGCAATTCTACCACCTAAACTCCGCAATTGAAGATTTGAAGAAGCACTTTTGAAAATGCTGTAGTGATCTGACCTATTTTACTTCCTGTTTTTGTTTCTAGTTAGCTTTAACATTTCGCAAACATTTTCGTACCTTATTTTTATTAATGTAATTTCCCTTCAATTATATCAAAAGCAAAGCACTTCTAGTTTTACCATTTTACAATTTAATCAATTTCTATGATTTCCATTAGTTACTGTTATATTTAAATTGATTAATATTTTTATTTCTCGTGTGATGAAATTTGCTCTAATTTATGTTGATCTAAAAATATTATATATTGTTTGTGTTGGAAATAAAATGAGAAGTGATAATAAAAAGCAAAATTGCATTGAACGTGGGAGATAATGCATTTTGTGAAGAAAATATTATAAGATTTTAATCCCTCACGGTCGTCATCGTTCTCTCACGATCGTGACAAGCTAATTAGCGCGTCACGACCGTCACTCACCCATCACGACCGTGACGACCCCTGTTATACGAATTCTGAGAAACAGAACCGTTCTTCTTCGCAGCAACGTCTTTTCCACTTCCACAAAAATTAGAAACCCCCCATTATCTCCTCACTATCCCGTAACCTCCCATTACCCTAAATAAATTCCATTAACCTCTCTATTTATTCCAAACCTCTCACATTCACTTCTTTCACTATAATCAGAACCAATTTCTTCACATTTTTCATTTTTCTCACAAAACTCAAAAACCTCTCATCTCTCATTCCCGTACTTGCATGCAATGGAAGAAATTCAATTTAGAGATGGTGAACATGGAGATAATCAAAGAAAAAGTTCATCAGGTTTCAGAACCGTGGCGTTCAACCCACTCGGTATGTCGACACTGACTATTTGAGGGAGTTGGGACTGCTCAACGGCGTGAAGCTCCTGCTTAGGAAGGTTGGTTTGTGGCACTTGTGCAGTCAACCACAGCCGACATTCGAACTCCTGACGTTGGAATTTCTGAGTTCGTTTCAATATATTACACCTCCCGGTTCACAAAGTCAACTCACCGGCATTGCTAAGTTCAGAATGCTCGGCTGAGAGTTCGAAGTTACACAAACAAGGATCGCCGAACTGTTAGGTTTCGATCACGGCGACGATGCTCATCTCCGCGTGCCGGACAACTTCAGCGAAACCGCTTTCACCTTATGGCACGACATCACCAACACCCGTGCTACTGCCTTTCAGAGCCTGAATGCTGCCCCATTCCTGTTGTCCCATATCCAGTCCGTAGTGCAAAGAGGCGCAACCCCCTTCTACATAGGCGGGATTGTCACCACCCTCGCCATTCAGCTGGATCTTGGTGACTTGATTATCCATTTGCCTCGCAGAGCCACATAGTTGCTTACAAAGAACTATTGCAGGTCCACCCACTTGATTTCTCAGAGAGAGGATGGCAGGTTCAGCCCTGTTATCCAAGGCACTGTTTATCACCACATCACCTTGCCGTGCCGTGACCGCATCGATCCGTCCAACCGAGCCAACTGGCTATTTGCTTTACCGGATGCTGCCGGCCATGTCCCCATTATTGATGAGCAGGCCGATCCACCAGTGCACGAGATGCAAGACACCATGGATGCAGCTGAGCCTGTACAGGACATTCCTGAGTCCTCCACCCAACAACCACCTGCACAAAAATTCACACTTGAAGACGTCCTCCGTGCGATTCATCAGCAAAATCAGATGAATGCCGCACTAGAGCGAAGGCAAAAAGAGCAACATGATGCACTACTTTTAGCTGTTGCCACCAACCAGAGGACGACTGATGAGATGCTTGGAGAGATCTTTAGCGAGCTAGAGGCTTTGCGTATTGATATCACTGCTCTCACCGGCACCGGTTCTGATCCTGAAGCAACTCCGACCAGACGCTCCCGCACCAGAAGCCGAGGCCGTGGTCATCAGCAGCCTTAGTTTATGTTTTAGTTTATGTTTTTCCATTTCCGTTGTTTGTAATGTATTTTACCCGCTATTATATCACAACATTGAGGACAATGTCTGATATAGTGTGGGAGAGATACCTTTCCTTTTTCCGCATTTCCCATTCCGCACTTTCCATTCCGTTGTATTTCCCTTTCGTATTTTAATGAAACAAAGTAATATTTGTGCTATTTCTTTAGTTTCGAAATTTCCCCGTTTGTTTAGCCATACCGAATTTTTTTTTTAATTTTATCTTCGCATTACCCGACTTACCTATGAAATCATAGTTAGGAAGCTGAGAACGATTCAACAAGATCAATACAATCTTGACACCTTAGACTTCCTACTTAAGCATTCCGTTCCGATAATTGTTACGACTACACCTTAAGTTTCAGTTCTAAAGTAACCCCTAGTAGTTTATACTAGCAGTCAACACCTTCTGAACACAAACCACATGGGGAGCCGATGAACATAAGTGTTTGATGCCTAAATCTATAATGATCCTTCATATCTCGATACCAATAAAAAGAAATTGCACCAAAGTACACGGTCGCATATAAGAAACGAGAAATATGAGAAGGAGTCCATTGCGGGTTGGTTCAGAGGTACTTGGTTCTGAACTTGGTAGGGCGTGCTACGGCTCGATCCCTCACAACCTCCAAATCGGATAATATAAGTAGGGTTGCCACATTCGTGTACCAGACCCCGTGCTTATAAAGGATCAAAGTCACTAACCGGCTACTCCACTACGTGCATGCTAAGGCAAAGGGCTTAATGTGATTGCGCTAGAATGAAATCGGGTGAAATAAGATCGAAAGACTCTAGGTGGAATCGTAACGCAATTACTGAATGTTTCGTTTAACGGGAAGTCGACGACTTAGCTTGTTGCTTGTGTCATTAGTGTATCGTTAGTGTTTTATTCTAGTACCGGTTTATCTAGCAAAACGATTCCTCGTATGGTTTGTTATGTGTGTGCGTCGATGAAAACCTGTTCGATCATTTTTTTTCAACCGACTATTTGCTTGAGGACAAGCAAAGGTTTAAGTTTGGGGAAGTTTGATAACGAGAAAAAGTATCGTTTTATTACTATGTTTCAATGCCGTTTTATCGCACTTTTATTGTTTTATTACCCGATTCCTTGAGTTTTCTTTGTCGTTTTGCAAGTATATCAATTATAGAGCTAAATCATAAGCCACAAGTGAAATGAGCAAAAACAACCATGAAAAGAAGAAGAAGAGAGGAATTCTGCATAATCTGCATTTTTTGTAATTGTCACGACCGTCACCTAGGAGTCACGACCGTGACACGCTAAAGGGAGCAGTCACGGTCGTCACCAGTCCCTCACGACCGTGATGCGCTAAATACAAGGATAACGCCCGTGACGCCCTTGTCACGAACGTGACAAGGGGAAATTAGGTTTACTTGCTGAGAATTGGTCATGTACGTGTGCTACGTGAAGTCAATATTTTCCTATCCTTCCGCAGACCCAGTAACTCAACTTTCCCTGGATTCTCTCAGCAACTACGAAGCCCAAGGCATTATTTCAACTGCCAAGCCCAAAGTACAATCTCTATAAATAGCTTAGTTTCAAAGAGAAAGTTACATAGTTTTATTTTAATTTTTCTTGCGGAAGCTCTGCCGTATTTCCATTGCACCCTAGTTCATTTATTTTTCCAGCATTTGTTTTGTTCTTGCTTTAGTTTTTTATATCCCAACCAAATCAAATAACAATTTCCAACATTAGGAAATTGTTATCATTTAATTTCTTTCAAAGCCTTCAGCATTTCTTTTTGTAATTTTATTTCCGATTCCGGTCCGTACTCCGAGCTTGCCAGATTGTGGAAGAAGGAGTCTAACATTATATTTGTTATTCAGGTTTTTAATTAATTCGCATTTATATTAATGTTAAGAATTTATTTTTATTTCTTTATTATGCATATTTTATTTTGTATTCCTCTGTTTCTGCATCTGTCTGGTACAACAATCATGAGTAGCTAAACACTTTAGGGCGGTATGTAATTAAAATACACTAAATCGGTAAAATCAATTCTAGGCTTAAAATAATTAAGAACTTAAAATTCTGGCTGTGACTTTTTATTATAAAATCAATCTTTTTGTTACGAGAGTAAGGAAAGTGTAATAGGTTAGGTCAAGACCACGAGAGTGTGAGATTTTAACCAGATAGCTAAAGTTAGGCATTTAATTTAAACACAGCGAGAGCGCTTTAAAATGAATTAGACTTATTAAGTTTCTAAAAATTATTTCTAAACACTTATGGGCTAGCGAGAGCAGGCATAGGGCTTTAGGGGTAAGATATGAGATAAGACCACGAGAGTGTGAGTTAAAGATATTTAAATTGATAACCTCTACAGAATAGATTAAGTGAACCATCCTTATAAGCCTAGGTTAGATTGACCCGCCTAAGTTAACATAATTACATACCGACCGCCTTATTATCATTTTATTAAACTAAAATTTAATTCCCGTCTTTAATCCTTAAAAACAACCAAAAATCGTGACAACCATTCACCTTAGCTAAACTAGTAAATCCTCTAGCACTAAGTAATCATAAAGTCCTTGTGGGATCGATAATCTTAAATATTACTTCGATAGGCTGTGCGCTTGCAGTTAAGATACCGCTAGACACATATTAGAGTACGTCTTTAGCCCATCACCCGACTGTAGTGAACGTCGGAGGGGTTGGAGGTTTTACGAAAAGTGTCGTCTATTTGCTCCCCCAGTTCTGAGAGGAGATCCTGAGGCTGAGGCTTCAGCAAAAGCTAAAGGAAAGCAAACAGCAACTGAAGAAACAACAACTCCTGCTGCTGGACAGGGTACCTTTGAGATGGAGGTCGAGGAATTTATGCGCATAATTAAAAAGAGTCATTATAAGGTGGTCGAACAGTTGAACCAGACGCCATCCAAAATCTCAATTCTATCTTTGCTGATGTGTTCTCCTGCACATAGAGAGGCCTTGTTGAAAGTGTTGTAGATGGCCTATGTTCCTCAAGAAATAACTGTTAATTAACTAGAAGTTGTAGTAGGCAGTGTGAATGCAAGCCACAGGTTGAGCTTTACAGACAGAGACCTTACTTCAGAGGGCCTTAACCATAACAAAGCATTACATATTACTATGGAGTGAAAGGGTGTTGTTTTGTCGCATGTCCTGGTTGACACAAGCTCTTCTCTTAATGTACTTCCGAAGAAAGCATTAATGAAGCTCAATGTTGATGGTATTGTCCTAAGATCCAATGATTTGATAGTTAAAGCTTTTGATGGGTCTAGAAGGTCAGTGTTCGGAGAAGTTGAGTTAACTGTGAAAATAGGTTCTCAAGTATTCAAAAGTACCTTCTACGTCATGGACATTCAGCCCATGTACAGTTGTTTGTTGGGACGCCCATGGATTCATGCTGCCGGAGCTGTAACCTCCACTCTGCATCAAAAGCTCAAATATGTGGTTGATGGCCAAGTAATCACTGTGTGCGGAGAGGAAGACATCTTTGTGAGCCACTTATCAACTCTCAAATATGTGGAGATGGATGGAGAAATCCATGAGACTTTGTGCCAGGCCTTCGAAGTAGTTAATGTCAGCATTTTGACTCCTGTAGAGAGAAGCAGTAAGAAAGAAGGCACCTCCATTCATTCCTACAAGCAGGAAAAGGAGGTGGTTCAGTCAAGAAGCGCCCAAGGTTGGGGAAAATTGCTGGAATTGGAAAAGAAAGACGACAAGGTTGGTTTGGGTTATCAGCCTAGTGGGTCTGATTGGTCTCCAGGTGGTAAAGCCATTACTTTTACAAGCGCTGGGATGCTCGACCGCAACAAAATCTGTGCAACTAATGAAGAGGGAGACAGTGATGGTGATTGGGACAACTGGATTCATCCATGTGCGCCCGGAGAGGAGCTGAAGAACTGGTCTGCTGAAGACATCGTCCAAGTTACTTGGCACTCAGAGTAATTTATTTGTTTCCTTTTCTTTATCATGCTGAATTGTCAAATCCAGCATTCTGCCCAAGATGCTAGGATCCATTGTATGGGCCACCATGTTTTGTATGTATTTATTTTACCATGAAATAAAGGACATTTTCAGACAAATTGTGTTCTCTTTATTTTGTTTTAAATTTTTCACAAAATATAAAAATGGCAATGTGTTTTTCCTTTTTGTTTTGTGTTTGCGTCATTTTTGAAAATAAACAGATTCTGAAATAAGCGCATCATCTGTGCAGTGTTGATCATCCGGATTCCATTGATAACGTTTCTGCTATGACCACGCATGACTTTGACCATCCTGTCTACCAAGCTGATGAAGATGTTGAAGAATACTGTGAACTCCCTGAAGAATTGGTCAGATTGTTGAAACAAGAGGAACGGGTTATTCAGCCTCATCAGGAAGAAATTGAGATCATCAACATCGGCACTAAAGATGTGAAGAAAGAGATCAAAATTGGGGCCAGTCTGCAGGCCGAAGTAAAGAAAGAGCTGATTGGTATGCTGCGAGAGTATGTGGATATCTTTGCCTGGTCGTATCAAGATATGCCAGGGTTGGATACCGACATCGTTGTGCATAAGCTACCATTGAGAGAAGAATGTCCTCCTGTGAAACAGAAGTTGAGAAGAACTCGTCCTGACATGACGATGAAGATTAAAGAGGAGGTTCAGAAGCAATGGGATGCCGAATTCCTTGCCGTAACTAGTTATCCACCTTGGGTAGCTAACATTGTACCTGTACCAAAGAAGGACGGCAAGGTCCGGATGTGCGTTGACTACCGGGATTTGAACAGAGCGATCCTAAAAGATGACTTTCTGTTACCTCACATTGATGTGTTGGTAGATAACACTGCTCAATTCTCGGTATTTTCCTTCATGGATGGCTTCTCCGGATATAATCGGATTAAGATGGCACCGGAGGACATGGAGAAAACAACGTTCATTACCCCGTGGGGTACATTCTGTTACAAGGTCATGCCCTTTGGTTTGAAGAACGCCGGGGCAACTTATCAGTGGGCCATGGTCACATTGTTCCACGACATGATACACAAGGAGATAGAGTGTTATGTGGACGATATGATTGCTAAGTCCCGAGACGAAGAAGAACATCTGGTCAACCTCAAGAAGCTGTTTGATAGATTGATAAAATAAAAGCTGAGGTTGAATCCAAACAAGTGCACTTTCATAGTGCGTTCCGGGAACTGCTAGGTTTCATTGTTAGTCAGAAAGGAATTGAGGTAGATCCTGCAAAAGTAAAAGCAATTCAAGATATGCCTGCACTGAAAACAGAAAAATAAGTGCGCGGGTTTTTAGGGAGATTGAACCACATTTCACGGTTCATATCTCATCTAACTACCACGTGCGAACCAATATTCAAATTGCTAAGAAAAGAGCAAACGATCAGGTGGAATGAGGACTGCCAAAGAGCTTTTGACAAGATAAAAGAATATTTGCAGGAGCCTCCGATTCTAATGCCTCCAGTTGAAGGAAGACCTTTGATCATGTATTTGACTGTGCTAGAAGGGTCAATGGGGTGTGTTCGAGGCCAACATGACGAGTCTAGTCGAAAAGAGTACGCTATTTATTACCTTAGCAAAAAGTTTACTGACTGTGAATCCCGTTACTCACTGCTCGAGAAAACTTGTTGCGCTTTGGTATGGGCTGCTCGCCGACTGAGACAGTACATGTTGACCCATACCACACTGCTAATTTCCAAAATGGATCCTGTCAAGTATATCTTTGAGAAACCAGCGCTAACCGGAAGGGTTGCTAGGTGGAAAATGATCTTAAATGAGTACGACATACAATATACTTCTCAGAAATCCATCAAGGGAAGTGTATTGTCAGATTACCTTGCATATCAACCTCTTGAAGATGATTATCAGCCAATGAAGTTTGATTTCCCTGATGAGAACATCATGTACCTCAAAGCAAACGATTGCAAGGAACCACTTCTGGAGGAGGGGCCAAACCCTGAATCCAAATGGAAGTTGATGTTTGATGGGGCAGTCAATATCAATGGACGTGGAGTTGGTGTTATTCTTATTACTCCCGAAGGTGTTCACTTTCCCTTCGCTGCCAGAATTACATTTGACTGCACCAACAATGAAGCGTAATACGAGGCATGCATAATGGGAATAGAGGAGGCTATTAATCTTCGGATTAAGACCCTCGATATATTCGGAGATTCAGCCCTCGTCATTAACCAGGTTACCGGCAAGTGGTATACGCATCAAGAGCATCTAATTCCATACAGGGATTATGCCAGAAAACTGTTGACGTTCTTCACAACAGTTAAGCTTCAATACATTCCACGTGATGAAAATCAGTTTGCCGACACATTGGCCACTCTTTCTTCGTCTATCAAAGTCTTGTGTTGGAACTATGTGCCCAGAATTGATATTTCCAGGCTTGATGCTCCAGCTCATGCCTTCTCTGTAGACGCAGTGTCTGATGAGAAACCTTGGTACTTTGATATCAAGTTATTCCTGGAAAAGCAAGAATACCCAGCTGGGGCATCTTCCAACGACAAGAAGACCTTAAGGCGACTTGCTGCTAGCTTCCTCTTGAATACAGACGGGGTTTTGTACAAGAGAAACTTTGACATGGTCTTGCTCAGATGCGTGGATAGAAACGAAGCAAGCCTGTTAATGCAGGAAGTCCACGAAGGATCTTTCGGTACCCATGCAGGAGGGCATGCTATGGCTAAGAAATTGCTGAGATCAGGGTATTACTGGATGACAATGGATGCAGACTGTTGTTCATTCGCTCGTAAGTGCCACAAGTGCCAAATCTATGCAGACAAAATGCATATTCCTCCTAGCCCGATCAATGTCATGTCATCTCCTTGGCCCTTTTCTATGTGGGGCATTGACATGATCGGGAAGATAGAGCCTACTGCTTCAAATGGTCATCGCTTCATCTTGGTCGCGATTGATTACTTCACAAAGTGGGTTGAAGCAGCATCTTATGCCAACGTCACTCGTCAAGTGGTTGCCAGATTTTTGAAAAGGGACATTATCTACAGATACGGAGTGCCCGAAAGAATCATTACTGACAATGGTTCTAACTTAAACAACAAGATGATGGCAGAGTTGTGTTGGGACTTCAAGATTCAGCATCACAATTCTTCTCCTTACCAACCAAAGATGAATGGTGCGGTAGAGGCAACAAATAAGAATATCAAGAAGATTGTGCAAAAGATGGTTGTCACTTACAAAGATTGGAATGAGATGTTACCATTCGCGTTGCATGGGTACCGAACGTCAGTTAGGACGTCAACTGGGGAAACTCCCTTCTCATTGGTATATGGTATGGAGGCAGTCTTGCCTGTTGAAGTAGAGAATCCTTCATTGCGTGTGATGATGGATGTGAAGCTTGATGAGGCTGAATGGGTGTGTGCTCGTAACAATCAGCTATGTCTAATTGTGGAAAAGAGATTAGCGGCTATCTGTCATGGTCGGCTTTATCAGAGGAGAATGAAGCGAGCATTCGACCAATGAGTACGTACTCGGGAGTATCAAGTAGGAGAGCTTGTGCTGAAGAGGATTGTTCCTCTAGGTTCAGATCACAGGGGCAAGTGGACCCCAAACTACGAAGAACCATTCATAGTGAAGAAAGTTTTCTCAGGAGGAGCACTGATGCTCACCACTATGGATGGAGAAGATTTCCAATCCCATGTCAACTCAGACGCAGTTAAAAAATACTTCGCATAAAAAGACCCGCTGGACACAAAAACAGAATTAAAGTCCAGGCAAGAAAAGGGCATCCCGGCGAGCTAAAAACAGAATAAAAAGCTCGGGCAAAAGTTAGGGAAAATAAACAAAAAAAAATGTACACCCGCTGAGTTGAAAAGCCACATCGGACAGCTCAGGCAAAAAAGGGTATCCCGGTGGATTGAAAACCCGAAAGGGCGATCCACGCAAAACAAGGGAATAAGCGAACAACTGCGATCCGAGTAATCTGAACTCAAATCATCATTTCATACAGCTTGACAATATCAGAAGGATAGGAAGCGGTCCCCTCATCCTCTCAGAAAGCAAAGGCAAGAATGGAGAGTTTTGAAGACATGCTGGTCATAGCAGAAAGGGAACTCATTGGGATGTCGTGCCCATTAGCATTAGGATAGTTTATTTTCTCAATTTTATGGTGGCTACCTCTTTCCAGGTGGTTGCTTCCTGATGTATATCTTTGCCTATTCAAAGGCCTTTCAATAAAAAGATTATTCAGTCAAAAAGCTGTGTTGTGTTTATTTTTGTTTGCAAAATGTCCTGAATTTTTGGAAAAAATAGCATTGCATTTAAAACATGGTGATAATTTGAAAGAAAATGACATTGCAGGGAAACATTTGAAACTCTCTTTGAGTGTCGGGTGACGATGGATGAACAGATCATGCCATGCAAGTCCCCAGGGCACACTTGTGTTTTCTGTTGTTGCAGGTTTTGCAGGATGGCGTCACATTCTCCCGAGCAGAATTTTTCCCCAGCTAAGCCTTGGCAGGTAGCCCAAGCAATTTATTTTCCCCAGTGGAGTATACTCAGCAAGCAGTGGGAGGCCCATTCCCCACAGAGTTCATCTGTCAGAACTCTTGTCACCAACAGTGGATATTTGAGGAATTCCCAACCATCACGGAAACATTCTCCAACACTCGTCTGTGTTCATACTTTCTTGCTGCTCGTCTGCATTTCTCCAACACTCGTCTGTGTTATCACTTTGGTATTACTCGTGTGCTTTCCCCAGCAGTGGCCCGGGATTACTTTGTTGTTGCTCGTCTGCAATTTCCAAACGCTCGTCTGTGTTTGGTCTTTGTTGTTGCTCTTCTGCAATTTCCAACACTCGTCTGTGCTTGATATGTAATATTTGTGGTTGCTCGTCCGCACTTCCCAACACTCGTCTGTGTTTGAAATTAATTGCTCGTCTGCATCCTCCGGAACTCGTCTGTGTATTATCTGTTTGAAGCTCGCCTACTTTGTTTGGATACTCGTCTGTATCATCCCTAACACTCGTTTGTGTTAGCTTATATCTGTATGTGTTGATTTGCTGATTCCCTGATACTCGTTTGCATTGCTACTCCAAATGCTCGTCTGTGTTTGAATTTCTGGTATTCGTCTGTACCAGTGGCTGATATTCGTCTGTATCATTGCCAGAAGCGCTCGTCTGTGTTTCTTGGATCATCGTCTGATACTCGTTTGTATCATTGACTTATGGCACTCGTCTGTGTTATTTTGATGGTCATCCAATACTCGTCTGTATTGAAGAGGTTTGAAATCCTGAATGTGGGAATAAATGTCAAAATGGTTACCGGTCCTGGCGTAACAGGATTATCCGAAGGAGGCTCGTCTGTCTCAAGCACCAATTGTTAATGTTGCACCTGGCGTAACAGGTTTGCTCGAAGAAGTCTCGTCTGTCTTATACCATATATCCACGGATAATATATGAAGAGGGTTCGTCTACCTTGATTATGCATGTCTATCCCACAGATTTTAGTGCATCCCAGTCCTAGCGTAACATGTATATCCGAAGGAGATTCGTCTGTCTCAAGTCATATGTTCGTGCAAAGTATATGATGACTCGTATGTCCAGTTCCTGGCGTCACAGTATTGTTCGAAGAAGACTCGTCTGTCAAAGTATTTTGATTCCAGATAACGGTTTCAACTTGGGAGAAGCTCATTTGGTTGGGTTTATTTCCCAGTTTTCTGCATTCTTCGTCAGAGTGCAAATTTTAGGTCTTCTTGGTATTCAACCACAGTTTATCTTGAACGGTCGATAGCCCGTGCTACCGTCCTTTTCAGATTAACAGTTGCTTGAATAGGGGTAGCTGTAACACCCCAAATTTTCCCTCTTCTTTTTAAGCATCATATCACATCTATTCATCATGAACATATCATATTTGCAACATCTTAGCATAGAAAGATGAGGCATAACATCTTCATGACCTAGCATTAGGCATATGATCATCTGTGGAGGTTCTTGAAGCATCACAAGCCATGACAAGGGGCCCAATGGATTTTTACAAGTCCTATGAGGGTTCTACATTGCATTTACAAGTTCAAGTTCATTTACAAAAGCTCAGAAGGTTGGAGGATCATCAGGGAATCCAGGCTAGGGCAAGGCTCCTACACAATGGTCCTAAATTAGGGTTTGAGTTTCAAGCATGAAAACCTCAAGACTTTGGCCATTTCATTTGGGAAAGTCTTTCAAATGTTAAGAGGATCCTAGGGATGAAATTTGGTAAGAAAATTCCGTGTGGAAGTCAAGTATTTCTTCAATTGCTTGTAAATGAAGAAACTGATCAACTGTGCCTTAGAAAAGTCAACTGTGAGATTTCAAGGGGTCCAACCCCATTTTTCTAGCCAAGGGATGTTCTTATAATGTTAAAATATGTTGGGCAAGTTCAAAGATCAATAATCATGAGGTTTTGAGGTGTTTTGCAAAATTGGTGTGAAGTTGGTTATGGAAAATGCCATTTTTGGCAAGTTTTTGCCCTAAAATTCAAGTGAGCATAACTTGGTGAAAAATTCTTCAAATGGACCAAAGTAAAACATGAAAGTTGGAGATTAAGGCCTCCCATTTTCAAAAAGTATAAGTAATTTTTCATAGCCTTCATGGTTGAGAAGATAGGGCCCTCGAAAATTTGGTGAAAACTCGGGTAAAACTTGTTTTTTCATTTGTGCATCAAAGCAAAAAGTCTTGAAAGTTATTTTTGGGTGTTGGTACATACCAAATGAGGTTCCAATATTAAAATGCAATGCAAATAGGTCACTTTTCTCCAAGAATTACACAAAATTCGTGCATGATGAGAATTTCATTCCATAAGTGTAATTTTTGCATGAACATGAAAAGAGTGTGACACTTTCATCCAATGGCCAGGATCCTTTTGGTTTGAAATCAAGGGTCAGATTATGAGTGCACATGGGCAAGAATAAAGGAAATGCATGAGTGTTTCATGCTCTCACCACAAATTTTCAAATTTTGCTAAATCTCTCACACATTCCATTCCCACGTGCAAAGCTTCTCATTCTTTCAGCATTTCCTCATGACCTCATATAAAGGAAAATTAGGGTTTTAGAAGGATCCGGATCTCACTCATTTCTTAGCTCTCAATTTTTTGCTCAATTTTCATTTTCATTCGAATATCTTCACACACTTGCTCTCTTCACAAACCAATCACAAATCCTTCATCCTTGAGAGCTCAAGATCATAAATCCATACATTGTGCAAGCTATTTCTCAAGATCAAGCACCTTGCCATTTCAGGGAAGCTAGCTTCAAACTCTTGGATCCAGTAACTTTCAAGGATCTAGTTGCATTTATTTTGAAACTAGAGTGCATTTGGAGTGGATTGACATCATTATCTTGGCTTATCACAAGCTATTTCAAGATCTGCAAGCTTCATGTGAGTTCAATATTCTCAGATCTAGAAATGAAAATAAATGTGTGCATTGTAATCTTCTGATTATGCTGATCATTCTGCTTGCTTTATATTTGAATTTGGTGCCTTATTGAGCTTTGTGTGTGAATTTGAAATTTCATGGTAAGAACTGTTTGTATTCGATCTGGAAAATTCTTTGACCTATTGCGAATTTCATCATCATTTTTGAACTCAGGGTGGTTTGATTACTTGATCTGGAGATTTTAGTTTATTTTTATTGATGTTTGATCATGTTTTGCGTTTTCCGGTGCCGGAGCCCTAGCTCCGGTCACCGGAATCTGGGTTGCGTTTGCTAGGGGTTCCAAAGGTTGAAGATAAGTCCAACACCATTAGATCTGGTCATCTGAACGCATGAGATGGTGACACCTCAATTAATGAGGCTGCTCCCTCTCACGTGCGTTTTCATTTTATATTTTCATTCTGATAATCATTATGTTTCTCACCCCATGATAACTTGTGTGTTCCTTCACTCTGGCCCTATCATTTGGACACGTCAATTAATGAGACAAGCTCCAGGATGCGTCTGTTCAATCCATTGGCTATTGTTTTTTCACATTTTCTCTGAATTTCCACCCCATGTATTATGGACTTGCGCAGATTGGGTGGGCTTAGACTGCTATCCACACCCCTTGCCTCTTAAGCCCAATTCATTTGCACTGGATCCCCTGATATTCGCACCTCCCAGCCTCTTCTCATTTTATTTCTTTTATTTCTTTTATATCATTTTGGTTTCTAATTTTAAAAAATACTTCTAAGTGTCCAAAAATTCTGAAATAATTCAGGGATGTCAATTTGAGTTTTCTTGAATTTTTCATATTTTTATTTCCTATTTATTTATGCTGACACGTGTAATTAAATTCTCCCATTGTAATTAATTCATTTTAATTCCTTTTTGTGCATGCTGCCTTGTCCATTTTCCATAGTGACCCTCATTTTGAATTTCTCGTTGGTTCTTTTAGCTCTGGATTCATAAGAAGATGTACTTCTTGTGTGATTGTTTCCTTGATTTTTAGAAGCTTGTTCATTTTATTTTAGCCTTTGACTTGTGAATGAAGTTTCGTAACCCTAGTTGTTGTTTGAGACCTCTTTTGACTTGCATAGCTTCTGAATTTCTTCCTATACTCTTGGCATATTGTTATATCATGATTTAAGACATCTTTTTCTAAATATGTGGAATTTTTGGGTGCATTGTTGATTTGATTTGAATTTTGGTTCTTAACTTGTCCCATTTTGCTTCTTTTTGATCATAAGCTCTCTCCTTAGCTTAGAAGGGCACTTGTGCCAACTTCTTCATCTTATTTGGGGCCTCTTTAGAAGGGCACTTGTGCCAACTTCTTCATCTTACTTGTGTTGCTAACCTTTTCAGGAGCTATGGTAAGTGATAGGTGTGGATATGATTCCCACATCTCCAAATCTCATCTCTTCTCTTCTTATTCTTGCTTGTGCTAACCTTTGATTATTGGGCTTAGGCCTTAATTCCCTCCTCTCTTCTTCTTTCTTCTTCTTCTCTTCTTCTTTCTCTCTTCTTTAGGATAGTAAACCTCACTAACCTAGGATTTCCATGCATGACAACTCTTAGGATTGTTAGTCCCCATTAGACTTTTACCTTTTTGATCCTTTTGGTTTCTTTTCTCTTCTCATCTAAAAATCTTAAAAAACACTTAATAAAGTTTGAAGTGATACCTTGAGCAATAGCCTTATCCCATGAGATACTTGTAGTCTTCCCATCTTTGGATAGTACAAGCTTATCTTGTGATGCACAAGTCTGATCAAGATATCATCTTCACCAAGAAAATCATAAAAAACATTTCTTCATTGTAAATACCAAAAACACTTAATAAGTTAATGAGTTAGTGAGCTTAGGCCCTAATCTTTGGATTCAAGTTTTGGGGATCTTCTCCTTACTTGAGTGTGCTTGTTCTATTATTCCATCTTGGAATGTAGTGACAAGTGCACATTCCATGGAAAAGAGCTTGAGTTCACTTTCTTGTGACACACTCATAAAAAGCTTCATAAAAAACACAAACAAACAATAAGCGTCTTTCCTTCAGGAATTCTTTTCTCACCTCCTTCGCTCCGTACACGAACTTGCTCCTACTTGTCATTTTGCAAGACGGTTACGCACTCGTCGTCCGAGCCTGCAACACCTGAGCATTGACATAAGCAGTTCAAGCCTTAATTCACAAGCAATTTCTTTTCTACCCCTAGTTAGGGGAACTACGGCATCTCTGATCCTCATTTTCCCGATGAGGTACGTAGGCAGCGGGGTAGGGCCCGTTCGAGCACAATCTTTATTTTCCCTACATTTTTTCCTTCTCATTTGTTTTTCAGTTCCCTTTTCTTTTCTTTGTGTCCAATTCAGTTCATTTTCTTTGCAGCAGCTTTCATTTCTTCACCCTTTGAAACATTTTCCTTGCGAGCGTGGATCCCGTCGGTTACGGTGGACGATCTGGGTGCTAATACCTTCCCAGGTCGTAACCGACTCCCGAACTCAGTCTCTTTGGTTCGCAGGACCCGTGTCCTTCCTCTTCTTTTCTTCTGGTTTGTGCAGCATTACCATTCCCGTTCCTTCGGGATAAAAATGTTTGGCTGGCGACTCTATTCTTTTCCGCGCCACTTTCGCGTTTGTATCAGGATGGAAATCCGGGGAGCGACAGTAGCCACCTTCAAACTTTTTTCCAGAACTTGTCTTTTATGTTATAGAAATGATCTATATGCTTCACTGATCACACTACACTTGTTGGTTTTGAAAATGATTGAGTATTAAGCCTGTATCGTGTTTCTGAAAGTTTTGCCATTTTTGAGTTTTGATTCGTATCTTGTTCTTGAGCCATTAGAAATTAGTTTTGAGGTTGGATTCAGGCTTAGGGAGGTGTGGGGGGAGTGATCTGGAGCTTTAGAGCTCTGGAAATGGCCTAGGGAAGAAGTTGATGTTGGGGTCTCGCAGGAGAAGATGACCGGAACACTGTTCCGGTCATCTGAAGGTGATTAGGGTTTAATTAGGGTTTTAGTGTGAGTTTTAATGAAGAGCGTTGGATTAGGTTTCCCACGCGTGTTTGGACGGGTGAGATGAGTCATTAAAGATTAATCAGGATTAATTTAATTAATTAATTAGATTTAAGCCAGTTTGAATCTGGACCTTTGATCTGCGTGCCAATCAATAGCTTTCTCCCAACTTTGAATTCTGGCCACTGATTTGTCATACTTTCATTTATTTTAATTTTTATTTCATTTAAATTGCATTTTTTCATCATTTTATTTAAAATACCTAGAAAAATCCTAAAAATATTTTCTTCTGCATTTTGCTTCCAAATATTTTTCTTCACCCAAGAAAATTTTTATTTTTATTTTTTGCATTAAAAAATAATTTTAAAAATATTTAAATGTTTATTTTAGTTAATTAAGGAAATTAATTAATTAAAATACCATTTAGGTTTCTAAAAATTCCAAAAAAATTCATATTGCATCTTAGGACATTTAGAAACATTGTCAAACCATTCATACAAATTTCTTTTTTGGTTTTGATCCAATTTTGACATTTTTCTTGAATTTAGGGTTCATAAAATTCCCTTTTTGGAACCCTAACTTTGAAAATTCTTTTCTGCCTAACAATGAAGGGTTTGACAATGATTATTTTTGCATTGTTTTCTATATAGCATGTAGTTTCTAGGGTATTTTTTTCATGAATTTATCCCTCATTTTTCAATTTGATTTGCATTTTTCCTCTTAAGGTACCCAAAAACCCTAGTTAACTTAGAAAAATCATAACTTCCTTTAGGTTAAGAGTTAGGCCTTCTCCTTTGGGGTGTGATATCATATGGGGTTAGGGTTTGTTTGAGCTCATTTGCAAATTTTTATCATGTGAATTTCTTCTGTTTTGATCATTTGCATCTCATCTTTTGATATAACCCTAATTTTGCTTCCATACTTGCATCTTACATTGCTTTGCATGAACATATGAACTTTCCATGACATTCTAAGCACTTGTATGCCATCTTAGACATCTTAAGACATTGCTTGAACATTTCTTGGTCATTTATTAATACATTTGCTTTGCTTTGCATCCATTTCATTTCATAAACATCCATGTGTTTTTATACTTCAAAGCATGCTTCATTTGCATTCAATCTCTTATATGACCATCCATTGCACTTTGTATGCTCTCACATCATCTCATAGCATCATTTGCATCATGTGATTGCTTCTGGTTTTGGCATTGGCCCATTCATATGCATCATTTCATATCATTTCTTTCCTTATGCTAACATATTCAGGTGGTAAGTAACATGAGAAGTGAATTTGCCTTCACTTCTCATTTCTCTTCATCTCCTTCATATGTATTCTTGCTGCATTTTTTTCATTGTCTTAGAGTGAACTTGCTCAGCCATGCTCATATCTCACTTTCTTTCTCCAAGTTACTTATCTTCTTCAGTGAAGTAAGTAACTTGTTTCTTCTGCTTCTCCTTCCTTCCATCTGCTTCTTCCATTGGTGGCTTCTTTGAAGATCTTTCTTAAGCCTTACCAACCATAGGAACATCCAAGCATGATAATAATTAGGGTTTTGATCAGTCCCCCTTTAGTAGTTTTCCTTTGTGTCTCTTTTCTCATCTCATCATTAGAGACTAAACCTTTAAGGTTTTAGGACTTTGGAATTAGGGTTATGCCTGCATCCTTCTCTTATGATGGAGTGTATAACTTTAATCCTAAGTGTTAAACCCTTAATTTATTTAAACCTCTTAATCAATTCATCTTAATAATCACCAAGACATTAACTTGTAACTTGGGCCTTGCATTAGGGTTATAATTCTTCCATTATTGGTTAAGAAGGACTAACCCTAGTGTTTAATGGACAAGTCCCCCTCAAAATGTCTTACAAACTTAAAATCCATTTCTTAATCTCACCCTCAATTAAAATACACTTTAATAAAGGCTTGTTTTGTCATGAGGTTAATCCCTAATCATGGATTAAGTTGAGGTATCTTCCTCAGCTTAAGTGTGCTCATCTATTATCCTTCTATTAGGATGGTGTAATGAGTTCACTAATCCTTGATTATGGCTTAAACTCATTAATTAACACTAAACAAAAAAACTCAAAAACATTTAAATAATCATAAGTAGGTTAATGATCTTAATCCTGCATCCTCATGGTAATTAAGTTGAGATGTTTATCCCATACTTAAGGTATTCTCATTATCCCTAATCAAAGGGAGGATATAATGAGTTTACCAACCCTTGGTTTAGACTTAAGCCCATTAACTTATGAAAAACACCAAAAACAAATAAAAGACTGAAAACACACAAAAACAAACAATAATCGTCTCCTCCGGGATTCTTTTCTCATCACACTCTTTCACAAGCGAGAACTTGCTTCTTCCGTCTAATGCAAGACAATTAGCACTCGAGCCAGACGAGTCATAAACTTGAGCATAGACAAGTAAGCAGTTCACAGTCAATTTATCCTTTAGTCTCTTTGAGTCGAACTACGGTGTTCTGACTTCCTCATTGCACGAGAGGATACGTAGGCATAACTTAACTATTATCGAACAAAAGTATCTTTGTCTTCCCCCCTCATTCAACATTCTTTAAAAAGCCTCATTCCTGAGAAATTCATTTTCTTGCACTGACACTTGTATATTTCTCTTCCAGCTTTTGCACACAGATAGCACATACACTTACCCCCTTTAAACACAATCTTTTAAGCGTGGATCCTGTCGAGTACGACGGACAATCTGGGTGCTAATACCTTCCCAGGTTGTAACCAACTCCCTTTCTCAGTTTCTCTGGTTCGCAACTGTCTTATCCATATTTTTCTAGGTTTATGCAGCATTACCTTTCCCTCGGGATAAAAATGCCTAGTTGGCGACTCTATTCACCTTCATTTCATTTTCTCCTTTTGCTGACCGTTCGCGCTTGTACCGGGATGCAAATCTTTGGGAGCGACACCAGTATAGTTCATTTTATTGATATTTCCACCCCCCATGCCCAATCCATTATTTCTTTGAATTTCTTTCATTCTCATTTCATTACATTTTCGTTTCCAATTATTAAAAATACCAAAACACCTCTAAAAATCCCAAATTAATTCAAACATGATCTTTGATATTTTCTTTAATTTTCCATAATTTTTGTTTTCACTTTTGTCCATTTTTTAAGGTATAATTAATTTCCCATTTAATTTTCTTCTCATTTTCTTCATTTCTGACCAATCCACTTGTCCATTTTATTTCTTCTAATCCATAATTGATAAATTGTTCATTCTTCTTTTATTATTCAGGGGACTCCACAAGCCTCCCAAAAATATTTTTGTTTTGATTTTTAGGTCATTGTGAGTCATGTTTTGGTCCCATCCTTTCATATGGGTGCACATAAACCCTAATCTCATTCCATACCTCATTTGACCATTCAAAAATAAGAATGTTTGTGAGATTTTTTGGACATAATTCACCTTCTGGATTTTGTATTTGATTGTCAAGTTTCATAATTTTTAATGATCATTTGATATTCTTCTCTTGAGGTCTTAATTTTGAGTCTTATAGGTCCTATGGGATGTCTTAAAGTGTTGAGTACCCTCATTAAGTTTTCACCTTTGATGTTTTAGGGTTTCTTGAGTCATAAGTCATGCATGCTTCATTTTGACCTAATTTCATTTCTCCTTCCATCTTAGCCATCTCAAATTGCATTTGTACATAATCTAGCCTTGTAATATCTTTGTTTTATGTCTCATAAATGTATTGTGATCATCTCCATATGTTTACCTCAAGTTTAGACCCCTTTTCATTCTTTTGAACCTCATTTGTCACCTAGAGGTCCTTAAAACCCTAATTTGTGACATTTAGCCTTAAGACAATTCTTAACACTTTATTTGTGAGCATTTTGTGAGTCTAACTTTCATTCTAACTTTTCATCAAGCCCCTGGTTTTTGTATGGGGAGTTCAAGCTTCCTTGGTCAATTTTGATTTTTCTTTCTAAGTCATTTGTTTCACTTTGAGAACCATGTTTCCATGTGCATTCTTTCATCTTTCCATCTCATGTTTGAATCTCCTTAACTTGAATCTCTTATTTCTCATATGATCTAACCTCATCCTTCACTTTCATTTAGTGTTAATTTCTGGACTTTGCACTCACTTTTGTTTTTAGGAGTTTTTAATATGTTAAAGCAACTAGGTTCCCCTTTTAACTTCATCCTTAGGCTTCATTAGGGTTTGACAACACTTTAGGGTATAATTTGAGTTTGTTCATTCTTAGGGCTCTTGATTACCTTAGAGTGAATTAGCTACTGACTTTTGAATTGTGTTACCTTATAAGATACCTTAGACTTAGGTATTAGCCTTAGAAGTTCACTAACACGTTTCTTAAGCTAGTGTGAGTTGTTTATTGAATTTTTCCTCGTTCTAATTGTTCAAATTACTTTATCATGCTAAAATTTGTTTTGTAGTGGGGAAGATGAGGGAATCATTACTTCATTCCTTTCTTTTATGCATTATAATTGTGTTTTCCCTAGAACTTGGTGCTTTGTTCCTAGGATTCCCTTTTGATCCTTTAGATTCAACTTAACTTCCTTAGGAAGTAAGTTGAACTCTAACTTGCTTTTCTTTTCCTTAGGATTAGAATACCTCATAAATCATAGGATCACCTTGTACATGATAAGATAACTTAGGGTTGTGTCTTAGTCCCCCATTAGCTTTGCCTTTTGCCTCTTGAGTCTTCTTTTCTCATCTTCAAACAAAATCAAAAAGACTTAATAAATACATGAAGGAATCTCTTGTGTATAGCCTTATTCCATTGGAATAGTGTGAGCTTGTCTAGCATGATGTACAAGTCTGATCAAGAGGTTATTTCACAAAGAAAATCTAAAAGATACTTCTTCACAAAGTTACAAAAACATCTAATAAATTCAACAAGCTAGTGAACTTAGACCCTAATCCTTGGAAACAAGTCTTGGATAAATTCTCCTTGCTTGGTGTGCTTGTTCTACTATTCCATCTTGGAATGTAGTAGCAAGTACACATTCTATGGAAAAGAGTTTGAATTCACTTCTTTGTTCCAAATTCATACAAAACACTTCTCATAAAAGGCAAACAACAAACAATAAATGACTTTCCTGCGGGAACTCTCTTTTCTCACCTCATTAACTATAAAACGCGAACTTGCAACGACTTGTCTCGCATGCAAGATGGTAAACGCACTCGTATCAGACGAGCCTGCAACACCTGAGCATAGACATACGCAGTTCCAGCTATAAAAAACACAAACAAATAGTTCATGCCTTAGTTAGGTGAACTACGTCGACTCTGATCCTCATTTTCCCGATGAGGTACGTAGGCAGTGGGGTAGGGCCCATTCGAGCATATTCTTTATTTTCCCTACATTTCCCCCTTCTTTTTGTTCTCTTTTTCCGGTTCCATTTTCTAGTTCCCTTCCTCATTTCCAGTTCCAGTTAGTAGTTCATTTGTTCAGCAGCATCTTATTTCTCACCCTTGAAACAGACAAACAAGTGTTGATCCCGGGAGCGACAGCTGGCGACTCTGCTAGGGATCGAACCCAAAATCTATGGTTTCCCATGTAGAGTCAATCCTAGCGCCTGTTTGCTTTTTTTTCTTTGGGTGTTTATGTGTGTTACTGTATGTTTATTTACTGTTTTCATTTACAGTTTACTTTACAGCTTTATTTACTTCTTTCAATATTTATTTTCACATGCATCATATACTGGACTGTGTTGGTTTCATTTTTTCTGTGGGATGGGTTTTGTTACAGTGAGATGAGCTCATAACCGGGGCTCGAGTGCACCTTAGGACTTAGAGTGGTTCCACTTTGGCTTCATGGCATCTTGCTATGTTGGTAGTAGTGAGTTCCACACCTTGAATTACGACCTTCTAGGAAATGTATTGATACCGGAATCTTTCTGGGGAAATACGCAACCTTGATAGTTATGTGAAGTCAGGAGACCGATTATTGAGAACCTTTATGGAAACATTCCTCTCCAGTGATGATAGTGGCAGACCACATTTGTTGGCAAACCCACTCGCATCCGAGGGCCCACTGGGAACTCGCATAGGATGGCCTGGTTCTCTCATAGGAATCCAGTTAAAGCAAAATGTTAGTATGACAATAGTATTGTACCCTTCAGGATGAATGTACTATTGTTTCTCGATTCAGTGCTTGAAGTTGGGGACTTATGAGGGATGCTTGTTTCCTTGGACTCAGCTGATACCTCGTTGAGTAGTAAATAATGCCAAACCGATTCTTATTTGGTCTTGAGCCATTTCTCAAAGATGGTGAACATATTATTATTGCTGGGCTCTGAGAGTCCGTGATGTTGATCCAAGTAGCACACCCGCGAGACTGGGAGGGGTTTATAGGATTGCAGGAACCTTAACCTTCAACACACCTACTGTACCAGTATGCTTCAGTATTATGATCTGTTCTGTTACACATTGACCCTGAGATCTGAACCTCTGATTAGAGAGGTGTTTGTTTTGATGTAGTGATGTTGTGACCCGGCACAGACACTTGATTATATGATTGATGCCACACAAACACATCACTGATCACATGCTTTGCCTTGCATAAGCATCATGACATCATTAATCATATGTGTTCCTTTTATTCTCAGGGTTCATATTACATCTGATTCCCGATCACATTGCAGCTTCAAAAGAGAGTATGGAAAGATTCTGGATTATGTGAATAAGCCAACAGTTGATCAGAGGGATAACTTGCATTCCTTGTTGCAATTCTATGATCCACAACTACGAGTTTGTTTTCCCATATTACATTATGGCACCTACATTCGAAGAGGTCTCTAGTATCCTGAATATTCCCATTAGAGAAGGTATGCCTTATTATGCTTCAGAGAGGAGCCCTCCTTATGAAGACATTATTGTTGCCTGTCACTTGAGTATGCTCAGATTCAAGATGGGGTTAGAATCCAACCAGGTGTCGCTCCCGATAAATGGGACTGGCCCAAATAAAGGTACAGACGCGAACGGTCGGCGAAAGGGACAATGAGAACACACAGCAGTGAACTCACTGGAGATGAATAGAGTCGCCAGCTAGGCATTTTTATCCCAGAGGAAAGGTAATGCTGCATAGACCTAGAAAGAGATGGATAAGACGGTTGCGAACCAGAGAGACTGAGAAAGGGGGTTGGTTACAACCTGGGAAGGTATTAGCACCCAGATTGTCCGCCGTACTCGACGGGATCCACGCTTAAAAGATTTGTGTTTTAAAGGGGTAGTGTCAGTGCAATTTGTGTGTAAAAGAGCTGGAAAAGGATGTACAGGTGTCAGTGTGAAGGCAGTGTAAAGAGTACAAGTGTATAGTGTCAGTGTAAGAACAAAGATGAGATGCTCATGATAATGAGGCTAAGAGAATGATGCTGAAAGAGGGGGAATATACAGAGACTTTTGTTCGATAACTGTTAAGTTATGCCTACGTATCCTCTCGTGCAATGAGGAAGTCAGAACACCGTAGTTCGACCCAAAGAGACTGAAAGATGAATTGACTGATGAACTTCTTACTTGTCTATGCTCAAGTGTATGACCTGTCTGGCTCAGGTGCAAACTGTCTTGCATTAGACGGAAGAAGCGAGTTCTCGTTTGTGAATGAAGATGATGAGAAAAGAATCCCGAAGGAGACGATTATTGTTTGTTTTTGTGTTTTCAATCTTTTATTGCTTTTGAAAGTTTGTCATAGATTAATGAGCTTAAGCCTAAACCAATGGATTTAGTAAACTCATCACATCTTCCCTCTGATTAGGGGTAATGAGAATACCTTAAGTGTGAAGTCAGCTTCTCACACTTAACCACCCTGATGTAGGATTAAGATCATTGACCTACTTGTATTTATTTAGATGTTTTTGTTGTTTTTGTTTAGTGTTGAGTAATGAGTTTAAGCCATAATCAAGGATTTAATGGACTCATTACACCATCCTAATAGAAGGATAATAAATGAGAGCATTTAAGCTGAGAAAGACTCCTCAACTTAATCCATGATTAGGGATTAACCTCATGACAAAACAAAGCCTTTATTAAATGGATTTTAGTTAATGATAAGATGATGAAGTGATTTTTAGGGTTTGTAAGACAACTTGAGGGGGACTTGTCCATTAACACTAGGGTTAGTCCTTCTAAACCATTTAAGGAAGAATTAGAACCCTAATGAAAGGCCCAAGTTACAAGTGTGATGTCTTGATGATTATTAGATGGATTGATTAAAGGAGTTAAACACATAAAGGGTTTAACACTTAGGATTAAAGTTATACACTCCATCCTAATAGAAGGATGCAGGTATAAGCTTAATCACAAAGCCTTAAAGCCTTTAGGGTTTAGTCCCTGATTATGAGATGAGAAGAGAAGACTCAATGAGACACAAAGGTGAAACTAAGTGGGGAGACTAATCAAAACCCTAATCATTGTCATGCTTGGTTGTTCCTAAGGTTTGTGAGGTTTACAAGAGCAATCTTCAATGGAACCACCAGGAAGCAGATGAAAGGATCAGGAGAAGCAAAGTAACTTGCTTCATTGAAGAGGACAAGTCACTTGAGGAAAGAAAGTAAGAAGAAGAAGAATGAGCAAGCTCAAAATCAAACACATAATAAAATGCAGCAAGGGTGCATGAAAGAGATGAAAAGAAATTATGAGAAGTGAAGGCAAATTCACTTCTCAAACAACTTACCACCTGAAATGTTAGTGAAAGAAATGCAATGTAATGCAAAATGAAATGAAATGGCATGTTGTAAACCAAAACCAGAAGCATACATGAGATGATAATGATGCTATAAGATGCTACAAACATGTGACAAGGCATGGGGATGATCATACAAGCTCATGGATGCAAGTGAAGCAAGTTAAGACACATGAACATACATGAAGAGTTATGACATGCAAATGGCATACAACATGGCAAATGCAAGGTGCAATGATCAAATATGCTTTCAATATGTCTTATGATGTTGAATGAACCACATGGAGGCATGAAATGTCATGGAAAGTCAAGGTATGAATGCAAATGCAAGATGGATGCATATGGAAGCCCAAATTAGGGTTTATGATCAAAGCATCAAACACAAACCAAAATCAGAAGCAAACATCAAGATAAAATATTGAAAATGCATTCAAAGGATCCCTAATCCTATACTAACTCACTGCCCAAAGGAGAAGTTCCAACTCTTAACCTAATCAAAGTTATGATTTTCCTAAGTTTTCTAGGGTTTTAGGGTTCCTTAACAAGAAAATTACCAAACAAATTGAAAATGAAAGACCAAATCATGGCCATTTAGTCTCACAAACTACATGCTAAACACAATGCAATGCAAAAAGAATCAAGGTTCAACTCTCATTGGTTAGGCAGAAATGATTTTTGGAAGTTTGGATCAAAATAATGCATCAAAATGATTTTAATTCCATGGAAAATTCTCAAAATGCATCAAGATCAAAAAAGAAATTTGGTTTGAGGGTTGGACAATGTTTCTAAATGGTTTTGAATGTTTCATGAATTTTTTTGTGATTTTTAAATACCTAAAAGTATTTTTAATTAATTAATTCTCATTAATTAATTAAAAAGAAACTTTTAAATATTTAAAAATACTTTTTTAATGCTAAAAATAAAAATAAAAATATTTTTGTGTTCTGAAATTAAATAAAAGCTTACATAAAAATTTCATAATTTTTGGATGAGTTTTACTATTTTAAAATAAATGGAGAAAGAAATATAAAATAAATGGAATAAAAATAAAGAAAAAGAAAAGTAAACGCAATGGAGAGCCAGGATGGGTTCTGGGGAGAAGTCTGTTGACTACGCGCACAGATCAATGGATCACATTCAAACTTGACTAAACTGAATTATGAATTAATTAATTGAGATTAGGGTTTAATGAGTGCATCTGGGCCACACATACACGCGCCAAGTCAACCAAGTCAACAGATCCAACGCATCAAATTCAAACTACACTTAATGACATGATTAAGCCCTAATTATTTTCAGGTGGCCGGAGAAGACTTCCGGTCGTCTTCTCCGGTGGGAACCCCACCTGAAAATTCCTAGAATCTTCAAAACGCAACTAAAATGAAATCTAAACAAACAGAAATCCTTCCCACACCTCACTGAATCAAAACCCTAACACAAACATCATTTATATTTCATCAATCTCATGAATCGAAACAAAACAAATTTTAGGGCAAGACTTTCAGAACACGATTAAA
Organism: Lathyrus aphaca; assembly: GCA_963966055.1. Classification (NCBI taxonomy): domain Eukaryota; kingdom Viridiplantae; phylum Streptophyta; class Magnoliopsida; order Fabales; family Fabaceae; genus Lathyrus; species Lathyrus aphaca. Next base: position 472,661,324 of record OZ014520.1, on the reverse strand, counting down.
CTCTCATCTCTTCACCATTTTCAAAACCAACAACATATTCATGATCAGGGAAGCATGTAGAAGCTATTAAGAACTTAAAAATTCATTTCTGGAAAAAAAGTTCTTGAGCTACCTGAGTTTTGAAGCTTTCAGTTTTGCAACTTTCTGGCCTCTCCTCTTTGTGCAATCTACTCCCTTTGGTCCCTTGATGAGGTCTGGATGCTTAGAAGGAGTTTGTGTTGGCTGGTTTGAGAGTTTGAACAGCTTCTGCTCAAGCTCAGGTGTGAATCGTGTTTATGATTCAGGCAGTTTAAGGCAAGGGTGAGGGGTGTTTTGTGACCAGGATGATGAGTTGAGTTGATCTATGAAGTTTGTTTTAGTGTTTGTGGCTTGTTTTCTGAGTTTCGAAAGCTTTTGCTTTTGAGAGTGAAAATGAGAAAGTTATGTTCTTGCTGGTTTCAGGCTTGTGTGTTATGTTGTTTGGCTTGCCATTTGTTTGTATAAACAATGCTGATTGGTCAGAAGATGTGACATGCCCTTTTGTGATAGGTGTAGCTACTTTTGCAAATTTGTCAACTTTGTGTAAGAGAAGCATGGGTCATGTTCTAGCCAAGTACAAGGGGTGTGGGCTGCGTAGCATGGTGTGAGGGAAAGGCTAGGATGGTTCAGCAATGTAGCTAGCAAGTGGATGAAATGTTATGATGGCTTTTGCAACTTGCTTGCTTTTGATCTTCATGAAAATATCTTGCTTCACAAGCCATAAAACATGAGAAACTCTTGGCCCATTCTGATTTTTAGGACTTGTGTGATGTTTGTGTAATGGTTTGACATCAATTAGAAGTCACAAATTGCCTTGATACAAGATTTTGCAAGTTTTCCATTTGGTGCATAACTTGAAATTTAGTGATTTTTGCCAACTTTGATGCACCATAACTTTTGATCCAAAATGAATTAAGTCAGGTACTTGTACTTTTTTAAAAGGGAAAGATCTATTCTACAACTTTCATGACCAAAGTTTTTCCATTTGAAGCATTTTTGGATCAAAAAGTAAGGATTGAAAAGTTGCCTAAAATGACAAATTCCTTAAAAGTCAAACTTGCCCCAAAAAGTCAACTTTGCAAAAACTTGTAATCCTTGAATTTTGTGAACTTCCAACTTCTTCCATGATCAAATAAAGATCATATACACTCAAAATGATGAAGATCACCCCTTGGTTGGGTCATTGGGGGCCTCAGATGCCCTGATTTTGCACTGACTTGCTAAAAAAGTCAACTCTTGATCAGATGACTTCCCCATGGAATTTCTTCATGAAACTTGATATGCATACTCCCTATAACATATAGAGACCAATATAAACAAGAATGACCAAAAAAATTGAAGTTATGGCCTCTGAAACCAAAACCCTAATTTCAGGTCATCTGTGCAGTCAAGCCTGGCTCTGCTTCCACACCAATCCCAGTTCTTGTGATTCTTTGGCATTCTTGACTTTGAGAGGATATAATGTGATACTTGAACACACATGGACCCCTTTGAAGTGATTGTTGACCTTTGGAGTGGCTCAAGAAGCTCTTGGATTGTTCAGATCACAAACCCTAGATGCAGAAGACTTTGAACCAATGCAGTGAACCAAAAATGCAATATGAGATGGTATGATTGTGTTTTATGCATATGAAAAGATCACAAGCCATGGTGTGAATGGGTGAGGGCAAATTTGGGGTGTTTACACCAGGGTAAGGGGATTTCGTTGGATTTTCTCATCACAGAAGCTCATGTTATGGTATCAGGAAATAAATGGGCAGATTTCAGAGCATTACTAGCTATGATAGTGTATGGGGTAAGCTTATTCCCAGGAGAGAAAGGATTAATCAGTATGGAGGCTATCACCATCTTTGTCAAAAGAAACCAAGTGCCTACATTGTTGGGTGACTTCTACTATGGGGTTCATTACAAGAATGAAAAGAGAAAGGGGCATGTGAAATGTTGTGCTCCCTTGTTTGCTGACTGGTTTGTAAGGCAACTCCCAAAATCAGGACCTTTCCAAGACTTGAAACAATCTTGGAAGTGGTCCAAAATATTGATGGGCTTAACCTCAGATGACTTTGCTCGGGGATGCAACAGGGATCTTGTAGGAAAAGAAATCATGGTTAGTTGTAGTAGCTTCCCAAATGTACCCTTGATAGGGAGGAAAGGTGGAATCAGTTATAATCCTATCTTGTCCAGAAAACAGTTTGGTTATCCTTTGAGAGCTTTACCATTGATTGAAGAGATAAATGAGTCACTATACTTTCCGGCAGAAGGTAACTTGAAGATGAGCATACTAGCATCCCAGGCTTGGGAGGTCAGAATGATGAAGGGAAAGAAAGACTTTGGGAGAGTAGATCCAAAGACTTATGATCCTTTTGCCACCTGGTTGAAAGATCGTGTGGAGACTTTGTTGTTCCCATTCTCCAAGGAACCACCTCTCTACCCTAAGGAAGTGGTCCCTATGACTTCAGTCCATCTTCAGGAGTATCAGAAATTAGAGGCCTTGGTTAGAAAACTCAGGATGGAGAATCAAGAAGCCAATAAATCATGCTAGAAGTTGAAGATGCAAAACCAGAAGTTGGAAGAAAGGGTTCACCAGGATGAAGAAATGGCCAGGCTCAAGCAGCAATAATTTCAGGAAAGAGAACTCTATTTCAAGAAAAGAGGATTAGATAAAACTCACAAGGCGAGCCAGCACCGAAAAGATAAGAAAGAGTTGAATGAAGATAATGAAACTATAACCTTGTGGCAAGAGAAGTGGGAAGACAACTTGAATAAGCAGAAAGAGCTGGAAGCCATATACAAGTTAGAGATCAAAGGTCTTCAAGATTCTTTAGCTGAACAGGGAGAGCTCCTTCAAAAGGCCCACCACCAAGAGAAGAGTCATCTTCAAGATATAGCAGAGAGTCAACAGGCAGTGGAGGATGCTCAGAAAGAGATAGAGGAGTTGAAGCTGAGAGCTGTAATCAAGAAGACCAAGACTAGTCCATTACAAACAAGGAGAGTGAGAAGGCGTTCCTACAAAAAATTGAGGAGTTGCATGCCTCTTTTGACCTTAGGGATCTCCTGATTCTTAAGCTCATACATGAACAAAACCATCCGGACATAGCCCAACTGCTTCAAGGTGTCAAACGCCTAAGCTGGAGGTTGCAAGATGTAGATCTTCCTAGGCTTTAGTCTTGTATTCATATGATTTGGATTACCCACAAGCCTGTTGTGGGATTCCTCTCTTACTAATGTGGCTTTCTCTCTTTGATGTATGAACTTGTACCCTATAGGGACCTTTGTTATTTCATTTTATTTTGATTTACCTGAAGTCTCTGGTTGTTATCTTTTGCACGGACACAGGATATTAAATACTGCCACTTCACATCTGAATGTCACACAAGGTCTTCATTCAAAGGTTATTCTCTTAATGCCGGAATGGGAAAGTAAACAAAACCTTGGGGATAAGAGGAACATATCATTACATATACATCATTTGCATTTTTCTTTCTTTTGCAGGTTTCTCCGGGTTACTTAACTTATCTATTCTTCAGTTAAAGATTGCGAGAGCTGCCAAGACCTGTCACCTCAGACAAAATATTCCTCATCGGTATGCAACCCGCAACAACAAAAGAACTATCATGGATGCTATGCAAATAGAGCTCAATGAATTCCGCACCCGGATGGGGGAATTCATGGTTATGATGCAGGGTATGGCCCAAGGACAACAGGATTTGAGGAGCGCCATGCAGAGGCTTACTCCTCCCCAGACTGACCCTCATGTGGTCACTCCAGATGATTAAGGGAATCCCCCAACAAAAACAATGGAACAGGTGGACCTCCAGTTCCAGAGACTGGCACACCAACCCTCATTCCTGTGGAAGACCGATAAGAGGGTCAGTTCCCTCTTGTTAATAATGATATGGGATTTGGCATGGAAGGAAATTTTCAAGACTTTTTGTTGCTAGCTGAAAAGGTTAAGGCCCTTGAGTGTAGAGACACCCTTGGGATAGATGTGTCTGATATGGGCTTGGTCCCTGGAGTGGTCATTCCTCCCAAGTCCAGGCCACCAACTTTTGATAAGTACAATGGTAACACCTGCCCCAAAACGCATTTGCAGGCTTTTTACCGAAAGATTGCTGCCCATACTAGGGTTGAGAAACTCTGGATGTACTATTTCCAAGACAGTCTCTATGGAGGCTCATTGAAATGGTATATGAAGTTGGAGAGGAGCTCTGTTCGAAACTGGAAAGAGCTAGGGGAAGCTTTTCTTAAAAAATATCAGTATAACATTGATATGGCGCCTAGCCACACTCAGCTCCAAAGTTTGGCGGAGAAGAATTCAGAAAGCTTCATAGATTATGCCTAGAGATGGCGTGAGGTGGCCACCAGGGTACAAACACCGTTGCTAGAAAGAGAAATGGTAGACCTTTTCATGGACACCCTTCCAGGGCACTCCATGGAAAGGTTGGCTGGTTGTTCTTCAAGCGGATTTTCAGATATTATCTTAACTGGTGAGAGGATAGAGAGCTGGATTAAGCAGGGAAAGATCCATAATAATGGTGCTTCATTTTCCAGTATCAAGAAACCTTTTGTGAAAAAGAGGGAAGGAGAAACTGAAGTTGTGTATGCACAACGAAGTAGAGGCAATATAGGTGTTTATCAGCACGTGGCTCCTCTTACCATTTCAGCTCCGCCTAATCAAAAACAGGTTCAATAACCGCAACAGCAGCGCCAATAGGGTTATCAGCAACAGAGGGCTTCTCGTCCCTATTATTCTCAAAAGGCTAGAGAAAGGCATCTTGACACTCCACCTATGTCTTACTCACAGCTCTTGCAGAATCTTCTCCAGCTCCAAATAGTCCAGCTTAGAACTTTACAACCTCTGAGACCAGGACAAATCCCTGAAGGTTATGATACAAACGCCTGGTGCGAATTCCATTCCGGAGCCCCCTGTCACACTACAGAGAACTGTAAAGCTCTGAAGCACGTTGTTCAAGATTTAATAGATTCCAAAGCGATTAATTTCTCTCCCACTCCGAATGTGATACAAAACCCCATGCCCCTCATGGAGCTACAGTTGGGGCAATTGATGACGGTAAGAATCTAAATTTGGCGCATGATGTCAATAACCTGCAAACTCCATTGAGTACTATCAAAGCTTGTTTGGCCCAAAAGGGTATCTTTCTGGGTTGTAAGAATGATTGTCTAGATTATGCCGAGGCTCCTGATGGTTGCGAGCAATTGAGAACAGGGGTACAAAGCATGATTGATGAAGGGATCCTGCAGTTTGATAGAGTTGCAAAAGAGAAAGAAGTTTCGACGGTGACCATTTTCTATGATCCAACACAAGCTCCTTCTCAAGCCAGAGTGGCACCAATAACTATTACTACTTCATGGCCTGTGATGTACCAAAGTGATAAGGCCATCCCATGGCATGAAGAAGGTAAAGTGTATAGCAATGGCCAGAAGCAAGACTTGGCCACATCTAGTATAGCTCCAGCTCAGGTAGAGAATGTTGGGGTAAGAGGTTTTACTAGGAGTGGAAGATTGTTTGTGCCGGAGACACTGAGAAACAGCGTAGTGCCACCTAGAGATACTGCTGAGGCCCAAGCTAAGGTTAGGGGCAAACAACCAGTAACTACTAATGAGCCCATGCCTGTGGTTGACCCTGATATTACATATGACAAAGAAGCAAAAGAGTTCTTAAGAATCATCAAGAAGAGAGATTATAAAATCGTAGACCACTTGCAACAGACTATATCAAATATTTCCATCTTGTCTCTATTAATGTGTTCTGATTCTCATAGAAAAGCTCTTTTAAACATCCTAAACAAAGCCTATATACCTCAGGATATCTCAGTGAACCAATTAGAAACTGTGGTGTCTAGTGTGAACGCCAGTCACAGACTGGGATTCACTGATATGAACCTAACATTGGAGGGTCGTTCCCACAATCGGGCATTGCATATTTCTTTGAAGTGTAAGGGTGCAGTGTTATCCCATGTGTTGGTGGACACAGGGTCATCACTGAATGTACTTCCCAAAAAAGCGTTAATGAAACTGGATTACGACAGAGTTATTCTGAAGCCCAGTGACTTGGTGGTTCGAGCGTTTGACGGATCAAGAAGATCAGTGTTTGGAGAAGTGGAATTTCCAATAAAGGTAGGGCCATAAGTCTTCAATACTACATTCTATGTAATGGACATCCAGCCTGCGTACAGCTGTTTACTAGGGAGGCCCTGGATCCATTCGGCAGGGGCAATATCGTATATGCTTCATCAGAAATTGAAATTCGTCTGGGAAGGGCAAATTGTAACGGTCTGTGGAGAGGAGGATATCTTTATCAACCATCTGGCTTCATTTAAATATGTAGAGATGGACGGTGATATTGTTGAGACTCTGTGTCAAGCATTTGATCCCCTTAAGACTGAATTGGCATCTTCATCAACAGCTTCTTTCGAAGAGTTAAAGAAAGGAGTCTCCATAGCTTCTTACAAACAGGCTTTGGAAGTGGTGGAATCAGGAATGCGAGAAGGATGGGGCAAGCCGGTAGAAGTATCAGAAAAGAAAGACATGTTTGGTGTTGGCTACCAGCCTGGGTAGCCATCAACTGAACAAAGCACAAGAGGTCGAAAAGGCCCGATTACCTTCACAAGTGCAGGATGGATTGATTATGGGAGTATCGGTGCAGTGCAAGATGACATAACTAATAGTGGTTATGACTTTTACGAGTGGATCAGGCCTTGTGCTCCAGGGACGCAGCTCAACAATTGGTCGTCTGAAAGGCTCATCTCTGTCACTTCCCTTTAAGAGTAATGGTTTTTGTTTTTGTCTTTCCTGTATTCAAGTGCTATGCCTTGCCTGGGGCATAATAGATCATTGTAAGGGTTCCATTGTTCATAACACAATACCATAATCATTAATAAAGAGGACGTTTTGCATTCATCCATGTTGTTCCTTGTCTTTCATTTTTTGTCTTTGTTTTAAAAAGGAAAGAAAAGTTTTAAAGTTGCAATGTTTTCATTTCTCAAACTCTTTATAAATCCTTGCATGAATCATCATTCATACAGGTGCTCTTCACTGGGTCTCATCAATGACGACCTTGCTATGGCTAAGTATGACTTTGACAATCCGATTTACCAAGCTGATGAGGAAGGTGATGAAGATTGCGAACTTCCCGAAGAGTTAGCCATATTGCTTAAACAAGAGGAAAAGATGATTCAGCCACATGAAAAGGCCTTTGAAGTGATGAACCTGGGTACCGAATAGGACAATAAAGAGGTAAATATCGGGGGAGGCGTTAGAAGAATCTATCAAGACTCGTCTAATTGCCATGCTTCGAGAATATGTTGATGTCTTCGCCTGGTCTTATCAAGACATGCCTGGTTTAGACACAGATATTGTGGTGCACAAGCTGCCTTTGAGAGAAGACTGCCCGCCAGTGAAGCAAAAGTTGAGACGCACACGCCCTGATATGGCGATCAAAATTAAAGAGGAAGTACATAAATAGTTTGATGTTAGATTCTTAGAAGTGACTAGTTACCCTCAGTGGGTTGCCAATATTGTGTCGGTCCTTAAAAAGGACGGTAAAGTCAGAATGTGTGTAGACTATAGGGACTTGAATCGGGCCAACCCTAAAGATGATTTCCCTCTTCCTCATATAGATGTGCTAGTTGACAACACCGATCAGTTTTCCGTATTCTCTTTCATGGACGGGTTTTCAGGTTATAACCAGATTAAAATGTCTCCTGATGATATGGAAAAGACTACCTTCATTACGCCTTAGGACACCTTCTGTTATAAAGCCATGTCATTTGGTTTTAAGAATGCTGGAGCCACTTATCAACGTGTAATGGTGACGTTATTTCATGACATGATTCATCACGAGATTGAAGTCTATGTTGATGATATGATAGCAAAGTCCCAAACAGAAGAAGAGCACCTAGTCAATTTAGCCAAGTTGTTTGACAGACTCAGGAAATTCAGACTAAGGCTGAATCCGAACAAATGCACTTTCAGGGTACGGTCCTGCAAGCTACTGGGTTTCATTGTTAGTGAACGGGGAATCGAAGTCGACCCAGAAAAGGTAAAAGCCATCCAGGAGATGCATGAACCAAGAACTGAGAAGAAGTATGTGGTTTCTTAGGGAGACGGAACTACATTGCACGGTTTATCTCGCACCTAACAGCCACGTGTGAGCCTATTTTCAAGCTTCTAAGGCATAATCAGGCGATCAAATGGAATGAAGACTGTCAACAAGCCTTTGATTGAATCAAGGAGTACTTGCTAGAACCTCCGATTCTCATGCCTCAAGTGCCAGGGAGACCCTTAATCATGTACCTCACCGTACTCGAAGGATCAATGGGATGTGTGTTGGGTTAGCAGGACGAGTCTGGTCGAAAAGAGCATGCCATTTATTACCTTAGCAAAACATTTACCGATTGTGAGACACGCTACTCACTACTCGAGAAAACTTGTTGCGCTTTGGCATGGGCTGCTCTTCGACTGTGACAGTACACGCTGACTCACACCACTCTCCTAATTTCCAAGATGGATCCTGTAAAGTATATCTTCGAGAAGCCGGCTCTAACAGGAAGGGTAGCCCGATGGCAGATGATTCTAACGGAATATGATATCCATTACACTTTGAAAAAAGCAATCAAAGGGAGTGTATTGTCAGAATACCTGGCTCAACAGTCAATTGACGATTATCAGCCCATGAGATTCGAGTTTCCGGATGAGGACATCATGTTCATCAAGTTGAAAGACTATGAAGAACCACTTCCAGAGGAGGGGCCAGACCCTGAATCCAAATGGAAGTTGATGCTTGACGGAGCTGTGAACGTAAATGGAAGCGGAGTAGGTGTTGTCATCATCTCACTAGAGGGTGTCCATATGCCTTTCGCTGCTCAGCTGACTTTCGAATGAACCAACAACAAATAAGAGTATGAATCTTGTATCATGGGGGATAAGGAGGCAATCAACTTGCGAATCAAAAACCTCGAGATCTTCGGAGATTCTGCTCTAGTAGCGAACCAAGTCAAAGGCAAGTGGTTAGTTCATCAACCTCACCTGGTTCCTTATAGGGACTATACCAGAAGGTTGCTAACTTTCTTTCCCAAAGTCAAGTTGAGTTATATTCCACGAGATGAAAATCAGTTCGCTGATGCTCTATCAACTTTATCATCCATGATTAAAGTTTTTCAAGAGAACTACGTTCCTCGAATCATGGTCCCTCGTTGCGAAAGACTTGCCTATGTCTTCGCAGTTGACAGTGGTGAAGATAATAAACCTTGATATCATGATATCAAGCAATTCTTGAAGTCTCAAGAATACCTGTCTGGGGCATCCAGTAAAGACAAGAAGACTCTCAGAAGGCTAGTAGGTGGATTCTTCTTGAACCAAGATGACGTGCTATACAAGAGAAACTTCGACATGGTTCTGCTCAGATGTGTGGATAGACATGAAGCAGACCTGTTGATGCAAGAGGTTCATGAAGGCTCCTTTGGTACCCATGCTGGAGGACATGCTATGGAAAGAAACTGCTGAGATCGGGATATTATTAGATCACCATGGAATCCGATTAATGTAAATATTCCCGCAAATTTCACAAGTGTCATATTTACGCTGATAAGGTCCATGTACCTCCGAATCCATTGAGTGTCATGTCTTCACCTTGGCCGTTCTCCATGTGGGGAATTGATATGATTGGCAGGATTGAGCCAACAACTTCCAATGGTCACCGCTTCATCTTGGTAGCTATAGACTATTTCACGAAGTAGGTCGAAGCGACATCTTATGCCAATGTTACAAAGCAAGTGGTAGTCCGGTTCATCAAAAGAGACATCATTTGTCGATATGGAATTCCCGAGAGAATCATTACTGATAATGGTTCTAACCTCAATAACAAGATGATGGCTGACTTGTGCCGGGATTTCAAAATAGAGCATCACAACTCTTTGTCATATCGCCCGAAGATGAATAACGTCATCGAGGCGGCCAACAAGAGCATCAAGAAAATCGTGAAGAAGATGGTTGTGACATATAAAGATTGGCATGAGATGCTCCCGTTTGCGCTACATGGGTACCGGACGTCTGTGCGTACCTCAACAGGGGCAACCCCGTTCTAATTGGTGTATGGTATGGAGGAAGTCCTACCAGTCGAAGTTGAGATCCCCTTGTTGAGAATAATGATGGACATTAAGCTAGATGAAGCTGAATGGCTCCGATCTAGGTATAATCAACTGAGCCTCATTGAAGAGAAACGCCTAACAGCTGTGTTCCATGGACAGTTGTATCGGCGGCGGATGAAACAAGATTTCGACAAGAAAGTACGGCCTCAACGGTACATACCAGGTGACCTGGTGCTGAAAAGGATTCTTCCTCCTAACAACGATCACAGGGGCAAGTGGACACCCAACTATGAAGGTCCGTTCTGGTTAACAAACATGGATGGCTAAGACTTCCTTTCCCTCATCAACACAGACGCAATAAGAAAATACTTCGTGTAAAAAGACCCGCTGGATAAAAACAGAATAAAGATCCAGGAAAAAATGGGCATCCCGGCGAGCCAAAAACAGAAAAAAAGGCTTGGGGAAAAATTAGGGAAAAATTGGAAAAAATGTAAACCCGCTGAGTTGAAAAGCCACATCGGAAAGCTCAGGCAAAAAAGGGTATCCCGGTGGATTGAAAACCCGATAGGGCGATCCACGCAAAGAGAGGGACTAACACGAACGACTGCGGTCTGCGAGATTTGTGTTCCATTTGAAACCAAGGTTATTCTAGGGTTGGAAGACCAGTCCAATTACCTTTCTTAGAGGCAGAGCAAGCAGATAGTCTTGAAGATATACAAGTCATAGCAGGGTCGAAACTTGATGGGATCCATTTTTTCACATTGCCAATAGGATAGTTTGTTTTCCTTTTGGGCGACTTCCTCTTTCCAGGGAATTGCTTCCTGATGTAATGCCTATTCATGGCCGTTTTCCAAATCAATAAAATTCAATTTCAGTCAAACCTGTGGCTATTTGTTTTTGTTTTTGATTTCATCTAACATTGATTGATTGCAAAAACGTCCAGCAAATTGTGATTTAAAATTGTGTTATGAACATTTGAATGCTTTCTAACTCATGCAGGAGGACAAAAACATTCAATGCAACTCTAAAAAGGGTTAAGTGACCGGGATGATGAGTCATACTATAAGCCTGGGGCATACAAGTCCAAACTAACTCTCCATGTTGTAGGCACAATCAGTTGTGTTTATGCAGATGCAGGTACAGGCATTGCTAGTAGAGCTAAAGCGAACTTCCAAGAGGAATATCTCAACAATATGCTTGAACAAGAACAGGTGTCTTCCCGTGTGTCTCCTGTTATCCCCAGTAGAGTGGGATGTTGAAATCTTACCCAGCAGTAATGACAGAAGGTTAGTGTCCTCCCCAAACAGAGACTTCCCTTCAATACAGGGGAAATCCCCAACATTACAAGGAGTTTGTTTCCTCCCCGATAGGTTGCTACCTCAGCAGTGCCATACATCTGGTTCCCTAGCCAAGCCAGAAGGTTTTCACTTCCCCTGCGAAGTTCAACGGGTAGCGTACCTCACGATAAGAGTCCATCTCTAGCAGGGTCTTGGCTCTCCAATCTTAAAGTCCAATTTATTTTTGGCAGTGGCGGAAGTTCATAGCCGGCGTATCATTAACAACATTTCCCGCAGGGTTGTGTTCTTCTCACAAGGATTAACCAGATCAATGTAGTTATTATTTTGTCTCCCCAGTCAAGCTACCTGGGATTTTTGTTATCTTCTTATCAGGAGATCTCTTTGCATTCGCATGTGCATAATCGTCATTGCATTTGCATCCTCAAATGCGTAGCATTTCCATCGTCGTTGAGCATTATGCCATAAATCCAAGCATGTGCATGCCAGCATGGGCCGGTTTTGAGGTATTACATAAGACCCGTAACATCCTTTCAACCTGAAGTACTCCCCACAGAGGAAACCAATACCATTTGCCAAGCATCCTTGTCTTTTCAAGTCAATGTTTTCACCCCTCTCGCGTCTTGTTTGGTACAACAGTCGCGTCGCAGGCTCTTGTTTTGTACAACGATCCTGTTTTCCTGGGCTCTCGTTTATGTACAACGACCCGTTCCATCATCGAGTTCTGTTTTGTACAATGGTCTCATTTTTAAGCCCTGTTTGGTACAACAGACACCCATTCTGCGCCTTGTTTGGTAAAACAGTCGCGTCGCAGGCTCTCGTTTTGTACAACGATCCTATTTTCCTGGGCTCTCGTTTATGTACAACGATCCCGTTCCATCATCGAGTTCTATTTTGTACAATGGTCTCGTTTTTAAGCCCTGTTTGGTACAACAGGCCCCCATATCGCGTCTTGTTTGGTACAACAGTCTTGCCGCATGCTCTCGTTTTATACAACGATCCTGTTTGCCTGGGCTCTCGTTTATGTACAACGATCCTGTTCCATCATCGAGTTCCATTTTGTACAATGGTCTCGTTTTTAAGCCCTATTTGGTACAACAGACCCCCATTCCGCGTCTTGTTTGGTACAACAGTCGCGTCGCAGGCTCTCGTTTTGTACAATGATCCTGTTTGCCTGGGCTCTCATTTTTTTACAACGATCCCATTCCATCACTGTGTTCCATTTTGTACAATGGTCTCGTTTTTAAGCCCTGTTTGGTACAACAGGCCCCATTCCGCGTCTTGTTTGGTACAACAGTCGCGTCACAAGTTCTCGTTTTGTATAACAATCCTATTTGTCTAGGCTCTCGTTTATGTACAACGATCTATTCCATCATCGAGTTCCGTTTTTAAGCCCTGTTTGGTACAACAGGCCCCCATTCCGCCTCTTGTTTGGTACAACAGTCGCGTCATAGGTTCTCGTTTTGTACAACAGTCCTATTTGTCTGGGCTCTTGTTTATGTACAATGATCCTGTTCCATCGAGTTCTGTTTCCATTTCCTTGTCAGAGTTTAAAAAAAAAAGAGAAAAAACAAAGAAACAAAAAAACAATAATAATAAAGAGCAGATAGCATTCTCCTCATCCACACAGGTTTCAAATTTTCAGGTTTATTCAAGTATTCAATCACTCCATACCTTGAACGTCTAAAAGCCAGTGCAATTATTCATTCAGGCTTGTAGATGATTGAATAGGGGTAGCTGTAATACCTGAAAATTTTCCCTCTCATTTTCTCAACATATTGCATAGCATTTAGCATAAACAAATTCATGAAACAACCAAAAAAACATTGCATCCTGTTCATCTTAGATGAGGCATAGGCATGTGATCATTGATTGGAGAAATTGAAGGCTATACAAAGACAACCAAGGAGCCACAAAGCTTCTCAACCTTGTGCAAAAGGTTCAAAACATCCCACAAGTCTTCATTTGAAGCCATAAGTCTTGAAAAGAAATGAATTGATCAAAGGAGGCAAGCAGTGCAACATCTCTTGATGAAAAGAGGGCAAATTAGGGTTTCTATTCTACTAGGCTTCTCTGTGAAATTTTGATCCAAAGTTGATTCCATTGTCTTCTATATGATGTCAAGTGCCTAGGGTTCAAATTTCATCCATAGAAACATTTTGGAAGAGGTTCAATTAGCCAAATGATTGAAAATCAGGGAATTGGGGGGAAGTCAACCATGCTGAGGAAAAGTCAACTCCTGACTTTTTGAGATCAAAATCATGAAATTAGGGTTACAAGGATCCTATGGTTCAAATTTGATCAAGAAATGATGGAGGAATCAAGAGAAATCAAGAAAACCAAAACTTACCATTTTTGGAAAATTAGGGTTTCCAAAAATGACAAGTTTTGACCATTTTTGCAGTCACTTCAAGAGAGGCCTTCTCCCAAAATACAAGGGCTATGGAAATTATACCTTGAGCCAATTAAAAAGGGCATATTAAGCTTCAAATACATATGTGGAACTCACTCATAGCCTTAAAATTGAGAGAGATATGATCATGCAAAGATTGGGCAAAACATGGCAAAACAGGGCAAGAGGCAAGGCATGCCTTGCAACCTGCGCGCGCGCCCTGCCAGGAAATTTTTCAAACAGGTGGTGTGCCATAAGTCAAGTCAATTTTCTCCATCAAAAAGGCTTCAAATTAATTTTCTTTGAACTTCAAAGTTGTTTATTGGCACATTTCCAACAACTTTGATGTTCAAAGGTTTTTCATTTGATCAATGGTTTAAGAGTTATGGAGGGGCAAAATGTGGATGTTCAAACTGAAAATTCACAAGGCATCTTGCCCAAGCCAAGGTCATGCAGTGCAGGCCCATGATGCAGCATGGTGGCATGATGTTCAAAGATGTATTTGAGATACTTAGAGGTCTCATTCCATGATTGATTGAACTGCAAACTTGTTGTATTCAACATCTACTCCAAATTGAGCCCAAGAACTTCATAGTTTGATGCCTTGTTCTTGAAGGTTCACTTCAGTAAAGATCATGAATCTCATCTGGTTTTCTTGGATGCTAAGGAATTTGTTAGTGGATGCAACATGATCGATTTCTATGCAGTCCAAGTTTATAAACCTCACTCATCATGCATTGATCACCAAAGTTCATGCTTAGAGTGCAAGTCATCCCATGTATGCACATACACCTCATGCTGCTATGCATCCCTTTGAGAATCAAAAAAAGATGAAGAATTTACTTTGTATCCAAACTGCATTGATCAGTCTCATCTCATCACCATTAAACCTCATCTTAAGTAACATGAACATCACACTAGAGGATCACACACGAGCTAGTCATTGAGCCGCATAACTGAATTACTCCCTGCACCTTAATCATGATTATGGCACACTAGAGTTAACCTGACTCTTGTTCTAACTGTTAACTAGAGAAGTTAATAGTTAACCCTAAATATAAAGGAGTGGAAGCTAACAGAATCGGAACACACTTCATTTTTGGCTCAAGATCACACATTCATTCATCAAATTCTCTCAACTTTTCTTCTACATTTTGGATTCTAAGAAGCTCCATCTTTATGCATTTTGATATATTCTTCTTCAATTCATCATCATCATCATCATCATCCTCTTAGGCATAATCTCCATGGAAGGCATAGCTTGATTCACCAAAATTCATCATTGCAAATTCTTGATATGCTTCTGCATTTTGGATTGAATCATCACTAGCTTCATCAATTAAAGGCTAATCTTCATCCAATCATCATCAACATCAAGTTTTGCACAAGATCCATGGCTTGCTTAGTTTGACTCATCAAGGATTCATCACTACACAATTCCGAAGATCATTGCACCAGATCCATTTCTGCAAGATTCTCTAAGTGTTGAGTGTTTATTTCACTTCACTAAATATTAAAAAAGAGTGAGAAGCATACTTAGAGCATCATCTCTGGTTTTCTTCAACTGAACTGAGCTCTGCATTCCAGGTTTGATATTGAACTGCATTTGGTTGTTTTCATTGTTTTTTGCTTGATTTGTATTAATTGGGGCTGAATAGAAGCAATATTGTGGTTGGCTAGTTGATATGCACCATAGGTGCTTAGATCCACTTTTTAGGCTGATAATGTTTGCGTTCGATTCGGTGAATTCATGAACCCTAAGTGAAAACTAGAGGCAGATTTTTGATCAAGAGAGTGTAAACACCCCAAATTTGCCCTCACTCATATCACACCATGGCTTGTGATCTTTCATTTTTGCATAAGCATAAGCATAAGCATACCACATCATATTGCATATTTGTTTCATCTGCATAGTTCAAGTTCATCTGCATCTAGGGTTTGTGATCTGAGCAACCCAAGATTCCATCTGAGCCATCCCAAGGGCCTCAAAGCTTTCCAAGAGGGTCCATGTGTGTTCTATCATCATATTATGTCCCTCAAAGTTCATGGAAGTCAAGAGATCACAAGAACTGGCAAGCATGGAAGCAGAGCTACAGTTTACACTACACAGATGACCAAAAGTAGGGTTTTGGTTTCAGAGGCCTTAACTCCAAATTTTTGGGCCATTATTGTTTCTAATGTTCTTAAGATGTCATAAGAATCATGTGTACCAAGGTTAATGAAGAAATTCATTGTGGAAGTCATTTGTTCACTGGGTAACTTCTTGAGCAAGTTAAGTCAAAATCAGGGCATCGGAGGCCCCCAACAATGGAACCAAAGGGGTATTTTCATCAAAATGAAGTTCTATGATCTTTATTTGATCTTAGAAGAGGTTGGAAGTTCACAAGATTGATGAAGTTTGAGCCATTTGCAAACTTGCCAAAAATGGAAATGAGTTGTAATTGAAACTTTCCATTTTGGGAAACTTTTTCAACCTCCTCTTTCTTGATCAAAAATGCTTCAAATGAAAAATTCTTGGTCATGAAAGTTGTAGATTAGGTCTTTTACTTTTCAAAAAGTACAATAACATGTCTTGGTTCATCCTAGAAGTCAAGATATGGCCTTTCAAAGTTGGCAAAAATCCTAAGATTTCAAGTTTCATGTCAAAGAGGGATTTTACAAATTGGCATATTCAAGCATTCTAATAACTTCTAATAGGCACAAATACTTCACAATATGTCAAACCAACCTCAAAAGATCAGAATTGGCCCATGGTTAGAGGCATTTCATGGCTTGTGATCCAAGAAACATCAGAGTTGGAATTTTGCAAAACATATAATATCTCTTCATCCACTTGTGCCAGCACATCAAAACCATTTCCATGGCTCTCCACAAAGTCAGCTGAGGCCAGACACCCCAAGAAATCAGGCCTGCACCATGCCCATACCTCAAAGTACAAAATCTTGACTTTTTGCAAAATCTCTCATACCAATCAAGATGAGCCACAACAACTCTCTGAACCAATCACAATTGTTTATACTAACCTCAAGCAATCCAAAACACAACACACACAAGCCTGAATCTTCCCCACACTCAGAATTCACAAAATCATCAAAAAACTTCCTCTCTTCGAATCTGAAAAACCAGCCAACAAAAATCACAAACTCTTCCACTAATCAACTCAGCATCACCCCAGGATCATTTCCCACCCATCACCATAGCTTAAAACACAGCCAAACACAAATACGATTTCTGGTGCAGCAGAGTCAAAACCTTCAAACCAGCCATCATAAACTTGTTCTAAGCTTCACATCATCCTCAGAGGGTTCATTAAAGTTGATTTGCACAAAGGAGGAGGCCAGAAAGCTCAAAACTGCAAAGCTTCATCTCAGGTATACCTCAAGAATTTTTTTCCAGAAACTCTATTTTAAGTTCTTAAATGATTCTATGTGTTCCCCTGAGCATGCTGATATGATTATTTTGAAAATGGTTGAGAAACCAGGATGTATGCTTGCTCTGAAATTTTTGACCTAATAATATTTTTCTTTGATTCACCACTTTGATGCATGATAAATGGTTTGTATGGCCTGAATCTTGTTTAGAATGGTTTGGGGATTGTTTCTGGAGAGTTTGGGGGTCTGGGGTAGCCTAGGGAAGAAGTTGGAATGAAATGCTCGCCGGAGAAGATGACCGGAACACTGTTTCGGTCACCTGAAAGTCATTTGCCCTATTCTGCGTAATTAGCTAAGTTTGAATGTAGGCCCTTGGATGTTGTGGTTCTCGCGTGAGTGAGTGGCTAGGATTGCTTCATTAACCCTAATTCTCATTTAATTAGTTTAATTAGGATTAAATAAATTAATTAAGTCAGGACAAATTCCAGCCTTTGGATCACGTGCCAGTCAACCATCACCCTCTGAGTTTGTATCTCAGCCTTAGGATCAGTTGACCTTTCCTTTTATTTCATTTAATTTCATTTTCTTGTTATTTCTTTTGCATAATTTATTAAAAATAGTTAAAAAAATTCAAAAAACATATTTCCTTTTGCATTTTGGTTTTAAATATTTTTCTCAACCTGAAAATGATTTTTATTTTATTTTTTGCATTAATAAAGCATTTTTAAAATATTTAAATGTTATTTTTCATTAATTAAAGTCTTTTAATTAATTAAAAATACATTTAGGTTTCTAAAAATCAACAAAAAAATCATGAATCATCCCATAGCATTTAGAAACATTTTCAAACTCTTCACACAAATTTCTTTTTAGGGTTGATCATAGTTTGTGAATTTTCTTTGAATTAAGGGTCATTAAATTTCATTTTTTTGAACCCTAAGTTGGAAATATAATTTCTACCTAACGAAGAAGAGTTTGAAGATGATTCTTTTTGAATTGTGTTGTATATTGCATGTAGTTTATAGGTCATTTATCTCATAAATTTATCTTGCATTTTCAATTTGATTTGAATTTTTCCCTTTAAACCACCCAAAAAACCCTAGAAACTTAGGAAAATCATAACTTTTAATAGGTTAGGCTTCTGACCTTCTCCTTTGGGGTGTGACCTAGTATGGGATTAGGGTTTGTTTGAGTGTGATTTCAAATTTTTATCATGTCATATGCTTCTGTTTTGTTCAATTGCATCTTGCTTGTCCATATAACCCTAATTTTATGTGTTCATTTGCATTCATCTTGCATATGCATCCTTACATGAACTTGCCATGACATTTCTTGCATTCATATGTCATCTTAGACATCTTAGGACATTTTAGAATCATGCTTGATCATTTCTTCATTCATTTGCCATGATTTTCATTCATTTCATTTCATTAACTTTCATGTGTTTTCAAACATCAAAGCATGCTTACATGACATCTCATTCTTGTATGATCATAAATATGCACTTTGTTTGCCTTTGCATCATCTCAAATGACATAAAACTTGCATAAATACTTATGACTTTGGTCATTTCATCTCATATCATCTCATTTCATTTCATTTCCTTATGCCTTGTACTATATGCATTCATGCTAACATTTTCAGGTGGTAATTTACTTTGAGAAGTGGATTTGCCTTCACTTCTCATTTCTATTTATCTCTTTCATTTGCATTTTGCTTGTCTTTTAAGTGAAATTGTTCACTTGTGTTCCGTTTCCCTCACTTTCTTTCTTTAAGTTATTTATCTTATTCAATGAAGTAAGTAACCTATTCTTCTGCTTCATCCTCCTTTCATCTGCTTCTTCCATTGGTGGCTTCCTTGAAGATCTTTCTCAAGCCTTACAAACCATAGGAACATCTAAGCATGACAATAATTAGGGTTGTGATTATTCCCCCTTAGATTTTACCTTTGAGTCTCCTTGAGTCTCTCTTCTCATCTTCATAATCAGAGACTAAACTCTTAAAGTTTTAGGACTTTGGAATTAGGGTTATGCATATATCCTTCTATTAGGATGGAGTGTATAACTTTAATCCTAAGTGTTAAACCTTTAATTTGTTTAAACCTCTTAATCAAATCATCTTAATAATCACCAAGACTTCATCTTGTAACTTGGGCCTTACATTAGGGTTCTAATTCTTCCTTTGTGGTTAAGAAGGACTAACCCTAGTGTTTAATGGACAAGTCCCTCTCAAGTTATCTTACAAACATAAAACTCATTTCTTAATCTCATCCCTTAATTAAAATCCACTTAATAAAGGCTTGTTATATAATGAATTTAATCCCTAACCATGGATTAAGTTGAGGTATCTTCCTCAGCTTATGTGTTCTCATCTATTATCCTTCTATTAGGATGGTGTAATGAGTTCACTGATCTGTAATTAGAGCTTAAACTCATTACTTAACACTAAACAAAAACACAAAAACACCTAAATAATCACAAGTAGGTTAATGATCTTAATCCTACATCATCATGGCAATTAAGTTGAGATGCTTATCTCATACTTGAGTATTCTCATTATCCCTAATCCAAGGGAGGATATAATGAGTTTACAAGCCCTTGATTTAGGCTTAAGCTCATTAACTTATGCAAAACACCAAAAATAATAACAAAACTAAAAACAAAAAAGCAAACAATAATCGTCTCTTTCGGGATTCTTTTCTCATCTTCCTCATTCATAAGCGAGAACTTGCTTCTTCTGTCTAATGCAAGACAGTTAGCACTCGAGCCAGACGAGTCATACACTTGAGCATAGGCAAGCAAGCAGTTCATAATCAATTTATCTTTCAGTCTCTTTGAGTCGAACTACGGTGTTCTGACTTCCTCATTGCACGAGAGGATACGTAGGCATAACTTAACATTCTCCTTTAGCATTCTCCTTTAAGTCTCTGTGTATTCCCCCTCTTTTAGCATTCTCCTTTAAGCCTCAGTTCCTGAGAAATTCACCTTTTTGCACTGACACTTGTACACTCATTCTTAGCTTTTGCACACAGATAGCACATAGACTACCCCTTTAAACACAATCTTGTAAGCGTGGATCCCGTCGAGTACGACGGACAATCTGGGTGCTAATACCTTCCCAGGTTTTAACCAACCCCCTTTCTGAGTTTCTCTGGTTCGCAACTGTCTTATCCATCTTTTTTCTAGGTTTATGCAGCATTACCTTTCCTTCGGGATAAAAATGCCTAGTTGGAGACTCTATCCATCTTCCCTTCATTTTCTCTTTTCGCCGACCATTCGCGCTTTTTCCAGGATGCAAATCTTCGGGAGCGACAACTTGGTGACTCAGCTGGGGACCCTTATCTTGTAACCAGGGCTTCTGGTTCTTTTTTGTGGGTTTCTCCTAGCGCTTGTTTGATTTGTGTTTATGGGGGTGTTATGTGCTATTTGTGCTCTTTGTTTACTACTTTATTTATTGCTTTATGTACAACTTTATTTATTGCTTTCATTTAATGTTTATGCATTTCATATTACTATCATCATGTCATTGTGCTGGATCTCTTGTCTGTTTTGGTGGGAGGGGTTATCGAGTGATTAAGGTTCCATACCAGGGACTTGAGTGACCCATAGGATAGAGTGGCTTCATATTCTTTCCCATTCCATTTCGGTATGGTGCGGGAATATGAAACACGATTCAGACATGAGTTGCTTCTTGAGAACTCTGTGCTTACGGATTTCCTATAGTACTAGGGCTATCTGGGAAGCCTGCTAAGTCTGGATGACCTTTTATGACCTTCAGAATCTGAGGTAAATTAGAGGAGGATCCTTTATGGTTATTGTAAACACTGTACCTCCGGGTTAGAAATGTTTACATTTCTCATAACTGATCCAAGTCTGAGGATCCTTGTTCTAGAACAATACATGTGAGGGGGTTGGGATGTTTACAGGTTTGCAGGAACCCTTGACCTCATCATACCCTTTTGCTACTAATATTGTTTTAAGGCTGTATCATTTTTGGACTGTTCTTGTGAAACCCTGGACTTGTGACTCTTTATTTGAGTCCCCCACCTGGTTACTATTTTTTAAGCCTCCATCCGGACTTATGAACACACTTGGACCCTATCAAGGCAGATAACAGATCTAGCACTTGATCACAAACCCTTTGCATATCATTCTGCATACATCATTTTGCATCATTTAACATTTGTCTATTTGTTTTTCAGGGTATCCACATCTTATCTTTGGTTTGGTTTTGACCTGTTCTACTGCTCAGCTATCTGCAACAGCCTCTTCATCAGTTATCTTCATCAGGGGTTCTTCTCCAGTACTTTCTCCAGTTATCTCCATCAGTCTTCAGCAGTTGCCTTCATCAGTGCTTCTCCTCAGTCTTCTTCATCAGCATCCATTATCAGCATGGACACATCCAGGAAGAGCAACATCACATACCATTTCTTTGAGCCCACTCTGACAGGCATCAGACAGATCCACACTCTCATTACTCCTGATCATGTCCCTTTATTCAGGGAACATTATGGTGGCATTATGGACATCATCATGGACCTAGATGCATCCCAGAGGAACATGATTCACACCTGTCTCCAGTTCTATGACCCTCCTCTCAGATTCTTCACTTTCCCAGATTTTCAGTTGGGACCATTGATGGAAGAGTTCTCCATGTTGTTAGGTGTCCCTATCAGGAGAGGTATTCCTTTCAACCCATAGATGGTTGCTCCCAATAATGAAGATATATCTAAGACCTTACACTTGGAGCCTACCCTCATTTACCAGAGCATGACCACCAAGGCAGGAATCCCAGGCCTTCACTTGGACTTCTTGGTTACTCAGGCCACCCTACATGCTGCAGCATGGAAGTGGGAAACTGTTTGTGCTCTCCTAGCCCTCAACATATATGAAGTTATCTTATTTGCAGATGAGCCAAAGTTTGTAAGCAGAGTGCTATTCACCTTTTCCTGCTGAGGAACCCATTTCCTACCTTGCTTGGAGACTTTTACTACTCAGTGCATCAAAGGAATGAGAAGCAAAGGGGAAGATTGGTCAAATGTTGTGCACCCCTCTTCTACTGTTTGTTGTTAAGACACTTGCCGAAGTCAGACGCTTTCTTGAATCCTCATCAGCCAAGGAACTGGGCTCAGAGGATGATTGCCCTTACATCAGAAGACATCAGATGGTGCACTCAGAGCACCAAGGGCAAAGATATCATTACTAGCTATGGGCAGTATCCCAATGTACCCTTGATTGGAGTAAAGGTTGCATCAACTACAACCCTTTGCTTTTCAAGAGGCAATTAGGATATGCCTTAGTACATCCCCTAAGAGGGCAATATTTGACAGAAACCCTCTATTGCGACATCCAACATAACCTTGCCATTGTCAGACAGGCAACCTGGGCCTGGGACAATATTCAGACTAAGGGGACAGTTATTCTTAGCAAGTGTAACAACATAGCCTCAGCTCAGTATCTTGATTGGTCTCGTGTCAGGGGACAGATCACCCGGATGCCATTCACCTTAGAGGATGTACCTGGACCTTCAGCAGTGGAGCCTGCAACTACTGTCAGTTTAGAGGAGTTTGAGAAATTGAAGGAAAGGAATACTCAGCTCTCTGAAGATTTGAAGAAGACCCTCTAGGAGAGGAATGACAGTTGTCTGGATAATGAAAGGTTAGAGAAGCTCCGATTTGAGCACTTGACCAAGATTGAAAGAACAGATGACTACATCAGAAAGGCTAGAGCAGGGGAGTTAGTGCTGAAGAATGCTTGCAAGGAAGCTAAGACTCAGAAGGCCAGAGCTGAGCATTACTTAGAGGAGAGTCAGGCTAGGTGGATCAAGATCACTGAGGCTTGCGCACAAGAAGATCAGAGAACCCAAGCTAGGATAGAGCAGCTGGAGGCTAGTGAGAAGAAGAATCAGGCAGATTTGTTAGCAGCACGGAAGGAGATCTATGAGCTGAAACTCCGGGCGGGGGTAAAGAGATCAAAAGACCAGGATAAACACAAGAAGTTGACTAGTGCCATTGCCCCAAGGAACCTTCTCATCAGGACCATCACGAGCACCCAGTTGGCCCAGTGACTGAGGCTCTCCTGAAAGAAGTCAGAGAGGATGACTTTGGACTGGATGTTTGATTTCTTTGTATTTGGACCTCCTTTTTTGTTTGTACTTTTGATTTTGTTGTTGTATCTTAACCCACCATGGGAATTTTGTTGTAATCAAACTATGTATCTTCACATTTTTTGTAATATATGGTTTGTATTATTTCATGGGCTTTTATCTCTCTACAACATCATCATTTCCTCGAGGTCTGGAAGGTCAAAACCAAAGAACCAAATCGGATACCCTTGGAAGACAAATAGGCATCCTGCATTTCATACTAACATCATTTCTCTATTTTGTAGGTTTTTGTTTTTTGTTGTTGTTTCTCACTTTGTTGTGGTTTCAGGAAACATTGCTCGTAGAAGAGTGTTCCCCGCCAATAGAGTGCACCTCTATCCGACATGAAACAACCTTCCGGGATTACAAATGGATCAGGTTCAACAGGATTTGACTGATGTGATGACCCAAATGGCCAATGAAAGGACAGAGATGAGGGCCCAAATGAATCAATTTATGGCAGTGATGACTAGTTTGGCTCAGAGCCAGGAGAGACTGAGAGAGTTAGTCGAGCGGCAAACTCCCGAGGAAAACCATCTAGGTACAGGGGGTGCCAGCAACAACAATCACGTACAGCCTTGTACTGATCCCCCAAAGTTTGGACCTCATCTGAACCCAGACATCAATGCTATAAGAAACACCCAAGGTAACACTGGAGGGAGGGCCTTACAGGAGGACCCTCAGGAAGAGCAATTTACTGTGGTTGGGGCTGGAGACGAAGTTTACGATCGTCGGTTAGATGAAATAGCAGAAAAGCTAAGGTCCTTGGAGTCTCAAAACTCTTTGGGTTTTGATGTCATGGATATGGGATTAGTAGAGGGGGTTAGAATTCCTCACAAGTTCAAACCTCCCTGTTTTGAAAGATACAATGGCACATCCTGCCCACGTACCCATCTCCAATCTTTCCTAGGGAGATTGAAAGCCTACACCATGGATGAGAAATTGTGTATGTTTTACTTTGAGGATAGCTTGACAGGGGCATCCCGGGAATGGTACTCCCACTTGACCAGGGCCACAATAAGGAATTGGAAAGACTTGGCAGAAGCTTTCATTCGTCAATATCAATATAATTTGGATATGGCTCCAAACAGAACCCTTCTGATGGGAATGTCACAATCTTCCCGAGAAAGCTTTAGAGAGTACGCCCAAAGGTGGAGGCAACTAGTTGCTGATGTTCAACCCCCGATATCAGAAAGGGAGATGGCAGATATATTCAAGAATACTCTCCAGGGTACTTATATTGACAGATTGGCTGCATTTTCTTCCTCCAGCTTTGCAAACATGGTTATAACCGGGGAAATAATTAAGAGCTTACTGAAAAATGGGAAAGAATTCCGACAACGGTGCCAGTTCAAGCAGTGCAAGGAAGCCATTTGCAGGGGCCCGCAGATCTGGTGAAACAAATTTTGTACATATGGGAAGGGGGAGACCCCAGTATCTGCCGAGATCAGTTGCCGCCATCACTATTCCTACTCCACCTCCTCAATACACTCAGCAACCCCAACACTTTCCTCAACAATCACAGTTTCCTCAACAAAGATCCTACAACAAAAGTAACAACAACCAACAACAACGCCCTTTTCAGTAACGACCATCTCATATCAACAGGGTGATTGACCCTATTCCAATGCCATATGCCACATTGTTGCCACAACTCCTAAAGCTTAATCTTGTCGAGTTAAGGACATTGGCTCCACCAGATCCTCAAAACCTTCCGAGAAATTAAAACGTCAACGCCAGGTGTGATTTTCATTCCAATGCACCTGGTCACTCCACAGAAAAGTGCAGGGCTTTGCATATGAAGGTCCAGGATCTGGTAGATTCAAAAGCCCTGAATTTTGCACCACCTCTCAATGTCACAAAGAATCATATGCCCAGCCATGGTGGGCCAAGGATTAATGCAATAGAGGAAGGTTCACCCATGAGTTTGATTGAAGATACTGCAAGTATTCAGAAACCTCTGGCAGAGGTTAAAGCTCAGCTTTTGAAATGCCAAGTGTTTCCAGGTTGTGAGGCTTGTTGTGAATCTTGCAAGCTTTCTGTGAATAGGTGTGCAAGCTTGAGAAATATCATCAATGGCTTGATTAAAGAAGGCATTCTGCAAATAACAACAACAACTTCTACAACACCAGCAACTCCTTTTTCAATGACAAATGATTCTCCTACAACTGCAACGACAATTGTTCCTAAAGACTCATCTACAAAATCAGCAATCACTTCTTCCATCACTTCAATAAACAACAGTTCCATTGCGTCTACTTCTACAACTACAGCAACCGCCAACAACGACGTCTCCACAGTTACCATCTATTATGACCCTGCAATGGTCTCTGCTTCTAACAATTATCAACAACAATCTCAGCAACAGTTTCAACAACAATCAAGCTTTAATCAATCACCACCAATATCCACCAGAAGTCCTGTCACCATTTTCAATGATCCACATACAATAACGGTTCCAACCTCTGCTATAGTAAGCTCGGTCACCATCACGTTGCCAGGGCCCATTCCGTATGACAAAGACAATGTTGTACCATGGCACTATGGTAAGGACCTTTACTGCAATGGAGAAAGAGTCTTTCTTGATTCTTCGGTTCACACTCCCCAAGTGGATAATGTCGGGGGAGGCGGAGGCTTCACCCAAAGCGGACGCCTCTTTGCGTCACAAGCTCCAAAGACCAATACTGAGGCAGAGGCTGCTCCCAAATGTAGACACCCAAAATTTGCCCTCTGGCTTTTGTATCTTTTTTTGCTTTTCGTTTTGCATTCATACGCATTTTGCATACCATTTGCATAAGTTCCTAAGGCATGGGATCGAGATTTCCTGGTGATTAGGGTTTCACATCTTTATCTACGGATTATCAGAGAATTCAAAGTTTCAGCTATGCAGCCATCAGTGGTATCATTCTCCTCATGTCGCTGGATTAGGGTTTATTTCCCTGAAAAGTGATCTTCAAGGATTTCATGTCTGCAAGGACTATCCACTATGCTTCTGGCCCATTGTCAGGCTATTCTCATCATCTTCAAGTTACACGGATATTTTTGTCTTCTCAGCATCTCAGGCTATCTTCATTCTCAAATAACTTTCAAGAAGTATATGTCTCGGGTTGAGTTATGGAGGTCATCAAGTCCAATAATCAAGTCAAGATTTATAAGTGATTCAGATGGTTGTTGTTTCAATTGCGAGTTGTTCTGTGGCAGTCGTGTTTATTGCATCTGAGGCGTGTGGGAGTTGGTATAAATTTGGTGTTGGATTAAACTCAGGTGTATTGTGCATCAGTGGCCTTTGATTTAGTTCATGTCCAAATTAACACATACCCGTAATTTCCATCATTTCCAAACCACTTTTCATGTCCTAATTCACAACGATTTCACCATGTCCATATTTTCGGTTATCCGAATATCCATTTCTTAAACCATTTTCATTACCCAATTTGTTTCGATTATCCAATAACCATTATCCCTCATAAATCTACTTTCCATTTAATCTGAATTCCATTTCTATCCATCTTCAATTATTTTCTAATCCATTATATAAATATTCATAACCATTTCCTTATCATTTTTATCCATTAACCATTAACCATTTCAAATTAGTCAAATTTCCTTGTTTTTAATCCTTTTCCGATTTTATTCATTCATATCACATTATTAATATCTTATTTTTAAATACTAAGTCCATTTATCCACACTCCAATTATCAAGTTTATTGATTCATAATCCATAAAGCCCATTTTCTTAAGACAATTCCAATATATACCATGCCAAAGTCCAAATTAAGTTATAAGAGGCCCATGTT
The DNA here is from genome assembly GCA_963966055.1 of Lathyrus aphaca. NCBI lineage: Eukaryota > Viridiplantae > Streptophyta > Magnoliopsida > Fabales > Fabaceae > Lathyrus > Lathyrus aphaca. The sequence continues at coordinate 472,634,199 of OZ014520.1, read as the reverse complement.
CATAAATAAAATAAACAAAAACAAGCCATAAGACCACACGACCCATCTTGCAGCAAAGAGATATCTGTTATCCTAGCATATAAAAGCCAACATGAATCCCTAGGGTAGAAAAATACTGAAAACGGCGCAATAGTAGTGGTCATTGCTTTTTGCGATTTACACTTTGCTCATCTCTTCTTCACCATTGTTTCAACACTATTTTCAGATGATTTTTCACTAACCATATTACCATTAACTCATTCTCCTTCATTTGTTTTTACTGTGACATTACTTCTCTCTATCCCACATCATCTTCATCCTGCATCATTTCCATCACAACTTAAACAACAATATTGCAACACACGACCACAACCACACCTCAACAAACTTCTCAAACCCTCCTTTTCATCAACCATATCCCAGCCATTTCTTCATTCTTTTCAACCCTGTAACAACCCAGAAACTGAATCACAACAACAACAACAAACAGAACCTCATTGTCAATCACTCTTCCTTATCACCAACCTCAACTATCTTCACAACCGGAAATCACAAGCCAACACCCTAAAAAATAACCAAAATACAGCACCTCACCTTTCACGAATCACCACCATCACCATCTGAAACATCACCGAACCACCATCGTCTCTTAACCCAACATACAACTTCACCGCAACTCATTTTTCATTTTCACAGAACAACCTACAATTTCACAAAAACACAACCATCTTCAATAACCATTTCTTCGACCCTTCACCCACCATCACCCCTGTTTCGACCCGCAACAACATCACTCAACAACAACAGCAAAGCAAAAACACAAACAGAATTAGAAGAAGAAAGAGGTCGCGAGATCGAAAGGAGATTGAAACTCGGAGTATAAGACTCGCCGCGAGGAGGATGTTTGTGGCCGACGTACGTTTTTGTTGCGAGATCGGAGAAAAGGGAGTCGCGTCTTGGATGGAGACGCATAAAGGAGTTCACCGGAGGCTTCGCTGATGTTGATCTGAGCGCGGAGTCGGAGGCGTAATGGGCGGTGCGATTCCGATGAGACTTGAGTAACGCGAGATTGAGACGGATAGAAGGCCGCGCAAATGAAACAGCAACAGACCATGGATCGCCGGTGGTTTGAGGGAGCTGAGACGGAGAGAGCTAAAGGCGCACAACGAAAGGGATTTGTTTTTGAGATTTGATGAAGAGGATTTTGTTGTTGATGGGCCTTGAAGCCCGTTAGGTTCCTTGGACATGCTACTCTCGCCACCCCATCCAGCGACTTCACCCTCTCCAGCTTTTGTTCTTTGTTTGCTGATGGGCCTTTAATGCCCATGTTGGATCTGCTATATGCACCTTGGTTTCTACGACCCAGACCCCATATTTTGTTCTTATTCCTTTTATTTTATTTTTGTAATCTAATTTAATTTTTAATATTTTCTTTTATTAATTACATTTAATTTTTTGACTGATTTTTTTTTTATATATATTATTAAGGATTTAGTTTAGATATTTGATTTAATTTTATTAGCTTTGGTCATTTTGTTTTATTAGGATTGAATTTGATTGTGGTTCTAGCTTTGCGTTTGATATTTTGTAGATTCATTGCTCAATTTCGATTATGGCGAATGTTGCTTGATGATGACCGGGTGACTATTTATTTTGGTGATCTTGCATGGACTAATGAGACCTCTAGATACAAACTGCACTTAGACCTTGACATTGCACGAACCGATTCTTGTTCTACTTTGGTTGGATGTTTCTGGATTTCTTTTGCGCTTATTGAAGAGGCAACGGACCTTCTCCGTTAGGTACCATTGAGGATCGATTTTAATTATTGCATGCTGCTGCATCTGGAAGTCCTACTGGTGTAGGCTCTGTTTGTACATTGTCTAATTATCTCCATATCGCATTTCTCATCTCTTTATTCTTTTCTTTTTCTTTTCTTCTCCTTCATTAGGATAATAAGCCTCACTAACCTAGGACCATCCGAGCATGTGAATATTGATTAGTCCCTCACTTAGTTTTTACCTTTGTGTCTCTTTGAGTCCTCTCTTCTCATCTCATAGTCAGGGATTAAACCCTAAAGGCTTTAAGGCTTTGTGATTAAGCTTATGCATGCATCCTTCTATTAGGATGGAGTGTATAACTTTAATCCTAAGTGTTAAACCCTTAATGTGTTTAACTCCTTTAATCAATCCATCTAATAATCATCAAGACATCAAGCTTGTAACTTGGGCCTTGCATTAGGGTTCTAATTCTTCCTTAATTGGTTAAGAAGGACTAACCCTAGTGTTAATGGACAAGTCCCCCTCAAGTTGCCTTACAAACCATAAAACTCACTTCTTCATCTTATCATTATTTAAAATCCACTTAATAAAGGCTTTGTTTTGTCATGAGTTTAATCCCTAATCATGGATTAAGTTGAGGAGCTTTCCTCAGCTTAAACATTCTCATCTATTATCCTTCTATTAGGATGGTGTAATGAGTCTATTTAATCCCTGATTATGGCTTAATCTCATTACTCAACACTAAACAAAAACAACAAAAACATCTAAATAATCACAAGTAGGTTAATGATTTTAACCCTATATCAAAGGTGATTAAGTGTGAGAAGCTGACTTCACACTTAAGGTATTCTCATTACCCCTAATCAGAGGGAAGATGTGATGAGTTTACTAAATCCATTGGTTTAGGCTTAAGCTCATTAACTTATGACAAAATTCAAAAAGCAATAAAAGACTAAAAACACAAAAACAAACAATAATCGTCTCCTCCGGGATTCTTTTCTCATCTCATTCACTCATAAACGAGAACTTGCTTCTTCCGTCTAATGCAAGACAGTCTGCATCTGTGCCAGACAGATCATACACTTGAGCATAGGCAAGTAAGCAGTTCACAAGTCAATTCACCTTTCAGTCTCTTTGGGTCGAACTACGGTGTTCTGACTTCCTCATTGCACGAGAGGATACGTAGGCATAACTTAACAGTTATCGAACAAAAGTCTTTGTATATTCCCCCTCCTTCCAGCATTATTCTTAGCCTCATTATCATGAGCATTTCACTGACACTGTATATATTACACTTTACACTTCTTTTACACAGACACCTGTACATCTGTTTCCAGCTCTTTTAATACACAAATTGCACTGACACTACCCCTTTAAAACACAAATCTTTTAAGCGTGGATCCCGTCGAGTACGACGGACAATCTGGGTGCTAATACCTTCCCAGGTTGTAACCAACCCCCTTTCTCAGTCTCTCTGGTTCGCAACCGTCTTGTCCATCTTTTCTTAGGTTTATGCAGCATTACCTTTCCTCCGGGATAAAAATGCCTAGCTGGCGACTCTTGTCTTCTGAGTTCACCCTTGTGTGTACTCTCTTCTTTCGCCGACCGTTCGCGTCTGTACCCCTTCTGACTTAGCCTCATTTGGTGGGAGCGACAACTTGGCGACTCTGCTGGGGACCCTGATACTGTAACCAGGGCTTCTGGTTCTTTTTGTGGGTTCCTCCTAGCGCTTGTTTGATTTGTGTTTACTGGGGTGTTATGTGCTATTTGTGTTTGTATATTTATTTTGTTTATTGCCTTATGTACAGTTGTTTTATTGCTTTCTTTATAGCTTTATATACATCATACTGTCATACTGTGTTTGGCTGGATCTGGTTTTGTCTTGGTGGGTGGGGTTCTATTGAGAGTTTAAGGTCCTATACCTGGGACCTGAGTGACACCTAGGCTAGAGTGGTTCATGTTCTTTCCCATTCCATTTCGGTCTGGTGCGGGAATATGAAACACGGTTCAGATGTGGGTTTCTTCTTGAGAACTCTGTGCTACAGATTTTCTGTAGTGCTAGGGCTATCTGGGAAGCCTGCTAAGTCTGGATGACCTTTACTATGACCTTCAGAAACTGAGGAGAATTAGAGGAGGATTTTTTATGGTTATTGTAAACACTGTACCTCCGGGTTAGAAGTGTTTACACTTCTCATAACTGATCCAAGTCTGAGGATCCTTGTTTTAGAACACTACCTGTGAGGGGGTTGGGCTGTTTACAGGTTTGCAGGAACCCATGACCTCAACATACCCTCATTACCAGTGTAGTCTTATGTTTTGATCTGGTCTCTATGATCCTGGAGTTCTTCAACCTTTGGTTCTCGGTTACTATTTTGGGTTATTATGCAGATCTTGTGGTTACAGACACTCGATTCTTGGTTCGGCATTCCAGATTCCAGACAGTTTCCAGCTGTGATCCCATGTCTTTGCATCTTTTGCATTATCATTTTGCATTTCGCATTTGCATCAGCATTGCATTTCCTTCTTCCAGAGAGCTCATCCTTCCTCTTTTGTCCATGAGCAGCCAGCTGATTTCCCAGTACTCAGTTTGAACAAGTGGTAACAGTTAGAAGACGACAGAGTGTGTGAAGCTAGACTGAACAGTGTCAAGAGTTAAGAAGGGTCAGTTTGAAAGCCATCAGTAGCTATGTCAGAGAATAACCGTCAGAATGTTGAGTTTCCACCTGGTTTCACTTCAATGACCAATCCTTTGTATGGTCTTTCTCCTGATGATGATTTTCTGCAAGTGAACTACCTTACTCAAGCTCAGCCTGTACAGACCCCGATCGTGAATCAGAGTGTACCTGAACCATCTGTTGTTCGAGGTGGACCTTCATTTTCTTCTGATTCTACGAATTATCAGAGTTTTGCCTTCCCTATGCCAGATTTCCAAGGGGAAACCCCTCTTGTGAAAACCAAGGATCCACGAGCTATTGATCCTGCTGAAAGGTTTCGTGTGTTGGAGGAGCAACTCAAAGCCTTATCGGATCCTGATGCCTTTGGTTTTGATGCTCTAAACATGTGTTTGGTGCCTGGTCTTGTCATTCCTCCAGGTTTCAAGACTCCGAAGTTTGAAAAATACACTGGTGTCAGTTGCCCGAAGCGTCATTTGGTGATGTTCTGTAGAAAAATGACTTCTTATGCCTGCAATGATAAGTTGATGATTCACTGTTTTCAGGACAGTTTAAGTGGGGCATCTTTAAGTTGGTACATGGATTTGGAAAGCAGTCATATCCGATCTTGGAATGATTTATCCAGAGCTTTCGTAAAGCAATACCAGTACAATATGGACGTGGCGCCCAATCGCACGCACTTGCAGAGCCTATCCCAGAGGAGTGGTGAATCTTTCAGAGAATATGCACAGCGGTGGAGAGAATTGGCAGCCCAAGTGCAACCACCACTTTCAGACAGAGAATTAATTGACCTGTTCGTGGGCACCTTGCAGGGTCCATACTTGGAAAGAATGAGTAGCATTGGGATGACAAGCTTCTCTGATTTGATGATAGTTGGAGTACGCATTGAGAGCCTGCTCAAAAGTGGAAAGATCCAGGACTTTTCGAATATCCCAGCTAGTGAAGGTGAGTCTGTTGTTAGCTCCCAAGAGGAAGAATGGGATGACGTCAGTGCCGTCATGGCAAATATCGAATATTCTAGAACAACATCTTCTAAGAGATCATCTTTTCCTGAATCTGATTACTCTTACGGGCATTCGGCAGTGCTCAGAACACCGTGTCAGAAACCCTGGGCTCCTCCTCGTCCAAATCCGCAATCTCATGGTCGAAGACCTCAGAATCAACTTCAGAGCCAGCCTAGGCCTCGTAAAAATCTGGAAAGAAGGATTGCTCCTCTTCATCCAGTCCCCATGGCATACAGTGAACTCTTGCCACATCTAGTTCAGAGCTCTTTGGTGGTTCCTAAGCCTCTCAAGCCGTTACCAGGGCCGTACCCTCCAGGGTACAATCCTCATGAGCAGTGCGGGTATCATGGTGGATCAATGGGGCATTCAACTGAAGATTGCAAAGCTTTTCAAGCCAAGGTACAACAGTTGATCGACAAGGGCTACATCTCCTTTCCAGAAGGAAGCTTGGTTGTGCGTCAGCCTCTCGCCTGATTGAGTTCAAAGACTTCGAAGGAGTGTATCCTGATTTCGGTGGTCCAAACAAGAAGATGTCATCAGAGCTGATGATTACTGTATCCTTTTATCATTTGCATTGTAGTTTCTTTCCTGTTAGCAGCTACTTGTCTTTTAAGCAATGTTATTTTTGAATGGTAATGTTAATGTAGTGATCTTGCATTTTTGAATCAATTATGTCGCATTCGCTCATTTTTTCTTTCCTTGCATCAAAAACGAAAAATAAAAAAAATTTGCATCCATATACCTCCCATTTATTTCACTGTTGTTTAGCAGGTTTGAGGGAGGATGATGACAACTGAATACCCATAATTGTTCAAGGTATGCTTTCAGGGTAGAACCTGCTGACGATGTACAGGAATTGCTTCAATTCCCAAACACCGGAGATATAAGGGAGATAGACCTTCGTCAACCCCCTTTGAGCCTTGAAGTAGGAGTTCCTTTTCTAAACAAAAAAAACCCTCACATTCAACCCGGGGCAGGGTAGTTATCAGTTAATTTGACCGAGCGTTCAAATTTCCAAAGGAGTGTGCATCCGAGGATCCATTACCTTTATTCATTACACCTCAAGAGGTCAAGGGACGTGAAACCACAATGGTTATCCCTCACCAACAAAGGAATGAGGCAGTCAACCCTTTTAGCAAGTCATGACAAGCCAGTGTCACACGATTTGTTCAACAAAAATAAAAAAAAAAGAAGAAATAAAGCCCGCTAAGTCGAAAAAATGTGTGAAAACATATGGCTTAGGCAAAAGTTAGGGCATCCCGCTGGACTTCAAAATCGAAAAATTCAAAAAAAAAAAAGAGAACCAGTCCAGGCAAAAGTTAGGGAGTAAAGAAAATGAAAGAGAATTTTCCATGAGAACAAAGTCGTGTGACCAGACAGAAAGTCAGAATGGGTGACTGTTACTCCAAGAAACCTCATTGGTGCGTAAACCATCAACGTCATTGGTTCCTCAATCATTACAAAACCCTTGTGAGAAGCGAGCGCTTAATTCGAATTAGCTGAACATAGGACTGGAGAACATCAAGGAGAATGGGTGGGCACAAATAAACTTTGAGCCATAAATCCTTCTTTCTAAAACCGTGAACCAGACCACGTTATAACCCTTGAAAGTCCTAATTGAATCATGTTCAATTCTGAAAGCATGCTACGACAAGGTTGCGTAAACTGACTCCTAAAGGTTTGCTAATTCAACACTACGTTTGGACTAATCGTCCATTCGTCACACACGGTCACAACATCAAAATAAAATAGATTTTCAAAACTTGCATGTGTACTGCATTAAAATTACCATTTGTAAATGAACAGTTTTAATTGCAAGTCAGCCTGTGTCATCAGGAAAGTTCCTACAAAGAGCAATCGCGAGGGAACTTGATTATTCAACAATGATGACCAGAATCAAGAGCATCTTGTCAGCCTATGAATCAGGGGCATGTTATCCAGTGGCTTTGTCGACCAAGGTATCCGTCAGAGTAAAGCAAGTTCCTAAGCATCAGCTGACGGAGGGACGTCATTCAAGAATTAGTTGATCAAAGTTGAATCTCCCAAGTAGGGGCAGGACACCCGGAGTTTCCGTTGACTAAGGGTCAATTCTTCCAATGCTCAGTCAGAATGAATCAAGTCGCTTACACGCTCATACCGGGGCAGAATAATTCCAGAGCTCACTAAGTGCAACTCTCCTCGAGAGGACATCCAAGTCCGCCATGCCAAGAATTGGATAATTAGTGATAGTCTGTTCAGAGACTCACCCAACAGGGGCAAATTTTAGCTACACAGAGCAATTTGTATCAGTAATCTCGGAGTTCAGGAGGAGTATCGGGAAATCGTGCTACCCACCGTCGCCTTTGTCACCCTTCTCGACCAGAAGCCTTGTCACCTAAGACCTTTCTTCCCATCCTTGGGAGTTTTTCTAGCTTTTCATAATCATTGCATAAATCATTTGCATACGTTATTCATGTCGCTTCGCGCGAGCATAGAGCAAATGCATCATAATTGCATTGAGCATCCCCTCTCAAACTTCTAATCTCACACCCAGGGCCTCGTAACCCCAACTTCTTGACATTCCAAAGTCCAGTTCTCGTCTGGCAAGCAAACCCAAAGTCCAGTTCTCGTCTGGCAAACCAATTTCAAATACCAGTTCTCGTCTGGTAGGCGAACCTTTTACCAGTTCTCGTCTGGTCACATTTTCATTCAGCCCATTGAACGCCAGTTCTCGTCTGGTAGTCATTCTTTTTTCAGAGTCAATTCTCGTTTGACAATGAACCCCAAGGAGTCAGTTCTCGTCTGACGACTTATTCTTTGCCCATCAGTTCTTGTCTGTTGGCCTACCTTTAATAAACCAGTTCTCGTCTGGTAATTCACCTTCAAAAGTCCAATTGCTTGGCAACCAAAAAAAATATATATCTATCAACCTGGCCCTAGCGCCCAACCATCCTTGTTTCATATCTTTGGTTATGAGCATACGTCTGCATTGTACATCATTTGCATTGCATCTTCATACCGCATGGTTTCTGTTTTAGCTCTAATGTGGGGCAAGAATCGTTTCAAGACGTAATCTGGGGCAGTTATCTCAAGACTTGTTGAATTTCTGCGAGAGTTTGAAGACACTGGGGCAAATCTGGACGCCATGTCTTCTGTAAAATCCTCTGAAGGCGATCTTGTTATAAACGATGCAATCTGAGGCAATTTGAAGAGTAAAGGGATGCTTGGTCACTCTGGATGATCAGTATGCAGTGGTTGAGCTCAGAAGTTTGAAACACTGTGTTAAGTCTCAGGGAATGTCTGGTATTTATTTTACCAGCAGGGCATTGGAAGTTTATTTCTTCCCCGAGCATAAAGATCTTCTTTCAGCCGACAAGGTTTGTTCGTGAGGATTTGGTTATTCGCATTCAGTCAAAGTCCAATTTCCATTGGCATATCTTTCCAACACAGCTGTTATGCTATACTTGGGGCATATTTTGATTCTCCAGCAAAGTCTCTCCTCAGCAGAGCATTGCCAAATCTTTTATCAACCATGCCAGAGGGTTGACACATCCCCAGCTGAGTTGGAACAGATGATAACCCCAACAGAACTTCAAGGCTAATTGAATCGTTCTCGTCCCCAAGCGGACTTATCTTTCCACAGCGAAGTTTTCCCAACAGGAAGATGAAGGCCTTGCTTCCCCATAAAGTTAGAATTATCAGAATTCCCTCCTCAGTAGGATTGTGTGATCAAGCATCTTCCCTAGCCAAGTCTAAAGATGATCTTTCCCCATAGAGTCATCGGGATTCTCATTTCCAAGGGATTTCCCCAGCAGAGCAAGAAGAAATTCTCCCCAGTGGAGTCAGAGCAGGATGATCAGATCCTCAGCAGATGTTCAAAGCAGTTAAACGAAGTATACCTCACGCAGAGTCGTCTTTCCTCCAGTGAAAACCTCTCCAACAAGCATCAGATTGCCAACACTTCGTTCCCATCAGAGTTAAAAGCTTTCAACCCGTCAGCAGTATACAGAATGCTTCCCAAATTCCCCAGCGGAGAGCTAAAGCTAAAACAGTTGCCTTACATTCACAAACATCAGTATATACTCCTTGTGGCACCCGTCCGTGTCATATCCCCATTAGAAAGCCAAAGCGTCCCCTTTGCACTCACAGATACTTGTATATATATAACTTTCTTGACATCCGTCCGTGTCACTTTCCCCAGCACAGTAACCTAACACTTTGAATACCAGATACTTGTTTACTATACTTTTCTCCTTTTGACACTCGTCCGTGTCACTCTCCCCAGCAGGTTAAATACCCGTCTATACACCACTCATACTTGTTTTACTTATACAGATACTCGTCCGTATCTTGTATACACCCTTTATATCCCCGCAGATTCAACACTAGTCCGTGTTCTTTGTTAACCAGTTGGTACTCGTCCGTATCATCATCTCAGAACATGCGTCAAGCGTTTGTTTCTACTTGATACTCGTCCGTATCATAGTCTTAAAGTTGCTCGTCCGCATCCTTAATCCATACACCGTGTCAAACACTTGTCTTCTCGAATATTAGACACTCGTCTGTGTCTACTATTCCCCAGAAGAGTCCCCTCAGAATCAACACTCGTCTGTGTTCCTTGTTAACTAGTTGATACTCGTCCGTATCATCATCTCTGAACACGTGTCAGTATCTGTTTCTACCCGATACTCATCCGTATCGTAGTCTTAAGGATGCTCGTCCGCATCTTTAATCTATACACAGCGTCAAAACACTTATACCCTTTATTTCTTGGGATATAAACACTCGTCCGTGTTTACTATTCCCCAGTTGATCGCCAGCAAAGCAAAATTTCTTTTCTATCTGACATTCATCCTGTGTCATGATAAACCTTGAGAGCAGCCGTCCCCTGCTAGGTGATCGTCCTTCACCTTTTGATGATCGTCCTTCATCATTTTATCCGATGGCCATCCCCATCGTTGATCTTGTTATCTGACATTCGTCCTATGTCATGATAAACCTAGAGAGCAGCCGTCCCCTGCTAGGTGATCGTCCTTCACCTCCTGATGATCGTCCTTCATCATGCTCATCCGATGGCCGTCCCCATCGTTGACCCTTTTATCCGGCATTCGTCCTATGTCACGATATTTTCGGCAGCCGTACCCTGCCAGGTGATCGTCCTTCACCTTTGATGACCGTCCCTCATCATTATTATTTCATTTATTCTTTAACCCGATGGCCGTCCCCGTCGTGGTCCCTTTTCCTTTTCTTGATGATCGTCCTTCATCAGTTTAGCCCAATGGCCGTCCCCATCGTTACTTACCTTGCTTTATGAACTTGATGGCCGTCCCCATCATTTTTCATTAATCCCCAGAGAATCTTATAGCTTTACTTGATGGCCGTCCCCATCATAACCCCTTTTATCCCCAGCATGTCGGCCGTCCCCGTCATTGCTCTTTCCCCAGCAGTCGTCCTCTGCCCGACGGTCGTCCTCCGTCGCCCACACTTTATAATATACTTTATTTTCTTTTACAATCTATATCCCTTTTCATCTTCATTCTGTGAGTGCAAATTTTGGACTGTCTTCGGTATTCAACCACAAGTTATCTTGTTTGCCTGTTAAGCCGTCACTTACATCCTACACAGCTAACTCATGTCTGAATAGGGGCAGCTGTAGACACCCCAAATTTGTCCTCTGGCTTTTGTATCTTTTTTTGCTTTTCGTTTTGCATTCATACACATTTTGCATACCATTTGCATAAGTTCCTAAGGCATGGGATCGAGATTTCCTGGTGATTAGGGTTTCACATCTTTATCTACGGATTATCAGAGAATTCAAAGTTTCAGCTATGCATCCATCAGTGGTATCATTCTCCTCATGTCGCTGGATTAGGGTTTATTTCCCTGAAACAGTGATCTTCAAGGATTTCATGTCTGCAAGGACTATCCACTATGCTTCTGGCCCATCGTCAGGCTATTCTCATCATCTTCAAGTTACACGGATATTTTTGTCTTCTCAGCATCTCAGGCTATCTTCATTCTCAAATAACTTTCAAGAAGTATATGTCTCGGGTTGAGTTATGGAGGTCATCAAGTCCAATAATCAAGTCAAGATTTATAAGTGATTCAGATGGTTGTTGTTTCAATTGCGAGTTGTTCTGTGGCAGTCGTGTTTATTGCATCTGAGGCGTGTGGGAGTTGGTATAAATTTGGTGTTGGATTAAACTCAGGTGTATTGTGCATCAGTGGCCTTTGATTTAGTTCATGTCCAAATTAACACATACCCGTAATTTCCATCATTTCCAAACCACTTTTCATGTCCTAATTCACAACGATTTCACCATGTCCATATTTTCGGTTATCCGAATATCCATTTCTTAAACCATTTTCATTACCCAATTTGTTTCGATTATCCAATAACCATTATCCCTCATAAATCTACTTTCCATTTAATCTGAATTCCATTTCTATCCATCTTCAATTATTTTCTAATCCATTATATAAATATTCATAACCATTTCCTTATCATTTTTATCCATTAACCATTAACCATTTCAAATTAGTCAAATTTCCTTGTTTTTAATCCTTTTCCGATTTTATTCATTCATATCACATTATTAATATCTTATTTTTAAATACTAAGTCCATTTATCCACACTCCAATTATCAAGTTTATTGATTCATAATCCATAAAGCCCATTTTCTTAAGACAATTCCAATATATACCATGCCAAAGTCCAAATTAAGTTATAAGAGGCCCATGTTCATAAATAAAATAAACAAAAACAAGCCATAAGACCACACGACCCATCTTGCAGCAAAGAGATATCTGTTATCCTAGCATATAAAAGCCAACATGAATCCCTAGGGTAGAAAAATACTGAAAACGGCGCAATAGTAGTGGTCATTGCTTTTTGTGATTTACACTTTGCTCATCTCTTCTTCACCATTGTTTCAGCACTATTTTCAGATGATTTTTCACTAACCATATTACCATTAACTCATTCTCCTTCATTTGTTTTTACTGTGACATTACTTCTCTCTATCCCACATCATCTTCATCCTGCATCATTTCCATCACAACTTAAACAACAATATTGCAACACACGACCACAACCACACCTCAACAAACTTCTCAAACCCTCCTTTTCATCAACCATATCCCAACCATTTCTTCATTCTTTTCAACCCTGTAACAACCCAGAAACTGAATCACAACAACAACAACAAACAGAACCTCATTGTCAATCACTCTTCCTTATCACCAACCTCAACTCTCTTCACAACCGGAAATCACAAGCCAACACCCTAAAAAATAACCAAAATACGGTACCTCACCTTTCACGAATCACCACCATCACCATCTGAAACATCACCGAACCACCATCGTCTCTTAACCCAACATACAACTTCACCGCAACTCATTTTTCATTTTCACAGAACAACCTACAATTTCACAAAAACACAACCATCTTCAATAACCATTTCTTCGACCCTTCACCCACCATCACCCCTGTTTCGACCCGCAACAACATCACTCAACAACAACAGCAAAGCAAAAACACAAACAGAATTAGAAGAAGAAAGAGGTCGCGAGATCGAAAGGAGATTGAAACTCGGAGTATAAGACTCTCCGCGAGGAGGATGTTTGTGGCCGACGTACGTTTTTGTTGCGAGATCGGAGAAGAGGGAGTTGCGTCTTGGACGGAGACTCATAGAGGAGTTCACCGGAGGCTTCGCTGATGTTGATCTGAGCGCGGAGTCGGAGGCGTAATCGGCGGTGCGATTCCGATGAGACTTGAGTAACGCGAGATTGAGACGGATAGAAGGCCGCGCAAATGAAACAGCAACAGACCATGGATCGCCGGTGGTTTGAGGGAGCTGAGACGGAGAGAGCTAAAGGCGCACAGCGAAAGGGATTTGTTTTTGAGATTTGATGAAGAGGATTTTGTTGTTGATGGGCCTTGAAGCCCGTTAGGTTCCTTGGACATGCTACTCTCGCCACCCCATCCAGCGACTTCACCCTCTCCAGCTTTTGTTCTTTGTTTGCTGATGGGCCTTTAATGCCCATGTTGGATCTGCTATATGCACCTTGGTTTCTACGGCCCAGACCCCATATTTTGTTCTTATTCCTTTTATTTTATTTTTGTTATCTAATTTAATTTTTAATATTTTATTTTATTAATTACATTTAATTTTTTGAATGATTTTTTTTTATATATATTATTAAGGATTTAGTTTAGATATTTGATTTAATTTTATTAGCTTTGGTCATTTTGTTTTATTAGGATTGAATTTGATTGTGGTTCTAGCTTTGCGTTTGATATTTTGTAGATTCATTGCTCAATTTCGATTATGGCGAATGTTGCTTGATGATGACCGGGTGACTATTTATTTTCGTGATCTTGCGTGGACTAATGAGACCTCTAGATACAAACTGCACTTAGACCTTGACATTGCACGAACCGATTCTTGTTCTACTTTGGTTGGATGTTTCTGGATTTCTTTTGCGCTTATTGAAGAGGCAACGGACCTTCTCCGTTAGGTACCATTGAGGATCGATTTTAATTATTGCATGCTGCTGCATCTGGAAGTCCTACTGGTGTAGGCTCTGTTTGTACATTGTCTAATTATCTCCATATCGCATTTCTCATCTCTTTATTCTTTTCTTTTTCTTTTCTTCTCCTTCATTAGGATAATAAGCCTCACTAACCTAGGACCATCCGAGCATGTGAATATTGATTAGTCCCCCACTTAGTTTTTACCTTTGTGTCTCTTTGAGTCCTCTCTTCTCATCTCATAGTCAGGGATTAAACCCTAAAGGCTTTAAGGCTTTGTGATTAAGCTTATGCCTGCATCCTTCTATTAGGATGGAGTGTATAACTTTAATCCTAAGTGTTAAACCCTTAATGTGTTTAACTCCTTTAATCAATCCATCTAATAATCATCAAGACATCAAGCTTGTAACTTGGGCCTTGCATTAGGGTTCTAATTCTTCCTTAATTGGTTAAGAAGGACTAACCCTAGTGTTAAGGGACAAGTCCCCCTCAAGTTGCCTTACAAACCATAAAACTCACTTCTTCATCTTATCATTATTTAAAATCCACTTAATAAAGGCTTTGTTTTGTCATGAGTTTAATCCCTAATCATGGATTAAGTTGAGGAGCTTTCCTCAGCTTAAACATTCTCATCTATTATCCTTCTATTAGGATGGTGTAATGAGTCTGTTTAATCCCTGATTATGGCTTAATCTCATTACTCAACACTAAACAAAAACAACAAAAACATCTAAATAATCACAAGTAGGTTAATGATTTTAACCCAATATCAAAGGTGATTAAGTGTGAGAAGCTGACTTCACACTTAAGGTATTCTCATTACCCCTAATCAGAGGGAAGATGTGATGAGTTTACTAAATCCATTGGTTTAGGCTTAAGCTCATTAACTTATGAAAAAATTCAAAAAGCAATAAAAGACTAAAAACACAAAAACAAACAATAATCATCTCCTCCGGGATTCTTTTCTCATCTCATTCACTCATAAACGAGAACTTGCTTCTTCCGTCTAATGCAAGACAGTCTGCATCTGTGCCAGACAGATCATACACTTGAGCATAGGCAAGTAAGCAGTTCACAAGTCAATTCACCTTTCAGTCTCTTTGGGTCGAACTACGGTGTTCTGACTTCCTCATTGCACGAGAGGATACGTAGGCATAACTTAACAGTTATCGAACAAAAGTCTTTGTATATTCCCCCTCCTTCCAGCATTATTCTTAGCCTCATTATCATGAGCATTTCACTGACACTGTATATATTACACTTTACACTTCTTTTACACAAACACCAGTACATCTGTTTCCAGCTCTTTTAATACACGAATTGCACTGACACTACCCCTTTAAAACACAAATCTTTTAAGCGTGGATCCCGTCGAGTACGACGGACAATCTGGGTGCTAATACCTTCCCAGGTTGTAACCAACCCCCTTTCTCAGTCTCTCTGGTTCGCAACCGTCTTGTCCATCTTTTCTTAGGTTTATGCAGCATTACCTTTCCTCCGGGATAAAAATGCCTAGCTGGCGACTCTTGTCTTCTGAGTTCACCCTTGTGTGTACTCTCTTCTTTCGCCGACCGTTCGTGTCTGTACCCCTTCTGACTTAGCCTCATTTGGTGGGAGCGACACCAAAGCCAAAGGAAAAAGTGTGAGACCCGAAGAATCTGTATCAAAAGAGACTCATAAATCATCCTTTGACAAGGACGTGGATGAATTATGAGGATAATTAAAAGAAGTGACTACAAAGTTGTGGATCAGCTCCACCAGACTCCTACCAAGATCTCCATTTTATCCCTGCTGTTGTGTTCCGAAGCTCATCGGGATGCACTACCTAAAGTCTTACACGCTGCCTACGTGCCAGAAGAGATCACAATGAATCAGCTTGAGACAGTAGTGTCTAATGTTAATACTAGCCATGGACTAGGTTTCACCAATGCTGATTTAACAACGAAAGGAAGTCACCACAACAAAGCTTTATACATCACCCTAAAGTGTAAAGGAGTTGTGCTCTCTCATGTTCTTGTTGACACTGGGTCCTCACTCAATGTCTTGCCGAAGAAAGCTATTGTCAAGCTCGAATATGATGGTATAGCTCTCCGACCAAGCAATCTAGTGGTCAAGGCTTTTGATGGCTCCAAGAGGTCTGTTCTTGGAGAGGTGGAGCTACCTGTGATAATCGGTCCACAGGTCTTTCAGACTACTTTCTATGTGATGGTCATACAGCCGGCCTACAGCTGTTTGTTGGGTCGACCATGGATTCACGCCGCTGGCGCAGTTACGTCGACCCTTCACCAGAAATGGAAATATGAGTGGGGAGGACAAATTATCACCATCTGTGGTGAAGAGGACATCTTTGTTAGCCATCTGGCTACGTATAATTACATTGAGATGGATGGTGAAATCCATGAAACTATGAGCCAGGGGTTCGAGGCTCTGAACATCAATGAGGTGACAACTGAAGTATTTGCTGCATCCCAGGAGGATAGGATGGGTACTTCAATTGTCTCCTATCAGCAAGCCTGGAAGGTTGTTGAAGATGGAAATTCCCAAGGTTAGGACAAGCTGCTGCCGGTGGAGAAGAAGGAAGACAGATTCGGTTTGGGTTACAGACCATTCCGACGAGATCAAGAAGAGGCTGCAAAAGAGCCCAAGTTCATCAGTGGGGGGATGCTCACCCTAGATGCTGTTAATAACCTAGAAGAAGAGACGGAAAGCGACCTCAACCTGGAGAACTGGATACGTCCAAGGATCCTGGGTCACCAAGTCCTTAACTGGTTTTCCCAGGAAATTATAAGGGTTACTCCTGCAGAGTAATTATTATTTCCTGCTTTTTTTTAGCATGCATCAAGTCCTACATCTTGCCCCAGGTGTCAGGACTCATTTTGTAATAGGGCCATATTGTAATTTTGTGCAAATGGATTATCAATGAATATCGGACATCTTTTGCAAACAAGTCTCTTTTTCGCTGACTGTCTTTTCATTTTTCACTTTTGTACAAAACAATAAAATGGCAATGTTTTCAAATAATAACTTCATTTTCACTTTTTCTAAACAAGATTAAAATTGATCACTAAAACGAACAAATCTCAACCCTTGCAGAGATTATCCTCCAGATTGCACCGACAACAAAACTGTTATGACCTTGTATAACTTTGACAATCCAATTAATCAAGCTGATGAAGGGGTTGAAGAAGACTATGAGTTACCTGAAGAGTTAGCCAGGTTGTTGAGGCAAGAAGAGAAAGTGGTCATTCCTCATCAGGAGGAGGTTGAAATAGTTAATCTTAGTACCGAAGAGGATTTGAAAGAAGTGAAGATTGGGGCCAGTCTGCAGGCTTCAGTAAAAGAACAGCTCATTGACATGCTTCGAGAATATGTCGACATCTTTGCTTGGTCCTATAAGACATGCCAGGTCTAGATACGGATATTGTTATGCACATGCTGCCACTGAAAGAAGATTGCCCTCCAGTGAAGCAAAAGCTACGCCATACTCGTCCAGATACGGCCATGAAGATTAAGGAAGAAGTACAAAAACAGTGGGACGCCAGTTTCCTTGCTGTAACTAGTTACCCGCCATGGGTCGCTAATATTGTACCAGTGCCTAAGAAGGATGGAAAGGTGCGTATGTGTGTGGATTACCAGGACCTGAACAGAGCTAGCCCAAAGGATGACTTCCCATTACCTCACATTGATGTATTGGTCGACAACACAGCTCAGTTCTCGGTGTTTTCTTTCATGGATGGTTTTTCTGGGTATAATCAGATCAAAATGTCACCCGAAGACATGGAGAAAACAACCTTCATCACACCTTGGGGCACGTTTTGTTACAAGGTAATGCCTTTTGGACTGAAGAATGCTGGTGCCACTTATCAACGGGCCATGGTAATATTATTCCACGATATGATCCACAAAGAAATTGAATGCTACGTGGATGACATGATTGCCAAATCCCTTACTGAAGAAGACCGTCTGGTAAATTTGCTGAAGTTGTTCAAGCGTCTGAGAAAGTACCAGCTGAAGTTAAACCCCAACAAATGCACATTCGGGGTACGTTCTGGTAAGCTGATGGGATTTATCGTAAGTGAAAAGGGAATTGAGGTTGATCCCCACAAATTCAAAGCCATTCAGGAGATGCCTGCACCTTTGACTGAAAAAGAAGTTCGGGGGTTCTTAGATAGATTGAACTACATATCAAGGTTCATATCTCATCTCACTGCAACTTGTGAACCCTTGTTCAAACTATTAAGGAAGGAACAGACGGTCAGGTGGAACGAAGATTGTCAGAGGCTTTTGACAAGATCAAGGAGTACCTGCAAGAACCTCCAATTCTCATGCCTCCGATTGAAGGAAGACCTCTAATAATGTATCTGACAGTATTAGAAGGATCAATGGGGTGTGTGTTGGGCCAGCATGACGAGTCTGGTCGAAAAGAGTATGCAGTATACTACCTAAGCAAAACGTTTACAGACTGTGAACAACGTTATTCACTGCTCGAGAAAACTTGACGTGCTTTAGCGTGGGCTGCTCGCCGACTAAGGCAGTATATGTTGACTCACACTACCTTGTTGATCTCAAAAATGGACCCCGTCAAGTACATATTTGAGAAGCCAACACTTACCGGAAGGGTTGCAAGATGGCAAATGATTCTGACAGAGTATGACATTCAGTACACATCTCAAAAGGCCATCAAAGGCAGTGTATTGTCTGATTATTTTGCTCAGCAACCCATTGATGAATATCAGCCCATGAGATTTGACTTCCCTGATGAAGACATCATGTACCTAAAAGAAAAAGATCATGAATAGCCTATTCACACTGAAGGGCCTGACCCACAAGAAGAGTGGACAATGATGTTTGATGGGGCTGTCAGTATGAATGGACGTGGGATTGGTGCAGTGCTCATTACACCGAAAGGAGTTCATATGCCTTTCTCGGCAAAACTCACCTTTGCCTGCACTAACAACGAAGCAGAATACGAAGCATGTATCATGGGCCTTGAGGAAGCCATTGACCTCAGGATCAAGACATTGAATGTATTCGGAGATTCAGCTTTGGTAATCAATCAAACCAACGGCAAATGGTACACTCACCAAGAGCATTTGATTCCATACCGCGACTATACGAGAAGATTATTGACTTTCTTTACAACGGTCAAACTTAAGTACATCCCTCGAGATGAAAATCAGTTTGCAGATGCTCTAACTACCATTTCCTCCATGATCAAGGTTCAGACTGCCAATTATGTGCCTCGTATCTCAGTATCCAGACTGGACCGACCAACATACGTTTTCTCTATGGACATTGCTAAAGATGACAAGCCTTGGTTCCATGATATCAAAAGCTTCTTAGAGGATCAAACATACCCACCTGGGGCATCATCCAATGATAAGAAGACATTAAGAAGGTTGGCCGGTAGTTTCTTCCTTAATGTTGATGGTTCATTATACAAGCGAAACTTTGACATGGTGCTACTCAGATGTGTTGATAAGAAAGAAGCAGACTTGTTAATGCACAAGGTGCATGAAGGATCTTTCGGTACCCATGCAGGAGGACATGCAATGGGTAAGAAATTTTTAAGATCAGGTTACTAATGGATCACAATGGATGCAGACTGTTGTGCCTATGCCAGAAAGTTCCACAAATGCCAGATCTATGCAGACAAGGTGCATGTGCCTCCAAATCCATTGAACGTGATGTCTTCTCCTTGGCCCTTTTCCATGTGGGGCATTGACATGATTGGAAAGATCGAACCGACTACTTCAAATGGCCACAAATTCATCTTGGTAGCCATTGATTACTTCACAAAGTGGGTTGAAGCAGCTTCGTATACAAACGTCACCAGACAAGTGGTAGCTCGATTTCAGAAAAGGGATATCATCTGTCGATATGGAGTTCCCGAGCGAATCATTACTAATAATGGTTCCAATTTGAACAACAAGATGATGGCAGAGCTTTGCCGGGACTTCAAAATCCAACATCACAACTATTCTCCTTACAGGCCAAAGATGAATGGCGTTGTTGAGGCAGCTAATAAAAACATTAAGAAGATTGTGCAAAAGATGGTGGTTACATACCACGACTGGCACGAAATGCTACCATTTTTCTTGCATGGGTATCGAACCTCAATCAGAACGTCCACTGGGGCAACACCTTATCATCTTGTGTATGGTATGGAGGCAGTCCTACCTGTTGAAGTTGAGCTACCCTCCTTACGGGTACTGATGGATGTAAAGTTGAACGAAGCAGAATGGGTCCGATCTCGGTACAATCAACTGAATCTAATCGAAGAGAAGAGATTAGTTGCAATTTGTCATGGGCAGTTATATCAGAAAAGGATGAAGAAAGCCTTCGATCAGAAAGTCAGGCTTCGGGAATACCAAGTGGGAGATCTTGTGCTGAAAAGACTTCTTCCTCCTCATACAGACCACAGAGGCAAGTGGACTCCAAATTAGGATGGTCCATTCATAGTAAAGAAGGTTTTCTTTGGTGGAGCATTGATGCTCACTACTATGGATGGTGAAGATTTCTTATCCCTTGTAAATTTAGATGCAGTTAAAAAATACTTCGCATAAAATGACCCGCTGGACATAAAAACAGAATGTAAGTCCAGGCAAAAATAGGGCATCCCGGCGAGTCAAAAACAGAATAATAGACTCGGGCAAAAATAAGGGAAAATTAAAAAAAATGTGTACACCCGCTGAGTTGAAAATCCGCATTTGACAACTCAGGAAAAAATGGGTATCCCGGTGGATTGAAAACCCGAAAGGGCGATCCACGCAAAAAAAGGGAATAAGCGAACAACTGCATTCTGAATTTGTCTGTATCATTTACAACACGGAAAGCTTCGAAAGGATAAAGCATCGGTCAGAATCAACCTTCTTCAGAAAGCAAGATGAGAAGAATGTCAAGGTCATACAGGTCATAGCAAAGGAAGCTCATTGGAGCATCGTCAACATTGCCGACACTTTTACTTTTCTCAATTTATAGCAATCTCCTCATTCTAGGGAATTTGTTTCTTTGACTGTATTTGTCAATTCAGGGCACCCACATTAATAAAATCATAGTTTTCAGTCACACCTCGTTTTGTACATTTTTGTTTCGTTTGCAAAATGTCCAATATTCATGATACAGTACTTGCATAAAACGAATGAGCCATTTTATTAAAAGATTGCAGGAAATATATTACTGTCAGGAAAGCCTAACTCCTATGACGGAATCCGGTAAGGGATACCTCGGGATACTTGTGTGTTTCTTTTGTCTTAACAGATTGCAGGTATTCAATATGCAACATGGGGCATGTAAAGCATCGCATCCCCAACATGCTACTTCCCGGAAGTTACCTCCTCCCCAAGCAGGATCTCCCGAGCAGTATCTGAAATACCTTTCCCCAGCGAAGTTTCCAAAGCCTCCTCATCCCCAGCACAAGTCTACTCAACAGGAGCTTCCCCAGCCGAGATCCCCACCAAAGTGCCAGATTCCTTAGCAGGTGCAAAGAACTATCTCCCCACAGAGTTTCCGTCCTCTCCCCAGAAGAGCAATGCCTGAAACTCTTACACAACAAAGTGATGAAAGTGTCCCTCTCTCCAGCTGAGTTCTCCTTACGGGTAGATCGACCAATGATCTATTTCCCCAAGAAGAGCTCTCTTTGCAGTTAGATCTACCAATGATCTCTTCCCCAGCTGGGACGCCCCTCCAAGCAGATCAGCCAGAGATCTTCAACGGGATCTGAATCCCGAATCAGTTTCTTTTTTGCATAATTATAGCATTTGCATCATATTCACCAAATAAGCGTAGAATTTCGTTTAATACGGAGCATTACAGCAAAAATCAAACATTTGCATGATCACAAGCCAAGTTCGAGCCAGTCACCTACAATTACCATCATTATTCCATCAATATATAAAAACTCACATCCCCTGCAGATAAAAGCTAAAGCGTCCCCTTTGCACTCTCCAACACAAATTCCTGTCCATATTCATATATACCCTTTTCGACACTCGTCCGTGTCATCTTATCCCCCGCAGGTCGCCAGAATACCTTTTGCATTCTCAAATACAAATACCTATACGTACTCTTTTGACACTCGTCTGTGTCATTCTTCCCCCAGCATCATTGCTAAAACACCTTTTGTAAACAAATACTTGTTTATAACACACTCTTTTCGACACCCGTCTGTGTCATCCTATCCCCACAAAAAGCCGAAACATATCTTTTTCAAATGCCTGTTTATATAGTACATATTTGACACCCGTCCGTGTAATACATTCCCCAACAAATTAAACACTCGTTTGTATCTTGCTCATACATCATCAGCAAGTCTATACTCACTCACACTTATACAGAGGTCTTTGATACTCGTCCGTATCTTGAATATATCACTCCTCAACAGATTTGACAGTCGTCCGTGTTCTTTGTTAACCAGTTGGTACTCATCCGTACCATCGTCTCTGAACACGCGTCAGCGTTTGTTTCTACTGATACTCGTCCGTATCATGGTCCTAAGGATGCTCGTCTGCATCTTTAATCTATACACAACGTTAAACACTTATACCTTTTTATTCTTGCGCGTAAGCACTCGTCCGTGTTTACCAATCCTCAGCAAGTCACCAACAAAACAACTTCCTTCTATCCGACATTCGTCCTATGTCGTGATATTTTCGACAGCCGTACCCTACAAGGAGATCATCCTTCACCTCTTGATGATCGTCCCTCATCATTTTATCCGATGGCCGTCCCCATCGTTGATCTTGTTGACCGACATTCGTCCTATGTCGTGATAAACCCCGAGAGCAGTCGTACCCTGCTAGGAGATCGTCCTTCACCCCTTGATGATCTTCCTTCATCATGCTTATCCGATGGCCGTCCCCATCGTCGACCTTTTTTATCCGACATTCTTCCTATGTTGTGATAAAGAGCAGTCATCCCCTGCTAGGTGATCATCCTTCACCTTTGATGACCATCCCTCATCATTATTTCATTTATTCTTTAACCGATGGTCGTCCCCGTCGTTGTTTACTTTATTTTCCAAACCTGATGACCGTCCCCATCATTGCCTTTACTTTAATCCCCGAAGTGTCTTGTTTCCTCACCCGATGTTCGTCCCCGTCGTGGTCTCTTTTTTTCCCAGCTTGTCGGTCGTCCCCGTCATTGCTTAGCTTACCGCTTTATCCCCAACAGTCGTCCTCTGCTCGATGGTCGTCCTCCATCGTCTTCATTTGATACTCATACTTTACTACACTTTACAATTTATATCCCTTTTCTTTTTCTATCCAGCGAGTGCAAATTTTGGACTATCTTTGGTATTCAACCACAAGTTATCTTGTTTGTCTGATAAACCAGGTACTTACATCCTGCACAACTAACTCATGTTTGAATAGGGGCAGCTGTAAACACTCCAAATTTACCCTCACTCATATCACACCATGGCCTGTGATCTTTCATTTTTTCATAAGCATAAGCAACCACATCATATTGCATATTTGTTTCATCTGCATAGTTCAAGTTCATCTGCACTAGGGTTTGTGATCTGAGCAATCCAAGATTCCATCTGAGCCATCCCAAGGGCCTCAAAGCTTTCCAAGAGGGTCCATGTGTGTTCTATCATCATATTATTTCCCTCAAAGTTCATGGAAGTCAAGAGATCACAAGAACTAGCAAGGCATGGAAGCAGAGCTAGGGTTTTCACTACACAGATGACCAAAATTAGGGTTTTGGTTTCAGAGGCCTTAACTCCAAATGTTTGGGCCATTCTTGTTTCAAATGTTCTTAAGATGTCATAAGGATCATGTGTACCAAGTTTGATGATGAAATTCATTGTGGAAGTCATTTGTTCACTGGGTAAGTTCTTGAGCAAGTTAAGTCAAAATTAGGGCATCTGAGGCCCCCAACAAGTTAATTCAAAATTATGATATTTATTTGGTCTTAGAAGAGGTTGGAAGTTCACAAGATTGAAGAAGTTTGAGCCATTTGCAAACTTGCCAAAAATGGAAATGACTTGTAATTGAAACTTTCCATTTTGGGAAAGTTTTTCAACCTCCTCTTTCTTGATCAAAAATGCTTCAAATGAAAAATTCTTGGTCATGAAAGTTGTAGATTAGGTCTTTCCCTTTTCAAAAAGTACAAGAACATATCTTGATTCATCCTAGAACTCAAGGTATGGCCTTTCAAAGTTGGCAAAAATCCTTAACTTTCAAGTTTCATGTCAAAGAGGGATTTTGCAAATTGCCATATTCAAGCATTCTAATAACTTCTAATAGGCACAAATACTTCACAATATGTCAAACAAACTTTAAAAGATCATAATTGGCCCATGGTTAGAGGCATTTCATGGCTTGTGATCCAAGAAACATCAAAGTTGGAATTTTGAAAAACATATAATATCTCTTCATCCACTTGTGCCAGCACATCAAAACCATTTCCATGGCTCTCCACAAAGTCAGCTGAGGCCAGACACCCCAAGAAATCAGGCCTGCACCATGCCCATACCTCAAAGTACAAAATCTTGACTTTTTGCAAAAGCTCCCATACCAATCAAGCTGAGCCACAACAACTTTCTGAACCAATCACAATTGTTTATACTAACCTCAAGCAATCCAAAACACAACACACACAAGCCTGAATCTTCCCCACACTCAGAATTCACAAAATCATCAAAAAACTTCCTCTCTTCGAATCTGAAAAACCAGCCAACAAAAATCACAAACTCTTCCACTAATCAACTCAGCATCACCCCAGGATCATTTCCCACCCATCACCATAGCTTAAAACACAGCCAAACACAAATACGATTTCTGGTGCAGCAGAGTCAAAACCTTCAAACCAGCCATCATAAACTTGTTCTAAGCTTCACATCATTCTCAGAGGGTTCATTGAAGTTGATTTGCACAAAGGAGGAGGCCAGAAAGCTCAAAACTGCAAAGTTTCATCTCAGGTATACCTCAAGAACCTTTTTTCCAGAAGCTCTATTTTAAGTTCTTAAATGATTCTATGTGTTCCCCTGAGCATGCTAATATGATTATTTTTGAAAATGGTTGAGAAACCAGGATGTATGCTTGCTCTGAAATGTTTGACCTAAAAATATTTTTCTTCGATTCACCACTTTGATGCATGATAAATGATTTTCATGGCCTGAATCTTGTTTAAAAGGGTTTGAGGATTGTTTCTGGAGAGTTTGGGGGTCTGGGGTAGCCTAGGGAAGAAGTTGGGTGAGATGCTCGCCGGAGAAGATGACCGGAATATTGTTCCGGTCACCTGAAAGTCATTTGCCCTAATCTGCATAATTAGCTAAGTTTGAATGTAGGCCCTTGGATGTTGTGGTTCCCGCGTGAGTGAGTGGTCAGGATTGCTTCATTAACCCTAATTCTCATTTAATTAGTTTAATTAGGATTAATTAAATTAATTAAGTCAGGACAAATTCCAGCCTTAGGATCACGCGCCAGTCAACCATCACCCTCTGAGTTTGAATCTCAGCCTTAGGATCAGTTGACCTTTCCTTTTATTTCATTTAATTTCATTTTCTTGTTATTTCTTTTGCATAATTTATTTAAAATAGTTAAAAAAACTTCAAAATAATATTTCCTTTTTCATTTTGGTTTTAATTAATTTTCTCAACCTGAAAATGATTTTTATTTTATTTTTTGCATTAAAAAAGCATTTTTAAAATATTTAAATGTTATTTTTAATTAATTAAAGTCTTTTAATTAATTAAAAATACATTTAGGTTTCTAAAAATCACAAAAAAAAATCATGAATCATCCCATTGCATTTAGAAACATTTTCAAACCCTTCACACAAATTTCTTTTTAGGGTTGATCATAGTTTGTGAATTTTCTTTGAATTAAGGGTCATTAAATTTCATTTTATTGAACCCTAAGTTGGAAAAATCATTTCTGCCTAACCAAGAAGAGTTTGAAGATGATTCTTTTTGCATTGTGTTGCATATTGCATGTAGTTTATAGGTCATTTATCTCATAAATTTATCTTGCATTTTCAATTTGATTTGCATTTTTCCCTTTAAACCACCCAAAAAACCCTAGAAACTTAGGAAAATCATAACTTTTGATAGGTTAGGCTTCTGACCTTCTCCTTTGGGGTGTGACCTAGTATGGGATTAGTTTTTTTTTTAGTGTGATTTCAAATTTTTATCATGTCATACGCTTCTGTTTTGTTCATTTTCATCTTGCTTGTCCATATAACCCTAATTTTATGTGTTCATTTGCATTCATCTTGCATATGCATCCTTACATGAACTTTCCATGACATTTCTTGCATTCATATGTCATCTTAGACATCTTATGACATGTTAGAATCATGCCTTATCATTTCTTCATTCATTTTCCATGATTTGCATTCATTTTATTTCATTAACTTTCATGTGTTTTCAAATTTCAAAGCATGCTTACATGACATCTCATTCTTGTATGATCATACATATGCACTTTGTTTGCCTTTGCATCATCTCACATGACATAAAAATTGCATAAATACTTCTAACTTTGGTCATTTCATCTCATATCATCTCATTTCATTTCATTTCCTTATGCCTTGTACTTTATCCATTCATGCTAACATTTTCAGGTGGTAAGTTACGTTGAGAAGTGGATTTGCCTTCACTTCTCATTTCTCTTTATCTCTTTCATTTGCATTTTGCTTTTATTTTAAGTGAACTTGTTCACTTGTGTTCCATTTCCCTCACTTTGTTTCTTTAAGTTACTTATCTTCTTCAATGAAGTAAGTAACTTATTCTTAAGCTTAATCCTCCTTTCATCTGCTTCTTCCATTGGTGGCTTCCTTGAAGATCTTTCTCAAGCCTTACAAACCATAGGAACATCCAATCATGACAATAATTAGGGTTGTGATTAGTCCCCCTTAGCTTTTACCTTTGAGTCTCCTTGAGTCTCTCTTATCATCTTCATAATCAGAGACTAAACTCTTAAAGTGTTAGGACTTTGGAATTAAGGTTATGCTTGTATCCTTCTATTAGGATGGAGTGTATAACTTTTATCCTAAGTGTTAAACCTTTAATTTGTTTAAACCTCTTAATCAAATCATCTTAATAATCACCAAGACTTCATCTTATAACTTGGGCCTTACATTAGGGTTCTAATTCTTCCTTTGTGGTTAAGAAGGACTAACCCTAGTGTTTAATGGACAAGTCCCTCTCAAGTTGTCTTACAAACATAAAACTCATTTCTTAATCTCATCCCTTAATTAAAATCCACTTAATAAAGGCTTGTTATATAATGAATTTAATCCCTAACCATGGATTAATTTGAGGTATCTTCCTCAGCTTAAGTGTTCTCATCTATTATCCTTCTATTAGGATGGTGTAATGAGTTCATTGATCTGTGATTAGAGATTAAACTCATTACTTAACACTAAACAAAAACACAAAACACCTAAATAATCACAAGTAGGTTAATGATCTTAATCCTACATCATCATGGAAATTAAGTTGAGATGTTTATCTCATACTTGAGTATTCTCATTATCCCTAATCAAAGGGAGGATATAATGAGCTTACAAGCCCTTGATTTAGGCTTAAGCTCATTAACTTATGCAAAACACCAAAAACAATAACAAAACTGAAAACACAAAAGTAAACAATAATCGTCTCTTTCGGGATTCTTTTCTCATCATCCTCATTCATAAGAGAGAACTTGCTTCTTCCGTCTAATGCAAGACAATTAGAACTCGAGCCAGACGAGTCATACACTTGAGCATAGGCAAGCAAACACTTCATAGTCAATTTATCTTTCAGTCTCTTTGAGTCGATCTACGGTGTTCTGACTTCCACATTGCACGAAAGGATATGTAGGCATAACTTAACAGTTATCGAACAAAAGTCTCTGTGTCTTTCCCCTCTTTTAGCATTCTCCTTTAAGCCTCAGTTCCTGAGCAATTCACCTTTTTGCACTGAAACTTGTACATTCATTCTTAGCTTTTGCACACAAATAGCACATACACTACCCCTTTAAAAACAATCTTGTAAGCATAGATCCCTTCGAGTACGACGGACAATCTGGGTGTTAATATTTTCCCAGGTTATAACCAACCCCCTTTCTCAGTTTCTCTGGTTCGCAACCGTCTTATCCATCTTTTTTCTAGGTTTATGAAGCATTACGTTTCCTTCGGGATAAAAATGCCTAGCTGGCGACTCTATCCATCTTCCCTTCATTTTCTCTTTTTACTGACCGTTCGCGCTTATACCGGGATGCAAATATTCGGGAGCGATAGAGAGTGAGGCGAGTTGATCCATGGTTCTATTTTTCATTTCCATGTAGTTTCTGACTAAGCCCTAACCAGATGTCACCAGAGAAGGTGATTGGAATCCCTCTCCGGTGACCTGAACAGTGTGCCCTAATTTCCCTCAACTTTAAGTCACGTCCATTGATCTCAGTTCCATCCAACGCACACAAACGCGCTAACACATTAATGACCACTTGCATCTCAACTTTCTTTTTGTACCCCCATCGTGTGTGTGTGTTAGGCCTAATATAGTTCATTTTATTGATATTTCCATCCCCCAGGCCCAATCCATTATTTCCTTGAATTTTTTTTATTTTCTTTTATTCTCATTTCATTACATTTTCGTTTCCAATTATTAAAAATACCAAAACACCTCTAAAAATCCCAAATTAATTCACCCATGATCTTTGATATTTTCTTTAATTTTCTATAATTATTGTTTTCACTTTTGTCCATTTTTAAGGCAGAATTAATTTCCCATTTAATTTTCTTCTCGTTTTCTTCATTTCTGACCAATCCAGTTGTCCATTTTATTTCTTCTAATTCATAATTGATAAATTGTTCATTCTTGTTGTATTATTCAGGGGACTCCCCAAGACTCCCAAAAATATTTTTGTTTTGATTTTTAGGTCATTGTGAGTCATGTTTTGGTCCCATCCTTTCACATGGGTGCACATAAACCCTAATCTCATTCCATACCTCATTTGACCATTCAAAAATAAGATTTTTTGTGAGATTTTTTGGACATAAGTCACCTTCTAAACTCTGTATTGGATTGTCAAGTTTCATAATGTTTTATGATGATTCAATATTTTTCTAAGTTGTTTAGGTCATAAGTCACATTTTTTATCCTTTCATTCACGTCCTTTGATCCAATTAGAATAAGGCATTTATTCCATTGCCATGAGGTCTTAATTTTGAGTCTTATAGGTCCTATGGGATGTCTTCAAGTGCTGAGTACCCTCATTATGTTTTCACCTTTGATGTTTTAGGGTTTCTTGAGTCATAAGTCATGCATGCTTCATTTTGACCTAATTTCATTTCTCCTTCCATCTTAGCCATCTCAAATTGCATTTGTACATAAGTTAGCCTCGTAATATCTTTGTTTTGTGTCTCATAAATTTATTTTGATCATCTCCATATGCTTACCTCAAGTTTATACCCCTTTGCATTCTTTTGAACCTCATTTGTCACCTAGAGGTCCTTAAAACCCTAATTTGTGACATTTAGCCTTAAGACAATTCTTACCACTTAATTTGTGAGCATTTTGTGAGTCTAACTTTCATTCTAACTTTTCATCAATCCCCTGGTTTTTGTATGGGGAGTTCAAGCTTCCTTGGTCATTTTTTATTTTTATTTCTAAGTCATTTGTTTCACTTTGAGAACCATGTTTCCATGTGCATTCTTTCATCTTTCCATCTCATGTTTGAATCTCCTTAACTTGAATCTCTTATTTCTCATATGATCTAACCTCATCCTTCACTTTCATTTAGTGTTAATTTCTGGACTTTGCACTCACTTTTGTTTTTAGGAGTTTTTAATATGTTAAAGCAACTAGGTTCCCCTTTTAACTTCATCCTTAGGCTTCATTAGGGTTTGACAACACTTTAGGGTATAATTTGAGTTTGTTCATTCTTAGGGCTCTAGATTACCTTAGAGTGAATTAGCTACTGAATTTTGAATTGTGTTACCTTATAAGATACCTTAGACTTAGGTATTAGCCTTAGAAGTTCACTAACACCTTTCTTAAGCTAGTGTGAGTTGTTTATTGAATTTTGTCATGTTATAATTGTTCAAATTACTTCATCATGCTAACATTTATTTTGTAGGGGGGAAGATGAGGTAATGATTACTTAATTCCTTTATTTTATACATTATAATTGTGTTTTTCTTAGCACTTGGTATTTTGTTCATAGGCTTCCCTTTTGATCCTTTAGATTCAACTTAACTTCCTTAGGAAGTAAGTTGAACTCTAACTTGCTTTTCTTTTCCTTAGGATTAGAATACGTCATAAACCATAGGATCACCTTGTACATAATAAGATAACTTAGGGTTGTGTCTTAGTCCCCCATTAGCTTTGACCTTTTGCCTCTTGATTCTTCTTTTCTCATCTTCAAACAAAATCAAAAAGACTTAATAAAGACATGAAGGAATCTCTTGTGTATAGCCTTATTCCACGGGGCACTTACATTCATTCCATCTTGGAATAGTGTGAGCTTGTCTAGCGTGATGTACAAGTCTGATCAAGAGGTTATTTCACAAAGAAAATCTAAAAGATACTTCTTCACAAAGTTACAAAAACATCTAATAAATTCAACAAGCTAGTGAACTTAGACCATAATCCTTGGAAACAAGTCTTGGATAAATTATCCTTGCTTGGTGTGCTTGTTTTACTATTCAATCTTGGAATGTAATAGCAAGTACACATTCCATGGAAAAGAGTTTTAATTCACCTCTTTATGCCAAATTCATACAAAACACTTCTCATAAATGGAAAACAATAAACGACTTTCCCGCGGGAACTCTCTTTTCTCACCTCATTCACTCTAAAACGCGAACTTGCGATGACTTGTCTCACATGCAAGACGGTAAACACACTCGTACCAGATGAGCCTGCAACACCTGAGCATAGACATATACAGTTCCATCTATAAAAAACACAAACAAATAGTTCCCGCCTTAGTTAGGCGAACTACGTCGACTCTGATCCTCATTTTCCCAATGAGGTACGTAGGCAGTGGGGTAGGGCCCATTCAAGAACATTCTTTATTTTCCCTACATTTCCCTCTTCTTTTTGTTCTCTTTTTCCGGTTCCCTTTTCCAGTTCCCTTCCTCATTTCCAGTTCTAGTTAGCAGTT
The DNA here is from genome assembly GCA_963966055.1 of Lathyrus aphaca. NCBI lineage: Eukaryota > Viridiplantae > Streptophyta > Magnoliopsida > Fabales > Fabaceae > Lathyrus > Lathyrus aphaca. The sequence continues at coordinate 472,603,148 of OZ014520.1, read as the reverse complement.
CATTTATTCAGCAACATCTTATTTCTCACCCTTTGAAACAGACAAACAAGCGTGGATCTCGGGAGCGACACATCCACATTCATCGTCAATTATCATTTTATTCATTCATCTAACATCTTCCTCTAAGTCATGTCATCATACCTCATAGGCTCGTAAAACAACTCAAATTATCATACATCATTTTATCACAAATTTCTACGCATATAACCTCTAAACGCTACATAAGCTTCGCTAAAACATAATAACATCTTATAGCAACAAGGCACATTAATTAATTAATTTTTCAGAATTAAAATAATATTACAAAACATCTCAGGTCTCGCAAACTAAGCTAACCCCCTAGCTAAGCGACCAACTCTCGGGTTTGAGAGTTCCAAAATATTCAGTCGCTCGTTAGCGAGTTATAGCTCGCTAAGCGAGCATCATGATTCTGCGAGAAAACCCTGCAATTTCTGACCACTTCATCTGCGACAAAATCCTCAAAACACAGTTTTTAACAGCAGAAAAACAGAAAATCATAAACACAATCATCATCCATCATGTCACCATCAAACAAATCATATAATCATCATGGTTTATCATCAATTCATCAAAATTTATCCTCATACATCAATTTTTTCAACAAAAAGCCCATAGCCCTAAAATCCTACCTCAAAACCCCAATTCGTCTTTCTACATTACTAATACTGAATAGAATTACTCCCAATACCTTAGGTTCCGTGATTTCTTTCAATAACTTCTCGCAAAACCCCCAAGCCTTCCAACTCTAGTTTTCTTCAAAGCTCTCTTTCTCTTCTCCCAAAAGTATGATCATTCAAAATGATTGTACAATCCAACTTTACTCTCTTAGCCAATCTTGCCTGTAGGACCTCATTAGTCTTTTCCTATTTTACCCTCACTTAGCCTTTACCAAAATACCATACTATCCTTGTCCTCTAACTCTTCTTATTTAAATTAATTTCTCTATATTAGTTAAATAAATCCACTATACTTAATATCCTAATATTATTAAAATATTAAGTCACACTCATGCCCCACAAAACATCAAATCCTCAATAATTCACCAAAAATTCACAACAAACACGTCAATTAAATCAAAATCAACTTTGGGGTGTTACAACTCTCCCCCACTTAAGAATTTCCGTCCTCGAAAATGTACCTGAAGAAAACATCATCATATACGATTCCTTCATCTGATCTTAAAGTTCCCAAGTCCAACTATCACCAACTGGTCCACCCCACAATACCTTCACCAAGGTAATCTCTTTACATCTTAATCGCTTCATCTCCCTACCATCTATCTGTACTAGAAAAACTTCCACAATTAAGTTATCTCTTACTCAGACATCATCCATCTAAATCACATGCGACGGATCTGAAATGTACTTCCTCAGTTGTGACACATGAAACACATCATGTAAATTCGCAAGCGACGGTGGTAATGCAGTCTGATATGTTACCTCTCTGGCCCTTTGCGAAATATGATACAGTCCAATGAAATGCGGAGTGAGCTTTTTGGACTTCAAAGCTCGCCTGACACCAGTCACTAGAGTAACCCTCAAGAATACGTGATCTCCACTTGAAATTCAAGTTCCTTCCTCCTCTTATCATGATAAATCTTCTGACGAATTTATGAAGTCTTCATTCTTTCTTGAATCATCTTAATCTTTTTTGTCGTCTCCTGCACAATATCGGGTCCGAGTACAACACTCTCACCAGATTCATACCAACACAATAGAGTCCTACACCGCCTCCCATACAATGCTTTATACGGAGCCATACCAATGTTCGCATGAAAACTATTGTTATAAGTAAACTCAACCAACTGCAAATGACTATCCCACGCCCCTCCATGATCCAACACACACGTCCTCAGCAAATCCTCTAAAGATTGGATATTTCATTCTGTCTGACCGTCCGTCTGTGGATGATAAGCAAAACTCATCCTCAACTTAGTTCCCAAAGAATCTTGTAGACTCTTCCAAAATCACGATGTAAACCGCGGATCTCTATCCGACACAATATTCAAAGGTATCCCATGCAACTTCATAATCTCATAAATATACATCTCTGCTAGCTTCGACATGGAGTGATTAATCTTCATCAGTAAGAAATATGTCGACTTAGTTAATCGATCAATAATCACCCAAATGGAATCGTTCCCCTTCACCGTCTTCGACAAACCTGTCATGAAATCTATAGAAATTATATCCCACTTCCATTCCGAAATAACATCTCTCTTTATACCTGGCCACTAAAAAAATTTATGCAAGTCATGATACATCTTTGTAGCACCAGAATGAATACTCAACCTGCTTCGATGTCCTTCTTCTAGAAAACTCTTCTTCAACTATGGAATGTCAGGAACACACACTCGATCTTGAAACCTCATCATACTATTCTCATATATCTAGAATTCTCCTTCATTACCTTGGTTAATCAAAGTCATTTGATCAACCAACTTCAAATCTGACCGTTGTCCTATTCGGATATCTTCCACAATGTCATTAGTCAATTTCAACATACCCAGTTTCACACTCTTAGAGGTAGTCTCACACAACAAACTCATGTCTCTGAATTGTTCAATCATTTCAAGTTCTTTCACCATCAACATAGACATAATGAAGGTCTTCCTACTCAAGGCATCATCAACCACGTTGGCCTTACCATGGTGGTAACTCAAATCAAAATCAAAATCTTTCAACATCTCTAACCATCTTTTCTGCCTCGTGTTTAGTTCCTTCTGATCAAACAAGTATTCAAACTCTTATGATCGCAGAACACCTCAAATCTCGACCCAAAAAGATAGTGTCTCCAAATCTTCAGCACGAATACCACGGCTGCCAAATCTAAATCATGGGTAGGATAGTTCCTCTCGTGAACATGTAGTTGTCTAGAAACATAGGAAACTAATTAACCATTATGCATCAACTCCACCAAGACCAATCTTCGAAGCGTCATAGTATACCACAAATGATTCATTCGGATAAGGAAAAGTCAAGACTAGAGCAGTCATCAACCTCTTCTTTAATTCAACAAAACTCTTTTTGCACGCAACACCCCACACATAAGCCCGACCCTTGCGAGTCAATTGAGTCTGAGGCAATTCCAACTCAGAAAAGCCTTCTATAAACTTTCGGTAATAACCAGCCAAACCCAGAAAACTTCTGACCTTAGTAGCAGACTTTGGAGTATCCTACTTTAATACAACATCAATCTTCGAAATATCTATTGCAATTTCACCACTAGAAATTACGTGTCCAAGGAAACTCACTTCCTTCGACCAGAACTCGCATTTTGACAACTTAGCATATAGCTTATTCTCTCTCAACAATTATAATACAATCCTCAGATGCCCCACATGTTCTTCTTCTGACTTTGAATAACTTATGATGTCATCAATAAAAACCACCACGAATATTTACAAATACTCATGAAAGATTCGATTCATATACTCCATGAATACACCAAGTGCATTGGATACACCAAAAGGCATCATCGTGTATTCATAGTGATCATACCTCGTTCTAAAAGTTGTCTTCGGAGTATCATCTGCCTTAACTCAGATTTTTGATAACCCAACCTCAAATCAATCTTACTAAACATGCAAGCTCCTACCAACCGATCCATCAAATCATCAATCCTCGGAAATGGATATTTATTCTTAATATTCACCTTATTCAATTGTTGATAGTCGACATAAAACCTCATGCTACCATCCTTTTTCTTAACCAATAACACTGTAGCACCCCACGGAGAAACACTTGGATGGAGAAATTTCTTCTTAAGAAGATCCTCAAGTTGTTTCTTCAATTCACTCAATTCAGAAGCTGACATACGATAGGGACCCATCAACACTGGACTAGTACCTTGTACCAAATCCACTGCAAACTCTACTTCACGCTCTGGAGGCAAATCACTAATGTCATCTGGAAACACATCAAGAAAGTCACGGACAACAGGTAATTCAACACTCACATGTTCACGGTCAACCTGTAATGCCGCAAACAATGCAAACATCTGAGCTTCATCTTCTAGTAGTTCATCAACTTGCTTCGCGGATAGAAACATCAACTCCCCACAATCACCAAACTCTGGAAACTCCACCATCTTTGCATAACAATTAATATGCACAAAGTTGAACTCAACCAGTTCATACCAAGCACAACATCCATATGGCGTAAGGGTAAACACACCAAATCCATCAGGAAATCCTTACCATAAATGGTCAGAGGACGTTTCAAACACACACGGTTAGTCGTAACTGAATCGTCAGCGGGCATCTCTATCGACATATTACCATTCATAACAGTCAAAGGTAAATTCAACCCGGTCGCACACTTAAGTGAAATAAATGAGTGAGTAGCACCAGTATCAATTATAGCAACCAACTCGATATCATTAATAAAACAAGTACCTCGAATTAAGTTATCCTTCTTCTGAGCTTCTGAGCCACTCAAAGTGAACACTCTGCCAGTAGACTAAGCAACAGTAGCAGTCTTCTTCGGTTTCTGACACTAAGTATTGATGTGTCCTTATTCTCCACAATTGAAACAAATTGGTCCTGCATTTGGACACTTATCCTTCATATGACCCCTCTTACCACATTTTTAACATATAATCACTATATTAGTGCATACGTCAGACTTGTGACCCGCTTCTCCACACTTATCGCACTTGAGAGGAGTGGAACCCACTCCCCCACTTAGATTCTTTCCATTCGTAACCTTCGACTTCCTTTTGTCAGTTGGAGTCACATAAGGTTTTCCTCGAAACTAGCCCTTATCTTTCTTCTCACTCACCTCCTTATAATGAGCAGATCGAACTCGGCTATCCTCATCATAGATTTTACTCTTGTCCACTAATTCAGCATACCTGCAGATCTGCTGACACCCAATCCCCTACTTGATCTCTGGTCTCAGCCCATTCTCAAACTTTAGGCACCTGGACAACTCGGCATCATCACGGTTGTAGTGAGGACAAAACTTCACTATCCTCTCAAACTTGGCAACATACTCGGCCACTGTCATGTTTCCCTACTTCAGCTCTAAGAACTCAACCTCTTTCTTGCCACGAGCTTCTTAAGGAAAGTACTTACTCATAAATTGCCTCCTAAACACATTCCAAGTTATTGCAGCCCCAACTCCTTCTAATCTATGACGGGTATTATCCCACCAATCCTCAGTCTCCTCATCCAGCATGTGGGTGACAAACTACACCTTCTGAGCATCGAAGCACGCCATAGTCCTAAAAATATTCTCAATTTCCTTAAGCCACTTATGTGCGTTCTCCGATTCATGGGTACCCTCAAACTTTGCGGATTATTCCTCTGAAATACCCCAAGGCATGAAACTCATATCGAACATTGTTTTGCGTCGTAGCCTGAGCAAGTGCAGCTACCGCATCCGCAAGAGCAAGATTCGTAGCCATTCTACAAATCACTAACAACATCAGAAGAACAACTCAACCTCAATACACTCATACGCAATAACCGACACGAATAACAACAACACGATTGGACATACCGACCTGCTCTAATATCACTAATGTAACATTTTTTCTACCCCATTACAAATATAAAACAATTTAATCAAATAATCAGAATTCCCTCATGAAAGGGCATCACATTTCTCATAACACAAACATCACAAACATCATATTAGTCATGGCCCATAACATGGGTTATAAAATCATGAACATCAAAACTATTTTCAACAATTACGCAGCGGAAAAACAAACCATCACATTTCTTGTCTTTAATTTAAAAGAAAATTTCATAAGTTAATCCAAAACATCATTAAGTCTCGAATCTTCTAACACCACAATTCAATCAATTAAACAACATAAACTCGTAGTTCTCAAGCGATCCCATCCCGATGTTTCTGGACAAAGAGCAGGACTCCACAACTAACTAAACAAAACAACGTTATACTAACTTCGAACTAAACCACACAACGAGCTAACATTGAGTATCTGCAAGATGGCATAATAGACCATCGTAAAAGGCATGCATAGTGAGTAAATTCACATTCAATAAAGTAATTTAAAAATGAGAATTCATAAAACATAGGCTTCAAATCAAATTCAATCATCACTAGACTCATTTACATACGACGTCAAATACATCACATCATCACACAAACTCAATGCAAATCATGCTATGTCATTTAGAATGAAATGCAACTTCTTATTATGCATGTGGTACCGAAACATCCTCATGGATGGACACTGGGCCATCAACCCTCCATAAGGGAGCACATCATAACATCACATCACTTCAATCCGCGTAATGGGATTGAAACTACCAATGAAACAAAAGTCCCCTCATAATTATTCCATGAATGCAAGACACAATATAACACACCTCATCAAATCATCATAAGCATTGCATCCGCATTCATCGTCAATCAAAATATTATTCACTCATCTAACATCTTCCTCTAAGTCATGTCATCATACCTCAAAGGCTCATAAAACAACTCAAATCATCATACATCATTTTATCACAAATTTCTACGCATATAACCTTTAAACGCTACATAAGCTTCGCTAAAACATAATAACATCTTATAGAAACAAGGCACATCAATGAATTAATTTTTCAGAATTAAAATAATTTTTCTAAACATGTTAGGTCTCGCTAAGAGAGCTAACTCCCTCGCTAAGAGACCAACTCTCGGGTTTGAGAGTTCCAAAATATTCAATCGCTTGCTAAGCGAGCATCGCGATTCTGCGAGAAAACCCTGTGATTGCAGACCACTTCATTTGTGACAAAACCCTCAAAAACACAGTTTTTAACAGCAGAAAAAATAGAAAATCATAATCACAATCATCATCCATCATGGAACCATCAAACACAACATATATTCATCATGGTTTATCATAAATTCATCAAAATTTATCCTCATACATCAATTTTTTTCAACAAAAACCCCATAGCCCTAAAATCCTCCCTCAAAACCTCAATTCCTCTTTCTACATTACTAATACCGAATAGAATTACTCCACATACCTTAGGTTCCATGAATTCTTTTGATAACTTCTCGCAAAACCCCTAAGCCTTCCAACTCTAGTTTTCTTCAGAGCTCTCCTTCTCTTCTCCCAAAAGTATGATCGTTCCAAATGATCGTACAATCCAACTTTATTCTCTTAGTAAATCTTTCCCCTAGGACCTCATTAGTCTTTTCCTATTTTATCCTCACTTAGCCTTTACCAAAAGACCATACTATCCTTGTCCTCTAACTCTTCTTATTTAAATTAATTTCTCCCTATTAGTTAAATAAACCCACTACACTTAATATCCTAATATTATTAAAATATTAAGTCACACTCATGCCCCCACAAAACATCAAATCCTCAATAATTCACCAAACATTCACAACAAATACATCAATTAAATCAAAATCAGCTTTGGGGTATTACACATATAGCATGGTCCCACTGGGCGTGCAAATTTGTTTACCTTGAAAAATGGAAAACAACCGATGATCTTCCAAATCTAACTTTGGTGACTAACAGAATCAATCACATTGATCCTAGTAAATGTGCTATAAGTTCTTTTGTTTAATATCTAGTAAAATATAAAAAACACTTTGACAGTGTTCATGAAAAACTATCTAAATTTTAAATGTAAAAATGTAAAGGAAATGATGACTCAAAAATGTTTAAAGTTGGAAGCAATAAAGAAAAACAATTAAATGAAAGCAATGGAATTGCATGAAAGATAACTTGCGTGAAAAGTAAAGAAAGAAAGATAAACTCTTGAATGAAAAGGCGTGGTGTTTACATCACGTACATTCTCACACAACTCCTTTCTCTACACTTGTACTTTGAGTAAATTTGAAAAATTGTACAAATTGATTTTCACACACCGAATCCTATTGTTAAGATTCATATTTATAATAAGCTAACTAACTACCATTAACGGCCTAATCACTAAAATCACAACAAGTGTCACCTTGCATGTCTTTGACTCTTGGATGTGCGCCACTTGTCTCTTTAGGAATGGATAAGAAACAAACTTTCCCTCCTAAATTTGAATTCAAATCTTTGCGCGTTGAATGCTTTCAGAAGCATCTATCGAAAAACATTTCCTAACACTTATAATTATTTCTAAGTGCATAAATTATCTTTCCCTAACGCCGAGCATGTCTTCGACCTAAACTCTCAGCATAGCTTCAGTCGAAGCCCCTTTTTTAATCTTCTTAAAGAACAAAATCCTTATATTACTTCTCTTTAAAAAATAATATGACCTTTAAAATTAGGAGCTAACAGATGCATAATGGCATGCTCACGAATTTGGGGAAAGTTTGTATCGGCGGAGGAAATGTTATGTGCCCGTGGTACCTCGATGTTGAGGAGGATGTCCTTCATGTGCTCCGGGACTTCCCTCATCTTATGGCATTATGGGCATCAACAATTCATACTAACTTTAGATTTGTGTTTTTTGCAGGAGATTTAAGAAGTTGGATTTCTTATCATTTATCCCACAAGTTTGGATGGCAGAGCAATAAGGACTGGACTCATTTTTGGAAAACAGCATGCCACAATATTTGGAATTGGAACAATAAGAAGATTTATGAAGAAACATTCTCAAGACCTCCTAATATGGAGAACCACATTAACATGCTTTTCCAATACTACAATCAAGCTAATGCAACTCTTGGAGGCAACTGTGATCATAGGCGGGAGGTAGCTTTAATCAAGTGGGAGGCTCCTGCTATAGGGAAAGTTAAAATTAATACTATTAGAGCTACAAACATACACGGGAAAGTCGGGTGTGTAGGTATTATTAGAGGAGATCAAGGATAATGGATCTACGGATTCTCCAAATCCATTGGGAATTACGATGGCTATACTTCAGAGTTGTAGGGTATCTATGAAGGTTTGAAAATGGTAACCGACATGGGATTCTTTCATATTGAAGTTAACGTTGATGTCCGACAAGTAGTCATTGATATTACAACTAATAAAGCAACAAGGGCTACAAGCAAGAACCTATTCCATTTAATTAGAGATTACTTGAAAAAAAATAAGGAGATTATTATTTCTCATGTTTACCGAGAAGCTAACACGTGTGCTGATGCTTTGGCTCAGTTTGGGTTATCCCTTATGCATTAGACATCTTTGTTTAGTGAGTGTCCTTCCTTTATTACTCTATTGTTAGATCAGGATTTGTCTGGTTTAACAATTTCGCACCACGTGGCGGTGTAGTATTTTCTCTCTTCCATTGGATTTTTTCCCTCCCCATTATAAAAATATATATAATCTTCAAACATTTAAAACTCATTTGTGTTCAACATCCATCCCTCTCTTCACCTATATAGCATCTCATCATCAATCACCAAATTGTGTTTTTCCGATCGCACATTCTCTTTATCTCCCATTTTATAGATTTAAAATCTTAGTCATTGAAATTCAATTTTCTAAATCAAAACACCTAAATAAAACATAAAATCAAAAATAAAATCAAAAGAGAGAAATACAATTGGAAGTACTTGAGTTATTAGGAAGTTTTATTACTTTCATAATCTCAAAGTGCTACACATATATAAACCCAAATATTAAATCAAAAGAGAGAAATACAACTGGATGTACATGAGTTGTCAGAGATGATGGATTTCAAATAAAACTTGTAACTTACCTTAAGTGTTGAAGAAGAGCAGAAAAGATATTATAAACTTTGTTGAAGAATGACCAACCTAACAATCAAACAACACATTGAAGTAGAAAATTAAAATGAAGAAGGGGGTGGATTTGGTTAATAAATCTGAGTCTATAAAGATTTCAATTGTAATTATAAAACAATTAATATTATTATTTAAACAAAATTAATGCTATGAATCTCCACTTTCTATATACTCATTTGATTTTGTATAATGATATTATGCGTCTGATTAAAAGTTTTCTCGTTTAATAAGCCACAAATAGACACAAAACTATATCATGAAAATATTTGAAACTATTTAAAATAATTTTAAGAATAGAAACTATGTCATGAATTCATTAGTGTGGCAAAAAATTAGAAAACTCAAAAGTTACATTACTAGTTGAAGTAGAGTCGAAGTAGACGAACAAAATTTAGGGGAAATCTATAACATAAGAAAAGTTACTACTATCACTGAACATACTTTATGAGAATCCCAACCACTATAAAAAAATGCAAATAAATATCCTAAAAAGTGAACATGTAGCATATGAGAAGAAAGTTATGATGGCTTCAAAAATTGCTATCAAAGAACAAATGAAATTGATAAAATAATGTATAAATCCTAAATTCTTTCAAGAAGTGAGAAGAAGGAATAACTTGAGTTTAGAAAGGTTGGAAGAGGAAGATGAAAAGGAAAAACTGAGGCAAACAACATTACTTGGTTAATCGGTTACAGAGAGGAAGGAGATGAAGATTGTTGAGAATATTTCTTTCACAAATTACCTAGTTAATTGAAAACCAAAAATAAAACTTCAAAAATCAGAATCCTACTTCCTATTCCCTCAAATCCCAACCTTTCATCTCAAAATCTTCTAATATTCTACGACAAATATCATTGATGATACTTTCAATACTTTTTTCTGAAAAAGATAAGGTAGAAAACACAATAAAATTTATAAAGTAGATATACTTTCAAAATTTGTCACTAACCTTCATATATAGCTGGAATTTAGAGAAAAAAACACAAATTTTTAACCATGAAGTAGAGGAAGTCAAATCAAATACTAAAATGAAAAGAGAGATACATAGAGAGAGATGGAGAGAGATAAAGGGAGAAAGAGATAGAGAGAGAGAGAGAGAGTAAACAACACAAACCCTAAAATTTGTGCTTAAAGATAAAATAAAGAGAAAATATAATTTCTACCTTGCAGATCTTCAATTTATAGAGCAGGCTAAATCGTTTCTGCAATTAAAATAAAGAGAAAACATCAATGGATAGATCTGATATATTATTTAAATCAAATACCCTAAAGAAACCAAAAACACATTACCCTAAAGATCTGATTCAATTTCAGATCTGGTGGTTCCACCAGAAGCCGTTGCAGATCCGATGGCTTTATCAATGGTTTTTTTTCCTTCATAAATAACGAGTCTGCAACAAAATCATACATCGCATAATAGAAACAAATCATTGCATGTGTGAAAAAAATCAAATATGAGTGGAAAACTACAAATCGAACAAAATCTTTCATGGTGCAACTTAACTCCGATCTTCCACGATTCTTTCGTGTCGTTGATGTCGGTAATCGTCTCAAAAGGTCGAGCCATGAAGAATGGAAGGAAGAAACAAAAAACAGAGGAACAATTTAGTATAAAGGATTTTGTAAAGAAGGATGTAGAAAATGGAAGATTTTAAGATGGTGAGGAAAGAAAGAAGAGAGAAGGTAGGGGAAGAAAGAAGATGGGAAGTTGAGATGAAAGAGAAAGATGTAGTAGCAAAAAGAGAAAAGAGAAGAGAGAAAGATGCAGCAGCAAAGAGAGAGAAAGATTTATATTTTTTAAAACAAAATATTTTATAATAATGGAAGTTTATTTGGTTTTGAAAAGCTATGTATTTGATATGAGTTACGTGGAAAAATATAAAGAAAGGAAAAACAGTGACGTGAAAGCCTGAGAAGTAATAATGGTATTTTTGTATTTTATAGAACATATTATATTCTTATATGGTAGATTATCTATCACTTTTAGATTCAAAATATGATGCTTACCTAGGGATGTTCATTGGTTCGGGAAAATTTGAACCAAACCGGAATCCAAACCAAACCATAATGATTAGGTCGAATATTTTTTAAGTTCGTGCAAAAACTGAATCAAACCAATGAAATTCGGTGTTAATCGGTTCAGACAACGGATTTTCAAAATTCTACCTGTGAACTCGTCTACCCGAACCAACCATATTAATTCATATAATTTATATTATTATTATAGAAACTAGTGTAAGATATTCAACTTTTAAGAAGGAATAAAAATAAAATGCATACAATCTATATGAAAAAACGAAAATAAATAAATAAATAAAATATTATTATAATAAATTAGTTGATATAAAGTAGAAATTTTTTAAAAATATTTTTGCATATTTGTTTATATTGTATCCGATCAATCCAACCCAAACCAATCTGTTATTTCTCGATTTAGTTTGATTTGAGTTTTATCGAAAAAATATGAAAATTCAATCCAAACCAATTCATATATTTTTTATCGTGTTGGACATCGAATTCTCTCAAAATCGGCTCACGAACACCCTTATGTTTATCTTAGTCAAGTGATATGTCACGTCAACATCATTACTAATTTGACATTGTTATGTGAATGCTTAATCATTAAAAATCTTCCACCTAGCGTAACTTCTATCATTGAACATTAACAAAAGGGATTAAAAGTGCGGACCAAAAATATTAAGAGTATATTATTCGATGAAAAAATTTTGAAAATAAAATGGAATTATGGTTTATATATGTAGATCCCTTACATATTTAACTATTATATATATAATTTTGGATATTTTAATTCAATTTTATTTATTCAAACTCTATTTTGATGTTTGTGTAACTAACTAATTTATTTTAATATTTAATGATCAAGTAAGTAGTTTTGTTTGAATATTTAATGATCATGTAACTAATTTTTTTATTTATTTAATGTATATGATTTTGTTTGTTTGAATTTTATGTAATAAGGGAATTGTTCTTTCAATTTGTAAGGGTGCTTTGATCATCGCGAAAAATCTTAAATATCTTTAGCATTCAAAAAATATATCTCGGAATGTTATTAAAATCACACCAACGAAGATATTATAAGACACGTTTATTTTGAAGAAAAAAAAACTTAAGATGCATTTTAGTAAAGTAGTGTTGTCACCTTTAAATATTCATATTATCGTTCAAATTCTATGTTTTTAAGGTAGTAGATTGATGTAGAACTTATAACTATAAGATACTTTGTATTATTTATTTAAATCACTTGAAATTGATTAATTTTGTAGTTGAGAAGTCAAACTAAATCCATGATATAATACCAGTTTCTATCTCAAATAGGGTGAAAGACAATAAAGCCTTTGATTCTTATGCACCGAGAAGATAACCATGATGTATGTTGGTTTTATCAAAGGAAGTAATGGTTTTATTGTCTTTCACCATATTTGAGATAGAAACAGGTATTATCTCATGGATTCAGTTTGACTTCTCAACTACATGACTGTAAATATATTTATGTTTTGCATTTTATGTGATAGACATGTTCATTTCAATTTTAGCATTCAAATGTTAACGAATTTCTAAGTTTTAATATATATGTTTTCATGTTAGAAATATATTTTCTATATTGATGGATGATTACATTTCACGAAACTGCATCTCCATATTTATTTTGACTAGATATAGGTGTCTTATTACCATATTTATTTTGACTAGATATAGGTGTCTTATTTATAATGTTTTTTGTTGGTGTGATTTTAAATGCGTCCAAAGATATATATTCGAATACATAAATGATATTTTCAGATTTTCAGAAGTGTATGGTGCACCTCTAAGGGTGGAAATATCATTACCCTATTATAATAGAGTTTTCCAATTCTTCTAATTTGTTTTATCTAGAAATCTTAATGACATTTTTTTTCATGGGGGGTGCTTTTTCCACCTTTATGAGTGCTCCCACACCATCGTGAAAACTCCATAATATTCCTAACGTCCAAAAAAGCATCTCCTGACACATCTATTTTAGCCATTTCTCATATCAAATTGAAGATCCACCATTTTTACGTAAAAAAATAATCCGAAAATGTATCTCCGTATGTGTAAAAAGTGTGTCTGAAGATGCATCTCCGTAAATACTATTTATTCAAAAATTAGTGGGTGGTCTGAAGATGCATCTTTGGACGCTTTTCTTTAAAATCTCACGTCATGCATCCATTCAATCAAGCTTATATTATTGGAGCTCTTTCCAGCATCTCATAACATCCAACTGCTCCTTCTCATCAATCAATTTCTTTTGGTAAGTTTTTCAAATTCTCTTATCTTTTTACGTTTTGATTTTTAGTTGTTTTTTAGAATACATTAGTTGTTTTAGGCACATTAGGTAGTAGTTTAAACTAAACAAGTAGATTAGAAGAACATGCATTGAGTTTATTTGTGACTTGTTTGGAAGAAAAAGCGTTTCAGTCATGGGAGGAAAATTGTAGGTTTGTCTGGAGATGCATCTCCAAATTTGCTCTGAATTTTTTTTCCAGAGATACCTCTTCAGATTTTACTCTATCAAAAAATTGGGTGATTTTATGGATTTTGTGAATTTCTCCGGACATGTTATTTATATATATTTATATGCTTATAACACATGTGTAATGGTTGAAGACAACATTAGTCGGATTATACTCGTGCGTGTGTCCCAAATTGCGTTGGTACGATGTGAGATGGCCCCAGCAAGGACCATAAGGCCACGAGTTCCTAAAAAAGTGTTTGATGTTGCATCTACTTCATAACCCGACCGTCTGGTTATCGTAGCCGACTCCCTCACGCATTTCAGGCATATCATGTGGCAGAACATGAGGTTCCTAAGGCCTTTGTTGACCCCGAAACCCCTGAAGTCGGGGTGGAATCCGATCTAATGCCCCATTAGAGAGTTATCCAAGAGGGTTACTTGACATCTTCTTACTTTATAATTATGTAGAGCATACTGCTAGGCATGTCTATCATGGAGAGGTATATTTATTTTCTTTTGCAATACATATGTTATCAACTAATTAAATACATATTGATGCGTATGTTTTCTTTTTACAAGAGTGTGATTATTTGAAAATGATTAGACATTGTAGGAAGATACTAGAGTTACCACACCACACTACTTCTTGGTTCATTGATGTTATTTGTTATTTCAGTCTTATCGATTTATGTTCTTCTATGAACCTGACCATAAATCACAACATGCAGGCGACTTTTGTAGAGAGGTGGCACTCAGAGACGTCATCTTTCCACCTACCTATAGGCGAGATGACCCTCAATTTGGATGACATATCATGCCTCCTACATCTTCTCATCAAGGGGACATCATTTGACCACGAATAGGGGGGGTCGGGCAAGAGGAAAAGTTCAATTTGATAGTTTCCCTGTTGGGGGCTGACCCTAATAAGGCGGCAGTAGAGGCAACTCGCACAATAGGTGCTCATGCATTGTTTAGCTTTTTGGAAACCCTTTATACATGCCATTTGAAGAGGGATTTGGATGTCATTGACAATGATGTGCAGGTTAAGTACCTCCAGCAATGCGCATTGAGGAGTTATCGTACGTTCTTAGTTGGCACGTCCATGTTTGTCGATAAAAGTGCAATATATTTTGATGTGATCTACCTCAAGTACTTCATAAACCTGAGTGTGATTCACGAGTACAACTGGGGGCGTCTGTTTGGGGTACCTTTACTCAAAGATGGGTGATGCTTGTCTCTGGAAGACAAAGCAGATGACAAGCTGTTGCATACTACTTAAAGTAATTTCTTGTTACTAATATTTTCATAATTCATTTGTTACACTTGTTATTAATATTCTATTCGAACCATTTTTTGGGATGAATCATCTCTCACTTCTCTCGTATCACCGAGTATGAAGTTGCGCCTGACTACACAAAGAACTAAACACATGCAGTCAATTTTGTTTTGTACAAGGGGGATAGTGTTGTCAAGCCTTTCAGAGTCTCTCTTTACAGTATGATACCATTTGATGTTTGCTACTTTCCATATGAGGGTAATGTAGCGGTAAAAATCATGAGTGTAAGCTATTGATTAACTTAACTCAAAAGAATTAGAGTTGCCACCACGAATTTATTTATTTCAAAATGGAAAAAGTAAAAAGAGAAAACACAACCTAATAAAGTATAAAATCAAAAAGCTAATGAAATCAGATAGAGACAAGGGTAAGGGGTTGGTTACGAAGAGGGAAGGTGTTATCATCAAAAACATATGTGGTACTCCACGAGAATCTCTTTTATTTATTGATAGCTTTTGGTTTGAAAATGGTTTTTAAATGAGATTGAGGGGATGAGAAGATAATTTTTTTTTGTGTTTGTAGAGACTTGACGTCTCATGCTGAATGTCGCTCCCGAAGATTTGCATCCCGGTACAAGCGCGAACGGTCAGAGAAAGGAGAAGATGAAATGAAGATGAATAGAGTCGCCAGCTAGGCACTTTTATCCCGAAGGAAAGGTAATGCTGCATAAACCTAGAAAAAGGATGGATAAGACGTTGCGAACCAGAGAAACTGAGAAAGGGGGTTGGTTACAACCTGGGAAGGTATTAGCACCCAAATTGTCCGTCGTACTCGACGGGATCCACGCTTGAAAGTTTGTATTTAAATGGGTAAGTGTATGTTCTATCTGTGTGCAAAAGCTGGAAAAGAGTATACAAGTGTAAGTGCAAAAGGTGAATGCTCAGGAACGGAGGCTTAAAAGAGAATGCTGGAAGAGGGGGAGAACACAGAGACTTTTGTTCGATAACAGTTAAGTTATGCCTACGTATCCTCTCGTGCAATGAGGAAGTCAGAACACCGTAGTTCGACTCAAAGAGACTGAAAATGAAATTGACTGTGAACTGCTTGCTTTTCTATGCTCAAGTGTATGACTCGTCTGGCTCGAGTGCTAACTGTCTTGCATTAGACGGAAGGAGAAAGTTCTCGTTTATGAATGAAGATGATGAGAAAGGAATCCCGAAGGGGACAATTATTGTTTGTTTTTTGTGTTTTCAATATTTTATTGTTTTTTGGTGTTTGTCATAAATTAATGAGCTTAAGCCTAAATCAAAGGCTTGTAAACTCATTATATCCTCCCTGATTAGGGATAATGAGCCTACTTTAAGTATGAGATAAGCATCTCAACTTAATTGTCATGATGATGTAGGATTAAGATCATTAACCCAATTGTGATTAATTAGATGTGTTTGGGTTTTTGTTTAGTGTTAAGTAATGAGATTAAGCCATAATCAAGGATTAGTGAACTCATTACACCATCCTAATAGAAGGATGATAGATGAGAACACTTAAGCTGCGAAAGATACCTCAACTTAATCCATGGTTAGGGATTAAATTCATGACAAAACAAACCTTTATTAAATGGATTTTAATTGAAGATGAAATTAAGAAGTGAGTTTTATGATTTGTAAGACAACTTGAGGGGGACTTGTCCATTAAACACTAGGGTTAGTCCTTCTTTACCATAAAGGAAGAATTAGAACCCTAATGTAAGGCCCAAGTTACAAGTTAATGTCTTAGTGATTATTAGATGGGTTAATTAAGAGGTTTAAACAAATTAAAGGTTTAACACTTAGGATTAAAGTTATACACTCCATCCTAAGAGAAGGATGCAAGCATAACCCTAATTCCAAAGTCTTAAAACCTTAAAGGTTTAGTCTCTAATGATGAGATGAGAAAAGAGACACAAAGAAGACTCAAAGGAAAAAGTCTAAGGGAAACTAATAAGTCCTAAAGGTTATCATGCTTGGAAGTCCTAGGGTTTGTGAGGCTTAAGAGAAAGATCTTCAAGGAAGCCACCAATTGAAGAAGTAGATGAAAGGAGGAGGAAGCAGAAGAAATAAGTTACTTACTTCATTGAAGAAGATAAGTAACTTGAGGAAAGAAAATGATAGATGAACAAAAATGAGAAAGCCCACTCAAAGACAATAAAAAATGCAGCAAAGACACAATATAAAAAAGATGAGAAGAAGTTGGAGGTGAAGGCAAAATCAGCTCTCAAACAACTTACCATTAACCTGAAAAGTTAGCACAAGATGCATAAGGAAAGAAATGAAATGGAATGATGCATATGCAAAGATAAAGATCAAAACTAGAAGCATACACATGATGCAAATGATGCTATGACATGATACAAAGACATACAAAGTGTATATAAATGATGATACAAAGAATGAATGCAAATGAAGCATGCTTTGAAGTTTGAAAGTTCATGAAAGTTAATGAAAGGAAATGAATGCAAATCATGGAAAATGAATGAAGAAATGATCAAGCATGATTCTAACATGTCCTAAGATGTTTAAGATGACATATGAATGCATGAAATATCATGGCAAGTTTATGTATGGATAAATATGCAAGATGAATGCAAGTGAAGATGCAAAATTAGGGTTACATGAAAGGATGAGATGCAAATGGCAAAGACAGAAGCAAACGACATGATAAAAAATTGAAAATGCACTCAAAGGAACCCTGAACCTATACTAGGTTACCATCCAAGGGGGAGGTCAGAAGCTAAACCTAGAAGGAGTTATGAATTTCCTAAGTTTCTAGGGTTTTTTGGGTGATCCTTAATGTAAAATGCCAAACAAATTGGAAATGCGAGATAAATTCATGCAAAAAATATCCTAAATACTATATGGTATATATGAAACAATGCAAAAAGAACCAACTTCAAACCCTTCATGGTTAGGCAGAAAAGATTTTTCAAAGGTTAGGGTTAAAAAATGTGATTTTATGAACCCTAAATTCAAATAAAATTGTCAAATGATGATCAAAACCAAAATGAAATTTGTATGAAGGGTTTGAAAATGTTTCTAAATGTGTTAAGATGCAACATGAATTTTTTGGTGATTTTTAGAAACCTAAATGCTATTTTAATTAATTAATTTCCATTAATTAATTAAAACAAACATGTAAATATTTTAAAAATACAATTTTTATGCAAAAAATAAAAATAAAAATATTTTTGGTTTCTGAAAATTAATAAAAGTCATGATAAAAATTTTCAGAATTTTTTTTAATGATTTTTTCTATTTTAAAATAAATGTGAAAGAAAATGCAATAAAATGAAAATAAAAATGAAATAAATGGGAAGTAATCACATCTGGTGGCTGAGATTCAAAGGGAAAGTGGAGGGAATTGACTACGCGCCAGATCCAGTGGTTCACATTCAAACTGGCCTAGTTATTTAATTAATTTAATTAATCAGAATTAAACCCTAAGTGAACTAATCCTGACCACTCGTTCCTAATCTAATCCTGATCCAAAGGCCCAGAACACGTCTGGCAAATAAAACCCTAATTAAGCCCTAATCACTTTCAGATGACCGAAACAGTGCTCCGATCATCTTCTCCGGCGAGACCTTCACCCTATCTTCTTCCCTAGGCCAAATCAAAGCCTCTAAAGCTCCAGAAAATATCCCCTTACCTTCCTAAACATGAATCTACCCTCAAAACATATTTATCATTCATCAATCATGAGATTCGAAGCAAAACGTGAAACTGAACAGAAATTTCAGAAACTCAATACATGCTTAATACTTAACTATTTTCGAAACAAATTACATCAGCATGATCAGTGAAGCATGAGGAATCATTTAGGAACTTAAAAATACATTTCTAGAAAAAATGTTCTTGAGGTTACCTGAGTTGAGGCTTTCGAAACTAGGACCTTCTGGGCTCTTCTTTGGTGTTAAACCACTCCCCTTGATCCCCTTATGCTTCTGGATTTCTTTAGGAGTTTATATAGGCTGTTTTGAAGGTTTCAGTTCAGAGGTGAGTGAAATCGTGTTTTGGATTCTTGAGGTTTCAGGCTTGTTTAAGGGTTGGGAAATGATCTGGAGGGTGTATGGAGATGATTGGTGAAGTTTGCCTGGAGTTTTGATGGCTGGTTTATGAATTTCAAAGAGATGAAGTTTGAGAGGATTTTTGGCAATCTGAAAATGTGAGAGCTTGTATGCTTGTGTGTGTATGAAAATGAGTCCCTTCAGGCATGTATGTGAAGCTGTGATAGGTCAGAATAGTTGGTGTGGGTTATTTTGCAAAAAGTCAAGTTTGGTTGTACTTGAGGTATGGGTTATGGCAGGCCTGGTTGCAAAGGGTTTCTGGCCTCAGCTGAGTTCAAAGAGGTCCATAAAAACAGATTTGTCATGCTGGCACAAGTGTATGGGAAGATTCATGCCATTTTGCAAATTTGAGAAGTTTTGGCCCTTTTGGAATTTCTTGAAGTTCAAGGCATGAAAATGCATGATTCTTGGGCCAATTCTGATCAAAATGAGTTGTACTATGATGGTATGATGTTTATAGATGCATTAGAGGTCATGAAATGGCTTGGCAATTGGTTTTGCAAAAAATCCTCTTTGGTGCATTCTTGAAAATTATAGGATTTTTGCCAACTTTGAAGGATCATAACTTGAGTTCCATAATGAATTAGAACATGTTCTTGTAATTTTTGAAAAGGGAAAGACCTAATATAAACCTTTCATGACCAAGAATTTTTCATTTGAAGCATTTTTGGTTGAGAAAGAGGAGGTTGAAGAACTTTCCCAAAATGGAAAGTTTCCATTACAAGTCATTTCCATTTTTGGCAACTTTTGGTTTAGCTCAAATTTCTTCAATTTTGTGAACTTCCAAGCACTTCAATGATCAAATAAAGATCATATAACTTCAATTTGATGAAAATACCCGTTTGGTTCCATTGCTGGGGGCCTCAGATGCCCTGATTTTGCTCTGACTTGCTCAAGAAGTTACCTAATGAACAGATGACTTCCACAATGAATTTCTTCATCAAACTTGGTACACATGATCCATATAACATCTTAAGAACATTAGAAACAAGAATGGCCCAAAAATTTGGAGTTAAGGCCTCTGAAACCAAAACCCTAATTTTGGTCATCTGTGAAGTGAAAACCCTAGCTCTGCTTCCATGCCTTGCCAGTTCTTGTGATTTCTTGACTTCCTTGAACTTTGAGGGGTACAATATGATGATAGAACACACATGGACCCTCTTGGAACAATTGGAGACCTTTGGAGTGGCTCAGATGGATCCTTGGATTGCTCAGATCACAAACCCTAGATGCAGATGAACTTGAACTATGCAGTGAAATAAAAATACAATATGAGATGGTATGCTTATACTAATGCAAACATGAAAGATCACAAGCCAATGTTGTGAAATTAGTGAGGGCAAATTTGGGGTGTTTACAGCTGCCCCTATTCAAGAATGAGTTAGTTTTGCAGGATGAAAGCGCCTGGCTTAACAGACAAACAAGATAACTTGTGGTTGAATACCAAAGACAGTCCGAAATTTGTATAAGGTAGTATAGTATGATTATTAAATGAAGACGATGGAGGAAGATCGTCGAGTAGAGGACGACTGCTGGGGATAAAGCGGTAAGCTAAGCAATGACGGGGACGACTGACAAGCTGGGGAAAGGTAAAGAGGTCATGATGAGGATGGCCATCAAGTAAAGAAACAAGATTCTCTGGGGATTAAAATAAAGGCAATGATAGGGACGACCATCAGGTTTGCAAAGTAAAATAAACAACAATGGGGACGGCCATCGGTTTAAAGAATAAATGAAATATTGATGAGGGACGGTCATCAAAGGTGAAGGACGATCACCTAGCAGGGGACGCCTGCTCTTTATCATGACATAGGACGAATGTTAGATAGAAAAGGTCGAGGATGGGGAAGGCCATCGGACAAAATGATGAAGGACGATCATCAAGAGGTGAAGGACAATCACCTAGCAGGGTACGGCTTCTCTCGGGGCTTATCACGACATAGGACGAATGTCGGATAACAAAATCAATGATGGGGACAGCCATCGAATTAAATGATGAGGGACGATCATCAAAAGGTGAAGGACGATCACCTAGCAGGGGACGACTGCTAAATATCACGACATATGACGAATGCCGGATAGAGAAGGGTTCCAATAATGGAGACTCCCCTGGGGAAAGGATGAGGGAAGGCCATCCAAAGGTGAAGGACGATCACCTGGCAGGGTACGGCTTCCGAAAGTATCGCGACATAGGACGAATGTCAGATAGGAGAAAAGTTGATCTGCTGGGGAATGGTAAAAACGGACGAGTGTTTACGCTTTCCAGAATAAAAGGTATAAGTGTTTGACGTTGTGTATAGATTAAAGATGCGGATAAGCATCCTTAGGACCATGATACGGACGAGTATCAGTAGAAACAAACGCTGACGTGTGTTCAGAGATGATGATATGGACGAGTACCAACTAGTTAACAAAGAACACGGACGAGTGTCGAATATGTGGGGAACAATATATAAACAAGAAACAGATGAGCATCAGAGACTTCTGTATAAGTATGAGTGAATATTTTTGATGAAGTATGAGCAAGACACGGACGGGTGTTCAACTTGCTGGGGAATGTGTGACACGGACGAGTGTCGAAAGAGAAAGTGTATAAATTATGAACAAATATTTGCATGTGAGGGTGTAAAAGGTGTCCTGGAAACCTGTGGGGTTAGAAAGACACGGACGAGTATCGAAAAGAATGTGTTATGAACAACGCGTGTTTTGGCAACTGTGTTGGGGAAAGGTGACACGGACGAGTGTAAAAAAAAGTATATATAAACATGCATTTATGTTGGGGAGTGCAAAGGGGATGCTTTGGCTTTTATTTGCAAGGGATGTGAGCTTTATATATATTGTTGATGAAATACTGATGGTAATTGCAGGTGACTGGCTCGAACCTGACTTGTGATCATGCAAATGTTTGATTTTTGCTGTAATGCTCCATATTAGACGGAATGATACGCTTTGTGGGGAAAAATGATGTGAATGCCTTGATTATGCAAAAGAGAAACCAATCTGGGATTTGGATCCCACTGAAGATTGGATCCCTGGCTGATCTTCTTGGAGGGATATCCCAGCTAAGGGAGATCATTGGTAGATCTGTTAGGAGGTATAGCTCTGCTTAGAGAAACAGGTCATTGATAGGCCTATCCTGCAAGGAGAAACCCAGCTGAGGGAAGGAAACTTCTGTCACTTTGTTGTGTGAGAGTTTCAGGCATTTCTCTTCTGGGGGAGAGGCTGGAACTTCTGTGGGGAGATTGGTTGGGGATGCTTCTGTTGAATAGATTTGTGTTGGGGATGAGGAGGCTTTGACAACTCCGCCGGGAAAAAGCATTCCAGATGCTTCTTGGGGAGGAGGTATGCTGGGGAAGTATGCTTGGCATGCCCCATGTTGCGTATTGGATACCCGCAACCTGTTAAGACAAAGAAACGCACAAGCATCTCGAGGTATCCCTTACTGGATTCCGTCATAGGAGTTAGATATTCCTGAAAGTAAATATATTTCCTGCAAGAATTTATTAAGAATGGCTCATTTGTTTTTATGCAAGTATTTATTATGAATATTGGACATTTTGCAAACAAAATAAAAATGTACAAAAAAAGGTGTGACTGAAAATCTGATTTTATTAATCTGGGTGCCCTAAATTGGAAAATACAGTCAAAGAAACAAATCCCCTAGAATGAGGAGATTGTTATAAATTAGGAAAAGTAAAAGTGTTGGCAATGTTGACGACGCTCAAGTGAGCTTCCTTTGCTATGACCTGTATGACCTTGACGTTCTTCTCATCTTGCTTTCTGAAGAAGGTTGATTCTGATCGATGCTTTATCCTCTCGAAGCTTGATGTGTTGTGAGTGATACAGACGAATTCAGAATGCAGTTGTTCGCTTATTCCCTGATTTTGCGTGGACCTCCCTTTCGGGTTTTCAATCCACCGGGATACCCATTTTTGCCTGAGCTGTCCAACGCGGCTTTTCAACTCAGCGGGTGTACATATTTTTTTAATTTTCCCTTAATTTTGCCCGAGTCTTTTATTCTGTTTTTGACTCGCCGGGATGCCCTATTTTTGCCTTGACGTACATTCTGTTTTTATGTCCAGCGGGTTATTTTACGAGAAGTATTTTTTAACTGCATCTGAATTCACAGGGGATAAGAAATCCTCGCCATCCATAGTAGTGAGCATCAATGCTCCACTGGAGAAAACCTTCTTTACTATGAATGGACCATCGTAATTAGGAGTCCACTTGCCCCCGTGGTCTGTATTAGGAGGAAGAAGTCTTTTCAGCATAAGATCTCCCACTTGGTATTCCCGAAGCCTGACTTTCTGATCGAAGGCTTTCTTCATCCTTTTCTGATATAACTGCCCATGACAGATTGCAGCTAATCTTTTTTCTTCGATCAGATTCAATTGATTGTACCGTGACCGGACCCATTCTGCTTCATTCAGCTTCACATCCATCAGTACCCTTAAGGAGGGTAGTTCAACTTCAACAGGTAGTACTTCCTCCATGCCATAGACAAGTTGATATGGTGTTGCCCCAGTAGACGTTCTGATTGAGGTTCGATACCCATGCAAGGAAAATGGTAGCATTTCATGCCAGTCTTTGTAAGTAACCACCATCTTTTGCACAATCTTCTTGACGTTTTTGTTAGCTGCCTCAACAGCGCCATTCATCTTTGGCCTGTAAGGAGAAGAGTTGTGATGTTGGATTTTGAAGTCCCGACACAGTTCTGTCATAACTTTGTTGTTCAAATTGGAACCATTATCAGTAATGATTCGCTCGGGCACTCCATATCGACAGATGATATCTCTTTTCAGAAATCTGGCTACCACTTGCCTGGTGAAGTTTGCATACGAAGCTGCTTCAACCCATTTGGTGAAGTAATCAATGGGTACCAAGATGAATCTGTGGCCATTTGAAGCAGTCGACTCGATCTTTCCAATCATGTCAATGCCCCACATGGCAAAGGGCCAAGGCGAAAACATCACGTTCAAAGGATTTCGGAGGCACATGCACTTTATCTGCGTAGATCTGGAATTTGTGTCATTTCCTGGCATAGGAACAACGGTCTTCATCCATTGTGATCCAGTAGTAACCTGATATTAACAATTTCTTAGCCATTGCATGTCCTCCAGCATGGGTACCAAAAGATCCTTCATGCACCTCGTGCATTAGCAAGTCTGCTTCTTTCTTGTCAACACATCTGAGCAGAACCATGTCAAAGTTTCGCTTGTATAATGAACCATCAGCATTAAGGAAGAAACTACCGGCCAGTCTTCTTAATGTCTTCTTATCATTGGATGATGCCCCCAGGTGGGTATGTTTGATCCTCTAAGAAGCATTTGATGTCATGGAACCAAGGCTTGTCATCTTTAGCAATATCCACAGAGAATACGTATGCTGGTCGGTCTAGTCTGGATACCGAAATCCGAGACACTAATTTGCAGTTTGAACCATGATCATGGAGGAGATGGTAGCCAAAGCATCGGCAAACTGATTTTCGTCCCGAGGGATATACTCAAGTTTGATTGTTGTGAAGAAAGTCAATAATCTCCTCGTGTAGTCACGGTATGGAATCAGATGCTTTTGGTGAGTGTACCATTTACCGTTGGTCTGATTGACTACCAAAGCTGAATCTCCGAATATAATTAATGTCTTGATCCTGAGGTCAATGGCTTCCTCAAGACCCATGATACATGCTTCGTACTCAGCTTCGTTGTTAGTGCAGGCAAAGGTGAGTTTCGCCGAGAAAGGCATATGAACTCCTTTAGGTGTAATGAGCATTGCACCAACTCCACGACCATTCATATTGACAGCTCCATCAAACATCATTATCCATTCTTCTTCTGGGTCAGGCCCTTCAGTGTGAATAGGCTCTTCATGATCATTTGTTTTTAGGAACATGATGTCTTCATCAGGGAAGTCAAATCTCATGGGCTGGTAATCATCAATGGGTTACTCAGCTATATAGTCAGACAACACACTGCCCTTGATGGCCTTTTGAGATGTGTACTGAATGTCATATTCTGTCAGAATCATTTGCCATCTTGAAACCCTTCCGGTAAGTGCCGGCTTCTCAAATATGTACTTGACGGGGTCTATCTTTAAGATCAACAAGGTAGTGTGAGTCAACATATACTGTCTTAGTCGGCGATCAGCCCACGCTAAAGCACAACAAGTTTTCTCGAGCAGTGAATAACGTTGTTCACAGTCGGTAAACTTTTTGCTTAGGTAGTATATTGCATACTCTTTTCGACCAGACTCGTCATGCTGGCCCAACACACACCCTATTGACCCTTCTAATACTGTCAGGTACATTATTAGAGGTCTTCCTTCAATTGGAGGCATAAGAATCGGAGGTTCTTGTAGGTACTCCTTGATTTTGTCAAAAGCCTTCTGACAATCTTCGTTCCACCTGACCGTTTGTTCCTTTCTTAAAAATTTGAACAGGGGCTCACAGGTTGCAGTAAGATGAGATATGAACCTCGATATGTAGTTCAATCTAACTAGAAATCCCCGAACTTCCTTTTCGGTCCTAGGTGCAGGCATCTCTTGAACGACTTTGACTTTGTCAGGATCAACTTCAATTCCCTTTTCACTTACGATGAATCCCAGCAGTTTACTGGATCGCACCCCGAATGTGCATTTGTTGGGGTTTAGCTTTAGCTGATATTTTCTCAAACGCTTGAACAACTTTAGAAAATTTACCAGATGATCTTCTTCAGTGAGGGACTTGGCAATCATGTCATCCATGTAGCATTCAATTTCTTTGTGGATCATGTCGTGGAATAATGTTACCATAGCCCGTTGATAAGTAGCACCGACATTCTTTAGTCCAAAAGGCATTACCTTGTAACAAAATGTGCCCCAAGGTGTGATGAAGGTAGTCTTCTCCATGTCTTCGGGTGAAATCCTAATCTGATTATACCCGGAAAAACCGTCCATGAAGGAAAATACCGAGAACTGAGTTGTGTTGTCAACCAATACATCAATGTGAGGTAATGGGAAGTCATCTTTCGGGCTAGCTCTATTCAGATCCTGGTAATCCACACACATACGTACTTTGTCATCCTTCTTAGGCACTGGTACAATGTTAGCGACCCATGGCGGGTAACTAGGTACAGCAAGGAATCCGACATCCCACTGATTTTGTACTTCTTCCTTTATCTTCATGGCCATATCCGGACGAGTACGGTGTAGCTTCTGTTTCACTGGAGGACAATCTTCTTTCAATGGCAGCTTGTTCATAAAAATATATGTATCTAGACCTGACATGTCTTGATAGGACCAAGCAAAGACGTCGACGTGTTCTCGAAGCATGTCAATGAGTTGTTCTTTTACTGAAGCCTGCAAACTGGCCCCAATCTTTACTTCTTTCAAATCCTCCTCGGTACCAAGATTTACTATTTCAACCTCCTCCCGGTGAGGAGTAATCACTTTCTCTTCTTGCCTCAACAACCTTAATAACTCTTCCGGTAACTCATAGTCTTCTTCAACCCCTTCATCGGCTTGATTAATTATATTGTCGAAGTCATACAAGGTCATAGCAGTGTTGTTGTCGGTGCAATCTGGAGGATAATCTCTACAAGGGTTGAGATTGGTTCGTTTTAGTGATCAATTTTAATCTTATTTAGAAAAAGAGTGGAAATGAAGTTATTTATTTTGAAAACATTGCCATTTTATTGTTTTGTACAAAAGTGAAAAATGAAAAGACAGTGAGCGAAAAAAGAGACTTGTTTGCAAAAGATGTCCAATATTCATTGATAATTCATTTGCACAAAATTACAATATGGCCCTATTACAAAATATGTCCTGAAACCTTGGGCAAGATGCAGGACTTGATGCATGCTAAAAAAGACAGGAAATAATAATTACTCTGCAGGAGTAACCCTTATAATTTCCTGGGAAGTCCAGTTAAGGACTTGGTGCCCCGGGATCCTTGAACGTATCCAGCTCTCCAGGTTGCGGTCGCTTTCTGCCTCGTCTTCTAGGTTGTTAACAGCTTCTGGGGTGAGCATCCCCCCACTGATGAACTTGGGCTCCTTTGCAGCCTCTGATTGATCTTGTCGGAATGGTTTGTAACCCAAACTGAATTTGTCCTCCTTCTTTTCCACTGGTAGCAACTTGCCCCAGCCTTGAGCATTACCATTTTCAACAACCTTCCGGGCTTGCTGATAGGAGACAATTGAAGTACCCATCCTATCCTCCTGGGATGCAACAAATACTTCAGTTGTAGCCTCATTGACGTTCAAGGCCTCAAACCCTTGGCTCATAGTTTCATGGATTTCACCATCCATTTCAATATACTTGTATGTATCCAGATGGCTAACAAATATGTCCTCTTCACCACAGATGGTGATAATCTGTCCTTCCCACTCATATTTAAATTTCTGGTGAAGGGTCGACATTACTGCGCCTGCGGCGTGAATCCATGGTTGACCCAACAGACAACTGTAGGTCGGCTGAATGTTCATCACATAGAAAGTAGTTTTAAAGACCTGCAGACCGATTATCACTGGTAGCTCCACCTCTCCAAGAACAGATCTTTTGGAGCCATCAAAAGCCCTGACCACAAGGTTGCTTGGTCGGAGAGCTATTCCATCATATTCGAGCTTGACAAGAGCTTTCTTGGGTAAGACATTGAGTGAGGACCCAATGTCTACAAGAACATGAGATAGTACAGCTCCTTTGCACTCCAGGGTTATGTGCAAAGCTTTGTTGTGGTGACGTCCTTCTGTGGTCAAATCAACATCACTGAAACCTAGCCCGTGGCTAGTATTGGCATTAGACACCACTGTTTCAAGCTGATTCACTGTGATCTCTTCTGGCACGTAGGCAGGGTGCAGAACTTTGAGTAGTGCATCCCGATGGGCTTCGGAACACAACAGCAGGGATAGTATAGAGATCTTAGAAGGAGACTGGTGGATCTGATCCATAACTTTATAGTCACTTCTTTTAATTATCCTCATAAATTCATCCACATCCTGATCAAAGGATGATTTATGAGTCTCTTTTGATGCAAATTCTTCAGGTGTCACATTTTTCCCTTTGGCTTTGGCAACAGCCTCTGCCTCAGTGTTGGTTCTTGGAACTTGTGACGCGAAGAGGCGTCCGCTTCGGGTGATGCCTCCCCCGACATTATCCATTTGTGGGGTAGGAACTGAAGAATCAAGAAGGACTTTTTCTCCGTTGCAGTAAAGGTCAGCACCATAATGCATTGGTAAAACACTGTCTTTATCATATGGAATTGGCCCGAGCACCGTGATGGTGACTGGACTCACTGCAGCAGAAGTTGGAACCGTAATTGTCTGTGGATCGTAGAAGATAGTGACAGGACTTCTGGTGGATGTTGGAGGTGGTGAATTGAAGCTTGGTTGAAAATGTTGCTGAGTTTGAAAGTTGCTGGAATTCGGGACCGTTATCAGGTCATAATAAATAGTAACTGTGGAGACATCATTGTTGGTGGTTGCTGGAGTTGTAGAAGGAGATGAAATGGAACTGTTGTTTGTTGAAGCGATGGAAGAAATGGTTGCTGAATTTTTAGATGAATCAGTAGGAACAATTGTTGTTGCAGTTATAGAAGAATCATCTATTGCTGTAAAAGGGGTTGCTGGTGTTGTAGAAGCGGTTGTGGTTATTTGCAGAATGCCTTCTTTTATCAAGCCATTAATGCCATTCCTCAAGCTTGCACAACCATTCTCGGAAAGTTTGCATAATTCACAACAGGCCTCACAACCTGGATACACTTGGCATTTCAAAAGCTAGACTTTAACCTCTTTTAGAGGTGTCTGAATATTTGAAATATCTTCTATTAAACTCATGGGTGAGCCTTCCTATATAGCATTAATCCTTGGCCCACTGTAGCTTGACATAGGATTTTTCATGACATTGGGAGGTGGTGCAAAGTTTAGGGCCTTTGAATATACCAGATCCTAGACCTTCATATGCAGAACCTTGCATTTTTCCGTGGAGTGACCAGGTGCGTTAGAATGAAAATCACACCTAGCGTTGACATCATAATTTCTTGGAAGGTTCTGAGGATCAGGTGGAGCCAATGTCCTAAACTCAACTAGATTGAGCTTTAGGAGTTGTAGCAGCAATGTGGCATATGGCATTGGAATAGGGTCAATCACCCTGTTGATCTGAGATGGTCGTTGTTGAAAAGGGCGTTGTTATTATTGTTGTAGGATCTCTGTTGAGGAAACTGTGGCTATTGAGGAAAGTGTTGTGGTTGTTGGGCATACTGAGGAGGTGGAGTAGGGATAGTGACAACAACAACTGATCTGGGCAAATATTGGGGTCTTCCTCTTCCCACATGTACATAATTTGTTTCACCAGATCTACGGGGCCCAGCAAATGGCTTCTTTGTACTGCTTGAACTGGCACCGCTGTCGGAGATCTTTCCCATCTTTAGTAGGCTCTCTATTCTTTCCCCAGCTATCACCACATCTGCAAAGCTGGTGGAAGAAAATACAGCCAATCTGTCAATATAGGTACCCTGGAGAGTATTCATGAACATGTCTGCCATCTCCCTTTTAGACATTGGGGGTTGAACTGCAGCAGCTAGTTGCCTCCACCTCTGGGCATACTCTCTAAAGCTTTCACGGGAAGACTGTGACATTCCCATCAGAAGGGTTCTGTTTGGAGCCATGTCTAGATTATACTGATATTGACGAATGAAAGCTTCTGCCAAGTCTTTCCAATTCCTAACTCTGGCTGTGGTCAAATGCGAATACCACTCTCGGGATGCCCCTGTCAAGCTATCCTCGAAGTAAAACATCCACAGCTTCTCGTCCATGGTGTAAGCTTTCAATCTCCCCAGGAAAGATTGAAGGTGGGTGCGTGGGCAGGATGTGCCATTATATCTTTCAAAACACGGGGGTTTGAACTTGTGAGGAATTCTAACCCCTTCCACCAATCACATGTCCATGACATCAAAACCTAGAGAGTTTTGGGATTCAAGAGACCTTAGCTTCTCTGTAATTTCATCCAGCCGCCGGTCGTAAACTTCATCTCCAGCCCCAACCATTGTAAACTGCTCTTCTTGAGGATCCTCCTGCAAGACCCTTCCTCCAGTAGTGTTACCCTGGGTATTTCTTATGGCATTGATGTCTGGGTTCATATGAGGTAGAAACTCTGGTGGATCAGTGCGAGGCTACACGTGATCGTTGTTATTGGTACCTCCTATACCTGGATGGTGTTCCTCGGGAGTTTGTTGCTCGACTATCTCCCTCAGTCTCTCCTGGCTTTGAGCTAGACCAGTCATTACTATCATAAATTGATTCATTTGATTTCTCATCTCAACCCTTTCATTGGCCATCTGGGCCCTCACTTCAGTTAAGTCTTGTTGAACCTGATCCATCTGTAGTCCCGAAAGGTTGTTTCTTGTCGGGTACCGGTGTATTCTATTGACAGGGAACACTCTTCTGCGAGCAATGTTTCCTGAAACCACAACAAAGTGAGAAACCGCAACAAAAACCTACAAAACAAAGAAAATGTTAGTATGCAATGCAAGATGCCTATTTTTCTTCCAAGGGTATCCGGTTTGGTTCTTTGGTTTTGACCTTTCCAGACCTCGAAGAAATGCTGATGTTGAAAGAAAATATGCCCACCAAAATAAAACAAACCATATATATATTACAAAGAGTGAAGATACATAGTTTGATTACAACAAAGTTCCCATGGTGGGTCAAAATACAACAACAAAATCAAAAGTACAAACAAAAGGAAATACAAATACAAGGAAATCAAACATCCAGTCCAAAGTCATCCTCTCTGACTTCCTTCAGGAGAGCATCAGTCACTGGACCTACTGGGTGCTCTGTGATAGTCCTGATGAGGAGGTTCCTGGTAGCAATGGCACTTGTCAACTTCTTTTGCTTATCCTGATCCTTTAACCTCTTCAACCATGCTCGGAGTTTCAACTCAGAGATCATTTTTTGTGCTGCTATCAAAGCTGCCTGATTCTTCTTCTCACTAGCCTCCAGTTGCTCTATCTTAGCCTGAGTCCTTTGATCTTCTTGTGCACGGGCCTCAGTGATCCTGATCCACCTAGCCTGGCTCTCCTCTAAATAATGCTCTTCCCTAGCCTTCTGAGTCTTTGCTTCCTTGCAAGCATTCTTCAGTACTAACTCTCCTGCTCTAGCCTTTCTGATGTAGTCATCCGTCTTATCAATCTTGGTTAAGTGCTCAATCCGGAGCTTCTCTAACCTCTCATTATCTAGACGGCTATCATTCCTCTCCCAGAGGGTCTTCTTCAAGGCTTCAGAGAGTTAAGTATTCCTTTCCTTCAGTTTCTCAAACTCTTCCAAACTGACAGTGGCTGCAGGTTGCAGTGTTGAAGGTCCAGATACATCTTCTAAAGTGAATGGCATCCGGGTGATCCATGCCCTAGTACGAGACCAATCAAGATACTGTGCTGAAGCAATGTTGTTGCACTTGCCAAGGATAGCTGTCCCCTTAATCTGAATGTTGTCCCAGGCCCAAACTGCCTGTCTGACAATAGCAGAGCTATGCTGGATTTCACAATAGAGGGTTTCAGTCAAATCTTGCCCTCTTGGAGGATGAACCAAAGCATACCCCAATTGTCTCTTAAAAATTAAAGGGTTGTAATTGATGCAACGTTTTACTCCAATCAAAGGCACATTAGGATATTGCCCATAGCTAGTAATGATGTCTTTGCCCTTGGTTCTCTGAGTGCACCACTTGATGTCTTCTAATGTCAGGGCAATTAATCTCTTAGCCCAGTTCCTTGGCTGATGAGGGTTCAGGAAAGTATCTGACTTTGGCAAATGCCTTAGCAACCAACAGTAATAAAGGGTAGCACAATATCTGACCAGTCTTCCTCTTTGCTTCTCATTCCTCTGGTGTACTGAATAATAGAAGTCTCCAAGCAAGGTAGGCACTGGGTTCCTTAGTAAAAACAGGTGAATAGCATTCTTGCTTACAAACTTTGGCTCTTCTAGAAACAAGATAACCCCATATATGCTGAGGGCTAGGAGTGCACAGACAGCATCCCATTTCCCTGCTACAGCATGCAGGGTGGCCTGGGAGATCAGGAAATCTAGGTGAAGGCCTGAAACCTCAGCCTTGGTGGTCATGCTCTGATCAATGAGGGCAGGTTCCAAATTCAATGCCTTAGCTATGTCTTCATTCTTGGGAGCAACCATCTCAGGGTTGAAAGGAATCCCTCTCCTGATAGGGATGGAGAACTCTTCTAGCAGAGGTCCCAACTGAAAATCAGGGAATGTGAAGCATCTGAGAGGAGGATCATAAAACTGCAAGAAAGTATGGATCATGCTCCTCTAGGATGCATCTAGGTCCATGATCATGTCTAATATGCCCCCATAATGCTCCCTGAATAGTGGGACATGATCAGGGGTGATGAGAGACTGGATCTGTCTGATGCCTGTCAGAGTAGACTGGATCTGTTTGTATGTGACATTGCTCTTCCTGGAAGTGTCCATGCTGATGATGGGTGCTGGTGAAGAGTACTGAGGGTGACTGCTGATGAAGGTCACTGAAGAAGATTTTGAAGAAAGGTCTCTGATGAAGACAAATTGGAGAGGAATCTCTGATAAAGACAAATTGATGAAGGTGCTGGAGAAGGAACACTGATGAAGATGCTGGTGTAGATAGGTGAAGAAGTCTGAGCAGCAAAATATGTCAAAACCAAACCAAAGATAAGATGCGGATACCCTGTAAAACAAATAGGAAAATGTTAAATGATGCAAAATGATGTATGCAAAATGATATGCAAAGGGTTTGTGATCAAGTGCTGGATTTGCTATCTTCCTTGATGGGGTCCATATGTTCATAAGTCCGGATGGAGGCTTAGAAAACTAGTAACCAGGTGGGGGACTCAAATAAAGAGTCACAAACCCAGGGTTTTCACAAGAAATATACAAAGTGATGCACTCTTAAAACAAAACTGGTAACAGTTATGAGAAGTGTAAACAATCCCAACCCCCTCACATGTATTGTTCTAGAACAAGGATCCTCAGACTTGGATCAGTTATGAGAAGTGTAAACAATTCTAACCCAGAGGTACAGTGTTTACAATAACCATAAAAGATCCTCCTCTAATTCACCTCAGATGTTGAAGGTCATTAAAGGTCATCCAGACTTAGCAGGCTTCCCAGATAGCCCTAGTACTACAGGAAATCCGTAGCACAGAGTTCTCAAGAAGAAATCCATGTCTGAACCGTGTTTCATATTCCCGCACCAGACCGAAATGGAATGGAAAAAGTAAATATGAAGCCACTCTAGCCTATGTGTCACTCAGGTCCTCGGTATGGAACCTTAATCACTCAATGATCCCCACCCACCAAAGAAACAGCAGATCCAACACATATGATAATGATAGTATGAAATGCATAAAATCTGTAAATGAAAGCAATAAATAAAGTTGTATAGAAAACAATAAATAAAGCAATAAATAAGTACAAGTAGCACATAACACCCCTGTAAACACAAATCAAACCAGCGCTAGGAGGAACCCACAAAAAGAACCAGAAGCCCTGGTTGCAATATAAGGGTCCCCAGCAGAGTCGCCAAGCTGTTGCTCCCGAAGATTTGCATCCCGGTACAAGCGCGAACGGTCGGCGAAAGGACAAGATGAAATGAAGATGAATAGAGTCGCCAGATAAGTATTTTTATCCTGAAGGAAAGGTAATGATGCATAAACCTAGAAAAAGGATGGATAAGACGGTTGTGAACCATAGAAACTGAGAAAGGGGGTTGGTTACAACCTAGGAAGGTATTAGCACCCAGATTGTCCGTCGTACTCGACGTGATCCACGCTTGAAAGTTTGTGTTTAAAGGGGTAAGTGTATGTGCTATATGTGTGCAAAAGCTGGAAAAGAGTATACAAGTGTCAGTGCAAAAGGTGAATGCTCAGGAACTGAGGCTTAAAAGAGAATACTGAAAGAGAGGGAGAACATATAGACTTGTGTTCGATAACAGTTAAGTTATGCCTACGTATCCTCTCGTGCAATGAGGAAGTTAGAACACCGTAGTTCGACTCAAAGAGACTAAAAATGAAATTGATTGTGAACTGTTTGCTTGTCTATGCTCAAGTGTATGACTCGTCTGGCTCGAGTGCTAACTGTCTTGCATTAGATGGAAGGAGTAAGTTCTCGTTTATGAATGAAGATGATGAGAAAGGAATCCCGAAGGGGACGATTATTGTTTGTTTTTTGTGTTTTCAATCTTTTATTATTTTTTGGTGTTTGTCATAAATTAATGAGCTTAAGCCTAAATCAAAGGCTTATAAGCTCATTATATCCTCCCTGATTAGGGATAATGAGCCTACTTTAAGTATGAGATAAGCATCTCAACTTAAATGTCATGATAATGTAGGATTAAGATCATTAACCCACTTGTGATTAATTAGATGTTTTTGGGTTTTTGTTTAGTGTTAAGTAATGAGTTTAAGCCATAATCAAGGTTTAGTGAACTCATTACACCATCCTAATAGAAGGATGATAAATGAGAACACTTAAGCTGAGGAAGATACCTCAACTTAATCCATGGTTAGGGATTAAATTCATGACAAAACAAACCTTTATTAAATGGATTTTAATTGAATATGAAATTAAGAAGTGAGTTTTATGATTTGTAAGACAACTTGAGGGGACTTGTCCATTAAACACTAGGGTTAGTCCTTCTTAACCAAAAAGGAAGAATTATAACCCTAATGTAAGGCCCAAGTTACAAGTTAATGTCTTAGTGATTATTAGATGGGTTAATTAAGAGGTGTAAACAAATTAAGGGTTTAAAACTTAGGATTAAATTTATACACTCCATCTTAAGAGAAGGATGCAGGCATAACCCTAATTCCAAAGTCTTAAAACCTTAAAGGTTTAGTCTCTAATGATGAGATGAGAAAAGAGACACAAAGAAGACTCAAAGGAAAAAGTCTAAGGGAAACTAATAAGACCTAAAAGTTATCATGCTTGGAAGTCCTAGGGTTTGTGAGGCTTAAGAGAAAGATCTTCAAGGAAGCCACCATTGGAAGAAGCAGATGAAAGGAGGAGGAAGCAGAAGAAACAAGTTACTTACTTCATTGAAGAAGATAAGTAACTCAGAGAAAGAAAATGGTAGATGAACACAAATGAGCAAGCCCACTCAAAGACAATAAAAAATGCAGCAAAGATGCAATATAAAAAAGATGAGAAGAAGTGGGAGGTGAAGGCAAATTCACCTCTCAAACAACTTACCATTAACCTGAAAAGTTAGCACAAGATGCATAAGGAAAGAAATGAAATGGAATGATGCATATGAAAAGACAAAGATCAAAACCAGAAGGATACACATGATGCGAATGATGCTATGACTTGATTCAAAGACATACAAAATGTATATAAATGATCATACAAAGAATGAATGCAAATGAAGCATGCTTTGAAGTTTGAAAGTTCATGAAAGTTAATGAAAGGAAATGAATGCAAATCATGGAAAATGAATGAAGAAATGATCAAGCATGATTCTAACATGTCCTAAGATGTTTAAAATGACATATGAATGCATGAAATGTCATGGCAAGTTCATGTATGTGTAACACCCTAATTTTTGCCCTAAGATTGTTTCGCATATCATCTGCATTTTGCATATCAAACAAGATCGCACAGGGTCCGAGTTTCTCCTCAGATCGGGTCTATGTTTCGCAGGGGATCACCTTTATTTTTGCTGTTTTATATTTGTTTATATTTACTAACTTCTAACCAAAATACAAAAAAAATATGTTGCAGTGTTCTTCTCCTTCTCTGTGTTGCAGGTTGGCGAAGATGAGACAGTAATTTCATTCAGATGCGTTTGTTCAGTCACAATTCGATTTCAAGTGGATGTTTGACCTAATCTGGTCAAACTATTAAAAGATTGTGTTGACTGCCAGTGGTGTGTGCAAGTAATTCATTCATCAGGCAATGCGTTTTCAAAGTACAAGTTGGGTTGTGTGACAGTTGTTCTCTGTGCAAAGTTTGGTTTTGTTCATCAGTCATCAGGCAGTGTGTTGCGGCTTGAATCTTCAATGGTTATCAGTTCATCGATTCACCAGTTCATCAACGATTCATCTGAGGATTTATTTTCCTCAGTATAAATTCGGTTTATCAGATAATAATCAAACAGTTTTCAGTTGGCAAGTTGCAAGGTATTTGGGCTGTGTTCAGAGGCTTGTTGAAATAATCCAGATCTAGTTATGGGCTTGAAAATCAATTTCCATCCATTATCCTGTTTCTTCCCGATTAAACCATTTATTTATCCGTATACCTCTTTTTTACGACCATCTTTCATTATCCATTTTTTCGATTGTTTACCAAATCACATTATTCAGATATTATCCATCAGTTATTTTCCATTTAAATCATTTCTTTTTATTTTCAATTTTAACCATTACCCATTCTTCTATTTTTTTTTTTGGCATATCCATTTTCTTATCTGTTTTACCTACAACCATCCATATTTCGATTTTTTTGTCATCTGATTTATCTCGATTATTCTCATTTCTATTCACTTATATTCAATTCATATTTCCCATCCAAATTCCAATTTCATTTTCTTTCACCCATTTACATATTATTTTCTAACTACATTGTTTTTAATTCATTATCCAAACTTTATTTTGTCCATTTACATATGTCATTTTTTTTTCTTTTCTATATACTACTTTTATCCATTACATTTTTTTCCTAAAGTCCATTCAAAAAAAAAATATATCATATTACATCTTCAAAATTAAATACCAAAATACAAGAAAAAAACTTTTCATTTAGGCCCCGGCCCACACCTTACTTCACAGCCAGTACAAGCTTCCTCATGCCCATCAATCACAAGCCAATCTGCTTCAGCCTTTCCAATAACACGCAAGCCTTCGTATCAATCCGCAACATTCCCAACTTGCCAAGCCTGAGCCGCATCACCTCACATGTAAGCTGGCCCACCAAGCCTAATTTTTTCCAGCACTTGCAAAAATCGTACGCCCAGTTACAAGCCTCACGCGGAAACTTCACGAACAAACATCATCCAAGCCTAAAACTCAGCATTTCCCAAGCTTCCGTACCAGCCGCATATCATCATCTCAGCCGAAAATAACATCAGCTTCCCACGCGCACCTGTACAACGAAAACAACAGCCAGCTTACGCGCCTAGCCAAACATCATTCTTCAAGCCGAAAGCATCCCACCTCACTTTCCCGCAGCTCACACAGCAAGACTTCCGCCAGCTACAACACTTCAAGCTTCACGTGACAAGCCTCACAAGCTTCAAACAACATCAAGCAACAGCAGGCCCAATATCCAAATATTTTCAAGCCTTGCCCAACTTACCTCGCTTCAGCCAAGCCGTTTCCGTAACAGCCGCAAGACCTGCACGCATTTCACACCTGAACAAAAGAATTAAAATGCAAACATCACCTAAACAAAACGCAAATTGTTCGAAAATGAAAACGAAAACAAGCACGCAAAAATTACTCACCAAAACGCATCCGAATCTTCTCTAAACGGCAACACCAATCTTCTTCTCCCTCTATAAAAGCAGAATATCTCTCAATCTAAACTCAAGCTTTCATAGCCAAGAAAATTCTGCCGAATTCTCCCCTAATTCTCAAAACCCCTCTTCCCAATCCCTAACCCCCAAATCCCCAAACCAAATTGAAAGAGAAGCCGAGAAGGGAAGGATTTCGTGAGAATCCGAAAGAAGAAGAAAGCATCGAAACAAGAGGAAGAAAGAAGAGCTGATTTCGTTTTCGTTTGATTGTTGAAGGTGAGAAGGCACTGCCGTTTCCCCCTCTGTGTTTCCCCTGTTTTGTTTGTTTATGCCGTGAAGAAGAGGAAGAAGACCCTTTCAATATCTTCCTATTTTGTTTTTTTAATTATTTGTTTATGTAAATGAGGCATGTTTGGATTTAGATCCATTTGGATCTATGTGATCCGCTTTACAATCCGTGGATCTCCTTATCCCTTCCCTCACCTTTTCTTGTTTATTTACTTAATTTACTTTTTTTTATTGACTTTATATTAAGATTTTTGCATTTGAAAGATTCCATATAAAACTATTTATTTTTTTAAAGGAATTTCTAAATAATGTTTTAGAAAGATCTTAGGTAATGTTTAGAAACAATTGAGAAAATTATTTTTAAACATTATTTTAGAAAAGTTTTTTTAATGAGATATTTAGAAAAAGAGTTTAAGAAAAGATTTTAGAAAATGATTTAAAAAAAATATTTTTATTTCTTTTTTATGGATTTATTCTTTTGGATCCATTATTCTTCATCTTTTTTAATTTTTGGTCGATGACAATCTTCCGATTCGGGATTGTTGATTTCCGATTAAGTTTAATCTTCATTATTTCAAATCTATGGATGAATGATCATTTGGATCATTCTCCATACTTTGAGATCGTGATAGGTTTCTAATCGAGAAATTCAACGATAATCTCGATTAAGATTAGACCTTCCTCTTTCTTTTAGTGTGGCATGTTTTCGGAGAACGATCCATTATATCGTTTCTCTAACATGTATTAACACAAATATTTTCCACATTAATTAGTGGTGGCCGGCCTCATTTGTAGGGTAATTACTCCGTAAATTACTCGGCGATTGCTTAACATAGACCTAAAGTTGTCCCGATTCGATTAAAGATCCACTTGGATCCGGTTGCCTCAATTTTATTTTCATTGTTGTGGTTGTGCTTGATTAAGTTCATCATACCACCTTATATTGTATATAATATAATAATGTGAATATAATTGTTTAAGTTTAATCTCTTGCACCTTATCCTTTTATTTTAAATCTCTCGCTCCTTTATCTCCTTATTATATTTTGCCATATCATATATCATTGTTTATATTCATATTGTGCTTGTATATATTCATATTGTGCTTGTTTTCTATTTTGTTCATTTGGACATTAAAATACTTAATAAAGGATTAAACTCTTAAAAAACTTGTGACTTCTAACTTTGGACTTATGGTTACTATCCCGAACTTTTGGAGATTGGACTTAGACTTTCTAGGATTCCCTTTGCTCAAGTTGGAGTGGTTAGAAATCTTGGCCTCAAATGATGTCATTAATTTTTGAAGATGGAAGTCCGAACTTTGAAGATTTGTACATATTGGTCTTGGTAACTTCTTTCCTTAGCTTTTAATTCAAGCATTAGGACTAGTCTCTTCATCTCCTCCCCATTCTTTAATTTTCAAAATTTCTTCCTATTTCAAAACCTTCTTGTTTTCTAAACTTCAAACAATTTCATAAACAAACCTTTACTTAGGTCAAGCGATTTTTAACCTTTCCCTTTTATTTTCTTAATCAAATATTAAGTCATGTAAATATATTAAAACATTTTTGTACATACTTTAAAAAATACGAATCCATTCAATTGTTTTTGTGCCTTGTGCACCTTTCTTCTTTTCCATGTTTAGATATGATTCATCCCTTTTAGCGGAATTATTCGCTAAGAGATGATGACTTATCTTTACATCTTAAAATTAATTCAACCCACTTATTCTTTTCAAACTTTGTACCACGAACTACGAGGTTTTGATCTCGCATTGCACTTTGTGGGTACGTAGGCATAAGGCTTTAAAACCTTATCAAACACAAAATCATTAAAAAATATTCTTCTTCTCATCTCTTCCATCATTTTAAATAAACCAATTTCAGACCAAAAGCAATAAGTATTTCAAAGGGCTCCCGTGGAGTACCACGGATGAGTCGGGTGCCTAAAACCTTCCCGGTTCATAACCAATCCCCTTACCCAATCTCTGTTTATTTCTTTTAGCCTTTGCTTTTAGAATCCTAGGTTTTATTCGTTCTTTTACCTTTTTCCATTTGGAAATAAAGAAAAGCGCGGTGGCGACTCTGTGTTAATCGAGTTAAGTTAATCAATAGCTTACACTCACGATTTTACCGCTACAGAAAAGTGGCGACTCTGCTAGGGAGTAATCTCTAAGCGGATTTAGCCTACTTTGATTTATTTATCGCTTTGGTTTGAATTGTTTGTTATTTGTTTGTTCCGTTTTGGTTTGGTGATCCTCTGTGTGAGATAGATTCTAACCCGGATCTGAGTGACACTTATGATAGGACGGCGATATTCGAAGCGATATGTGATGGAGTAGTCCAAAGCAATATCAATTTGATAATCTCCACTCGGTTAGGCTCTCTTGGACTATCAATGTCATGACGAGTAATCGTACGTGGCATTATTTTCCGACCTTGAGCTGATTATACTGAGGACCTTAGAACCCTTAACCCATCTAAGCCAATTTAGGAACGTAGTGCGGAAGCTGTCTGGATGTAAATCTAAGGCGGTTGTCACGCGATACTACACTCGGACGAGGTCTATTTTAAGAATGTTATCGGTTGGGGAGTAATCCAACGTACCGATAAAATTCTAAAGATGGCTGATAACTCCGGTCACCTCTGTTAGCACCCTTTTGGTTTCTTGCAGGTACAATGAAGACAAAAACTTAGTACTTACCTGTGTGGGTTGGTTCTGTTACCTTGACTTCATGCTCGTGACTTGGAACCTAAGCCCGTGTGCCTTGTGTGATCTTGTTTGTGCTTGTTGCATACATGCCATCATAACATTCATGAGCATTATCCGTAAGATTTCAAAGGACTTATAAGAAACTTTTGCAAATTTCAGATGTCCATGGCTTTGACTTTTGAAAGGAGGAATACAAAGAAGTACACTTTCAAGAGTCCTAATATTGAAGAGTTGAGAAAGCTAGGAGCTTTGGTTGCTGATACCCAAGAGTTCCGAAAATGTCATGGAAAGCTGTTGCACATGTTGGATCTTGATGTACCTGAGGGGATTCTCCCTACTTTGGCTCAGTTTTATGACCCGTTGCACCATTGTTTCACCTTTCCGGATTATCAGCTCGTACCTACTTTGGAGGAATATTCTCATTGGTTAGGCTTGCCCATTCTGGACAAGGAATCTCTTTTCACTGGTTTAGAGAAGGAGCTTACTGTCAAGGTCATCGCCAAAGCATTGTTTCTTAAGGAATCCGAGCTTAATGGGAAGTTTCTCCCAAAGGGGAGTGTCCGTGGTATTAATGCCAAGTTTTTGATGGGAAAGGCTTCCACCTCACTTGCTTTGGGTCATAGAGATGCATTTGAGGCCATCCTTGTTTTGCTCATTTACGGCATTGTCTTGTTTCCGAATTTGGATGGTATTGTGGATGAGAATGCTATTCAGATTTTCTTGAAGAAGAACCCGATTCCTACTTTGCTTGGAGATATGTACCATGCCTTTCACTATAGGACTTCTAAAGGCGACGGAGAGATTGTTTGTTGTGCTCCTCTTCTTTATAGGTGGTTTATTTCGCACCTACCGAAGTCAGATGTATTCAAGGATAATAGAGAGAATCGAAGATGGTCTCAGAGGTTGATGTCGCTTTCTCACAAGGACATGACGTGGTATAGCTCTTATTATGACACCGAAGTTCTCATTGATAGTTGTGGAGAATTCCCTAATGTACCTCTTCTTGGTACACGTGGGGGAATTAGCTACAACCCCATTTTGGCTAGACGACAGTTCGGTTATTGTTTGAAGGATATTCCAAACAATCTTGCCTTATCCCGTTTCTTCTTTCTTAATGGTGATGATCATATAGAGATGAAGAAAAGGATTGCTCATTCTTGGCATGCTGTTCATAGGAAAGAGAGAGGTCAATTGGGTAGACAACACCTTCCTCCTTCCGATTGTTATATTCAGTGGGTTCGATCTAGAGCTTCCAAGCTCAAGATGCCTTATCCACTTGAGGAACCTATATTTCCCATATTGCCTTTGTCTGCTTTTCTACCTCCCGTTGATGAGAAGTTGGTGCTTCAAGAAGAGTTAGAGAAGATGAAGAAAGAAAAGGAAGATTGGCTACTTGAGAGGACTACTATGCAGGAGCAGCTTAAGGAGAAGGATGATCTTATTGAGCTACTTGAGCGGCGCGTCACGAAGAGGCCGAGAGAGGATTTATTTTCCTCTAGTACTCCATCTACTATTCCTCCAACTTCCGGTGCTTGGAAGGCCATTGTCGACAAGTTGGTGAAGGATAAGGAAGATATGGAAGAGAGGTA
This sequence comes from Lathyrus aphaca, assembly GCA_963966055.1. Taxonomy (NCBI): domain Eukaryota; kingdom Viridiplantae; phylum Streptophyta; class Magnoliopsida; order Fabales; family Fabaceae; genus Lathyrus; species Lathyrus aphaca. The sequence continues at coordinate 472,560,529 of OZ014520.1, read as the reverse complement.
CAAGAATGAGATCAAGAGGATTCGTATGAAGTATCAGCCAGGATTCGGGACTTCTTCGGATATGATTCCATAGGCTTAGTTTATTTCTTTCTCTTATGTATTAGGATTATTGATGTTTTGTACTTCATTTGTAATCCTCACTTTGATATTAATGAGAATGAGTTTTTAAGTATTTCAAAAATGTCTCTTTATGAATATTGCAAGTTAACTTATAATCCTTTGAAATCTTTGCATTTGCATATACATAGCATGCATCATATCCGCATTTTGTCTTGCTTTTTGAGTGTTCTCCAGGGATCTTATTGTTGTTTCTTGGTCTTCATCTCAGTGTTCCTGTCAAGCTGACTCATCAATTCGATACTCGAGCTAATCGGAAAAGAGTGATGGATACTTTGCAACAAGAGAATCGCGAGCTGCGCGAATAGGTTACTTATTTGAGGGAAAGCTTGGAAAGGGTGACTGCTATGATGCAAAATTTGATGGCTGCTCAGAATCAGCCACCTCCTAGTCCCCCTGTTCAGAATACTGTCATCTCAGAGGTTGTTACCGCATCCATTCCTGTGGAGACTGTTATTTCTCCTCATCATCGTATACCTGCTAGCACGCCCTGGGGCATGCCTGTTGACTTTTTTCCTGCTGGATATCGTCCTCCTCGTCATCAGGAGACTGCTGCATTTAATGTTATCCCACCACCAGTATGGACTACTCTTCCTCCAATTGTGACTACTGGACCGCCTGTTGTGCGCAATGTTCCGCATCATGATGAAATGATCTACCATGCTGAGCCTAGTGAAGGTGCTGGAGTTGCTGAAAGACTTGATGACTTCCAGGGACGCTTTGTTGAGATCCAAAGGGAGATGAGAGCTTTGAAGCACAAAGATTTGTTTGGAAAAGATGCTTATGACCTTTGTCTGGTCCCGAATGTTAAAGTTCCTTACAAATTCAAGCTGCCTGAGTTTGAGAAGTACAAAGGAAATACTTGTCCGTTGAGTCATCTGACGATGTATGCAAGGAAGATGTCCACTCAGACTGATAATGATAAGCTGTTGATTCACTATTTCCAGGACAGTTTAACTGGGGCACCTATGAGGTGGTATATGAGTCTGGATAATAGCCAAATCAAGACCTTCAATGATTTGGGAGAAGCATTTGTGAAGCAATACAAGTACAATGTTGATATGGCGCCTGATAGAGATCAACTTCGTGCTATGTCCCAGAAGGACAAAGAGACTTTTAAAGAATATGCGCAGAGATGGAGAGAGCTGGCAGCCCAGATTGTACCTCCGCTGGAAGAAAAAGAAATGACGAAGATCTTCTTGAAGACGTTGGGTCTTTTTATTATGAGAGAATGATAGCAAGCGCTCCTTCCGACTTTACTGAAATGGTGAGCATGGGTATGCGTTTAGAAGAAGGTGTCCGTGAGGGACGGTTGACTCAAGAGAACAGTAATAGTTCAAACTCCAGAAGATTCAATTTCGGGAAAAAGAAAGAAAATGAGACTAATGCAGTATCCCGTGAAAGTTACAGAAGACCTCACAGTCGTATGAATCACCATTCGCAACACCATTCGCAGCATGTGGCTTCTGTTACACCAATGATTAACATGGCTCCAACTGTGCCAGCTGTTCCAAAGTTCCAACCTCGTTATCAGCAACCTTCTGTGCAACAAGGTGGTAATCAACTAGCTCGGACCAAGCCCAGTTTTGATCCTATTCCTGTGCCGTATGCGAACTTGCTTCTGTCTTTGATTGCAAAGAATCTTGTGCAGACTCGCCCTCCACCTACAGTTCCAGAGACTATTCCATGGTGGTATAAGCCAGAAGCTCGATGTGCTTTTCATCAAGGTGCCCCGGGGCACGATGTTGAGAACTGTTATCCTTTGAAGTTTGAAGTACAGAAATTGATGAGGAACAATGTTCTGTATTTTAATGATGTTAATCCTAATGTGCAGAAGGATCCGTTGCCAAAGCATGGTAATGCGTCTGTGAATATGGTTGCTGGTTGTCCGGGGTTGTTCAAAATCTATGAAGTCAATCATATCCGAAGATCTCTGGTAGAGATGCACGCTTTCTTGAGTGAATATCACGATATCGATCATGACTATGCTGGATGTTGTATCTGCTCGGTGAATCCTCGCGGTTGTGTGATTGTGAAAAGAGATATCCAGAAGATGATGGACGATAAGCTGATCGAAGTAACAGCGAAGAGAGATGAATACGAGAATGAAGTAAATGTCATTATGCCTCAGTTCAATCTTCCTGAAAGGGCTGCTCCTGAGAGAATGGTGTTTTCTTTTGATAGTCGCCAGACCGCTGTTACTCCATTGGTGATCAATGTACCTGGTCCGATGCCGTATGAGTCTGACAAAGCTGTTCCGTACAGGTATAATGCGACGATGATAGAAAATGGTAGGGAAGTTCCTCTTCCTACTCCAAAGTATGTAGTTAGCATTGCTGATGTGACGAAAGTTACCCGAAGTGGTAGATTGTATGCTTCAGATACTCCGAGGAAAGTTGAAGATACCAGTGCGAGCAAGCAGATTATGGATGTTGTCACACAATCGAGCCAAGCTGGTAATAGTGATGATGAGGTACTAAAGTTGATAAAGAAGAGTGAGTATAATATTTCTGAGCAGTTGTTGCAGACTCCTTCGAAGATATCAGTGTTGTCTCTCTTGTTGAGTTCTGAAGCTCATAGGCAGTCATTGCAGAAGATTCTGGATCAAGCTTATGTTGACCATGACGTGACTGTTGATCAATTCGATAGTATTGTGGCGAATATCACATCATGCAACAATCTGAGTTTCTGTGATGAGGATTTGCCTGAAGAAGGAAGAAATCATAACTTGGCTCTGCACATCTCGGTGAATTGTCAAGAAGATGCTTTATCTAAGGTGCTAGTTGATACCGGCTCGTCTCTGAATGTTATGCCTAAATCGACATTGTCAAAGCTTGCGTTTCAAGGTGCTCCCATGAGGCACAGTGGGATAATTGTAAAGGCGTTTGACGGGTCAAAGAAGACAGTGATTGGAGAGGTGGATCTTCCTATTCTTATTGGACCGTTTATATTCAAGATTACTTTTCAAGTAATGGATATACGTCCCGCATATAGTTGTCTCCTCGGAAGACCATGGATCCACGAGGCAGGAGCTGTAACATCCACTCTTCATCAGAAGCTGAAGTTTGTAAGAGAAGGTAAATTGGTAACCATTGAAGGTGAGAGGGCGATGCTTGTGAGTAATCTGTCTTCTTTCTCTTATATTGATGTCGAGGAAGAGGTGGGAACGTCGTTTCAAGCTCTTTCTGTTGTGAATAGTGTTGTTAAGAAGAATGCCATGCCCATGTCCTCTTTCAAAGATGCTCTGCGAGTGATTGAAGCTGGTCAGTCTGATGGTTGGGGACGAATTATTGATGCTGTCGACAACAAGGAAGGTTTCGGTATCGGCTTTGCGCCAGGTGCAGTTATCAAAGATCCCAAGACTATTCAAGAAGGCTTCAGAAGTGCTGGATTTATCAACGACCATTCTGCTGCTGCCATCATTGATGATGATGATGAAGACGAGGAAATGCAAGACTTTGTTACGCATGGAAAGATTTGTCAGAACTGGATCGCTGTTGATGTTCCTTTTACCGTTCATTCTTCAAAGTAAATTTTTTTTTATTTCTTTCAAAAATCCTTTCACTCTGCCCAAGGTGAAAGTGATGCTTGTTGGGCTTTGTTTCAAATTTTATCATCATCAATAAAGTGTTATTTTGTTATTTCCATATGTGTTTTTCATTTTTTGCTTTATTCTGAAAAATGGTAACATAAAAAACCAAAAAATATATAATAATTGTGTATCTGCATATTGTTTGCACTTTTGTTCATCTTCTAAAATAAAAATAAAATCATTGTGCAGATTGACTGATAAACCCATTGAAAACAATGATCCTATGCCCTCTCCCAACTTTGAATTCCCTGTGTTTGAAGCTGAGGAAGAGGATGATGAAGAGATTCCAGATGAAATTTCTCGGTTGCTTGAGCACGAGGAGAAGATTATTCAGCCTCATGGAGAGTCAATAGAGATGGTCAACTTGGGTTCTGATGATGAAAAGAAAGAAGTCAAAGTCGGAGCATTGCTGGATCCTGATGTTAAGAGGAGGATTATAGAGCTTCTCAGAGAATATGTTGATGTATTTGCTTGGTCTTATCAAGACATGCCAGGTCTTGATACTAATATTGTGGAGCACAGATTGCCGCTGAAGCCTGAGTGTCCACCTGTAAAGTAGAAGCTCAGAAGAACTCATCCAGACATGGCATTAAAAATCAAAGAGGAGGTTCAAAAGCAGATTGATGCTGGTTTCCTTGTGACGTCAATTTATCCTGAATGGGTGGCCAATATTGTTCCAGTTCCGAAGAAAGACGGAAAAGTCCGAATGTGCGTAGATTACAGAGATTTGAACAAAGCTAGTCCGAAAGATGATTTTCCATTGCCACATATTGATATGTTGGTAGATAATACGGCTAAGTTTGATGTGTTCTCTTTTATGGACGGATTCTCCGGTTACAATCAAATAAAGATGGCACCCGAAGATATGGAAAAGACCACATTTATTACACCATGGGGAACATTCTGTTACAGAGTGATGCCTTTTGGATTGAGGAATGCTGGTGCGACGTACCAAAGAGCTATGACTACACTTTTCCATGATATGATGCATAAGGAAATCGAAGTATATGTTGATGATATGATCGCCAAGTCAAAGACTGAAGAGGATCATGTTGAGCATTTGCTGAAGTTGTTTCAAAGATTGAGAAAGTATAAGCTTCGTCTGAATCCGAACAAATGCACTTTTGGTGTACGTTCTGGAAAGTTGCTAGGTTTCATTGTCAGCCAAAGAGGTATTGAAGTTGATCCTGATAAAGTGAAAGCGATTCAGGAAATGCCTGCTCCAAGAACCGAAAAGCAAGTCAGAGGATTCTTGGGCCGATTGAATTATATTTCAAGGTTTATCTCTCACATGACTGCCACATGTGCTCCGATTTTCAAGTTGCTTCGGAAAGATAAAGGTTGTGTCTGGACAGATGATTGCCAGAAGGCGTTTGAAAGTATTAAAGAATATCTGCTTGAACCTCCTATTTTGTCTCCTCCAGTGGAAGGTAGACCGATGATCATGTACTTGACTGTGTTGGAAGATTCCATGGGTTGTGTGCTTGGTCAGCAAGATGAAACTGGAAGAAAAGAACATGCAATTTACTACTTGAGTAAGAAATTCACTGATTGTGAGTCTCGGTATTCAATGCTTGAAAAAACTTGTTGTGCCTTAGCTTGGGCTGCAAAGCGTCTTCGCCAGTATATGCTGAATCATACGACTTGGTTGATCTCTAAAATGGATCCAATCAAGTATATCTTTGAAAAGCCTGCTTTAACTGGGAGGATTGCTCGTTGGCAAACGTTATTATCAGAATATGATATCGAGTACCGAACTCAAAAAGCTATAAAAAGCAGTATCTTGGCTGACTATTTGGCACATCAACCGATCGATGATTACCAACCTGTCAAGTTTGATTTTCCAGATGAAGATGTGATGTTTTTGAAAGTAAAAGATAATGATGAACCTTTGATTGAGGAAGGGCCGGAGCCTGGATCTCGATGGGGTTTAGTTTTTGATGGTGCTGTGAATGCACGTGGAAGAGGAATTGGGGCAATGATCATTACTCCCGATGGTTCACATATTCCTTTTTCCGCAAGATTGACTTTTCCTTGTACCAACAATGAAGCTGAGTATGAAGCCTGCATTATGGGTCTTGAAGAAGCTGTTGATTTGAGAATTAAACATCTTGATGTATATGGAGATTCTGCCTTGGTAATTAATCAGATTCAGGGCACGTGGGTAACTCATTGTAAACACCCCAAATTTGCCCTCACCCATTCACACCATGGCTTGTGATCATTCTCATATGCATAAACACAATCATATCATCTCACATTTCATTTTTGATTCACTGCATAGTTTTCAAGGCATCTGCACCTAGGGTTTGTGATCTGAGCAATCCCAAAGCATCTTGAGCCATTCCAAAGGCAACCAATCAACTCAAAGGGGTCCATGTGTGTTCTTATGTCATATTTCATCTCCTCAAAGTCAAAAATGCAGAGGAATCACAAGAACTAGGGTTTGAGTGGATGCAGGGCCAGCTTGAACTACACAGTTGACTGAAAATTAGGGTTTTGGTTTCAGAGGCCATAACTCCAAATTTTTTGGTCATTCTTGTTTCCATTGATCTCTATATGGTATAGGGAGTATGCATATCAATTTTCATGAAGAAATTCCATGGGGAAGTCATCTGATCAAGAGTTGACTTCCTGGACAAGTCAGTGCAAAATCAGGGCATCTGAGGCCCCCAATGACCCAACCAATGGGTGATCTTCATCATTTTGAGTGTATATGATCTTTATTTGATCATGGAAGAAGATTGAAGTTCATAAAAATCAAGAATTTAGGGTTTTTGCAAGTGTTGACTTTTTGGGCATAGTTGACTTTTCAAGAATGCATCATTTTAGGTCATTTTTCAAGCCATGATTTTGGATCCAAAAATGCTTCAAATGAAAAAACTTTGGTCATGAAAGTTGTAGATCTCATCTTTCCCTTTTCAAAAAGTACAAGAACATGATCAAACTCTTCTTGGATCAAAAGTTATGGCCATGCAAAGTTGGCTAAAATCATTAATTTTCAAGGCATGCCTCATTTGGAAACTTTGCAAAATCTTGGACCAATGCATCATGTGACCTCTAATTCATTTTAAACCATTACACAAACATTCTCAAAGTCCTAAAAATCAGAATTGGATCAAGTTTGCTCATGGTTTGGTTTGTATAACAAGACTTTATCACATGTGAACCATAAAGCAAGCAAGTTGCAAAACACTCATCACACTTCCTACCACTTGTTGCCTTGGGTGCTGAACCAAGCTAGCCTTTCCCCTCACCATGCTGCGCCAGCCCACACACTTGTACTAGCCTAGAACACAACCCATGCCTCTCTTACACAAAGGTTGACAATTTGCAAAAGTGGCCATACCAATCAATAAAGGGCAGGTCACATCATCTGACCAATGAGATTAGTTTATGTGGATCAAATGCTGGCTAAACATAAGGAGAAGCAAGGCTGAAACTCTCTACACCATCACATACACCAAAATACTCCATTTTGCATATTCATTCGAATTTGTTTTCTCAGCTTACAAACACAAAAGCCAAGTCCATAGATCAAATCACCATGCTTCATTGACCCCAAACCCACAAGACCCAGGCCTGAAACAAGCCACAACCCCATTTCACCATTTTCACTCCATAAAGCAAAAGCATTCGAATCTGCTTCTACAAGCCAAGAACACTCAAACAAACTCCACACATCAACTCATCTTACTCCACTGACCAGAAACCACCCACTACCTTGGCCTGAAACCCTCCATAACTCAAATACGATTTTCACATGCCCTTGGTCAGAACTTCTGCAAATTCACTCAAGAGACTTTTTAAACTCCAACTAAGCATCCAAAGCTTCAAAGGGGGATCATTGGAACCTGTTTGAGCCAAAGAACTAGCCAGAGAGTGCCAGGAGTCAAAGCTTCAATTCAGGTAGCCTTGGAATTTCATTTTTCCAGAACTCTCTTTTCTTGTTTCTAAAATGATCCTTATGTTCCCCTGAGTGCATTGAACCTTTTACTTTCGAAAATGATTGAGTTTTGAGGCTGTATGCTTGATCTGAAAGTTTGCCCGAAAATTTGTTCTTGCTTGTTTCTCTTGATTTAGTGGAAATAAATGGGGTTTAAGTTAGGGGTTAGGTTTAATGATGTTCAGGGATGAAATCTGGAGAGTTTGGTGGTGATTTGATGCGTATTCAGTGAGATAGTAGTTTTGACTTGCCGGAGAAGACGACCGGAACAGTGTTCCGGTCGCCTGAAAGTCATTAGGGTTTGTTTAATTAGGGTTAAGTGTAATTAAGCCAGTTTGAATATGGTCCGTTCATTCCCGCGCCAAGTCAATTCCCGCCCTGGCCACTTTGAATCTCACGCGTTGGATCAGCATACTTCTCATTAATCCATTTAAAATTCATTTTATTTTCATTTTCTTTGCATTTTCTTTGCATAATTATTTTAAAATAGCAAAAAATTCATAAAAAATTATGAAACTTTTTCCTTAAAGTTTTAATAATTTTTATGACCCAAAAATATTTTTATTTTATTTTTTATCATTTAAAAAGTATTTTTAAATATTCAAAAGATTATTTTTAATTGATTAATGGAAATTAATTAATTAAAAATACTTTTAGATATTTAAAAATTACAAAAAAATTCATGAAATGTTCTAAGACATTTAGAAACATTGTCCAACCTTCAAACCAAATTTCTTTTTTGATCTTGATGCATTTTAAGAATTTTTCATTGAATTAAATCATTTTTTATGCATTATTTTGATCATGGATTCAAAAATTCATTTCTGCCTATTAGTGAAGGTTGTGACATTGATTCTTCTTGCATTGTTTTGTGTTTAGCATGTATTTTCAAGGATAAAAAGGCCATGAATTGTTCTTGCATTTTCAAATTGTTTGGCATTTGTTTTGTTAAGAACCCCTAGAAACCCTAATAACTTAGAAAATTCATAACTTGAGTTTGGTTGAGAGTTGAGAGCTCCCCTTTGGGCAGTGATTCATCATAGGCCTAGGGTTTCTTTGGGTGCCATTTTCCATTTTTGCTTTAGGGCTTTGCTTCTGTTTTTTGGTTTGTGTTTGATGTTTGATCCATAAACCCTAATTTGGGCTTTCATTTGCATCCCTCTTGCATTTCCTTGCATAACATGACTTGTCTTTGCATTTTGTGCATTCTTGTGATCCATTTGACATCTTAAGACATATAGAAAGCATGTTTGACCATTGCATTACATATTTGCCATGTCATTTGTCTTGTATGATTCATAACTTTTCATGTTCATTCATGCTCCTTAACTTGCACCATTTGCATTCATGATCTTGTATGAACATCCCCATTGTCTTGCCTCATGTTTGCAGCACTTCATAACATCATAATCATCATCAACATGCTTCTGGTTTTGCTTAGCATCATATCATTTCATCTCATCTTGCATTGCATTGCATTTTCTTTCTAACATTGCAGGTGGTAAGTAAACTTGAGAAGTGGATTTGCCTTCACTTCTCATACCTTTTCTTTTCATCTCTCTTGCATCCATTGCTGCATTCTTATTTGTGTTTGAGTTTGAGCTTGCTCATTCTTCTCCTCCCCACTTTCTTTCTTCAAGTGACTTGACTTCTTGAATGAAGCAAGTCACTTTGCTTCTCTTGATCCTGTTCATCTGCTTCCTGGTGGCTCCTTTGAAGATTGTTCTTGAAAACCTCACAAACCTTAGGATCATCCAAGCATGACAATGAATTAGGGTTTTGATTAGTCCCCCCATAGTTTTACCTTTGTGTCTCTCTTTGAGTCTCCTCTTCTCACCTCATAATCAGGGACTAAACCCTAAAGGCTATAAGACTTTGTGATTAAGCTTATGCCTGCATCCTTCTCTTAGGATGGAGTGTATAACTTTAATCCTAAGTCTTGAACCCTTAAGGTGTTTAAATCTCTTAATCAATTCATCTAATAATCATCAAGACATCACTTGTAACTTGGGCCTTGCATTAGGGTTCTAATTCTTCCTTAAGTGGTTAAGAAGGACTAACCCTAGTGTTAATGGACAAGTCCCCCTCAAGTTGTCTTACAAACCATAAAAAACACTTCATCATCATATCATTAATCTAAAATCCACTTAATAAAGGCTTGTTTTGTCATGGGTTTAATCCCTAATCATGGATTAAGTTGAGGAGTTTTCCTCAGCTTAAACATTCTCATCTATTATCCTTCTTTTAGGATGGTGTAATGGGTCTGTTTAATCCTTGATTATGGCTTAACCTCATTACTCAACACTAAACAAAAACACCAAAAACATCTAAATAATCACAAATGGGTTAATGATCTTAATCCTACACCGAAGGTGATTAAGTGTGAGAATCTGACTTCACACTTAAGGTATTCTCATTACCCCTAATCAGAGGGAGGATGTGATGAGTTTACTAACCCATTGGTTTAGACTTAAGCTCATTATCCTATGACAAAAATCCAAAAAAGAAATAAAAGACTGAAAACTCAAAAACAAACAATAATCGTCTCCTCCGGGATTCTTTTCTCATCATCTTCACTCACAATCGAGAACTTGCTTCTTCCGTCTAATGCAAGACAGTAAGCACCTGAGCCAGACAGGTCATACACTTGAGCATAGACAAGTAAGCAGTTCATCAGTCAATTCACCTTTCAGTCTCTTTGGGTCGAACTACGGTGTTCTGACTTCCTCATTGCACGAGAGGATACGTAGGCATAACTTAACAGTTATCGAACAAAAGTCTCTGTACATTCCCCCTCTTTCCAGCTTCATTCTTTAGCCTCATTATCATGAGCATCTCATCTTTGTTCCTACACTGACACTGTATATATCACATTTCACACTTCTTTTACACTGACACCTGTACATCCTTTTCCAGCTCTTTATGCACAGATTGCACTGACACTACCCCTTTAAAACACAAATCTTTCAAGCGTGGATCCCGTCGAGTACGGCGGACAATCTGGGTGCTAATACCTTCCCAGGTTGTAACCAACCCCCTTTCTCAGTCTCTCTGGTTCGCAACCGTCTTATCCATATCTTTCTAGGCCTATGCAGCATTGCCTTTCCTCCGGGATAAAAATGCCTAGCTGGCGACTCTTTTCATCTCCAGTGAGTTCACGGCTGTGTGTTCTCACTGTTCCCTTCGCCGACCGTTCGCGTCTGTACCTTCATCTGATCCATTGTCATTTGTCGGGAGCGACACTCATCAACCTCACTTAATCCCCTATAGAGATTATGCCAGGAAGATATCAACTTTCTTCACTGAAGTTGAATTCCATTATATTCCTCGTGATGAGAACCAGATGGCAGATGCCTTGGCAACCATAGCTTCTATGATAAAAGTGCACCAGTGGAATGATGTTCCCATGATCAGTGTGAATCGGCTCGAAAGACCAGCTCATGTGTTTGCAGTTGAGGAAGTCCATGATGACAAGCCTTGGTATCACGATATTAAATGTTTCCTCCAGAGTCAAGAATACCCGCTTGGGGCATCTGGTAAAGATAAGAGAACTTTGAGGAGATTGGCAGGAAATTTCTTCCTGAATGGAAATGTGCTTTATAAGAGAAATTTCGACATGGTCTTGCTCAGATGCGTGGATAGACACGAAGCAGACATGTTGATGAAAGAAATTCATGAAGGATCTTTTGGCACTCATGCCAATGGGCATGCAATGGCTAAAAAGATGTTGAGAGCAGGTTACTATTGGCTGACAATGGAATCTGCTTGTTGCAAATATGTGAAAAAATGTCAGGTGTATGCTGATAAGATTCACGTGCCACCAGCTTATCTCAATGTGATTTCTTCCCCATGGCCTTTCTCTATGTGGGGAATTGATATGATTGGCATGATTGAACCCAAGGCTTCGAATGGACATCGTTTTATTCTCGTGGCAATTGACTACTTCACCAAGTGGGTGGAAGCGGCATCGTATGCTAATGTGACCAAGCAAGTTGTGGTTCGGTTTATCAAGAATAATCTTATATGCAGATATGGTGTTCCAAATAGAATCATTACTGATAATGGTTCGAACTTGAACAATAAGATGATGAAAGAGCTTTGTGAAGATTTCAAGATTCAACACCATAATTCCTCTCCTTATAGACCGAAGATGAATGGGGCTGTTGAAGCTGCGAATAAGAATATTAAGAAGATCATTCAGAAGATGGTTGTGACGTACAAGGACTGGCATGAGATGCTCCCTTTTGCTTTGCATGGGTATCGTACATCTGTCCGCACTTCAACAGGGGCAACCCCTTTCTCACTTGTTTATGGTATGGAAGCAGTGCTCCCCGTCGAAGTTGAGATCCCATCAATGAGAGTTCTGATGGAAGCCAAGTTGACTGAGGCTGAATGGTGTCAAAGTAGGTTTGATCAGTTGAATTTGATTGAAGAAAAGAGAATTAAAGCTTTGTGTCATGGTCGGTTGTACCAGCAAAGAATGAAGAAAGCTTTTGATAAGAAGGTCAAACCTCGTGTATTCAGAGAAGGCGACCTCGTGCTCAAAAAGATTCAGTCTTTCCTTAAAGATTCTCGGGGCAAGTGGACTCCGAACTATGATGGCCCATATGTTGTTAAGAAAGCCTTCTCTGGCGGTTCATTAATTCTTGCAACTATGGATGGTGAGGAGATCACTCGCCCTGTGAATGCGGATGCAGTCAAGAAATACTTCGCCTAAAAAATAAAAGAACAGCTCGCTAAGTTGAAAACCCGAAAGGGCGGCTTAGGCAAAAATGAGCGTCTCGGTGGATTGAAAACCCGAAAGGGCGGTCCAGGCAAAAATTAGAGACAAAAACAGAAATAATTATCCCGGTAGATTGAAAACCCGAAAGGGCGATCTACGCAAAAGCTAGGGATCATGGCAAGTAACTGCGTCGACAGACTGAATCGCTTGTAGCAACCGAGGATTTCAGATTCTATCCTTCAAAGATTCTTATTCACTCATCCTTGACTGAAGTTTCGGACACAGTGGAGTTCAAAGTTGATAGGGAGAATAGTGATCATTGTATCTCAATGTAGCCCTTTTCCATGTATTTACCATTTTTCAAACTTGTAATGATCCATGGAGTCATGCCATTTGCTGACTACCATTCTATCAATGAATTTGAGCTTTTATCCAATTGTTTGCAATTCTTTATATTGTTTCTGTTTACAAAATTTCAATTTATTGTTGATGATAATTTTTGAAACAAATTTAATAAATTTGATTTTTTGAAGATTTTGAAAACATTTTTCTTTTGATATCTGAACAAATAAAGGATGTCGATAGTGATTCCAAGAATGGTAAAGTCTGGATGTGTGTAACTTGTCTCTCCCAAAGCAGGGTTTGATTCGGTTGTGTCCATGTGAAGTTCTTGGATAGTCTTGATCAGATTGATGTTAAAGATGTTTTGTTCCCCAATCATGATGTTGAATGGAGAATGTATGTGTTCCCCAGAAGAATTGTTGGAAGGGATGTTGTTGAGAATCCCTAGCTGAGTGTTGATCTTTTCCTCAGCAAGTTATCTTTGAATTGAGAAGTATTGGGAATCCCCAGCTGAGCTCATGTTCCTCATCTTGACTATTTGCATCTTTGAATATAGAAGTTTTGATATAGCAGTCAGTTTAGAGGTTTTCTTTTACCCTATGTTGGGTACTGATTTAAAATCCCTCATAACTGTATTTTGGCTATGATGTTAACTTCTGATATCCCTATATGGATCCCCAGTAGGTCTGCATGTGTTGATTTCCAGCAGTCCCTATGTGATTTTTAGCCAGTCTGGCACTCTATCCCCAGATGGAGCAGGAGTTGTATGACGGTTATTCCTTGAGAAGTTTGATTGTTATCAAGAATATTCCATCCTCAGCAGATTATTACCTTTCCTTAACAGGATGATATTCCTAGCAGATGCTGTTTTATCATGATTTAAGCCTTGTAGTAGGATTGTATTCCTTTGATGGCTTGTGATATTCCCCTGCAGATTTCAAGATGAATCTCCAGTTGTTCCCTGCGTTGTTGCCTTGGGATTAGCCGAGTATCCGGTTGTTGTGGTGTTCATGTCACCTGTTTTTTTAATTTATCTTTATGTCTGTTTTGTCAGCATATTCATAAGCATATTCATACGCATAAGCATGGCATTGTTTGCTTGCATTCTTGCGTTTATATCATGGTTATATGCTCTTTGGTGTGATTTTTCCCCACTGAGTGTGTGTGTCGTGTTCCTCTCAAGTTTAGAGTGTCGACCATTAAGCAGAAAAAGTTAATCCTTTCTAATTCCCCACTGAGTTTGTTTCTCGTGGATGATGTTGATTCAGTTTCCTCCCCAGTTTATTATCTGGATGGATTTTCCCCAGTTGAGATATTTCCTCCTTGGGATGAGTCTTGTTTGACCGTTTCTTTCCAATTTGTTCTTGGATTGAATTTTGGTCCCCTTTTGTGGATATTATTTGCTTTGGAATTAAGCTATCATTATTGATAGTGGGCAACATTTTTCTCCAGCTTGAGTATTTTGCTCTGGAATTTAGCTATCAGTAAATCGATAGTGGGTAATATTATCAGATTTGATCAAGTTCTTTTACTTGTGCTCCTACCCAGTAAACCCGGTAGTCGAGATTTTGTCCTCTTACCCAATAAAAAGGTAATAGAGTTTGTTATTCTTTGATTCAGCTCCTACCCAGTAAATCAGGTAGTCGAGAATTTGTTCTACCCAGTAAATCCGGTAGTCAAGTTATTTTCTTACCCAGTAAAAAGGTAATGTAATCATATATTTTCCTCTTACCCAGTAAAAAGGTAACTTGATTGATTTCCTACCCAGTAAATCCGGTAGCCGATATTTTTTCATCTTACCCAGTAAAAAGGTAATAGAAATTTGTTTCCATTTGATTGAGTCCCTACCCAGTAAATCAGGTAGTCGATCATACTCCTATCCAGTAAATTGATAGTCGAGTCCTTTATATTTCCTACCCAGTAAATCAGGTAGTCGAGATTTTTTTTTTCTTACCCAGTAAAAAGGTAATTGAGGTTATTCCTCCGTATTTCGCTCCTATCCAGTAAATCGATAGTTGAGTCATTTGTTTTCTCCTGCCTAGTAAATCAGGTAGTTGAAAGTTTTGCTGCTCAGTAAAAGGTAGTGAAGGTTATTCCTTGTATTTCGCTCCTATCCAGTAAATCGATAGTTGAGTCCTTCATTTCTTACCCAGTAAAAAGGTAATTGAGGTCATTCCTCCGGATTTTGCTCCTATCCAGTAAATCGATAGCCGAGTCCGTTATTCTCTACCCAGTAAATCAGGTACTTGAGAATTTTTCTTACCCAGTAAAAAGGTAATTAAGGTTATCCCTCTGCATTTTGCTCCTATCATCGATAGTCGAGTCTGTTATATTTTCCCACAGAGATCTTGGGTTTGCATATCATACTCATATCATATCATTTGTTCTCTTAGGAAAAAAATTGGGTATTCTGTATTTAAGTCTCTCCCATCTTGTAGAGACGAAGATGTCAATCTTCATATCTCCGGATTGAAGAAACTTAAATAGGGGCAGCTGTAACACCCTAATTTTTGCCCTAAGATTGTTTCGCATATCATCTGCATTTTGCATATCAAACAAGATCGCACAGGGTCCGAGTTTCTCCTCAGATCGGGTCTATGTTTCGCAGGGGATCACCTTTATTTTTGTTGTTTTATATTTGTTTATATTTACTAACTTCTAACCAAAATACAAAAAAAATATGTTGCAGTGTTCTTCTCCTTCTCTGTGTTGCAGGTTGGCGAAGATGAGACAGTAATTTCATTCAGATGCGTTTGTTCAGTCACAATTCGATTTCAAGTGGATGTTTGACCTAATCTGGTCAAACTATTAAAAGATTGTGTTGACTGCCAGTGGTGTGTGCAAGTAATTCATTCATCAGGCAATGCGTTTTCAAAGTACAAGTTAGGTTGTGTGACAGTTGTTCTCTGTGCAAAGTTTGGTTTTGTTCATCAGTCATCAGGCAGTGTGTTACGGCTTGAATCTTCAATGGTTATCAGTTCATCGATTCACCAGTTCATCAGCGATTCATCTGAGGATTTATTTTCCTCAGTATAAATTCGGTTTATCAGATAATAATCAAACAGTTTTCAGTTGGCAAGTTGCAAGGTATTTGGGCTGTGTTCAGAGGCTTGTTGAAATAATCCAGATCTAGTTATGGGCTTGAAAATCAATTTCCATCCATTATCCTGTTTCTTCCCGATTAAACCATTTATTTATCCGTATACCTCTTTTTTACGACCATCTTTCATTATCCATTTTTTCGATTGTTTACCAAATCACATTATTCAGATATTATCCATCAGTTATTTTCCATTTAAATCATTTCTTTTTATTTTCAATTTTAACCATTACCCATTCTTCTATTTTTTTTTTTGGCATATCCATTTTCTTATCCGTTTTACCTACAACCATCCATATTTCGATTTTTTTTGTCATCTGATTTATCTCGATTATTCTCATTTCTATTCACTTATATTCAATTCATATTTCCCATCCAAATTCCAATTTCATTTTCTTTCACCCATTTACATATTATTTTCTAACTACATTGTTTTTAATTCATTATCCAAACTTTATTTTGTCCATTTACATATGTCATTTTTTTTCTTTTCTATATACTACTTTTATCCATTACATTTTTTTCCTAAAGTCCATTCAAAAAAAAAATATATCATATTACATCTTCAAAATTAAATACCAAAATACCAGAAAACAACTTTTCATTTAGGCCCTGGCCCACACCTTACTTCACAGCCAGTACAAGCTTCCTCATGCCCATCAATCACAAGCCAATCTGCTTCAGCCTTTCCAATAACACGCAAGCCTTCGTATCAATCCGCAACATTCCCAACTTGCCAAGCCTGAGCCGCATCACCTCACATGTAAGCTGGCCCACCAAGCCTAATTTTTTCCAGCACTTGCAAAAATCGTACGCCCAGTTACAAGCCTCACGCGGAAACTTCACGAACAAACATCATCCAAGCCTAAAACTCAGCATTTCCCAAGCTTCCATACCGGCCGCATATCATCATCTCAGCCGAAAATAACATCAGCTTCCCACGCGCACCTGTACAACGAAAACAACAGCCAGCTTACGCGCCTAGCCAAACATCATTCTTCAAGCCAAAACCATCCCACCTCACTTTCCCGCAGCTCACACAGCAAGACTTCCGCCAGCTACAACACTTCAAGCTTCACGTGACAAGCCTCACAAGCTTCAAACAACATCAAGCAACAGCAGGCCCAATATCCAAATATTTTCAAGCCTTGCCCAACTTACCTCGCTTCAGCCAAGCCGTTTCCGTAACAGCCGCAAGACCTGCACGCATTTCACACCTGAACAAAAGAATTAAAACGCAAACATCACCTAAACAAAACGCAAATTGTTCGAAAATGAAAACGAAAACAAGCACGCAAAAATTACTCACCAAAACGCATCCGAATCTTCTCTAAACGGCAACACCAATCTTCTTCTCCCTCTATAAAAGCAGAATATCTCTCAATCTAAACTCAAGCTTTCATAGCCAAGAAAATTCTGCCGAATTCTCCCCTAATTCTCAAAACCCCTCTTCCCAATCCCTAACCCCCAAATCCCCAAACCAAATTGAGAGAGAAGCCGAGAAGGGAAGGATTTCGTGAGAATCCGAAAGAAGAAGAAAGCATCGAAACAAGAGGAAGAAAGAAGAGCTGATTTCGTTTTCGTTTGATTGTTGAAGGTGAGAAGGCACTGCCGTTTCCCCCTCTGTGTTTCCCCTGTTTCATTTGTTTATGCCGTGAAGAAGAGGAAGAAGACCCTTTCAATATCTTCCTATTTTGTTTTTTTAATTATTTGTTTATGTAAATGAGGCATGTTTGGATTTAGATCCATTTGGATCTATGTGATCCGCTTTACAATCCGTGGATCTCCTTATCCCTTCCCTCACCTTTTCTTGTTTATTTACTTAATTTACTTTTTTTTATTGACTTTATATTAAGATTTTTGCATTTGAAAGATTCCATATAAAACTATTTATTTTTTTAAAGGAATTTCTAAATAATGTTTTAGAAAGATCTTAGGTAATGTTTAGAAACAATTGAGAAAATTATTTTTAAACATTATTTTAGAAAAGTTTTTTTAATGAGATATTTAGAAAAAGAGTTTAAGAAAAGATTTTAGAAAATGATTTAAAAAAAATATTTTTATTTCTTTTTTATGGATTTATTCTTTTGGATCCATTATTCTTCATCTTTTTTAATTTTTGGTCGATGACAATCTTCCGATTCGGGATTGTTGATTTCCGATTAAGTTTAATCTTCATTATTTCAAATCTATGGATGAATGATCATTTGGATCATTCTCCATACTTTGAGATCGTGATAGGTTGCTAATCGAGAAATTCAACGATAATCTCGATTAAGATTAGACCTTCCTCTTTCTTTTAGTGTGGCATGTTTTCGGAGAACGATCCATTATATCGTTTCTCTAACATGTATTAACACAAATATTTTCCACTTTAATTAGTGGTGGCCGGCCTCATTTGTAGGGTAATTACTCCGTAAATTACTCGGCGATTGCTTAACATAGACCTAAAGTTGTCCCGATTCGATTAAAGATCCACTTGGATCCGGTTGCCTCAATTTTATTTTCATTGTTGTGGTTGTGCTTGATTAAGTTCATCATACCACCTTATATTGTATATAATATAATAATGTGAATATAATTGTTTAAGTTTAATCTCTTGCACCTTATCCTTTTATTTTAAATCTCTCGCTCCTTTATCTCCTTATTATATTTTGCCATATCATATATCATTGTTTATATTCATATTGTGCTTGTATTTATTCATATTGTGCTTGTTTTCTATTTTGTTCATTTGGACATTAAAATACTTAATAAAGGATTAAACTCTTAAAAAACTTGTGACTTCTAACTTTGGACTTATGGTTACTATCCCGAACTTTTGGAGATTGGACTTAGACTTTCTAGGATTCCCTTTGCTCAAGTTGGAGTGGTTAGAAATCTTGGCCTCAAATGATGTCATTAATTTTTGAAGATGGAAGTCCGAACTTTGAAGATTTGTACATATTGGTCTTGGTAACTTCTTTCCTTAGCTTTTAATTCAAGCATTAGGACTAGTCTCTTCATCTCCTCCCCATTCTTTAATTTTCAAAATTTCTTCCTATTTCAAAACCTTCTTGTTTTCTAAACTTCAAACAATTTCATAAACAAACCTTGACTTAGGTCAAGCGATTTTTAACCTTTCCCTTTTATTTTCTTAATCAAATATTAAGTCATGTAAATATATTAAAACATTTTTGTACATACTTTAAAAAATACGAATCCATTCAATTGTTTTTGTGCCTTGTGCACCTTTCTTCTTTTCCATGTTTAGATATGATTCATCCCTTTTAGCGGAATTATTCGCTAAGAGATGACGAATTATCTTTACATCTTAAAATTAATTCAACCCACTTATTCTTTTCAAACTTTGTACCACGAACTACGAGGTTTTGATCTCGCATTGCACTTTGTGGGTACGTAGGCATAAGGCTTTAAAACCTTATCAAACACAAAATCATTAAAAAATATTCTTCTTCTCATCTCTTCCATCATTTTAAACAAACCAATTTCAGACCAAAAGCAATAAGTATTTCAAAGGGCTCCCGTGGAGTACCACGGATGAGTCGGGTGCCTAAAACCTTCCCGGTTCATAACCAATCCCCTTACCCAATCTCTGTTTATTTCTTTTAGCCTTTGCTTTTAGAATCCTAGGTTTTATTCGTTCTTTTACCTTTTTCCATTCGGAAATAAAGAAAAGCGCGGTGGCGACTCTGTGTTAATCGAGTTAAGTTAATCAATAGCTTACACTCACGATTTTACCGCTACAGTATGGATGCATATGCAAGATGAATGCAAGTGAAGATGCAAAATTAGGGTTACATGAAAGGATGAGATGCAAATGGCAAAGACAGAAGCAAATGACATGATAAAAAATTGAAAATGCACTCAAGGGAACCCTAAGCCTATAATAGGTTACCATCCAAAGGGGGAGGTGAGAAGCTAAACCTAGAAGGAGTTATGAATTTCCTAAGTTTCTAGGGTTTTTTGGGTGATCCTTAATGTAAAATGCCAAACAAATTGGAAATGCAATTTAAATTCATGCCAAAAATATCCTAAATATTACATGATATATGTGAAACAATTAAAAAAGAACCAACTTCAAACCCTTCATGGTTAGGCAGAAACGATTTTTCAAAGGTTAGGGTTAAAAATGTGATTTTATGAACCCTAAATTCAAAGAAAATTGTCAAATGATGATCAACACCAAAAAGAAATTTGAATGAAGGGTTTGAAAATGTTTCTAAATGTGTTAAGATGCAACATGAGTTTTTTGGTGATTTTTAGAAACCTAAATGCTATTTTAATTAATTAATTTCCATTAATTAATTAAAACAAACATTTAAATATTTTAAAAATACAATTTTTATGCAAAAAATAAAAATAAAAATATTTTTAGTTTCTGAAAATTAATAAAAGTCATGATAAAAATTTTCATAATTTTTTAATGTTTTTTTGCTATTTTAAAATAAATGTGAAATAAAATGCAATAAAATGAAAATAAAAATGAAATAAATGGGAAGTAATCACATCTGGTGGCTGAGATTCAAAGGAAAAATGGAGGGAATTGACTGCGCGCCAGATCCAGTGGTTCACATTCAAACTGACCTAATTATTTAATTAATTTAATTAATCAGAATTAAACCCTAAGTGAACTAATCCTGACCACTCGTTCCCAATCTAATCCTGATCCAAAGGCCCAGAACACGTCTAGCAAATAAAACCCTAATTAAGCCCTAATCACTTTCAGATGACCGGAACAGTGCTCCGGTCATCTTCTCCGGCGAGACCTTCATCCTATCTTCTTCCCTAGGCCAAATCAAAGCCTCTAAATCTCCAGAAACAATCCCCTAACCTTCCTAAACATGAATCTACCCTCAAAACATATTTATCATTCATCAATCATGAGATTCGAAGCAAAACGTGAAACTGAACAGAAATTTCAGAAACTCAATACATGCTTAATACTCAACCATTTTCGAATCAAATTACATCAGCATGATCAGTGAAGCATGAGGAATCATTTAGGAACTTAAAAATAAATTTCTAGAAAAAATGTTCTTCAGGTTACCTGAGTTGAAGCTTTCGAAACTTGGACCTTCTGGACTCTTCTTTGGTGCTAAACCACTCCCCTTGATCCCCTTATGCTTCTGGAATGCTTGATAGGAGTTTATATAGGCTGCTTTAAAGGTTTCAGTTCAGAGGTGAGTGAAATCGTGTTTTGGATTCTTGAGGTTTCAGGCTTGTTTAAGGGTTGGGAAATGATCTGGAGGGTGTATGGAGATGATTGGTGAAGTTTGCCTGGAGTTTTGGTGGCTGGTTTATGAATTTCGAAGAGATAAAGTTTGAGAGGATTTTTGGCAATCTGAAAATGTGAGAGCTTGCAGGCTTGTGTGTGTATGAAAATGAGTCCCTTGAGGCATGTATGTGAAGCTGTGATAGGTCAGAATAGTTGGTGTGGGCTATGCTGATTGGTATGGGTGATTTTGCAAAAAGTCAAGTTTGGTTATACTTGAGGTATGAGTCATGGCAGGCCTGGTTGCAAGGGGTGTCTGGCCTCAGCTGAGTTCAAGGAGGTCCATAGAAACAGATTTGTCATGCTGGCACAAGTGTATGGGAAGATTCATGCCATTTTGCAAATTTGAGAAGATTTGGCCCTTTTGGAATTTCTTGAAGTTCAAGGCATGAAAATGCATGATTCTTGGGCCAATTATGATCAAAATGAGTTGTAATATTATTTTATGAGGTTTAGAGATGCATTAGAGGTCATGAAATGGCTTGGCAAGTGGTTTTGCAAAAAATCCTCTTTGGTGCATTCTTGAAAATTATAGGATTTTTGCCAACTTTGAAGGATCATAACTTGAGTTCCATAATGAATTAGAACATGTTCTTGTACTTTTTGAAAAGGGAAAGACCTAATCTACAACTTTCATGACCAAGAATTTTTCATTTGAAGCTTTTTTGGTTGAGAAAGAGGAGGTTGAAGAATTTTCCCAAAATGGAAAGTTTCCATTACAAGTCATTTCCATTTTTGGCAACTTTTGGTTTAGCTCAAATTTCTTCAATTTTGTGAACTTCCAAGCACTTCAATGATCAAATAAAGATCATATAACTTCAATTTGATGAAAATACCCCTTTGGTTCCATTGTTGGGGGCCTTAGATGCCCTGATTTTGCTCTGACTTGCTCAAGAAGTTACCTAATGAACAAATGACTTCCACAATGAATTTCTTAATCAAACTTTGCACACATGATCCTTATAACATCTTAAGAACATTAGAAACAATAATGGCCCATAAATTTGGAGTTAAGGCCTCTGAAACCAAAACCCTAATTTTGGTCATCTGTGCAGTGAAAACCCTAGCTCTGCTTCCATGCCTTGCCAGTTCTTGTGATTTCTTGACTTCCTTGAACTTTGAGGTGTACAATATGATGATAGAACACACATGGACCCTCTTGGAACAATTGGAGACCTTTGGAGTGGCTTAGATGGATCCTTGGATTGCTCAGATCACAAACCATATATGCAGATGAACTTGAACTATGCAGTGAAATAAAAATACAATATGAGATGGTATGCTTATACTAATGCAAACATGAAAGATCACAAGCCAATGATGTGAAATTAGTGAGGGAAAATTTGGGGTGTTTACACCGACGTACCCACAAAGTGCAATATAAGATTAAAACCCCGTAGTCTGTGGTAAATATAACAAAGTTTTGTTGCTTTTGATTGATTTTAAGAAGTAAAGACAATTCATCATTTCAAGTGGATAACTCCACTAGTCAACTATGAGAATGAGGGCATGTACTCATACATCATTATGGGGAGGGCTCCAATCGAATAAAATCAACAAGTGTGTCATCTAAACCCCCACAATTGACAAGAGGCTCAATTACATCAAACTACAACCATAGTGATTAGGGGACTTACACCCGAATAAAAATATGACTTATGTCTAAACTTTATAAAAAACACATGCAACAAAACAACTCGAGTGAGGTTAGTTCTTTTTAATTTTTGAACATTAACATCAATATGCGTAAGTTCATTAGCATTTATTAAAAGAAAATAAGTAAAAACTACTTGACAAAAGTCAAGGTTTGACTTTACAAAAATGGTGAGAGTTTAAAAAAAAAGAGAATCATTTGAAAAAGGGAGAAGATTTTAAACATTAAAGAAGGGTAGAAGATGAAAAGGCTATCCTAAGGCATAAAATAAAAGCTAATGTAGGAAAGATCTAACCAGTTGAAGATACTTCAAAGCATAAGCAATATAAAATTCCATCCTCTTGAGAAAATTGGCCAAATAAAGGCTATAGTAAAAACTCCATGATAATCAAGTAAGGGGATAAATCCTAGTACTAAGTCCATAGGTCCACAATCAAGTCAAGAAGTCCAAATGAAGAGATCATCTGATGCATGGGATAGTAACCATAATCTACAATTAAGAGCACAAAGTTTTTAAAGTGTTTAGGCATTTATTAATGTTTTAGGTCCAAATGGACAAGAAAAAGCACAAACAAGGTAATAAAGTCCAAATGGACAAAAGAAAATGACATAAACGTAAACATGATAATGAATGATATAAAACAAAAGAAATAAAGAGAAAGGGGAAAGAAGGAAAATAAAAAGGATATGGAGCAAGAAGGAAACATAAATATTATATCACAATAATGTGGTGAACTTAATCATCCACAAGTATAACAATGCCAAGAGTCTCACAAAAAGAAACACTGATTATTTCGTCTCGCATCTTGAACTATATAGTTGAACGTTGTACTTAAGTCGTGCTTAAAGAATACTTGTCAGAAGATTGATAGAATCAAAGTCTCTACAACAACAAGTTTCATATATTATGAATTTAATACAAAAGAACAATTATGCTTGGGCTTGCGCAACCAATAGGGGTTTCGGCCATGATATTTCAAGTTATAATAAGGAGAGAGGGACAAATGTAGCACTAAGTTAAGAAATCGCCGAGTAACTTATATAGAAGTCACCCTACAACGAGAACGGTCAAAACCAATTAAGGTTAATGATGTTAGTGCTAATGCATTCTAGATGAACGATATATAGATCGTCATCCCAAAGAAATGCCACATGAAAAGAAAATAGATAACGATCTTTAAGTTCAATCACCTTCAATTGATAGATTTAAGTATATCACTAACTCAAAGCACAAAAAATGAATTTAACAATTCATTTAAAGGTAGACTTGAACTAATGAATGTTGATATACTTTAATCATATCCAAAGTCCATTGAAATTTAAGAGAAATTTGTCTCAATAATGTACTTCAAGGCCTAAACAACAAAGAAGGGGAAAAGAAATAAGAAAACCCAAAACAACCACAAAAATAGGCCAAAAAATACATCCAGGCCTCTGCAAATCAATTGCACCAGTGTGCAAATCGATTGCACAATGAAAAATCAACATAAAAAAGTGGAAAAATACACAATGCAAATCGATTTGCACCGGATGCAAATCGATTGCACATTGTTCTGTTTGTAAAACATTAGCATTAAAAGGCATAATCCATGTTCAGTCATTCCTTCAAACACCTCATGATCTTGGATTTAAATGAGCACAAATTTTCCACTAAATCAACAAAAAATAACATCAATAAAAACACATTTGCAATATCGAAAGATCAAGCAACAAGAATCACCAAAGATCTACATTATGGATGATGAAGATGAAGCTTCAACAAGGGTGAGAGATGAATTACCACTTCAAATATGAAATTTGCTTCAATTTGCCTCAAGATCCAAACTCCAAAGATTTGATTTGCAAGAATTGATGAAGAAAACAAACTTGGATGAAGGTTTAACTCAAAGTTAAACAAGATTCAATGTGAAAACTTGCTAACTTTCAAAAGGAGAAATATGAGCTTTATCTGAAATTTGTGATTCGGGATAGAATTTGCAAGAGGTTTATTGGCTATCAAAAGCTTGTGAAATGAGGGTTCTATTTATAGAATTTTGGTTCGGGAATTAAGTGGATTAGAGCTTGGTTTGGAAAATCAAAATTAGACTTGGAATTCAAATTTGGAGGGAAATTAATAATCAGGTGTTGATTAATGACCTCTTAATAATGATACCCTATGTCAAGGAAATACCAACCTTTTTCTTGTTGCTCTGTTGGGGAAAAGATAATCTGATGAGATTTGCTAAGGAGTCATGATCAATGAAGCCCGCTAAAGAAACAAATCATTGATGTTCCGTGCTATTAATGGCTTTGCTTCTAGCCTCTGGGTTGATCGACTGCCTACTAATCATGAGTGAATAATGGTTTCTTTCAAATTTCAACTTGCCTCAGACTATTGCCTATCAGAAGAAATTGTCTCAAGAGGAATTTACAAAAAACCTGGCATCCGAGATGCCTCAGTGTCTTCAAACTCTTGGAGAGATTCATCGGGTCTCGAGATAACTGCCCCAGACTGCATGTTTTATGAAAGCATTTTCCTTGCGAGGATTCATGAAAAACCTCATATCTATGTGAGATATTCTACCCCAGTATTTTGAACCCTAGATAGGTGCCTCTAATTAACCGTCTTGAAGAGAGAGTAACTTCTAGTGCTCTTGGGGTGGCCTTCCCTAGTACGAGCCTTAAAGTGATCATCTCTGATTGACTGATCTTCGAGTGAATACCCATACTAGTTGTTCTTGGAGATATTTGAATCTCGAAGTGATTGCCCCAGTTTAGCTGAACTTTGAATGAATGCCTCAGAAAAATGGCTCTTTGAGAGATTTAATCTCGAAGTGATTGCCCCAGTTTGGATGAAATTTGAATGAATGCCTCAGACGAATGGCTCTTTGAGAGATTTAATCTCGAAGTGATTGCCCCAGTTTGGCTGAACTTTGAATGAATACCTCAGACAAATGGCTCTTTGAGAGATTTAATCTCGAAGTGATTGCCCCAGTTTGGCTGAACTTTGGAGAGATTGTTCGATGTAACTGTCCCAGATTAGTTGGATCTTACCACGACTGTTGGGAAAGTCCCCATTCAATGGAGTTTCTTGAAACGTTCACCTCGATATGATTGTCCTTCGAAAGTTTCAGACTTCTCCACTTTGGCAAGAATAAGCTTCTGGAATGGGGTTCCATATGTGAACTTCTATGATGCCAAATAAGTGTATGCAAGCAGAAAATGTTTATTCTGAGAATAAAAAGTCTAATGCAACACACATCTTAATCTTGAAGTTTTACTGAAAAATATATCGTAAACCCTTGTGAGTGAATCATTGGTTAAGATACGAAATTTATTTTTTATGAAAGCATGCACATGCAATACTAACAAGTATCTTTAGCACAACTCATAGGAGTTAGGAACGTTGTCTCGTGGTAGTACGCTATCAAAATAACACTATTTCAGTTAGTACTTTTGAGGGTTGTATTGTGGTCTGGTTCACGGTTATAGAAACAAAGGATATAGGCTCTAAGTTTATTGGTACCCACCCCTCTTCGTGATGTTCTGTAATGCCCATACAATATATATCAAGAATAATATCATATAAGTGTTAATTTTTGGTATTGACATCATTATAAGATGCCTAGTAGCATAATTCACATTCTTGACAAATTCTAAAACAAATAGTAAAATGGCACAAGACATTGAAATCATACTAAAAAAAAAATACTAAGATCAATATAATATACATTATTGTACAAAGATACAAAAATACACAGCGGAAGACTAAAACTAAGCTTCACTGGAACATCTTGAGCTTAGCTTCACTTGTAAGTCAAACCTGCAAAGGAAACCTGAAAAGCAACAACAATAGTAGGGTGATATAACAACATCTCAGTGGGTTCCCTATCTTAGAGTTCTCTCGACTCTAAGGGTTCTATCAAACCTAACTCAAGTCTTAACATTACCTCTCAAAAGGATCCGGTACGAGATAGAACAAACGGTACATACAAATATCACGCCACTAAACGAGTGAAACATCTACCTCAAGCCTTTACGAATGCTTCCCGTGGGACTAAATATAACCCACCTCAAGACTTACTTAAGACCTTACGGAGGACTCGATATCACACTCACTTAAGTCTTTACGGATGTTTCTTGTGGGAC
This sequence comes from Lathyrus aphaca, assembly GCA_963966055.1. Classification (NCBI taxonomy): domain Eukaryota; kingdom Viridiplantae; phylum Streptophyta; class Magnoliopsida; order Fabales; family Fabaceae; genus Lathyrus; species Lathyrus aphaca. Next base: position 472,533,652 of record OZ014520.1, on the reverse strand, counting down.
TCATAATAACCCACCTCAAGACTTCACGCGTAACCCAATGGATTACCCACCTCAAGCCTTTACGGATGCTTCCTGTGGGACTCAAAGCAACACACCTCAAGACTCACTCAAGACCTTACGGAGGATCTAGTAACATACCTCAAGTCTTTACGGATACTTCTCGTGGGACTCAGAATAACCCACCTCAAGGCGTACTCAAGACTTTACGAAGGTCCCAGTGTAATACATACCTCAAGTCTTTACAGATGCTTCTCGTGGGACTCAGAATAACCCACCTCAAGGCTTACTCAAGACTTTACAGAGGTCCTAGCGTATTACACAATTCAACCACTATTCCCTTCTCACTAAGAGGTACCTCAAGCCTTTATGGATACTTCTCATGGGACGAAGGATAACCAACCTCAAGACTTACTCAAGACTTTACGGAGGACCTTGTGTCATACACACCTCTAGTCCTTATGGATGCTTCTCGTTGGACTAAAGATAACCCACCTCAAGACTTACACAAGACTATTCTGGAGGCCTAGTGTATAGCACTCTAATGATTCACAATAACCTAGGTAAAACTAGGCATCTCACAACTCATACCATCTAACAATTTCTAGTCACAATACTAGGCCATACTATTTGTTTATAGTAAGATTTCCTCACTCTTCTTTATTCTTGATGCTTTTAATTATATAGTTTTCAAGCATATAATTCTAATAGTTTAATTTAATTATCACCATTAAAATAATCTCACAATGATCTCATTATTTCTAATCTCATTCAATCCTCATGATTAATCATATGTTTCATAACCCGATAAATACCACAATTCCTAACTAACATAATTACGGTTAATCAGAAAAGTCGGATAAGAGACGGCTCAAAATAAATAATTATTTTCTACTTCAAAAGTAATATTTTCCTTTATCATTGGATAGTACGTTGTCTTAGCTTTCCAACGATATAAAGTTTGCCTCAATCGGATACCCGAGTAAAACGTTATGAATTTTCTAAGAATTAACATTTTTTCTCCAAAGCCTACAACGTTAACCGGTTAACACATTTGGTTAACCGGTTAACCGACAGTCAGCAGGCCTAAAACCTGCTTTTTTCACATCCAAAACCTCTCCAATCCCATACCAAACACTAGGGATCATCCAAGAAAATTTAGTAGGTCTAATATACTTATAACCCGACTATTCTATCTGATTATTTCAGCATTTTAACCGTTAGAAACCTCGATTAATCAATTTTATCATTTTCTCACAATTTAACCTAACTCTTAGAAAATTAAGAATTCTAAAAGAAAAGTTTTCTAACTAGAACCTACCTTGCAATCGACGAGGAGTTTGATGAAGAAGAATGATGATCCAAGCTTTTCCTCTTCTAGGGTTTCTTCCTTCTTCTTTCTCTTCTCTTCCTTTTCTTCCTTTTTCTCTTCTTTTCTTTCATTTACAAACTTTCATCTTCCTTTTATAAATCCTTCTTTCTCTCTTTTATAACAATTTACAAATATCTATCAGTTAGTAACACCAACTGGTCCAAATTTAGAGTATCCAAAAATGTCTTTGAGTCAAATATTTAATAAAACCTCTGAGTCAGATAATACTTAATCAATTAATTGAAGTTCGTCAGTTGCTCTAATTATTTTAAATGAAAAATCTCAGAGCACACCGGAACCCTATTAAATTTAATTAATATTATCTAGAGCATTTTATTAAAATACGGGGTATTACATCCTCCCCTCCTTAAATTGAAATTCCTCCTCAAATTTCCTTTACTAATCCATAACAACGGTTCACAATATTGTCTTAGATCCATATTTAACCTTACTTCTAACAAATACTCTGACATATTCAAATTCCAATCCGACTTCACAGTTTACGGTCCATGTTTCATGACAACTAAACTTCATTTCCTCACTCATACTTCTGTTCCAGCATTAGGTTAACTTCTTACTATTCTCGCATTCCATTTGTTGTTTCATACTAAATCACTTAGGATCATCTCTCTTTCGAATTAGCATACCACTCTAATTCCTTCTATCGAGTCATAACACAAAACATAACACTCCAATTGACTTCGGAACACAAACACTCAACGAATTTCCACAAGGTATCTTGGTGAAATCTTGTCTACACACAATTTCCAGCAAAACTCTAATTAAAATCCTCCAATTACTAAACCATCTCAAAATTCGTCAAACGACTTCTTTACCTATTTAACCCGTAGGACATCATACACTGTAATCGTTTACATCTAACGCCCCATCCTTTCTGTGTCTTACTATAGACAACACACTTAGAACAAAATTCTCTTTACAAAATTATACTCACTCAAGGATTCTGTTGACAGAAGGTCTCCATTAATAACAACGTAGTAATGTCACAGAATTTACAATCATTAGTGAGTCACCAGTACCAGACTTAGATCATCCTTATTATACTTGTGTATTCTCAGAACACTTGCCTATCGCATACAATATTCCATATACTCACCTTTGAAGACCATACAAAATCTTTTGTTCATGTTTGCTTCTCTCAAGGGTCTTATTCCTTAAACAACCCAATTACATGCTTAACTTCGGGACATTCATCTCTTACTTTTACCTGGAAGGGTAACTTAAAATCCATATCTCTGAGTACGACTCACTGCACACATCTGGTATTACTCTTACGGAGTCCATAACTTGATGTTAAGAAATAACGATACAACAACTGACCAATTGTCCATCTACACAATAATTCAGATACCAAAATGTTTCCTAGAAGATTAACACTTCACGAATCTCTTATAACTTCTCAATTTAGTTCCTCAATAGTCGCAACAACGACACACCAAATATTCAGATCATTTTCTATCTACCAATTATGCTTAATAGAAGGTCCAACACTTTATCCTCTGATACTTCGAACGGAAACCAAAACGGACTTACAGTTCAGAAAGTACAATTCTCTAAAGTCTTCTATAAAAGTCACGTGTCAATCGATTACCCATCCAAGGCTAAACGGTCGAACACACTAAACTTGTTCCTCTTGTTAACAACAATCCAACTCAAAATTACCAATCCAGTCCACACTAACTTGCAAGATGATTCTCACTCGCGGTTTCTAAACATGTGCAATGATCGCCCACCGTCCACAACTAAGGGTAACACAGAACGGGGCATAACATGCAGCTTACATACTCCATCGAGCGACGAAGTAGAAATACCATTCTATTACGGTCACACCACAAATACTTAATGAAATAATTTGATTCCACTTGTACAACGGCATTAGTAGGAAATCGACAATGACGACATCAAAAGGGTTTTAGTCGCAAGCTAACACCTGGTTCGTCCATAAACAAAATCCAACACATAATCCTTATTTGGTAAAAAAACGACGAACATCACATGTCTAGTACACAACTTTGTCCTCTCTCTTTAATTCCTTGGCGAGAATTAAAACAACAACATGCTTAATCCCACTAGAGGTACATTCCAGTCATTCACAAATACATGAGTTTTCCTTACACTTGAAAAGTGAGGTAATGCACTTCTCTTAAGGACCTTGATGTCTCTACTTATGTATAAACATGGGTTTCCTTACCCTTTACTAATCATTTCATAGAATGACTCCACAACTTTCTATCGGTGCCAAGAACGCGTCGATCGGGAACTCGAGTCCAAATGTATGCATCTTAGAAAATCCAATTTTCAAAACTTAACAATGATAACCGGTCACTACTAGGAGGGTAACCGATTACTCAGTGCAATCTTAGACTTCCAGTAGCTAAAAGAAATTTAGAAACACAATTTTGTAACCAGGTACTACCAAGAGGGTAATCCGATTACTCAAATGCAGAAGCAAAATTCTGGTTTTAATTATTATCTAAAACTCCCAAGCTCATTGCAATCATGTCCAAAAGTTACAACCGTATCCATAGACGATTCCACACATATAGTAATCACACCACCAAAGTCCTAATGGGTGAAACATCATTGATTACACTTCCTTAACTTTAGGCTCGACAATAACAACAATTCCATTGTACACTCGTCCAAAGATACATTTCGCTACCACTCCCTCAAATTGTACTATTAATACCGTTTCCACACCGTGTTTACTTCACGCTATGCGGTAATATTCTCATACCCAAAAATAATCCATCTTACTAGAATTCTCCCGAATCCAAGGCGTTTATTCTATCACTTATCACAAATTTATCAATTTCGTACTTCATATATCTCATATCGCTAAATAGAGCTTATTCTTCCTTTGACACTATACCTTATACTATTCCTTGGGTCACTCAACAATTCCAAATTAATCTCTTGCTAAGATATAACATCCTGATGCATTACTCTAAACTTTGTCTCTTCGGTCACAACTGGACATACAACCCCAACTTCTACTCTTCGTTAAGGGTATACTTGTCTCACTTGAAACATGTACTCACATCCTTGTGTTTCTGTTCACGTTTCACCACGACTTTAGGTTCTCAAAAGAAAGAACATTTTTAACTTGTAACTTCTATCCACCTGAGGGGTATTCTCCAAATACATTCTTGAAGTACTCTCGCTCAACCAAGATGCTACCGAGACCTTAGAACTGAAACACTAACAATTAACTCATTCTCGAACCTATGTCACATGCTCCACAAAGCATCCTCTTTTTTTTTTTGGAATGAGATCAACACTCTTGTCCATACCGGTGACCATTACTGATCCACCTGTGACCTTGCGCATTCCTTGTTACACTAACCACTCATCCGATATAAATCTTTATCCTTTAGACTCTATCCATTCCAAGGGATTTCCCGAACAACACACTACTCTGCAAGTCCATGTTACAGGAAGTAAAACTCTTATGAAGACTCATACTGAGCTGAACAAAGCTCCCTCTGCTAACTTTTGGCTTGAGCCTATTCTCACAGCACAAGTTACGACAACACTTCAGAGTCCTCATGGTCACACAAACATGATTCTACCTATCACATACATATCATTAGGTTGATCAGGCCCAAAACTACATAATATGATATTAAGAACCATGCTGCCCAGACACACTTAAAAGTTAAGAAGGATTTACTTATGATGTTTCAAGGCTAGGTCGAGGATACAACGTGCTCTGATACCAACTATAACGCCCATACAATATATATCTAAAATAATATCATATAAGTGTTAATTTTTGGTACTACATCATCATATGATGCCTAATAGCATAATTCACATTCTTGACAAATTCTAAAACAAATACTAAAATGGAACAAGACATGGAAATCATACTAAAAACAAAAACTAAGATCAATACAATATCCATTATTGTACAAAGATACAAAAATACACAGCGGAAGACTAAAGCTAAGCTTCACTGGAACATCCTGAGCATAGCTCCACTTGTAAATCAAACCTGTAAAGGAAACCTGAAAAGCAACAACAATAGTGGGGTGAGATAACAACATCTAAGTGGGTTCCTTATCTTAGATTTCTCCCGGCTCTAAGGGTTCTATCAAACCTAACTCAAGTCTTAACATTACCTTTCAAAAGGATCTGGCACGAGATGGAACAAACAGTACATATAAATCTCACGCCACTAAACGAGTGAAACATCTACCTCAAGCCTTTACGGATGCTTCTCGTGAGACTAAAGATAACCAACCTCAAGACTTACTCAAGACCTTATGGAGGACTCGATATCACACTCACTCAAGTCTTTACGGATGCTTCCCGTGGGACTCATAATAACCCACCTCAAGACTTCACGCGTAACCCAGTGTAGTACTCCCCTCAAGCCTTTACGGATGCTTTCTGTGGGACTCAAAGCAACCCACCTCAAGACTTACTCAAGACCTTATGGAGGATCTAGTAACATACACACCTCAAGTCTTTACGGATGCTTCTCGTGGGACTCAGAATAACCCACCTCAAGGCTTACTCAAGACTTTACGGAGGTCCCAGTGTAATATATACCTCAAGTCTTTACAGATGCTTCTCGTGGGACTCAGACTAACCCACCTTAAGGCTTACTCAAGAATTTACGGAGGACATAGCGTATTACACAATTCAACCACTATCCCCATCTCACTAAGAGGTACCTCAAGCCTTTATGGATACTTCTTGTGGGACGAAGGATAACCAACCTCAAGACTTACTCAAGACTTTACGGAGGACCTCGTGTCATACACACCTCTAGTCCTTACGGATGCTTCTCGTGGGACTAAAGATAACCCACCTCAAGACTTACACAAGACTCTTCTGGAGGCCTAGTGTATAGCACGCTAACGATTCACAACAACCTAGGTAAGACTAGGAATCTCACTACTCATACCATCTAACAATTTCTAGTCACAATACTAGGCCATACTATTTGTTTATAGCAAGATTTTCCCACTCTTCTCCATTCTTGATGCTTTTAATTATATAGGTTTCAAACATATAATTCTAGCAGTTTAATTTAATTATCACAATTAAAATAATCTCACAATGATCTCATTATCTCTACTCTCATTAATTTCTCATGATTAATCATATGTTTCATAACTCGATAAATCCGTAATTCCTAACTAACATAATTACAGTTAATCAGAAAAGTCGGATAAGAGTCGGCTCAAAATAAATAATTATTTTCTACTTCAAAAGTATTATTTTCCTGTACCATTGGATAGTATGTTGTCTTAGCTTTCCAACGATATAAAGTTTTCCTCAATCGAATACCCAAGTAAAAAGTTATGAATTTTCTAAGAATTAACATTTTTTCACCAAAACCTATAGTGTTAACCGGTTAACGCATTTGGTTAACCGGTTAACCGATAGTCAGCAGGCCTAAAACCTGCGTTTTTCACATCCAAAACCTCTCCAAACCCATACCAAACACTAGGGATCATCCAAGCAAATTTAGTAGTTCTAATATACTTATAACCGACTATTCTATCCGATTATTTCAACATTTTAACCGTTAGAAACCTCGATTAATAAATTTTATCATTTTCTCATAATTTAACCTAACTCTTATAAAATTAAGAATTCTAAAAGAAAAGTTTTCTAACTAGAACCCACCTTGCAATCGACGAGTAGTTTTATGAAGATTGATGAAGAAGAATGATGATCCAAGCTTTTCCTCTTCTAGGGTTTCTTCCTTCTTCTTTCTCTTCTCTTCCTCTTCTCCTTTCTCTCTTCTTTTTTTTCCTTTACCAACTTTCCTCTTCCTCTTATAAATCCTTCTTTCTCTCTTTTAAAGACTTTAACTGTATTCGGAGATTCAGCTCTGGTAATCAATCAGACCAATGGCAAATGGTAACCCACCAAAAGCATTTGATTCCATACCGAGACTACACGAGGAGATTACTAACCTTCTTCACTACAGTCAAACTTGAGTATATCCCTCGAGATGAAAATCAGTTTGCAGATGCTCTGGCTACCATTTCTTCCATGATCAAAGTTCAAGCTGCCAACTTTATGCCTCGGATTTCAGTATCTAGACATGACAGACCAACATACGTGTTCTCCGTGGACATTTCTAAAGATGACAAGCATTGGTTCCACGACATCAAATGCTTCTTAGAGGATCAAACATACCCACCTGGGGAATCATCCAATGATAATAAGACCTTAAGAAGGATGGTTGGTAGTTTCTTCTTGAATACTGATGGCTCCTTGTACAAGAGAAACTTTGACATGGTGCTTCTCAAATGTGTTGATAATACAGAGGCAGACTTGCTGATGCACGAGGTGCATGAAGGATCTTTCAGTACCCATGCTGGAGGACATGCAATGGCTAAGAAATTACTACGATCAGGTTACTACTGGATCACAATTGATGCAGACTGTTGTGCCTATGCCAGAAAGTGTCACAAATACCAGATTTATGCAAATAAGGTGCATGTGCCTCCGAATCCGTTGAATCTGATGTCTTCACCTTGGCCCTTTTCCATGTGGGGCATTGACATGATTGGGAAGATTGAACCAACTGCTTCGAATGGCCACAGATTCATCCTGGTAGCCATTGACTACTTCACCAAATGGTTTGAAGCAGCTTCGTATGCAAATGTCACCAGACAAGTGGTAGCCCGATTCCTGAAGAGAGACATCATATGTCGGTATGGAGTGCCCGAGCGAATTATTACTGATAATGGTTCAAACTTAAACAACAAAATGATGGCAGAACTGTGTCGGGACTTCAAAATTCAACATCACAACTCTTCTCCTTACAAGCCAAAGATGAATGGCGTTGTTGAGGAAGCTAACAAGAATATCAAGAAGATTGTGCAAAAGATGGTGGTCACATATAAAGACTGGCATGAAATGCTACCATTTTCCTTGCATGGGTACCGTACATCAATCAGAACGTCTACTGGGGCAACACCGTATCAGCTTGTGTATGGTATGGAGGCAGTCCTACCTATTGAAGTTGAATTACCCTCCTTGCGGGTACTGATGGATGTAAAGTTGAATGAAGTAGAATGGGTATGGTCTCGGTACAATCAACTGAATCTAATCGAAGAAAAGAGATTAGCTGCAATATGTCATGGGCAATTATATCAGAAGAGAATGAAGAAAGCCTTCGATCAGAAAGTCATGCTTCGGGAATACCAAGTAGGAGATCTCGTGCTGAAAAAACTCATTCCTCCTCATACAGACCACAGGAGCAAGTGGACTCCAAATTACGATGGTCCATTCATAGTAAAGAAGGTTTTCTCTGGTGGAGCACTGATGCTCACTACTATGGACGATGAAGATTTCTTATCCCCTGTGAATTCAAATGCAGTTAAAAAATACTTCGCATAAAATGACCCACTGGACATAAAAACAGAATGTAAGTCCAGGAAAAAATAGGGCATCCCGGCGAGTCAAAAACAGAATAAAGACTCGGGAAAAATAAGGGAAAATAAAGAAAAATGTGTACACTCGTTGAGTTGAAAAGCCGCATTGGACAGCTCAGGAAAAAATGGGTATCCCGGTGGATTGAAAACCCGAAAGGGCGATCCACGCAAAATAAGGGAATAAGTGAACGACTGCATTCCGAATTCGTCTGTATCACTTACAACATGGCAAGCTTCGAGAGGTTAAAGCATCGGTCAGAATCAACCTTCTTCAGAAAGCAAGATGAGAAGAACGTCAAGGTCATACGGGTTATAGCAAAGGGAAGCTAGCTGAAGCGTCGTCAACATTGCCAGCACCTTCATTTTTTCTCAATTTGTAACAATCTCCTCATTTCAGGGGATTTGTTTCTTTGACTTTATTTGCCAATTCAGGGCACACAAATTAATAAAACCAGAATTTTTAGTCACATTTCGTCTTGTACATTTTTATCTCATTTGCAAAAAATGTCTGATATCCCTAATATAATGTTTGCATATAAAAACAGATGTGCCTTTCCAATCACATGCTTGCAGGAAATATATATTTTACTTCCAGGAATGTCTAATTTCTATGACGGAATCCGGTAAGGGATACCTCGGGATACTGGTGCGTTTCTTTGTCTTAACAGGATTGCAGGTATTCAGAGCGCAACATGGGGCATGAAAGTTTTACCCCAGCAAAGTTGCCAAATCATTATTTCCTCAGCACATTCTTCAAACAGCACCGAAAATTCTTTCCCCCATTAGAGTTGCTAAGCATCACTTCTCCAGCACATTTTCTTCAGAGCAGCACCAGAAGGTGCTCATTTCCCCAGCAGAGTTGTCAGATATCACCATCCTTAACAGGATCCCCACAAAAATCTCTAGGAAGATCGTTCAGTGGTCTTTCCTTCTCCAACAGAGTACTAGACAGGGAACCATCTCCCCATAGAGCTCCAGCCTCCTCCCAGAAGAGAAATGTCTGAATTTCCCACACAACAAAGTGACGAAAGCTTCCACATCCCCAGCTGGGCTCCTCATTACCAAGATAGGCCTATCAGTGACTTATTTCCCCAAGCAGAGTCGTACATTTTATCAGATCTACCAATGATCTCCTTCCCAGCTGGGATGTCCTTTCAAGCAGATCAGTCAGAGACCTCCACAAGCAACGGGATTCGAATCCCGGATCGATATCTTTTGCATAATCATAGCATTCGCATCATTTTCCCCCAGAGCGTAGCATTCCGTCTAATACGGAGCATTACGGCAAAAATCAAACATATTGCATAATCACAAGTCAGGTTCGAACTAATCACTTGTAAATACCAACAATACCACTCCGAGCAATATACAGAATACATCCCTTTGTACATAAAAGCCAAAGTGTCCCTTTGCACTCTTAGAATACATATACATGCTCCTTTTGGCACTCGTCCGTGTCATCTTTCCCCAGTAAAGTCGCCAGAACACTCTCTACAAACAGATACTTATACATAACATGTTTGTCCCGACACTCGTCTGTGTTATCTCAATCTCCCCACAGAAAGCCAAAGCATCCCCTTGCACTCTCCAACACAAGTACATGTTTATATATACTCATTCGACACTCGTCCGTGTCATATCATCCCCCTGCAGATATAAGCCACAAATATCCTTTTGAATACATAAGCTTCCATACTCTCTTCGACACCGTCTGTGTCACCACCCCCAGCATGGTTACCCAAACACTTATCATAATATACTCTCATTGACACCCGTCTGTGTCATCCTACCCCCACGGGTTACCAGAACACCTTTTACACTTATAAGTTCATAACTTATACGTTTCCTCTTATGTCACCCATCCGTGTCATACTCTCCACAACAAGTTGAACACTCGTCTGTGTCTCACCAATGCTTATTTTTACTCGTACCGATACTCGTCCGTATCTTGTATACACCACTTATCTCCCCTCATATTCAACACTCGTCCGTGTTCTTTGTTAACCAGTTGGTACTCGTCCGTACCATCATCTCTGAACATGCGTCAGCATTTGTTTCTACCGATACTCGTCCATATCATAATCTTAAGGATGATCGTTTGCATCTTTAATCTATACACAGTGTCAAACACTTATACCTTCCCTTTCTTGGATGTAAACACTCGTCCGTGTTTACTATTCCCCAGCGAAGTCTCCAGCAAAATTTCTTTTCCATCTGACATTTGTCCTATATCATGATACTTTCGGTAGCCGTACCCTGTCGGGTGATCGTCCTTCACCTTTGGATGATCGTCCCTCATCCTGCTCCCAGCGGAGTCTCCATTATTGGAACCCTTTTATATCCGGCATTCGTCCTATGTCGTGATATTGAGCAGCCGTACCCTGCTAGGTGGTCGTCCTTCACCTTCTTGATGATCGTCCTTCATCATTTTATCCGATGGCCGTCCCCATCGTTGATCTTGTTATCTGACATTCGTCCTATGTCATGATAAACCCCGAGAGCAGCCGTACCCTGCTAGGTGATCGTCCTTCACCTCTTGATGATCGTCATTCATCATGCTTATCCGATGGTTGTCCCCATCGTTGACTTTTTCTATCCGACATTCGTCCTATGTCGTGGTAAAAAGCAGCCGTCCCCTAGTAGGTGATCGTCCTTCACCTTTGATGACCGTCCCTCATCAATGTTTCATTTACCCTTTGAACCGATGGTCGTCCCCATCATTGTTTATTTTACTTTCCAAGCCTGATGGCCATCCCCATCATTGCTTTACTTTAATCCCCAGAGAATCTTTACTTGATGGTCGTCCCCATCATGATCTCTTTATTTCCCCAGCATGTCGGTCGTCCCCGTCATTGCTTTATCCCCAGCAGTCGTCCTCTGCTCGATGGTCATCCTCCATCACCCGCACTTTATAATCATACTATACTTTCTTTTACAATCTATATCCCTTTTCTTCTTCTCCCCAGTGAGTGCAAATTTTGGACTGTCTTTTGTATTCAACCGCAAGTTATCTTGTTTGTCTGTTAAGCCGGGCGCTTACATCCTGCACAGCTAACTCATGCTTGAATAGGGGCAGCTGTAAACACCCCAAATTTTCCCTCACTAAGTTCACACCATGTATTGTGATATTTCATATTTGCATTAGTTCAAGCAGACCCTATCATATTGCATTTTGGCTTCACTGCATTAGTTCAAGTTCATCTGCATCTAGGGTTTGTGACTTGAGCCATCCAAGATCCATCTGAGCCACTCTAAAGGTCTTAAATCATCTCAAGAGGGTCCATTTATGTTAAATCATCATATTTTATCCTCCAAAGATCAATGAAGTCAAGGAATCACAAGAACTGGCAAAGCATGGAAGCAGAGCCAGGGTTTAACTGCACAGATGACCTGAAATTAGGGTTTTTGTTTCAGAGGCCATAGCTCCAAATATTTTGGTCATTCTTGTTTCTATTGGTACTAATATGTTATAAGGATCATACATACCAAGTTTGATGAAGAAATTCATTGTGGAAGTCATCTGATCACTGGGTAACTTCTTGAGCAAGTTAGAGCAAAATCAGGGCATTTGAGGCCCCCCAACATGGAACCAAAGTGGATTTTTCATCAAATTGAGGTTATATGGTCTTTATTTGATCATTTAAGTGCTTAGAAGTTCACAAAGTTGAGGGAAAATAAGCTAAACCAAAAGTTGCCAAAAATGGAAATTACTTGTAATGTAAACTTTCCATTTTGGGAAAGTTTTTCAACCTCCTCTTTCTCAACCAAAAATGCTTCAAATGAAAAATTGTTGGTCATGAAAGTTGTAGATTGGATCATTCCCTTTTCAAAAAGTTCAAGAACAAGTTCTAATTCATTGTGGAACTCAAGTTATAGCTTGTCAAAGTTTGCAAAAATCACATAATTTTCAAGAATGCACCAAAGAGGGATTTTTGCAAAACCACTTGCCAAGTTATTTTGTGACTTCAAACACACTTCTAAACATCATACCAACATAGTGCATTGCCCAAAACTCAGAATTGGCCAAAGAATCTCAAGTTTTCATGACTTGCCCATGAAGAAATCACAAAGGGGCCAAAACTTCATGAAATTGCAAAAGGGCACATAACCTTTCATACACTTGCTGAATTGCCTCAAAATGAATTCCATGGACCTCCTTGATCCTTGCTGAACCAGACATGCCCTTGTACCACCTCTGAACCAGCCCATACCTCGAGGACAAAAACTTTTGAATTTTTTGCAAGAAGGCCATACCAATCACAATAGGGCACAACCACTCCACAGACCTATCACAAGTTGATATGTGGACCAAATGCTGGTCATAACACACAAGAACACAAGTTGAGTCCTAAGAATCATAAAGTTACCAAAAACTCACCCTGTTGCAAAAGCTTTCGAATCTCCCAACTCAGCCACTCAATCTTCAAACAAACACCACCATTCATTTCTAAATCACTCACTGATCATAAACCACCCACCAAAACAGCCAAGAACACACCACAAACAAAATACGATTTTCTGACCAGTGGAGTACAAACTCACAAACCAGCCATCCTCAAAGTTTTCCAATCATTGCAAACTCTTCAGGAAGGTCATTAGAGGCATTTTGCACCAAAGAAGCAGCCAGAAAGTTCAAGGGTTGAAAGCTCCATCTCAGGTAGCCATTCGAATTAATTTTTCCAGAACTTTTATTTTATGTTCCATTAAGAAAAAACATGTTTCGCTGATGATTCTGAACTTTGTATTTTTGAAAATGGTGGAGAGATGAGTATTTACTAAGCTTCTGAAATTTTTGCCATTTTTTATGTTTCCTTCGAATCTTGTGTTTGAGCAATTATAAATCTGTTTTGAGGGTGGATTCGAGTTCAGGGGGATGAGGGGAGTTGATCTGGAGCTTTAGAGCTCCATAAATAACCTAGAAGTGAGGTTTTGAGTTTGCTCAGGGGAGGTGTGGCCGGAGAAGACGACCGGAGGTATTTTCCGGCCACCTAAAAGTGATTAATGGCTAATTAGGGTCAGGGTTTCTGTTTGAATGTGGACCCTTTGATATGCGCTTCCCGCGCGTGCTGTGTGACTAGGATTGCTTCATTAGTTTTTAATTAGGGTTTATGAATTAATTAAATAAGATTAATGAAGTTTGAATGAGAGCCTTAGGATCTGGCGCGCAATCAACCAGTCAAAGCCCAGTTTCAATCCTGATCCTTCCCTTTGCATACTTCAGTTTAATTCAATTTTAATTTCCTTTTTCTTATTAAATTTTGTACCATTTATTTAAAATACATAAAAAATCTCAAAAATATTTTTATTCAGCATTTTGATTCAAAATAATTTTCTTAACCCAAAAATATTTTTATTTTATTTTTTGCATTTAAAAATCATTTTTTAGACATTTAAATGTTTATTTTAATTAATTAATGAAAATTAATTAATTAAAATATCATTTAGGTTTCTAAAAAATCCCAAAAAATTCATATTGCATCTTTAAACATTTAGAGACATTGTCATACCATTCACACAAATTTATTTTTGGTTTTGAACCATTTTTGACAAGTTTCTTGAATTTAGGGTTCATAAAATTCATATTTTAGAACCCTAACTTCAAAAATTATTTTCTGCCTAACCAAGAATGGTATTACAATGGTTCTTTTTGCATTGATCTTCATTTGAAATGTAGTTTCTAATATAATTTTGTCATGAATTTCTTCTGCCTTTTTGAATTGATTGGCATTTTTCCCCTTTAAGTACCTTAAAACCCTAGAAAACATAGAAAAGTCATATCTTTCATTAGGTTAAGAGTTAGGCCTTCTCCTTTGGGGTGTGATTTAATATGGGGTTAGGGTTCTTTGGGTTGCAATTTCAGTTTTTTTATCTTATCATTTGCTTCTGTTTTTGAGTTTTGCATCTCATGTTGTATAAAACCCTAATTTCTCATCTTCTCTTGCATACATCTGGCATATGCTTGCATTCATGAACTTGCCATGACATTTCTTGCATCCACATGACATCTAAGACATCTTAGGACACATTAGAATCATGCTTGATCATTTCTTCATCCATTTGCCTTGATATGCCTTCATTTCCATTCATGTGCATTCATGTGCTTTCGTGCTACTTTAGTGTCTCATTTGCATCTTCATTACTTGTATGATCATTCACATCTCTTGATATGTCTTTGCATCATCTCATTGCATCATTAACATCATGAACATGCTTCTGGTTTTGGTTTGCATCCTTGCATTCATTTCATTTTCATTTCATTTCATTTCCTTTTGCTAACTTTTCAGGTGGTAAGTACTTTGAGAAGTGAATTTGCCTTCACTTCTCACAATTTTCTTCTCATCTCTCTTATGCATTCATTGCTGCATTTTTCTTTTGCTTTAGAGTGAGCTTGCTCATTCATGTTCCCTCCTCACTTTCCTTCTTCAAGCAACTTATCTTCTTAAGTGAAGTAAGTTGACTTGCTTCTTTTGCTTCTCCTCCTTTCATCTGCTTCTTCCTTGGTGGCTCTTCTTAAAGATCTCTTGCAAGCCTAATAAACCCTAGGAACACCCAAGCATGATAAAAATTAGGATTTTTATTAGTCCCCCATTATTTTTACCTCTGTGTCATCTTTTGTGTCTCTCCTCTCATCTCATAATCAGGGACTAAACCTTTAAGGTTTTAAGGCTTTGTGATTAAGCTTATGCCTTCGTCTTTCTCTTAGGATGGAGTGTATAATTTTAATCCTAAGTGTTAAACACTTGATGTGTTTAAAATCTCTTAATCAATCCATCTAATAATCACTAAGACATCAAGCTTGTCACTTGGGCCTTGCATTAGGGTTCTAATTCTTCCTTAATTGGTTAAGAAGGACTAACCCTAGTGTTAATGGAAAAGTCCCCCTCAAGTTGTCTTACAAACCATAAAATTCACTTCTTAATTTTACCATTAACAAAAATCCACTTTAATAAAGGTTTGTTTTGTCATGAGGTTAATCCCTAATCATGGATTAAGTTGAGGTATCTTCCTCAGCTTAAATGTTCTCATCTATTATCCTTCTATTAGGATGGTGTAATGAGTCCATTCAATCCCTTATTATGGCTTAAACTCATTACTTAACACTAAACAAAAACTCCAAAAACATCTAAATAATCACAAGTAGGTTAATTATCTTAATCCTACATCAGGGTGATTAAATGTGAGGTGCTTACTTCATACTTAAGGTATTCTCATTACCCCTAATCAGAGGGAAGATTTGATGAGTTTACTAACCCTTGGTTTAGACTTAAGCTCATTTTCTTATGACAAACACCAAAAGCAATAAAAGATTGAAAACACCAAAAACAAACAATAATCGTCTCATCCAGGATTCTTTTCTCACCTCATTCACTCATAAGCGAGAATTTCCTTCTTCCGTCTAATGCAAGACAGTTTGCACCTGAGCCAGACAGGTCATACACTTGAGCATAGACAAGTAGGCAGTTCATCAGTCAATTTATCTTTCAGCCTCTTTGAGTCGAACTACGGTGTTCTGACTTCCTCATTGCACGAGAGGATACGTAGGCATAACTTAACAGTTATCGAACAAAAGTCTCTGTATATTCCCCCTCTTCTAGCCTTTTTCTTTTTAGCCTCATAGTCTTGGGCATTACACTCATTTCCTACACTGACACTCCTTTCATTCACTTCACACTTCTTTTTGCACTGACACTTGTATTCTTTTCCAGCTTTTGCACACAGACAACACTGACACTTACCCCTTTAAACACAAACTTTCAACCGTGGATCTAGTCGAGTACAACGGACAATCTGGGTCCTAATACCTTCCCAGGTTTTAACCAACCCCCTTTCTCAGTTTCTCTGGTTCGCAACCGTCTTATCCATCTTTTCTTAGGTTTATGCAGCATTACCTTTCCTTCGGGATAAAAATGCCTAGCTGGCGACTCTTTTTAGTTCATCTTCATGTTCTCTCCTTCGCCGACCGTTCGCGTCTGTACCCCTTCTGGCCCTGTGTCATTTGGTGGGAGTGACACTATGGTACATATGCCATCTGTAAAACTTTCAACAGAGCCTCCCGGTGAACTGGAGAACACATTAACAATGACAGGATAGATATCTTGGACGGAGTTTGATTCAACTGTCCAACTACTTTATAGGCACTCTTCTTTATTATTCTCATAAAATCTTTGAATTCTCTTTCAAAAGTACCTTGCCCAGCAGCAGGAGTTGTCATTTCTTCGGTCGCTATCTGTTTACCCTTAGCCTTTGCAGCAGCTTCAGCTTCAGGATCTCCTCTAAGAGATTGAGGAACAAAAAGACGCCCGCTTCTTGTAAAACCACCAACTCCCCCGACATTCACCACAGTCGGTTCAATTGTCACCGCTTTACTCTCCACCTTCTGACCTTCAGTATACACATCCGAGCCATAATGCCACGGGATAGCTTTGTCATTAGCATAAGGAACTGGTCCTAGAACAGTAATGGTGACAAGACTAACCTCTGGAACATATATAGTCACCAGCTCTCTCCGGGCAGGAACTTCAGCAGGATCGAAGTAAATTGTTATGGTAGACACACAATTACTTCTATCATCAACCCTATCAAACCGTAGCGACCCCTCGTCAATCAGATGTTGCAGTCCAATCTTCAGGTCTTTACAGCCATTAACTGAACTCAAACACCCTTCACAGTCATAACCACACCCTGGGAACACTTGTCCTTTCAACAGTCTGTCTTTCACCACCAACAATGGAGTCTTCACTTCTTCCACACTCAGAATCAAGCTTAACCTCTCACCACCGTCCACAACATTTATCCTTGCCCCTCCATGGTTTGGAATGGGATTGGATGTAACATTTGGAGGCGGTGCAAAGTTAATCGCCTTTGAACCAATTAACTCTTGAACTTTATGTTGTAATGCCCTGCACTTCTCTGTTGAATGCCCGAGAGCTCCTGAGTGAAACGTGCATCTTGCGTTAGCATCATACCCCACTGGAAGTTGTCCAGGTGGAGGTGGTGCTAACGTCCTCAATTGAACCAAGTTCAAGTCTTAAAACCTTTGCAGCAATGCCGTGTACGTCATTGGAATGGCTTCCAGTACCCTATTAGCTGGACGAGCTTGTCTCTGTTTATAGGGTCTTTGTTGATAATTATTGCGTTGCGGCTGTTGTTGTTGTTGTTGTTGTTGTGGTTGAGTTTGTTGCATAGGACTTGATGGAATAGTGACAACTGCCACTTGCTCATAGGATCTTCTGTATCCCCAGCCCCGACCTCGGCCGTACACAACATTAGTTTCTCCCTCTCTTCTTCTCGGAGGTCCATTAAAAGCTTTTCTTACACCGCTTGAGCTACCTGCATCGGTGTCCTGAATCTTCCCCATCTTCAAAAGAGTTTCAACCCTCTCTCCTGCTATCACTATATCATTGAACTTTGGTGCTGAACAAGATGCCAACCTCTCAATAAACACCCCCTGTAGTGTTCCCATGAACATGTCAACCATCTCATTTTCCAACAAGGGAGGTTGCACTCTAGCAGCAAGCTGACGCCACCTCTGAGCGTATTCCTTGAACCCTTCTTTAGCATTCTGAGACATGGTCTGCAATTGAGTACAATTTGGAGCCATATCCAAATTTTACTGATATTGCTTCACAAATTCCTCTTCTAAATCCTTCCAGCTTCGAATATTAACCCTTCTCAGCTTCATGTACCACTCCAAGGAGGCCCCCGCAAGGCTATCCTGGAAGTAATACATCCACAACTTCTCGTCATCGGTGTGTGCAGCGATTCTTCCGACAAAAGACTGGAGGTGAGTCTTTGGGCAAGCCGTGTCGTTGTACTTATCGAAAGTAGGGACCTTGAACTTGTAGGGAATTCTAACCCATGGCACCAAGCCCAAGTCAGTGATATCGAACCCCAGGGAACTCTGAGATTGAATGGCACGAATCTGCTCAGCCATCTCTTCAAACATTCTATTCATGTCAATTCCTTGGCCTTCTACCTCATCCAGCAAAGTAAACTGTTCATCTTGTCCATCCATCTGCATGTTTTTCAGTCCATCATTGATAATAGTAATCCCTGGTTGCGCCACGGGGATTTCAACTTGTCAAGCGCCAGCCCCATTGTGATTACCTCCATCTGTGGTCTCGTTGTTCCTGGCCTGATTGTTTTCCCCCATCTCGCGCAAGCGCTCCTGAGTTTGACCCATCCCAGCCATGAGGGTCATGAAGTTGTCCATTCTTCTTCTCAAGTCAGCCAGATCTGCTTGCATCTGTTCCATTTCTCTTTCTTTGTTCACCTTGGTAGGGTATCTATGCATGGTTGGTTGTCTCTGAATCTTCTTAGGAGCTATAGTGCCTGAAACAGAAAAGACATTAGGAACCTGCGGTCATACCTGCAAAACAAGAAGAAATGGTGATATGTATGCAATGCAATTGTTTATTCTTTCAAACTCCAGGCCATTCATGCCCCAGTTCTGGTTTTTAACAAAGAAATCTAGATGGATGTTGACCCCCGACCTTAAGAAGACCTTTGCATCAAATCAAATTCAAATAACCGTAACAGCCCAAATGCCAACACATACAGGAAATAGAGAACTGCATAATATAAATCAGCCCACAAGGCAAAAGTAACAGAAATGTAGTTTCTAATATAATTTTGTCATGAATTTCTTCTGCCTTTTTGAATTGATTGGCATTTTTCCCCTTTAAGTACCTTAAAACCCTAGAAAACATAGAAAAGTCATATCTTTCATTAGGTTAAGAGTTAGGCCTTCTCCTTTGGGGTGTGATTTAATATGGGGTTAGGGTTCTTTGGGTTGCAATTTCAGTTTTTTTATCTTATCATTTGCTTCTGTTTTTGAGTTTTGCATCTCATGTTGTATAAAACCCTAATTTCTCATCTTCTCTTGCATACATCTGGCATATGCTTGCATTCATGAACTTGCCATGACATTTCTTGCATCCACATGACATCTAAGACATCTTAGGACACATTAGAATCATGCTTGATCATTTCTTCATCCATTTGCCTTGATATGCCTTCATTTCCATTCATGTGCATTCATGTGCTTTCGTGCTACTTTAGTGTCTCATTTGCATCTTCATTACTTGTATGATCATTCACATCTCTTGATATGTCTTTGCATCATCTCATTGCATCATTAACATCATGAACATGCTTCTGGTTTTGGTTTGCATCCTTGCATTCATTTCATTTTCATTTCATTTCATTTCCTTTTGCTAACTTTTCAGGTGGTAAGTACTTTGAGAAGTGAATTTGCCTTCACTTCTCACAATTTTTTTCTCATCTCTCTTATGCATTCATTGCTGCATTTTTCTTTTGCTTTAGAGTGAGCTTGCTCATTCATGTTCCCTCCTCACTTTCCTTCTTCAAGCAACTTATCTTCTTAAGTGAAGTAAGTTGACTTGCTTCTTTTGCTTCTCCTCCTTTCATCTGCTTCTTCCTTGGTGGCTCTTCTTAAAGATCTCTTGCAAGCCTAATAAACCCTAGGAACACCCAAGCATGATAAAAATTAGGATTTTTATTAGTCCCCCATTATTTTTACCTCTGTGTCATCTTTTGTGTCTCTCCTCTCATCTCATAATCAGGGACTAAACCTTTAAGGTTTTAAGGCTTTGTGATTAAGCTTATGCCTTCGTCTTTCTCTTAGGATGGAGTGTATAATTTTAATCCTAAGTGTTAAACACTTGATGTGTTTAAAATCTCTTAATCAATCCATCTAATAATCACTAAGACATCAAGCTTGTCACTTGGGCCTTGCATTAGGGTTCTAATTCTTCCTTAATTGGTTAAGAAGGACTAACCCTAGTGTTAATGGAAAAGTCCCCCTCAAGTTGTCTTACAAACCATAAAATTCACTTCTTAATTTTACCATTAACAAAAATCCACTTTAATAAAGGTTTGTTTTGTCATGAGGTTAATCCCTAATCATGGATTAAGTTGAGGTATCTTCCTCAGCTTAAATGTTCTCATCTATTATCCTTCTATTAGGATGGTGTAATGAGTCCATTCAATCCCTTATTATGGCTTAAACTCATTACTTAACACTAAACAAAAACTCCAAAAACATCTAAATAATCACAAGTAGGTTAATTATCTTAATCCTACATCAGGGTGATTAAATGTGAGGTGCTTACTTCATACTTAAGGTATTCTCATTACCCCTAATCAGAGGGAAGATTTGATGAGTTTACTAACCCTTGGTTTAGACTTAAGCTCATTTTCTTATGACAAACACCAAAAGCAATAAAAGATTGAAAACACCAAAAACAAACAATAATCGTCTCATCCAGGATTCTTTTCTCACCTCATTCACTCATAAGCGAGAATTTCCTTCTTCCGTCTAATGCAAGACAGTTTGCACCTGAGCCAGACAGGTCATACACTTGAGCATAGACAAGTAGGCAGTTCATCAGTCAATTTATCTTTCAGCCTCTTTGAGTCGAACTACGGTGTTCTGACTTCCTCATTGCACGAGAGGATACGTAGGCATAACTTAACAGTTATCGAACAAAAGTCTCTGTATATTCCCCCTCTTCTAGCCTTTTTCTTTTTAGCCTCATAGTCTTGGGCATTACACTCATTTCCTACACTGACACTCCTTTCATTCACTTCACACTTCTTTTTGCACTGACACTTGTATTCTTTTCCAGCTTTTGCACACAGACAACACTGACACTTACCCCTTTAAACACAAACTTTCAACCGTGGATCTAGTCGAGTACAACGGACAATCTGGGTCCTAATACCTTCCCAGGTTTTAACCAACCCCCTTTCTCAGTTTCTCTGGTTCGCAACCGTCTTATCCATCTTTTCTTAGGTTTATGCAGCATTACCTTTCCTTCGGGATAAAAATGCCTAGCTGGCGACTCTTTTTAGTTCATCTTCATGTTCTCTCCTTCGCCGACCGTTCGCGTCTGTACCCCTTCTGGCCCTGTGTCATTTGGTGGGAGTGACACTATGGTACATATGCCATCTGTAAAACTTTCAACAGAGCCTCCCGGTGAACTGGAGAACACATTAACAATGACAGGATAGATATCTTGGACGGAGTTTGATTCAACTGTCCAACTACTTTATAGTCACTCTTCTTTATTATTCTCATAAAATCTTTGAATTCTCTTTCAAAAGTACCTTGCCCAGCAGCAGGAGTTGTCATTTCTTCGGTCGCTATCTGTTTACCCTTAGCCTTTGCAGCAGCTTCAGCTTCAGGATCTCCTCTAAGAGATTGAGGAACAAAAAGACGCCCGCTTCTTGTAAAACCACCAACTCCCCCGACATTCACCACAGTCGGTTCAATTGTCACCGCTTTACTCTCCACCTTCTGACCTTCAGTATACACATCCGAGCCATAATGCCACGGGATAGCTTTGTCATTAGCATAAGGAACTGGTCCTGGAACAGTAATGGTAACAAGACTAACCTCTGGAACATATATAGTCACCAGCTCTCTCCGGGCAGGAACTTCAGCAGGATCGAAGTAAATTGTTATGGTAGACACACAATTACTTCTATCATCAACCCTATCAAACCGTAGCGACCCCTCGTCAATCAGATGTTGCAGTCCAATCTTCAGGTCTTTACAGCCATTAACTGAACTCAAACACCCTTCACAGTCATAACCACACCCTGGGAACACTTGTCCTTTCAACAGTCTGTCTTTCACCACCAACAATGGAGTCTTCACTTCTTCCACACTCAGAATCAAGCTTAACCTCTCACCACCGTCCACAACATTTATCCTTGCCCCTCCATGGTTTGGAATGGGATTGGATGTAACATTTGGAGGCGGTGCGAAGTTAATCGCCTTTGAACCAATCAACTCTTGAACTTTATGTTGTAATGCCCTGCACTTCTCTGTTGAATGCCCGAGAGCTCCTGAGTGAAACGTGCATCTTGCGTTAGCATCATACCCCACTGGAAGTTGTCCAGGTGGAGGTGGTGCTAACGTCCTCAATTGAACCAAGTTCAAGTCTTAAAACCTTTGCAGCAATGCCGTGTACGTCATTGGAATGGCTTCCAGTACCCTATTAGCTGGACGAGCTTGTCTCTGTTGATAGGGTCTTTGTTGATAATTATTGCGTTGCGGCTGTTGTTGTTGTTGTTGTTGTTGTGGTTGAGTTTGTTGCATAGGACTTGATGGAATAGTGACAACTGCCACTTGCTCATAGGATCTTCTGTATCCCCAGCCCCGACCTCGGCCGTACACAACATTAGTTTCTCCCTCTCTTCTTCTCGGAGGTCCATTAAAAGCTTTTCTTACACCGCTTGAGCTACCTGCATCGGTGTCCTGAATCTTCCCCATCTTCAAAAGAGTTTCAACCCTCTCTCCTGCTATCACTATATCATTGAACTTTGGTGCTGAACAAGATGCCAACCTCTCAATAAACACCCCCTGTAGTGTTCCCATGAACATGTCAACCATCTCATTTTCCAACAAGGGAGGTTGCACTCTAGCAGCAAGCTGACGCCACCTCTGAGCGTATTCCTTGAACCCTTCTTTAGCATTCTGAGACATGGTCTGCAATTGAGTACAATTTGGAGCCATATCCAAATTTTACTGATATTGCTTCACAAATTCCTCTTCTAAATCCTTCCAGCTTCGAATATTAACCCTTCTCAGCTTCATGTACCACTCCAAGGAGGCCCCCGCAAGGCTATCCTGGAAGTAATACATCCACAACTTCTCGTCATCGGTGTGTGCAGCGATTCTTCCGACAAAAGACTGGAGGTGAGTCTTTGGGCAAGCCGTGTCGTTGTACTTATCGAAAGTAGGGACCTTGAACTTGTAGGGAATTCTAACCCATGGCACCAAGCCCAAGTCAGTGATATCGAACCCCAGGGAACTCTGAGATTGAATGGCACGAATCTGCTCAGCCATCTCTTCAAACATTCTATTCATGTCAATTCCTTGGCCTTCTACCTCATCCAGCAAAGTAAACTGTTCATCTTGTCCATCCATCTGCATGTTTTTCAGTCCATCATTGATAATAGTAATCCCTGGTTGCGCCACGGGGATTTCAACTTGTCAAGCGCCAGCCCCATTGTGATTACCTCCATCTGTGGTCTCGTTGTTCCTGGCCTGATTGTTTTCCCCCATCTCGCGCAAGCGCTCCTGAGTTTGACCCATCCCAGCCATGAGGGTCATGAAGTTGTCCATTCTTCTTCTCAAGTCAGCCAGATCTGCTTGCATCTGTTCCATTTCTCTTTCTTTGTTCACCTTGGTAGGGTATCTATGCATGGTTGGTTGTCTCTGAATCTTCTTAGGAGCTATAGTGCCTGAAACAGAAAAGACATTAGGAACCTGCGGTCATACCTGCAAAACAAGAAGAAATGGTGATATGTATGCAATGCAATTGTTTATTCTTTCAAACTCCAGGCCATTCATGCCCCAGTTCTGGTTTTTAACAAAGAAATCTAGATGGATGTTGACCCCCGACCTTAAGAAGACCTTTGCATCAAATCAAATTCAAATAACCGTAACAGCCCAAATGCCAACACATACAGGAAATAGAGAACTGCATAATATAAATCAGCCCACAAGGCAAAAGTAACAGAATCCCCTGTAAGGTACAAGTCTATAAGAAAAACATACAAAATCAAGATTCCTACAACATGTTTGTAGGTAATCCGGATAATGAGAAAACAAACTAGAAAGCAAGACTGCTGCTTGAAGGCTCTGATCCTTCCTCACTAAGTCCCAACTCAAAAGCCTTCTTGATTCCAGCCATCAACTTGAGATCTTCAATCTCCTTAAGCGCTTCTTCTAATGCTTGCTGACTCTTCACCAACTGTTGAGCCTTCTCTCTTAGGATCTTGTGGGCTTGTTCTTTTTCTTCCTTTTTGAAGGCCATTTGTACCTCGAAAAACTCTTCCTTTTCTCTGTACTGCTTCTGCTCCTGTTCCCTTTGGCCCTGTAACCAAATAATGGACTGGAGAGCTTCTTTAAGAGTCTTCAAAGTCTTCTTACATTCAACTTCTCTTTTTGATTCCATTAGACCCAGTCTCTGAAAGTGAGCTTTTCTCCCAGCAAACTCCTTTTCCTTAGTTTCCAAGGTGATCTGCATCTTCTGTAGCTTTTCCTCTACTTCATTCTTAGCACGATGGGCAAGGTGATACAAGTTAACCATTTCAGAATTCTATACCCGGACCTCGCGCAACTGAGTTTCCAACTTCTTGTATTCTTCTAAGGGAACAGTGGTATTAGGCTCAGTCGTTGGAGGAACTGGAGGGGAAAATCGCAGCAAGACCATCTTGGCCCTATTCTTCAACCAAGCTTCGTACTCCAAAAAAGTTTGATTGTTACACTTTCCAAAGCTAGCCACTCCGTCTCCTTTGATGCACTTCCAAGCTCTAGCAGCTTTTCTCACCAAAGGCATATTGTCCTTCACCGGGAAATAAAAAGTGGGAGCCAATTTCAAATCTTATGGGACCTCTCTCAAAGCATACCCCAACTCTCTCTTCAACAAGATCTGGTTATAATTGATTCCCCCAGTCACTCCCAATAGAGGTACATTGAGGTAACTCCCACAACTGGTGATGAAACATGTACCCTGAAGCCTCTGAGTAATCCATCTAACATCTTTAGCGAACAACTTCTCCAACTTCTGAGCCCACACCAAAGTATGATCACTAAACACACAGGTACTAGGCAAGTGCCTCATGAACCACAAATGGAACAAAGGAGCACAACAACGAACTAAACCTCCTCGTTTCTTTTCAGTCTTATAATGCACCGAGTAATACAAATCTCCCAGCAGCGTAGGTACAAGATTCTTCAGCAAGAATAGATGGATGGCATTCATGTCTATGAATTTCTCCATGTCTGCAAACAAAATGATGCCATAAATAGAGAGAGCCAGAATGGCACACACAGAATCCCACTCTATTTTAACAGCCAGCTCTTCAACCTTCTTCACTAAAGCCTTCAGAGAGAAACCAGATACACCCCCTTTAATAATAGTCAGAGACTCCACAACAGAAGGGCTCAAATAAAGAGCCTTGGCAATCGCTTCAGGTGTAGGTCTAAGCATCTCAGCATTGAACGGAATCTGGTCTGGAATAGGAACTCCCAAGATCAAAGCATACTCCTCCAGCAAAGGACCTAACTGAAAATCAGGAAAAGTGAAACATCGAAGCTGAGGATCATAGTACTGAAGTAGAGTATGAATGTCGCTTCTTTCAGAGGGATCTAACTCTACCACCACATCCATAATACTCCCATAAGCCTTCCTGAACCTCTCAACATGATTGGGCGTGATCAAATTCACCATCTTCTTTAACAGGCCAACCTTAGTATCGAAAAACTTGAAATGAATGTTCTGCTTGCAAGAATATTCCATCTCTGAACAGGATACCGGAACCGGAAACAATGATATGAACCTGTGAATGAAAACAAAACATGATTAATGATGGAATGATGCAATGCAAATGCAAGGACACATGATCAATCCGAAACTGTCTGGATACTGGATGTCAGAGCCAAGTGACCAGAAACCCGAATCCTCCGAATAATAACCCATAAGCACTCAGATAATCTCAGATAAACCCAGTCAAGAACCAGATAAACTCAAGAAATTCGGAATCAAAGTAACTGTACCAGAACATAAGACTGTATTGGTAACGAAGGTATGATGAGGTTAAGGGTTCCTGCAAACCTGTAAACCCCTCCCAATCTCACGGGTGTGCTCCGGGTCAAACATCACGGACTCTCAAAGCCGAATAGCAATAATAATTTCACCATTTCCGAGAAATGGCTCATGACCAAATCAGGGAATCGGTTTGGCATTATGTACTATGTAGGGAGGCCTCAGTTGAGTCCGGGAAAAACAAGCATCCCTTATAAGTCCCCAGCTTCGAGCGTTGAAATCGAGAAACAATAGTACATTCAGCCCGTAGGATACAGTACTATTGTCATACGACCAGATGCTTTGACTGAGTTTCTATAAGAAAACCAGGCCATCCTATGCGAGTCCCCAGTGGACCCTTGGGTGCGAATGGGTTTTCCACAGAATGTGGTCTGCCACTGTCACCACTGGAGAGGGTTGTTTCCACAAAGGTTCTCAATGATCGGTCCCCAGATGCACATAACTATCAAGGTCCTATCCCGAAATGGAGGAAATCCCCACACAAGGTATTTCCAAGACGGTCGCAGTCTGGGTGTGAAACACATCGCCACTCATCATGCCACATGCGAGTACAACGTGTCCACGCTAATCCTAGGGTGCACTCAAGCGGGTATTTGGCTTATCTCTCAGTAACAGTATCACCCGAGTCCCACCAAACAGAAGAAATCCAGTCCAGACAGTCTAGTAATAATATATGATGCATGAAAATAAATACTGAAAACTGTAAATAAAGCTGTAAATAAAACTGTAAATAAAACAACAGCAAAATAAACAAGCGACAACAAACAATCAACACCCAACGAAACAAAAAAATGCAAGCGCTAGGAGAGACTCTCAAGGGAACCAGAGATTCTATGGTTAGGAAGTCCCCAACAGAGTCGACATCTGTCGCTCCCCGGATTTCCATCCTGGTACAAACGCGAAAGTGGCGTGGAAAGAATAGAGTCGCCAGCCAGGCATTTTTATCCCGAAGGAACGGGAATGGTAATGCTGCACAAACCAGAAGAAAAGAAAAGTAAGGACACGGGTCCTGCAAACCAAAGAGACTGAGTTCGGGAGTCGGTTACGAACTGGGAAGGTATTAGCACCCCAGATCGTCCGCCGTACCCGACGGGATCCACACTTGCAAGGAAATCTGTTTCAAAGGGTGAAAACATGAAAGCTGCTGCAAAGAAAAGGAACTGAACTGGATAAAAAGAAAATAAAAGGGAACTGAAAAAGAAATGAAAAGGAAAAAATTTAGGGAAAATAAAGATTGTGCTCGAACGGGTCCTACCCCGCTGCCTACGTACCTCATCTGGACAATGAGGATCAGAGTCACCGTAGTTCCCCTAACTAGGGGTGGAAAAGATTGCTTGTGTCTTAAGCCTTGAATTGCCTATGTCAATGCTCAGGTGTTGCAGGCTCGGACGACGAGTGCGTTACCGTCTTGCAAAGTGACAAGTAGGAGCAAGTTCGCAGACGGAGCGAAGGATATGAGAAAAGAAGTCCCGAAGGAGAGACGCTTATTGTTTGTCCAGTGTTTTTTATGAGTTTTCTTCTTTGAAGTTTGCATAGGTAAGTTTACCTAAGTCTTAATCAATGGAATGTGTACTTCTTACATCATCCCGAAATGGAATGCGATAGAGGCACACCTAGCTATGGAGGAAATCCCCAAATCTAGTCCCGCAAGTGAAGGCTCAGACACACTGACCTATTGGCATTTATTAAGTGTTTTTGTGATTTTTGATTAAGAAGTATTTTTTAGCTTTTCTTCGTGAAGTAATCTCATGCTAAGACCTATCGACCATGAGGGATATCTTACACCTCGCCCCGAAATGGAACGCGTGCAAGTATCTCATAGCAAAGTCTTGTGTCACATGAGAAGACTCGTCATTTATTAAAGTGGTTTAAAGTTAAATTTGAAGATGAGAAGAGAGAGCACCAAAAGGATCTCAAAGGTAAAATCTAATGGGGAAGACTACTCCTAATGTTGTCATGCATGGAAAATCCTAGGTTAGTGAGGTTTACTATCCTTAAGAAGGAAGAGATAAGAATAGAAAGAGGAGAAATATGAAAAGGAGAAGAAAGCTAGAGAGGAGAAAGAGAACCACATGATGGCACAAAGCACCCCAAAACTCAAAAAGAAAAAGCAAAGTAAAAGAGGAAAGATGAATAATTGAAATGTGGATAAACATCCACACTTCGCTTACCATGAGCCCCTGAAATGTTAGCAAAACTCCAGCAAATTGATCAACACAAACATGGAATTAACATGCTCAAAAGTTCTAGCAAACAAGGATCAAAAAACATGTCAATCATTGCAAATATACGACTTACGCGTCGAAAACATGAAAGCATACATCAATCAGCAAGCAAATCACCCTAAAATAGCATGCTCAATGATCATATAATGATCCATGGCAATTAAAACAAGCAAGGGGATCAAACAAGCTCAAAACAGCCCCAAAACGTCATTCTGCTTCAGTGTTAACCGGTTAACCTAATGCGTTAATCGGTTAACCAACTCAATCCTGCACAAAATACGCATAAAACAGGTGCGTTAACCGGTTAACCATATGCGTTAACCGGTTAACACTGTTAAAACAACAGCAAATCCTGCAAAACCAGCAGCTCAAACCAGCTTATTCAAATAATCTTACACCAGACCAGCAATCAATTATACATGGAAAAATTAGATTAATTCACCTTATTCATATCATTAAGCTCATGAACAATAACATTCGGATCCGGATACAAATCAAATACTCAATTAATGCAACACAATCAAATACACAAGCATATGATAGATATAAAGCACAAGCATGCAAATAAGCTAAAAAAAGAGCTAGATCTGAAATTAACCAACCTACAAAGCTGAGGTATGCTTTGGTAAGTGTTGATTGAGCTGAAAAATGTAGATCTCGCGGAAACCTTGAAGATCCGGTGCTAAGCTTCACTCTCCGTGCAAAATAAATGCAAGAACAAGCTCTTGATGCAGAATTTTGACTCCACAAGCACTTCTAATTGCAAAACCAGATCTGAACCAAGTAATAAACCAGCAAAAATGATGCAAAAAAGCTATGTATGGAGGTCTAGTTCCAAAATCCACACACCTCAATGCAAGGTTATGTGATCTTCAAAGAGGAACTTTGAGTGATTTGGAAAATTGAGAGAAAACGTGAGAGAATTATGAGTGAGAGAAGTCAAAATTCAGAAATGAGAGTGAAAAATGAGGGAGAGTCCTCTTGGTTTGGAGGGAAATGGAATAAATATGGTTTAGGTTTGGGGCCCAAAATTTTGGTTGGGGATCCAAAAATATGGCTTGGCATTAGCTTACAAAGTGATTAGGATTTAGCATTGGAGTGAGGCTTGGATAAATGCTCTAGATCCTTCTCCCAAATTCAAATTAATTCAAATGAATAAAAATCAGAAAATTGGAAAATGGAGCCAAAAACACACATGCTGAACTTGCTGGAAAAATTCAAATTTTGCAGCTGTTAACCATATGCGTTAACCGGTTAACGCAGGAAAAGTTTGAATTTCCCTCCTTTTGGTGGGAACCTTCAAAAATAAGCCGGCGCCAACCGTTTCAAGCTGATTTTGATCCTCATCCTTTCTTTTTCAGGGCTCTGAACATGATACCAGGCTGGTGCAAAATGATCCTGTGAGCTTCTTGCCAAGTCACCATGCTTTTGATTTTGACTTGCAATGCTTCAAATTTCCCGGTTGGTTGATCATATGCCTTATGCTAGAACATGTGAGTGTTATGCTTCATTTTTCTATGCAAAATGCTAAGGATATGACATGCTTATGATGATTATGATATGATGATGATGCTAAAACAGAAGAGGGAAAATTTGGAGTGTTACATAAGGCACGACCTCCAGTGTTTCCTTGGGTATTTCTGATAGCATTGACTTCAGGATTGAGGTGAGGCCCAAACTCTGGTGCATCGGTTCGTGGTTGCCCGTGATCATTGTTACTAGTACCTCCTGTACCTGGATGATTCTCTTCAGGAGTTTGTCGCTCGACCAACTCTCTTAATTTTACTTGGCTTTGGGTC
The DNA here is from genome assembly GCA_963966055.1 of Lathyrus aphaca. NCBI lineage: Eukaryota > Viridiplantae > Streptophyta > Magnoliopsida > Fabales > Fabaceae > Lathyrus > Lathyrus aphaca. The sequence continues at coordinate 472,503,187 of OZ014520.1, read as the reverse complement.
AACCCAGTCATTACTGCCATGAACTGGTTCATCTGAGCCCTCATCTCAGTTCTCTCATTAGCTATCTGAGTTCTCACGTCAGTCAAATCTTGATGAACTTGGTCCATCTGTAAGCTCGGAAGGTTGTTTCTTGTCGTATACCGGTGAACTTTGTTGATGGGGAAAACCCTCCTACGAGCAATGTTTCCTGAAACAACAGCAAAGTGAGAAACCACAACAAAAACACCTACAAAACAAAGAATGAGGTTAGTATGAAATGCAATATGCCTATTTGTCTTCCAAGGGTATCTGGTTTGGTTCTTTGGTTTTGACCTTCCAGACCTCGAGGAGTGATGAAGTTGAATAGAAATGAAGCCCAAAAGATGACACATAAACCATATATTACAAATGCGAAGATACATAGTTTGTGATTACAAAACAATTCCCATGGTGGGTCAGAATACAACAAAATCATCAAAAAGTACAAGCAAAATAAAATACAAATACAAAGAAATCAAACATCCAGCCCAAAGTCATCCTCCTTGACTTCCTTCAGGAGAGCATCAATCACTGGTCCAACTGGATGCTTTGTGATGGTCCTGATAAGAAGGTTCCTGGTTGCAATGGCACTTGTCAACTTCTGGAACTTGTCTTGGTCTTTTGATCTCTTCAACCCCTCCCGGAGTTTCGACTCAGAGATTTCTTTATGTGCTGCTAACAAGTGTAAACACCCCAAATTTGCCCTCACTCATTTCACCATGGCTTGTGATCTTTTCATTTGCATAGATTCAATCATATCATTTCATATTGCATTTTTGCTTCACTACATTGGTTCTAAGTCATCTGCATCTAGGGTTTGTGATCTGAGCAATCCCTGAGCCATCTGAGCCATTCCAAAGGTCATCAATCATCTCAAGAGGGTCCATGTATGTTAAAGCATCATATTATATCCTCCCAATATCAAGGAAGTCAAAAAATCACAAGGACTGAGAAAGGCATGGAAGCAGAGCCAAGTTTGACTGCACAGATGACCTGAAATTAGGGTTTTGGTTTCAGAGGCCATAACTCCAATTTTTTTGGTCATTCTTTGTTTCTATTGGTCTCTATATGATACAAGGATCATGCATACCAATTTTCATGAAGAAATTCAATGGGGAAGGCATCTGATCAATAGATGACTTCTTGAACAAGTCAGTGCAAAATCAGGGCATCTGAGGCCCCCAATCATCCAACCAAAGGGTCATTCAACCAAAGTGCAAATTCAATGGGGAAGAATTTCAAGCCATTTGCAAAGTTGCCATTTTGGGAAAGTGACTTGTAATGCAAACTTTCCATTTGGGAATGTTTTTCAACCTCCTCTTTTTGATTCAAAAATGCTTCAAATGAAAATTTCTTGGTCATGAAAGTTGTAGATTGGATCATTCCCTTTTCAAAAAGTACAAGAACTTGATCTAATTCATCATAGAACTCAAGTTATGGCTTGTCAAAGTTGGGAAAAATCACATAAATTTCACTTTTACACCAAAGAGGGAAGTTTGCAAATTCTCATGCCAAGCATTTTTGTGACCTCAAACACACTTCTACATGTCTTAACATCATAATGCATTGCCTAAACATCAGAATTGGGCCCTTGACTTAGGTTTTCTATGGCTTGTGAATCAAGGAAAACAAAGAGGGAAAAGTTGCAAGAGCCATGCTACCACTTGCCTCAGCCATTACAGCTGCACAAAAACAATCCAAAGGCCTTCCTTGATCCATGCTGAGCCCAGCCATGCCCCTAATCCAGCTCTGACTCGTGCCATATCTCAAGTACAACATTTTTGGCTTTTTAGCAAAAACACCCATACCAATCACAACAGTCCACCACCCACTCTCTGCCCAATCCAGACCTTACAAGCATGCTCCAAGGGTTCATTATCATAACACACACAAGCTAAAACCTCCAAGAACTCAGCATTGCAAAAAAACTCTCCAACTGGCAAAACCCTTCGAATCTCTCAGCTCACTCACTCAATCTTCAAACCAATTCCACCATTCATCTCTAAATCACTCACTGATCACAAAGCAACCATAAAACCAGCCAGAGACACCCCACAAACCAAATACGATTTCTGACCAGTTCAGTTGCTACCACTCAAATCAGCCACTCTCAAAGCTTTTCAAGCATTGCAGCTTCATTAGAAGGTCAAAGGGAGTGAGTTTGCACAAGGAAGAGGTCCAGAAAGCCCAAATTCGCAAGGTTCAAAGCTCAGGTAACCTTTTCAAACGTTTTTCCAGAAATGTGTTTTTAAGTTCCTAAATGGTTCTTCATGATTCACTGATGATCCTGATATGTTTAGTTTTGAAAATGATCAAGTATTAAGCATGTATGAGCTCTCTGAATATTTTTTGACCTAGAACTAATTTGCTTCGATTCAGCTTAAATGTGTGAAATAAATTTGTTTTGATGGATGATTCTTGCTATGTGATGCGTGAGGTTTGATTCTAGGCAGAAAGATTAGGTTTTAGAGACTTAGGGAGAGAGATAGCATTTTGAGCTGCCGGAGAAGATGACCGGAGCACTATTCCGGTCATCTGAAAATAATTAGGGGTAATCTCAGGTGATTAGCCAAGTTTGAATGTTGAGCGTTTGATGTGAGATTCGCACGTGTTTGGAGGGTTGGGATCTGTTCACTTAGCCCTAATTTTTAATTAATTAAATTAATATGGATTAATTAGCCAGAGTGCATCTCAGCCACTCATTAGCACGCTGGTCAACTAGGACTTCCCCAATTCAAATCCAGTCCATTGGATCAGCTGACTTTCTTTTATTTTCATTTTTATTTCATTTTAATCCCATTTTCTTTGTCATTTAATTTAAAATACTTAGAAAAATTATAAAAATATTTCCTTCTGCATTTTAATTTCAAATATTTTTCTCCACCCAAAAATAATTTTTATTTTATTTTTTTGCATAAAATTTGTATTTTTAAAATATTTAAATGTTTATTTTAATTAATTAATGGAAATTAATTAATTAAAATACCTTTTAAGTTTCTAAAAATCACCAAAAAAATCACATTGCATCTTGACACATTTAGAGACATTATCAAACCATTCATACAAATTTATTTTTGGTTCTTGATCCATTTTGATATTTTTCTTTGAGTTTAAGGTTCTTAAAAATCAATATTTTTACCCTAACTTAGAAATACCTTTTCTGCTTAACCATGAAGAGTTTGATAATGGTTCTTTTTGCATTGCATTCCACATAACATATAGTTTCTAGGATAAAATCGGCACGAATTTATCTTGCATTTTCAATTTGTTTTGCATTTTTCCTTGTGAGGTACCTTAAAACCCTAGCAAACTTAGGAAAATCATAACTTCCTTAGGGTTAAGAGCTAGGTCTCCTCCTTTGGGGTGTGATATCATATGGGTCTAGGGTACCTTTGATTCCATTTTCAATTTTTTGTCATGTCATTTGCTTCTGATTTTGAATTTTGAATTGCATATTGTATGTAAACCCTAATTTTTGCCTTCATTTGCATCCATCTTGCATAAGCTTGCATACATGAACTTGCCATGACATTTTGTGCATCCACATGACATATAAGGCATCTTAGGACATATTGAAATCATGTTTGATCATTGCATCATCCATTTGACATGTTATGCATCCATTGCATTTCATAAGTTTTCATGAACTTTCATGCTTCTTACATGTCTCATTTGCATTCCCATCCTTTGTATGATCATCCACATCTCTTGGTTTGCTTTCATACCATCTCATAGCATCATTTGCATCATGATCATGCTTCTGATTTTGGTTTTCATCATGGCATCTTTCTCCTTTTCATTTCATTTCATTTCTTGTTGCTAACTTTTGAGGTGGTAAGTGTTTGAGAAGTGAATTTGCCTTCACTTCTCATAATCTCTTCTCATATCTTTTATGAGTTCATTGCTGCATTTTACTTGTGAATTAGAGTGAGCTTTCTCATTCATGCTCCTTCTTCTCTCTCTTTCTTCAAGCAACTTATCTTCTTAAGTGAAGTAAGTTGATTTGCTTCTTCTGCTTCTCTTCCTTCCATCTCTGCTTCTTCCTTGGTGGCTTTCCTTGAAGATCTCTTGCAAGCCTCGTAAACCCTAGGAACACCCAAGCATGATAAAAATTAGGGTTTGATTAGTCCCCCCATTAGTTTTACCTTTGTGTCATCTTTGTGTCTTCTCTTCTCATCTTATAATCAAGGATTAAACCTTAAAGGTTTTAAGGCTTTGTGATTAGGGTTATGCCTGTATCCTTCTATTAGGATGGAGTGTATAACTTTAATCCTAAGTGTTAAACCCTTAATGTGTTTAAATCCTTTAATCAATCCATCTAATAAATCAATAAGACATCAAGCTTGTAACTTGGGCCTTGCATTAGGGCTCTAATTCTTCCTTAATTGGTCAAGAAGGACTAACCCTAGTGTTAATGGACAAATCCCCCTCAAGTTGTCTTACAAACCATAAAATCCACTTCTTAATCTTGCCATTAACTAAAATCCACTTTAATAAAGGCTTTGTTTTGTCATGAGGTTAATCCCTAATCATGGATTAAGTTAAGGAGCCTTCCTCAGCTTAAATGTTCTCATCTATTATCCTTCTATTAGGATGGTGTAATGGGTCCATTAAATCCTTGATTATAGCTTAAACACATTACTTAACACTAAATAAAAACCACAAAAACATGTAAATTATAACAAAGTAGGTTAATGATCCTAATCCTACATCATGGTGATTAAGTGTGAGGTGTTTACTTCATACTTAAGGTATTCTCATTACCCCTAATCAGAGGGAGGATGTGATAAGTTTACTAACCATTGGTTTAGGCTTAAGCTCATTAACTTATGACAAATCCCAAAAGCAATAAAAGATTGAAAATTCAAAAACAAACAATAACCGTCTCCTCCGGGATTCTCTTCTCATCTCATTCACTCACAAACGAGAACTTGCTTCCTCCGTCTAATGCAAGACAATTTGCACCTGAGCCAGACAGGTCATACACTTGAGCATAGACAAGTAAGTAGTTCATTAGTCAATTTATCTTTCAGTCTCTTTGAGTCGAACTACGGTCTTCTGACTTCCTCATTTCACGAGAGGATACGTAGGCATAACTTAACTGTTATCGAACAAAAGTCTCTATATATTCCCCCTCTTCCAGCTTTACTCTCTTAAGCCACATTGTCTTGAGCATTGCACTCTTTCCTTAAACTGACACTCCTTTTCTTCATTTCACACTTCTTTTGCACTGACACTTATATTCTTTTCCAGCTTTTGCACACAAAATAGCACTGACACTACACCTTTAAACACAAATCTTTTAAGCATGGATCCCGTCGAGTACGACGGACAATCTGGGTGCTAATACCTTCCCAGGTTGTAACCAACCCCCTTTCTCAGTTTGTCTGGTTCGCAACCGTCTTATCCATCGTTTCTTAGGTTTATGCAGCATTACCTTTCCTTCGGGATAAAAATGCCTAGCTGGAGACTCTATTCATTCTTTTCCTTTCGCCGACCGTTCGCGTTTGTACCCCTCTTGGCCCGGTGTCATTTGGTGGGAGCGACAGCTTGGTGACTCAGCTTGGTGACTCCGGGTTAGAAGTGTTTACACTTCTCATAACTTACCCAAGTCTGAGGATCCTTGTTCTAGAACACTACCAGTGAGAGGGTTGGGCTGTGTACAGGTTTGCAGGAACCCTTGGCCACATCATAGCCTGTTACTAGTTTTGTTTAAGAATACTCCACTTTGGACAGTTCTTGTGATTAACCCTGGACATGTGACTCTTTATTTGAGTCCCCCACCCTGGTTACTGGATTTATGAGCCTTCATCTGGACCTTTGAACATACATGGGCCTTTTATCAAGACAGATAATCAGATCCAGCTTGATCACAAACCCTTGCATATCATTTTCATATATCATCATTGCATCATTTAACATTTGTTTATTTGCTTTTCAGGGTATCCATTTCATTGTATCTTGGTTTTGGTTTTGACCCCTTCTTCAGCAGAGACCTCTGCTTCAGCTGTCTTCATCAGTTATTTGCTTCAGTTATCCCCATCACCACTAGCACCAGTCTATTATTGGTCCACCTTCAGCATCAGCCTGTGATCTTCATCAGCATTTGTCTACAACTTCTTCAGTAGCACTCATGACTACTCCCAGGAAGAGCAACGTATCCTACCACTTTTTTGAGCCTATGTTGACTGGTATCAGGCAGGTCCAGTCACTCATCACCCCTGACCACATCCCATTGTTTAGAGAACACTATGGAGGTATCCTGGATATGGTTATGGACCTTGACCCTTCTCAGAGGAGCATGATCCACACATGCTTACAGTTCTATGACCCTCCATTGAGATGTTTCACCTTTCCAGACTTCCAGTTAGGGCCTCTACTGGAAGAGTTTTCTTAATTGATTGGAGTACCTATCAGGGGTGGAATCCCCTTCAACCCAGAGATGACTACTCTCAGAAATGAAGAGATAGCAAGGGCACTGTACTTGGAGCCTGCCCTTATTGAGCAAAGTATGACAACAAAAGCTGGGATTCCTGGTTTGCATTTGGACTTCTTGATTTCTCAAGCCATCCTGAAGGCTTCATTGGGAGAGTGGAGGGCAGTCTGTGCACTGTTAGCCCTCAGCATATATGGGGCTATACTGTTTGCAGATGAGTCCAAATTTGTCAACAAGAATGCCATTCATCTTTTCCTTCTGAAGAACCCAGTACCCACATTGCTAGGAGATTTTTACTACTCCATTCATCAGAGGAATGAGAAACAAACGGGGAAGTTGGTAAGATGTTGTGCTCCTTTGTTTTACACCTGGCTGCTCAGACACCTGCCTAAGTCAGACGCCTTCTTGAACCCACATCAGCAAAAGAATTGGGATAAGAGGCTCATTTCCTTGAATTCAGATAATATCAGATGGTGCACCCAGAGTACCAAAGGCAAGGACATTATCACCAGTTGTGGGCAATACCTAAATGTGCCTCTCATAGGAGTGAAGGGTTGCATCAACTACAATCCTTTACTGTTCAAGAGACAATTAGGCTATGCCTTGGTTCACCCTCCCCGAGGACAGGATTTAGCTGAAACCCTATATTGTGAGGTGCAACCTAATTCAGTTGCTGTCAGACAAGCATCCTGGGCTTGGGACAACATCCAGACAAAAGGGGTTGCTATTCTTGGAAGATGTAACAATGTTGCTTCAGCTCAATACTTAGACTGGTCCCGTACCAGGGCTCAGATTACCAGAATGCCTTTCACCTTGGAAGACATACCTGGGCCATCCACAGTACAACCTACAGCAACAGTTAGCCTGGAGGAATTTGAGAAGTTGGAGGAAAGGATTGGGCAGCTATCCCAGGCCTTGAAGAAGACTCTTTGGGAAAGAAGTGATGGTCGTATGGAAATTGAGAGATCGGAGAAGCTCAGGGTTGAACACCTTGCCAAAATTGAAAGGACAGAGGATTACATAAGGAAAGCAAGGGCTGGGGAACATATATTGAAGAATGCCTGCAAGGAGGCCAAGATTCAAAAAGCTAGGGCTGAGCACTATCTGCAAGAGAGTCAGGCTAGGTGGGTCAGGATCACCGAATCCCGTACACAAGAAGACCAGAAGACTCAAGCCAAGATTGAACAGCTGGAAGCCAATGAGAGGAAGCAGCAGGAAGCTTTGTTGGCTGCACAGAGAGAGATATTAGAGTTGAAGCTCAGAGCCGGATTGAAGAGATCAAAAGACCAGGACAGCCATAAGAAGTTGACTACTGCCATTGCCACCAGGAACCTCCTCATTAGGACCATTACAGAGCACCCAGTTGGCCCAGTGACTGAGGCACTCCTGAAGGAGGTCAGAGAAGATGAATTTGGACTGGATGTCTGATTCTTTGCTTGTTGTTTGTTTCCATTTGATGTACTTTTCCTTTTGTTGTATTTTGACCCTTCACGGGCCTGTATTGTAAAACAGACTATGTATTGTTCATCATGTGTAATATATTCTAGTTTGAGTTTTCATTTGGGTTTTCTCAACAACATCAAGCATCTTCCTCGAGGCCTGGAAAGGTCAAAACCAAGAACCAAACCGGATACCTTGGAAAACAAATAAGCATATTGCATTGCATACTAACTTTGTTTTTGTTTTGTAGGTTTTGTTATTATTATTGTTTCTAACTTTGTTGTGATCTCAGGAAACATTGCTCGTCGCCGAGTGTTCCCTGTCAACCGCACACACCGGTACCCAACTCGTAACAACCTTCCCGACATTCAAATGGAACAAGTACAGCAGGATCTGACTGAAGTCAGAAATCAGATGGCCAATAAGAGAGTAGTAATGAGAAATCAGATGTCTCAGTTTATGGCAGTAATGACTGGCTTGGCCCAGAGCCAAGAAAGGTTAAGAGAGCTGGTGGAAAGACAAACTCCTGAAGAGCCTCATCTGGGAACAGGGGGAACTAGAAACAATGAACGGGGGTGGCCTCGTATTGATCCACCAGTATATGGACCTCATCTGGATCCAGAAGTTAAAATCCCGAGGAATGTTCAAGGTAATACTGCTGGGGGAGAATCCTGCAATAGGATCCCCAGGAAGAACAGTTTACTGTTATGGGGACTGGAGATGAGGTATATGACAGGAGATTGGATGAGATTGCTGGAAAGTTAAGATCTTTGGAATCTCAGAATTCTTTGGGCTTCGATGTGATGGACATGGGCCTAGTGGATGGGGTGAGAATTCCCCACAAATTCAAACCCCCATGCTTTGAGAAGTATAATGGTACTTCCTGTCCTCGCACTCATCTGCAATCTTTCTTGGGAAGGCTCAAGGCTTATACCATGGATGAAAAGTTATGGATGTTCTACTTTGAGGACAGTCTGACTGGAGCTTCGAGAGAATGGAATTCGCACCTGACTAGAGCCACCATAAGATGTTGGAAGGATTTAGCCGAAGCTTTCATCCGGCAATATTAGTACAACCTGGACATGGCTCCCAATAGAACTCTTCTAATGGGCATGTCTCAGTATTCTAGAGAGAGCTTCCGGGATTACGCTCAAAGATGGAGACAGCTTGCTGCTGCTGTCCAACCACCCATGTCAGAGAGGGAAATGGCTGACATGTTCATGAACACATTGCAAGGGACTTATATTGATAGACCTGCTGCCTTCTCCTCTACCAGTTTTGCTGATATGGTCATAGCCGGTGAGAGAATTGAAAGCCTATTGAAGATGGGAAAAATCTCCGACAGTGGTGCGAGTTCCTCCAACAATCCCAGAAAACCTTTTGCGGGACCCCGAAGGGCAGGTGAAACAAATTCCATTCATACAAGCAGGGGCAGGCCTCAATATGCTCACCGAACAGTAGCAGCTGTTAACATCCCAGCTCCCATTCAACAACAATCATTATATCCTCAACAACAACAACAACCATAGTATCAACAACAAGCTCATTATCCGCAACAAAGGTCGTATAATAACAACAACGGTAATCAACAACAGCGTCCTTTCCAACAAAGGCCATCACAAGCAAACAGGGTAATTGACCCAATCCCAATGCCGTATGCTGCACTCTTTCCACAACTCCTAAAGCTCAACCTAGTTGAGTTAAGGACGTTATCTCCTCCAGATCCTCTTAATCTGCCAAAGAACTATGATGCAAATGCCAGGTGTGCATTCCACTCAAACGCACCAGGGAATAATACTGAAAAATGCAGGGCCCTACAGATGAATGTCCAGGATCTGGTGGACTCAAAAGCTCTCAATTTTGCGCCTCCTCCGAACGTCACAAGAAATCCAATGCCTAGTCACAACGGGCCTAGGATCAATGCTATTGAGGAGGGAAAACCATCCACATTAATTAACAGTGTTGCACAAATCCGAACACCTTTGGTTGAAATCAAAGCTCAGTTGTTAGAATGCCAAGTGTTCCCCGGGTGTGAGGTCGGCTGTGGATATTGCAATATTGCTGTTAATGGATGTGAGAGACTAAGAAAAGGCATAGATGGCCTCATTAGGGATGGCACTCTTCAGATTACAACAACAGCGACTACAACTCCAACAGTTCCTTCATCAACAATCACAAATACTCCTACAACATCAGCAACCCTTGTTCCAACAGATTCTGCTACAACTCCAACAAATATTCAATCAATCACTTCAACGGATACAAATTCAGTCACAATTCCTTCTACAACGACAACACCCATTACTTCATCAGTTCCTGCTACAACTTCAACATCCATCCAATCAACTCCGTCTACAACATCAGCAATAGTTAATGAAAGCGTCTCAACGGTTACGATATACTACGATCCTGCAAATATTCCTTCCAACAACTCACAACAAAATGCTACTCCTATCAGAACTCCAGTTACCATATATTATGATCCACACACCATTGTGGTCCCCTCTGCAGCTACTATCAGTCCGGTCACTATCACAGTGCCTGGGCCAGTTCCTTACGAAAGCAATAATGCCATCCCTAGGCATTATGGCTCAGATCTATACTGCGAGGGGCAGAAAATCACTTTAGAGTCATCAACTTCTTCACCTCAGATAGACAATGTGGGGGGAGGCGGAGGCTTCACTAGAAGCGGACGTCTCTTTGCCTCGCAAATACCAAGGCTTGTTACTGAAGCAGAAGTTGTTGTTAAGGCGAAAGGGAAGAGCGTGGTGCAAGAAAAATCAGTTGCTAAAGAAACTTTGAAGACTCCTTTTGATCAAGAGGTTGATGAATTCATGCGAATCATCAAGAAAAGTGATTATAAGGTGGTGGACCAACTTCACCAAACACCTTCCAAAATCTCCATTATATCATTGCTAATGTGCTCCGAGGCTCATCGGAATGCACTATTAAAGGTCTTGCACGCAGCTTATGTGCCGGAGGAGATTACTGTCAATCAGTTAGAGGTTGTGGTTGGAAATTTCAATGCTAGTCATGGACTAGGATTTACCAACGCTGATCTGACAAAGGAAGGTCACAATCACAACAAGGCTTTGCACATTACCTTGGAGTGTAAGGGTGCAGTTCTTTCTCATGTATTGGTGGACATAGGGTCATCGCTCAATGTCTTGCCCAAGAAAGCCCTTGTGAAGCTGGAACATGATGGATTGGCACTACGTCCAAGCAATTTGGTAGTGAGAGCCTTTGAAGGTTCTAAAAGATCAGTTCTGGGAGAGATAGAGTTGCCAATAATGATTGGCCCACAGGTTTTCAAAACCACCTTCTTTGTGATGGATATACAGCCTGCCTACAGCTGTCTATTGGGTAGACCATGGATACACGCCGCTGGCGTCGTGACGTCAACCCTTCACCAGAAGTTAAAATTTGAGTGGGAGGGCCAAGTCATTACCATTTGTGGGGAAGAGGATATCTTCGTTAGCCAGCTGGCTACTTTCAAATACATTGAAATGGACGGGGAGATTCACGAAACCATGAGTCAAGGGTTTGAGGCCCTTAATATTAATGAAACATCTGCTGTGCTTGGGACTTCCATCACGTCATATCAACAAGCCCGAAAGGTTGTTGAAGAGGGTACCGCTCAAGGCTGGGGCAAGTTGCTGCCAGTTGAGAAGAAAGAAGACCGATTCGGGTTGGGTTACATACCAACTCGACAAGATCAACCAGAGGCTGCAACGGAGCCCAAGTTTGTCCGCGGGGGGATGCTCACCCCGAATACTGTGAATAGCTTGGAAGATGAGTCAAAAGACGAGCGCAACCTGGAAAGCTGGATACGTCCAAGGATCCCGGGGAACCATGTTTCAAACTGGTCTTCCCAGGAAATTATAAGATTTACTCCCGCAGAGTAATTATTATTTCCTGTCTTTAAGCATGCATCAAGTCCTGCGTCTTTCCCAAGATGTCAGGGCTCATTTTGTAATAGGGCCATCTTGTATTTTGTGCCAACGATCAATTAATGAATATCAGGACATCTTTTGAAAATGAGTCTTTTCTTTTCCGATCACTGTTTTTCATTTTTTATTTTTTGTACAAAAATTAAATGGCAATATTTTTCAAAATCATAACTTCATTTTCACTTTTTCTAAGCAAGATAAAATTGATCACTAAAATGAACCAGTCTAAACCCTTGCAGAGAGTTCCCACCAGACTGCACCGACAACAACACTGCTATGACTTCGTATGACTTTGACAATCCGATTAATCAAGCTGATGAAGGGGTTGAAGAAGATTATGAGCTGCCTGAAGAACTAGCCAGGTTGTTAAGGCAAGAGGAGAAGGTTATAACTCCTCATCAGGAGGAGGTTGAAACGGTTAATCTTGGTACGGAAGAAGACCTGAAAGAAGTTAAGATCGGGGCCTGTCTGCAAGATTCAGTAAAAGAGCAACTTATTGACATGCTCCGGGAGTATGTGGATGTTTTTGCTTGGTCTTATCAAGACATGCCGGGTCTGGATACCGACATTGTTATGCACAAGCTGCCTCTGAAAGAAGAATGTCCGCCAGTAAAACAGAAGTTGCGCCGTACTCGCCCGGATATGGCCATGAAGATAAAAGAAGAGGTACAAAAACAGTGGGATGCCGGTTTCCTTGCTGTAACTAGCTACCCTCCGTGGGTTGCTAACATCGTACCTGTGCCTAAGAAGGATGGAAAGGTGAGAATGTGTGTGGATTACCGGGACCTGAATAGAGCCAGCCCAAATGATGACTTCCGTTTACCTCACATTGATGTATTGGTCGACAATACGGCTCAGTTCTCGGTGTTCTCCTTCATGGACGGATTTTCAGGATATAATCAGATCAAGATGTCACCTGAAGACATGGAGAAGACAACCTTCATCACACCCTGGGGCACATTCTGTTATAAGGTGATGCCATTCGGACTGAAGAATGTTGGTGCCACTTATCAACAGGCTATGGTAACATTATTCCATGACATGATCCATAAAGAAATTGAATGTTATGTGGATGACATGATTGCCAAGTTCCTCACAAAAGAAGACCACCTGGTGAATCTGTTGAAGCTATTCAAGCGTCTGAGGAAGTACCAATTGAAGTTAAACCCCAACAAGTGTACATTCGGGGTGCGATCCGGTAAGCTGCTGGGATTTATTGTGAGTGAGAAGGGGATTGAAGTTGACCCTGACAAAGTCAAAGCCATCCAAGAAATGCCTGCACTGAAGACTGAAAAAGAAGTTCGGGGGTTCCTAGGTAGATTGAACTACATTTCAAGGTTCATATCTCAGCTTATTGCAACCTGTGAGCCCTTTTTCAAGTTGTTGAGAAAAGAACAAACGGTCAGGTGGAATGAAGACTGCCAAAGGGCTTTTGATAAAATCAAGGAATACATACAAGAGCCTCCAATCCTTATGCCTCCAGTTGAAGGAAGACCTCTAATAATGTACTTAACAATATTAGAGGAATCAATGGGGTGTGTGCTGGGCCAGCATGACGAGTCTGGTCGAAAAGAGTATGCAATTTACTACCTAAGCAAAAAGTTTACCGACTGTGAACAACGTTATTCACTGCTCGAGAAAACTTGTTGTGTGTAACACCCCAAAATTTTCCCTCATATTTATAACCATTAAACGTGGCTTACGCTTCTCATTCATCGGCATTATCCCATTAGGCATGCAGTGGATTGACACCTAAGTTACGGAATCAACGCCATAGGAAATTAGGGTTTCGTATACTATCGTTATCTATCAGGTGGATTCAAAGTTCTGATTATGTGGGTATGAATAACATCAGTTTTCTTATGCATTCGCTACTCAATTAGGGTTTATTTCCCTGTTCAGTTGATCCCTAAGGAACCTTCGTAAAGTTTGTCCATCAGCGCATCAGGTTTATTATCAAGTGGGATTAGAATTCTATTCATGACGGAGTTTGAGAGCATTCCACCAACTGAGACCTTTTATCTTAAAAGTGCGATTTGGACTTATTCAATGAAGATGTTTATTCGGGTGTATTATTCAACGGAGATGTTCATTCGTGTGTATTATTTTCAAGTGAAGCAAGGAAATGATTCGAGTTATTGGTATTAGGGATTTCATCATGGCATAAAAAGTTTGGGTCCAAGAATTTGGTTTAAATTAAGGATGAAAAAGTGAACAATTATGGTCTATTCGGAGGATGTCATGCGAATTCGAATACAATTCATTGCTACCCTCATGTCTTAAAAAAGAAAGCAAAAAAAGAGAAAAAAGAAAACCATTACCTTTATATCTAAAATATGTTAGTTAATTTGATAGTCGTTCAATTATAGTATTCATATCCTAATAATCCGTCAATCCGTTTAACATTCAAATCATTGCATAAGAGTCGTGTTTGAATTTATGGGTTTACCCGATTATCCAATTGTCCGTTTGTCCAGATGTCCATCCATATTTTCAAGTCTCACCTTTGTCATTTTTTAGGGCTCACTTCTTAAAGTCCGTTACCGCCATAATACAACAATACAAGTTGTCATTTGTTTATAGTTAATAACATGCTTGCATTATTCATTAATGTTATGAAAAGTGAAGATAGTTCTATTATTAGACAAACAAGGATAGAAATGGAATAACTTAGTGTTGTTTGTGACCACGAATATATTCAACATCACACTCACTTCTCCCATTGAATAATCTCATTCACTCGCTATTTCATCATCACCACTTCACAAAAATGCTTGTCGCATAAGGTGTGAATGAGATATAACTTCAATTCATTTTCATTGGATTTTCTTTTAAAAAAAGAGCTTGTCCTCATATATTTCAACCATATCTTCAAATCATATCATATCATTACTATTTCTTTTTTTTTCTTTCTTATAACCATTCATAATCAATCATGTTCAAACCATACAGCTAGGTATTTCAGTTTTTTTTTATGCAATAATTAGGCCAAGTTGGAATATGAAATATTTGCCAAAAAAAAAAGGTACACTCTGTATATAGGTGACAGGACCTTGAAATGGGCAGAATAAAAGAAGCTAAATGTGACATCTAGACAGGACACCCACCCCGCCAGACCAGAAGAATCAGCCCAAGGACACACCGTTCTAGTGTCTTATCAGAGCCGGTATCCGTTTCATTGGTCGTGCAGCTAGAAGTTATTGATTGTGGAACCGAAACTTCACCATGATAATCGGCACCGCCAGCTTAGCTAAGCTCAGTCAATACACCTCTTGCAGGCCACCTAGTATGTTGCATTGGTCCTGTGAAGCTTTGGATACGGCTGTATAGGTTCGGCGTCGGGTCTTGCTTCCCATTTGTTGTCCCATGCTTGATTCAAGGAATAAGATAGGAGAAGGTAATCTGAAAGAGTGCATTGGCAAGGAAATGTTAGCATAACTGGAGTTAACAGAAAGTATTCATGAGCATTCAAACAAAAATTCATAACAAAGGTCGGGAATTCATAACCATATGCTCTAACTGTTCTCTAGAAGCTAACAGAATTCTAACCATCTCCTAACCGTTTTCTAACAAACTCTAACAGAAAAAACGAAATCACTAACTGACTCTAACAGAATCATAACTGAGTTTCTAACTGACTTTACCAACAATTATCAAAAACACTCACCACTAATCTCTATAAAGGCATCAATCTTCTTCATTAGTTGGTGGCTGCAAATTTGGGAGGGAACCACTTTCTTTTTCCTGAATCTTCTTCTCCAATTATCACCAGTTTTTGTATTGTTCATAAAAGATCACCTCTTCACACCTTCAAATTGATCTCTCCCCAACCTCCAAATCTGTCTCTTTTCTCCTCTCCATGAAATATCCTTCTTCCTTCTCCCTCACCCGACTCCCTCTGATTCTCTCACACCATTGTCATCTTCTAGCCTCTTCAATCTCCAATTTTTCCGTCAATCTCCACTGAAAAATCTTCGGAAAATTTCACCAAGAACATCATCAATTTCCGCCATCCTCAACCTACAGAAAATCAAGAAAATCCAGACTCTGCAACACGAATTCATCATCAATAAACCTCCCTGCGAAAAAACTCTCCAAACTTCATGATCCTTCTTCACCTTTAACCGCCCTCATCGATTTTCATCGACATCAACATCAACCGCGCACCTTCTTCAAAGCACCTGCATCAATAATCATCAACACTCGCAGCAACAAAAGTATTGCTTCACCATATCTTCAACACCTTCATGGTCCTTTATCATCACAAATCAACAATAAAAAACAGCTCGATTAGCACGATATCAGAAGAAGCAAAGACGAGCTCGAGTTAAGGTAATCAAATGGAATACATACCTAGCGTACCACTCACGGACGAATACGACAGGCGCTTCCCCGTCTTCGGCCTTGCAATTGAAATCGAAACAAAAGGAGGTATCTTCGACATATCCTCGTGCGTTCGTCCATAGCGTCTTCCAGCTCGAGTCTTCGACGAAGCGGCATCGAGCCAACGGACGCATCATCCCGCTGATATCATCGCCACTGGCTTTGACTCTTCAGGTATGTTTTCAAGGATTGGCTTATGGACTTGGATATTTTTGTTCCTCAATTATGCTTGTATACTTTGTGATGTAATAGCTTAGAACTTGTACGTTTGTATAGTTTCTATAATTAGGGTAGAAAAGATAAAACAAATCGTTAGAAAACAAAAATCTCAAAAAATGAAACAAATAAAAGACTCGATCCAATGTCGAGTAAATTTTCAAATAAATAAATAAAGATTGCATGTGACTTTAGGATCCCTCGATTACCATCGTTCCATTCCATTCAACCAAAAGCAAGCCTTGTATGATTCACACCATAAGTCGTGCGTCTTAGCACCACGCTATCGAACCACCCGATCCATTGTTTTATCCCATTTACATTTCATTCACGTTTTTACCCACCATGACTTAGGAGGACCATATTGTTCACTATTAACTCTTTTACTTGCATTTGTAGTTTAATATCTTTAGGTAGATTTAATCTTTCAAACCTCACTAACCATAGGTTATCCGTGAATTCAACTAACTTAGGGCAAGTCTAGTTTCCCTTAGAAGTTTTCCTTTTACAACTTGAGCCTCACTTCTCATCTTAAAAGAAAATAAAAAACACTTAATAAAGGAAAAGGTGTACAATGCGCCACGAGCCTTAAGCTATACGGGAAATGACTAGTGGAGGTCTCCTTCACTCTTCTAGGATGCTCTACAAACGTTCCATTGGGGGCGATCTTGGAAAGTATTCGCTCCTGTGTCATAGTCTTTAGTATTGTACCTTCGAAAAACACAATCTCAAAACACTTCACCTAAAAAACAACAAACCAAGAGGTCACGTCTTCTTTTCTATTCTCATCTCATACTCTTTGTGGACGAACATGACTTGTCTCGACAGTTCAAACAGCGATACGGTAAACACCCTCGAGTCAGAGCCGGTAACACCTGAGCTAGAGCTATGGCAACGTCATCCTAAAAAACACAAACGAGTGTAAGCCTTAGTTAGACGAACTACGGCGTCTCTGATCCTCATTTATCCCGATGAGGTACGTAGGCAGTGGGGTAGGGCCTATTCGAGCACAATCTTTCTTTTTCCCTACATTTTCCCCCTTCATTCCCATTTGTTAACTCCATTTCTTTTCTCATTTCCATTTCATTCCAGAAAGCCATTCTTTTATTCAAACAGCATATTATTTCTCACCCTTTGAAAACAGACTTATAAGCGTGGATCCCGTCGGGTACGGCGGACGGATTGGGGTGTTAATACCTTCTCGATTCGTAACCGACTCCCGGACCCAGATCTTTGGTTCGCAAGGCCTCGTCCTTTTCCTTTATTCCTCAGGTTTGCGCAACATTACCTTTCCCATTCATTTGGGATAAAAATGTCTGGCTGGCGACTCTAACCTTTCCGCGCCACTTTCGCGTTTGTACTAGGATGAAAATCCCGGGAGCGACATTGTGCTTTAGCGTTAGCTGCTCGCCGACTAAGGCAGTATATGTTGACCCACACTACCTTATTGATCTCAAAGATGGACCCAGTTAAGTACATATTTGAGAAGCCAGCACTTACCGGATGGGTTGCAAGATGGCAAATGATTCTCACAGAATATGACATTCAGTACACATCTCAAAAAGCCATCAAAGGCAGTGTATTGTCTGATTATCTTGCTGAGCAACCCATTGATGATTACCATCCTATGAGATTTGACTTCCCCGATGAAGACATCATGTTCATAAAAGCCAAAGATCATGAAGAGCCTATCCACACTGAAGGGCCTGACCCAGAAGAAGAATGGACTATGATGTTTGATGGGGCTGTTAATATGAATGATCGTGGTGTTGGTGCAGTACTCATTACACCTAAAGGAGTTCACATGCCTTTCTCGGCAAAACTCACCTTTAACTGCACTAACAACGAAGCTGAATATGAAGCTTGTATTATGGGTCTTGAGGAAGCCATTGACCTCAGGATCAAGACTTTAACTGTATTCAAAGATTCAGCTCTGGTAATTAATCAAACCAACGGAAAATGGTACACTCACCAGGAGCATCTGATACCTTACCGGGATTATACAAGGAGATTGCTAACTTTCTTCACCACGGTCAAGCTTGAGTATATCCCTCGAGATGAAAATCAGTTTGCAGATGCTCTGGCTACCATTTCATCCATAATCAAAGTTCAAGCTGCCACCTTTGTGCCACGGATTTCAGTATCCAGACTTGACAGACCAGCATACGTATTCTCCGCAGACCTTGCTAAAGATGATAAGCCTTGGTTCTACGACATCAAATGCTTCTTGGAGGATCAAACATACCCACCTGGGGCATCTTCCAATGATAAGAAGACATCAAGAAGGCTAGCTGGTAGTTTCTTCTTGAATGCTGATGGTTCTTTGTACAAGAGAAACTTTGATATGGTACTTCTCAGATGTGTGGATAAGACAGAAGCAGACTTGTTGGTGCACGAGGTGCACGAAGGATCTTTTGGTACCCATGCCGGAGGGCATGCTATGGATAAAAAGTTGTTAAGATCAGGCTATTACTGGATCACGATGGATGCAGACTGTTGCGCTTATGCCAGGAAATGCCATAAATGCCAAATTTATGCAGATAAGGTGCATGTGCCTCCAAATCCTTTGAATGTGATGTCTTCACCTTGGCCCTTTGCCATGTGGGGCATAGATATGATTGGTAAGATTGAACCGACTACTTCAAATGGCCAAAAATTCATCCTGGTAGCCATTGACTATTTTACCAAGTGGGTTGAGGCGGCTTCATACGCAAATGTCACCAGGCAAGTGGTAGCCCGATTCTTGAAGAGAGACATCATTTGTCGGTATGGAGTGCCCGAGCAAATCATTACTGAAAATAGTTCCAACTTGAACAATAAGATGATGGCAGAACTGTGTCGGGATTTCAAGATCCAACATCACAATTCTTCTCCTTACAGGCCAAAGATGAATGACGTTGTAGAGGAAGCTAACAAGAATATCAAGAAGATTGTGCAAAAGATGGTGGTCACCTACAAAGACTGGCATGAAATGCTACCATTTGCCTTGCATGGGTACCATACATCAATCAGAACATCCACTGGGGCAACACCGTATCAACTTGTGTATGGTATGGAGGCAGTCCTACCTGTTGAAGTTGAATTACCCTCCTTGCGGGTACTAATGGATGTCAAGCTGAATGAAGCAGAATGGGTCCGATCCCGATACGAACAACTGAATCTGATTGAAGAGAAGAGATTAGATGCAATTTGTCATGGGCAGTTATATCAGAAAAGAATGAAGAAAGCCTTTGATCAGAAAGTCAGGCTTCGGGAATACCAAGTAGGAGATCTTGTGCTGAAAAGACTCCTCCCTCCTCATACAGACCATAGGGGCAAGTGGACTCCGAATTACGATGGTCCATTCATAGTAAGGAAAGTTTTCTCTGGCGGAGCACTGATGCTCAGTACTATGGATGGTGAAGACTTCCTGTCCCCTGTGAATTCAGATGCAGTTAAAAAATACTTCGCATAAAATGACCCGCTGGACATAAAAATAGAATGTAAGTCCAGGCAAAAATAGGGCATCCCGGCGAGTCAAAAACAGAATAAAAGACTCGGGCAAAAATAAGGGAAAATAAATAAAAATGTGCACCCGCTGAGTTGAAAAGCCACATTGGACAGCTCAGGCAAAAATGGGTATCCCGGTGGATTGAAAACCTGAAAGGGCGATCCACGCAAAATAAGGGAATAAGCAAACAACTGCACTCCGAATTCGTTTGTATCACTCACAACATGGCAAAATTCAAAAGGTCAAAGCATCGGTCAGAATCAACCTTCTTCAGAAAGCAAGACGAGAAGAGCGTCAAGTGTCATACGGGTCATAGAAAAGGGAAGCACACTGAAGCGTCATCAACATTGCCAGCATCTTTTTGTTTCTCAATTTGTAACAATCTCCCCATTTCAGGGGATTCGTTTCTTTGACTGTACTTGCCAATTCAGGGCACGCAAATTAATAAAATCAGATCTTCAGTCACATTTTGTATCTTACATTTTATTTGCAAAAATGTCTGATGTCCTTAATATAATGGTTGCATAGATACATATGCGTCTTTTCTAAATTACATGCTTGCAGGGAATATTTTTATGATGGAATCCAGTAAGGGATGCCTCGGGGTACCTGTGCGTTTCTTTTATCATAACATGATTGTAGGTGCTCAAAGTGCAACATGGGGCATGAAAGCTTCTCCCCAGCAGGATGCCAAGTCATTATTTCCTCAACACATCTTCCAAACAGCACCAGAGATGTTTTCTCCCCATCAGAGTTGCCAGACATCATTTCTCCAAAGCCACATCAGGAGGTGCTCATTTCCCAGCTAAGTCCATCATCCTCAGCAGGGCCTCCACAGTAATCTCTAGGAAGATCGTTTAGTGATCATTCCTCCCCAGCCAAGTGCAAAGACAGGGAACTGCCTCCCCACAAAGTTCCAGCCTCTATGTCTGAAGATCTCACAACAAAGTAACAGAAGCTTCCACAAGACCCTAGCTGGGTTCCTCATTACCAAGATAAGTCTATCAGTGACTTATTTCCCCAAGCAGAATCATATATCAGATCTACCAATGATATTTTCCCCAGCTGGGGTTTTCTTTCAAAGCAGATCAGCCAGAGATCTTCACCGCAACGGGATCCGAATCCCGGATTGGCATCTTTGCATAATCATAGCATTTACATCATATAATCCCCCAAAGCGTAGCATTCCGTTTAATACGGAACATTACGGCAAAAATTAAACATATTGCATAATCACAAGCCATGTTTGAATCAGTCACCTGTGAATACTGACATACCATCAACAATATACCGAATACCACTCAAATTCCCCGACAGAATGTATAAGCATTTTTTTACATTCCCAAAAATACAGATACATGCTTCTTTTGGCACTCGTCCATGTTTTCTTTCCCCAGAAAGTCGCCGGAACACTTTCCGCAAACAGATACTTGTACATAACAGATACTCCTTGACACCCATCTGTGTTATATTCCCAGCAGAATTCCAAAGCGTCCCCTTTGCACTCACAAATACATATTTACATATATTTGCACACTCTCCTGACACCCGTCCGTGTCACCTATCCCCAGCACAGTTGCCTAAACACTTGTTTATAATACACTCTCATTGACACCCGTCTGTGTCATCTTATCCCCACAGATCACCAGATTCCCTCTTACACTCATAAGTTCGTAACTTATACATGCTCTCATATGATACTCGTCTGTATCATACTCTCCCCAGCAAGTCGAACACTCGTCTGTGTCTCACTCATGTTTATTTTTGCTCATACAGATACTCGTCTGTATCTTGTATACACACTTTTTCCCCTCAGATTCAACACTCGTCTGTATTCTTTGTTAACTAGTTGGTACTCGTCCGTACCATCATCTCTGAACATGCGTCAGCGTTTGTTTCTACTGATACTCGTCCGTATCATAGTCTTAAGGATGCTCGCCCGCATCTTTAATCTATACACAGCGTCAAACACTTATACCTTTTCTTTCTTGAAATCAGACACTTGTCCGTGTCTACCATTCCCCAGAAGAGTCCTCAGCAAATCCCAATAAATTATTTCCCTTTTATCTGACATTCGTCCTATGTCATGATACTTCCGGCAGCCGTACCCTGCCAGGTGATCGTCCTTCACCTTTTGATGATCGTCCTTCATCATTCCCCAAGCGGAGTTTCCATTATTGGAACCCTTTCATATCCGACATTCGTCCTATGTCGTGATATCTTTAGCAGCCGTCCCCTGCTAGGTGATCGTCCTTCACCTCTTGATGATCGTCCTTCATCATTTTATCCGATGACCGTCCCCATCGTTGATCTTGTTATTCGACATTCGTCCTATGTCATGGTAAACCCTGAGAGCAGCCGCACCCTGCTAGGTGATCATCCTTCACCTCTTGATGATCTTCCTTCATCATGCTTATCCGATGGCCGTCCCCATCGTCAACCTTTTCTATCCGGCATTCGTCCTATATCGTGATACGTTTGGCAACCATACCTTGCCGGGTGATCGCCCTTCACCTTAGATGACCGTCCCTCATCTTTCTCCCCAACAGAGCAGCCGTCCCCTGCTCGATGATAGTCCTTCACCTCTGATGACCGTCCCTCATCATTTATTTCTTCAACCTGATGGTCGTTCCCATCATTGCCTTTACCTTTAATCCCCAGAGAACTTCATTTACCGTTTTATTTCCACAGCATATCGGTCGTCCCCGTCATTGCTTCATTCCCAGCAGTCGTCCTCTGCTCGACGGTCGTCCTCCGTCGCACGCACTTTACAATCATATTATACCTTTCTTTCACAATCCATATACCTTTTCTTTTTCATTCAGTGAGTGCAAATTTTGGACTGTCTTTGGTATTCAACCACAAGTTATCTTGTTTGCCTGTTAAGTCGTCGCTTACATCCTACACAGCTAACTCATGTTTGAATAGGGGCAGCTGTAAACACCCCAAATTTTCCCTCACTCATTTCACCATGGCTTTTGATCTTTTCATTTGCATAGATTCAATCATATCATTTCATATTGCATTTTTGCTTCACTACATTGGTTCTAAGTCATCTGCATCTAGGGTTTGTGATCTGAGCAATCCCTGAGCCATCTGAGCCACTCCAAAGGTCATCAATCATCTCAAGAGGGTCCATGTATGTTCAAGCATCATATTATATCCTCCCAAGATCAAGGAAGTCAAAAAATCACAAGGACTGAGAAAGGCATGGAAGCAGAGCCAAGTTTGACTGCACAAATGACCTGAAATTAGGGTTTTGGTTTCAGAGGCCATAACTCCAATTTTTTGGGTCATTCTTGTTTCTATTGGTCTCTATATTATACAAGGATCATGCATACCAATTTTCATGAAGAAATTCAATGGGGAAGGCATCTGATCAATAGATGACTTCTTGAACAAGTCAGTGCAAAATCAGGGCATCTGAGGCCCCCAATCATCCAACCAAAGGGTCTTCTCCATCATTTTGGGTGTATATGATCTTTATTTGATCTTAGAAGAAGTTAGAAGTTCACAAAATTGAAGAATTTCAAGCCATTTGCAAAGTTGCCATTTTGGGAAAGTGACTTGTAATGCAAACTTGCCATTTTGGGAAAGTTTTTCAACCTCCTCTTTTTGATTCAAAAATGCTTCAAATGAAAAATTCTTGGTCATGAAAGTTGTAAATTGGATCATTCCCTTTTCAAAAAGTACAAGAACTTGATCTAATTCATCATAGAACTCAAGTTATGGCTTGTCAAAGTTGGGAAAAATCACATAAATTTCACTTTTACACCAAAGAAGGAAGTTTGCAAATTCTCATGCCAAGCATTTTTGTGACCTCAAACACACTTCTACATGTCTTAACATCATAATGCATTGCCTAAACATCAGAATTGGGCCCTTGACTTAGGTTTTCTATGGCTTGCGAATCAAGGAACAACCAAAAGGGAAAAGTTGCAAGAGCCATGCTACCACTTGCCTCAACCATTACAGCTGCACAAAAACAATCCAAAGGCCTTCCTTGATCCATGCCAAGCCTAGCCATGCCCCTAATCCAGCTCTGACTCGTGCCATACCTCAAGTACAACATTTTTGGCTTTTTGGCAAAAACACCCATACCAATCACAACAGTCCACCACCCACTCTCTGCCCAATCCAGACCTTACAAGCATGCTCCAAGGGTTCATTATCATAACACAAATAAGCTAAAACCTCCAAGAACTCAGCATTGCAAAAAAACTCTCCAACTGGAAAAACCCTTTGAATCTCTCAGCTCACTCACTCAATCTTCAAACCAATTCCACCATTCATCTCTAAATCACTCACTGATCACAAAGCAACCATAAAACCATCCAAAGACACCCCACAAACCAAATACGATTTCTGACCAGTTCAGTTGCTACCACTCAAACCAGCCACTCTCAAAGCTTTTCAAGCATTGCAGCTTCATCAGAAGGTCAAAGGGAGTGAGTTTGTGTGAGCAACCTTAGTTTTTGATTGATTATAAATTTTAAGTGTTTGTGTTTGTTTCACATTAAGAAATATGCTTGCTTTAGTTTTGGTTCTTTTGTTTTTCAATGTTTTTGAACTTTTGGAAAAACACGCATAATGAATCGATACATTCTAGCATGAATCGATTCATGCTGTTTGAAGGTTTCTGGAATTCGCATAATGAATCGATACATTCTAGCATGAATCGATTCATACTGTTTGAAGGTTTCTGGAATTCGCAAAATGAATCGATTCATCTTATGATGTATCGATTCATGTTGTTTAAATGGTTCTGTTTTTTCAAAAATTATCAGTATGTATCGATTCATCAAAGCTTGAATCGATTCATTAATCTGTTATTTCTCTAACAGAATCTGATATATAATTGTGAAGTGTTTCATTTAGTGTGCATAGATTACAGATCCCAGAAAAATCAGATACGGATTTTCAAAGTGTTAGATCATTGAAGAACACATCAAGATAGGGTTTTTGGAGTGTTGGAACTTCAATGTTGAGCAAGCTTGAAACCTAGAATCAAATTCATCTTCATCATCTTCTCAAAGATCTTAATTCAAGAACATCAACAAGGAAGTGTTTGCTGTCTTGTGAATTGAAGACTTTCGGGATAACGTTCAGTGGTACGATCGAAGATCCAGCTGAGTTGAAGATTGATAGAAGGTTTCAAGGAAAAACCAGCTGAGTTTTCCTTCAAGAACGGGCGTGTTCTTGAGGGTTTGTTAGTCACGTTTACAAGTCAGATTCAACAGCAATGAGAGTTTTGAATATCGGGGGATTTCGCAAATAGGTCGTGGAACCGGTGAATTGAGTGTATAACTTGCAGGGAATCTTGATTGGGCTCAGATCAAGTAAAGGTTGATACAATAGGAAGTTCTAGGTGTTTAGAATTCTGGTGTTTGTATTGCAACCTTGTAGTCGACGGATTCAGCAATTTTGATATAAGAGTTCTCAATTTCGATTTGAAATTGAGAGGGAGACGTACCCACACGCGAGGACGAACGTGGGGAACTTCCTTACCAAATCTCGGCGTATTGTATCTCTTATCTATCTCTATTTACGTTTTAATTTGTTTTTCGATTCATTGGAAATAACTTTAGTGATAGGTGCATTCAACTGTTTTTCATATTGTGTGTTTAATCCTTTATCATCGCAATCGTAAATCCAGCACGTTATCGCTTGTCTAGTCTTCTAGTGGCCGGTTCAGAATAGACGCTTGTATATTTGGGACCTTCGTTTCCGTAATTCTTTGAAAACTCTGAAAATCGTTTTAAAACCTTGAAATCAAGGAGGTGATCCATTCACCCCCCCTCTAGATCACTCGCCACAGCGTCTAACAAGTGGTATCAGAGCACCGGTTCGCTGGTGCTTTGTGGCTGCCTGTAACGTTATGGATTCTGAACCAAAGGGGGCGTACAATAAAGCTCCTGTTTTCAATGGTGAAAATTACGGCTACTGGAAATACTGCATGCGAGTTCACATAAATTCTGTTGATAGGCGAGTATGGGCTGCCATTCAAAATGGTCCTTTTCAAATTACCATGATGAATGAGGCAGGTGCCATAATACCTAAACCAGAAGATGATTGGGATGAAAAAGATGAGAAAAAGTGGTCAAGTGATTGGAGAGCTCGAAATATGCTAATTTCAGCACTTAGTGCAGATGAGTATTATCGAGTTTCCCATTGCTCGACAGCTAAAGAAATGTGGGATGCTTTAGAAATTGCACATGAAGGTACAACTGAAGTAAAATAGTCCCGCATTAACACACTTAATCAAGAGTTCGAACTCTTTCGCATGAAACAAGGAGAATCTATTCCCGACATGCAAAAGAGATTTGTTCATCTCATTAATCGTTTGAATGCACTTGGAAAACCAGTTTCCAATGATATTTCTACTAATAAAATTATGAGATGTCTTAGCAGGGAATGGCAACCTAAAGTAACAACTATCAAGGAAGCCAATGATCTAACGACACTCACAATGACTACTTTGTTTGGAAAGCTGGAGGAACATCAGCAAGAACTAGAAAGTCTAGAAAAGTTTGAGAACAAAAGTAGAAAGGGAAAGGAGAAGAATAAATACAAAGAGGGTGAGAAGAGGCCTATAGCTCTCATGGCTTCTAACTCAAAGTCCTCACAAAAAGAGTTAAGCAACAATGAGTCAAGTAGTGACGAAGACTCCGGTGACGAAGAAATGGGACTTTTTGTTAGGAGATATAATAGATTCATTCGAAAGAATGGAATCAAGCACTCCGACAAAAATCTCATAAATTTCAGAAGACAATCTATGGATTCAAAACAGGAAGAGATTAAGAAGAATAGAGAAAGAGGGTCTTGCTTTAATTGTGGCACGTCCGGACATTATAAAACGGATTGTCCTTTAAAGAAAAAGGATAAAGGAAAAGCTCCACCAAGAAGGTATAATAATAAGCAAAGAAGAGCTTACATTGCTTGGGAGAGTGATAGTGATTCATCAAGTACACAATGCACAAGTGATAGCGATGAAACCGCAAATTTGTGTCTTATGGCTCACACCAAAAATCAGTCCCCCCATAAGAAGAAAAGTGATGATAAAAAGGTAAAACAAGCTTATTATAACAACTTCTCTTCTATGTCTTTTTCTGAATTGAAAGTAGCTTTTGAAAAACTGCATAATGAAGCTAAAGAAGCATTTAAAAGATTAGCTTCCGATAAAAAAAAAATTTCATACTTGGAAGGTAAAGTACAATATGTTGAAAAAGATTTAGAATGCTTGAAAGCTAGTATTGCAGAAAATTCAAAAGCTATTGATATTGATGGTTGTAGTAAAATAAGGCATTGTGAAAGGTGCCACATTTGGCAACAAGAGGTCATCTCTCTTAAAGCCAAATTGTAAAAAGCCTTGCAACCTAAGATTACTTATGCCGTTGATACTAGATTGTTCAAAAAGTCATTAAATCCTCCATATGCAAAATATTCTTTTGTTCCAAAGGATTTAAGGACCAATAGTAAACATCATCATTATCGTAGTGTTTGTCATTATTGTTGTCATGTTGGCCATACCATTGAGAAATGCAAGTTTAGAAGATTTCTTGTGCCTAAAGGCATTTATCAATGGAAGCCTATAGACAACCATGTTACCACTTACCCACTTGGACCCAATAAAAATTGGGTACCTACCTCTTTCTTTTGATATTGTAGGATGAGTGTCTTGCATCCATGGAAAGAAGATGGTTTCTGGACAGCGGGTGTTCAAGGCACGTGACGGGTGACATATCACTTTTTATTGACTTCAAAGCAAAGAAAAAGGGGTATGTTACTTATGGAGACAATAACAAAGGAGCTATACTTGGTAAAGGTAGTGTAGGTAATCCCTCTACCTCTACTATTTCTGATGTACATCTTGTAGAGGGACTTAAACACAATTTGTTAAGTATAAGTCAACTATGCGACAAAGGTTATAAAGTTTCTTTCACAAAAACATGTTGCAAAATTGAACATACCGAACAAAATGTTGTGTTTAAGGGTGTAAGAGTAAACAATATACATATGCTTGATCTTTTGAGTGTATCCTTAACAAGCACTAAATGTCTAGTAGCCTTAAATGATGATTCATGGCTATGGCATAGACGCTTAGCGCATGTTAATTTCGATTTGCTTAATAAGGTTGTATCCAAGGATCTAGTAGTAGGTATTCCAAAAATAAAATTTTCAAAAGACCACCTATGTGATGCTTGCCAAATGGGAAAACAAACAAGGGTCTCTTTTAAATCTAAAAATATAATTTCAACTTCAAGACCCCTTGAGCTTCTCCATATGGATCTCTTTGGACCATCTAGGACAAAGAGCTTAGGTGGAAACTATTATGGTTTCGTAATAGTAGATGACTACTCTAGATTCACTTGGACTATATTCCTTCATAGCAAAGATGAAACTTTTTCTGCTTTCAAAAATTTTGCAAAGCTGTCCCAAAAAAAAATGAATTCTAAAATAGTTACAATCCGAAGCGATCATGGAGGTGAATTTCAAAACCATCTCTTTGATAAGTATTGTGACAAGTATGGCATTGAGCACAACTTTTTAGCTCCTCGAACTCCACAACAAAACGGTGTGTTGGAACACAAAAATCGAGTTTTAGAGGAATTGGCAAGAACAATGCTCAATGAAGGTGGATTACCAAAATACTTTTGGGCTGATGCAATTAGCACAGCTTGTTATGTTTTGAATAGGATTTTAATTCGTCCTATTTTGAATAAAACCCCTTATAAAATTTTAAAAGGTAGAAAGCCAAACTTGTCTCATCTTCATGTGTTCGGTTGTAAATGTTTTGTTTTGAATAACGGTAAGGAAAATCTTGGGAAGTTTGATGCCAAAGCTGATGAAGGTATTTTTCTTGGTTACTCTCAATCAAGCAAAGCATATAAAGTGTATAATAGGCGTTTACTTTCTGTTGAAGAATCTGTCCATGTTTCTTTTGAGGAGTCTTACCCAAAAATTGTCGGAAAAGGTATCTCTTTTAATGACGCAGGTGTATCTACACAAGACATACTCAAAGAAGCTGGTTCGGAAATTGATCAATCCAAAGCGGTTGCTATTGAGAAGGAGGAAGATACATGTCGTGAAAAAGATAAAGAGGAAGGAACATCTGAAGTGAAGGATCTTCCACCAGCTTGGAAATCCTCTAAAGACCACCCCATAGACAATATATTGGGAGACATTTCAAAGGGAGTGTTGACTCGTTCTAAGATAAGTAATTTTTGTTCTCACTTCGCTTTTGTATCACAAGTGGAACCTAAAAATGCTAAAGAGGCCTTGGTTGATGAATTTTGGCTAATGGCCATGCAAGAAGAGCTGAATCAATTTAAAAGAAATGACGTTTGGGAACTTGTCCCTCGTCCGCGAGATCATCACATCATAGGTACTAAATGGGTTTTTAGGAATAAAATTGATGAAAGCGGAGTGATAACTAGAAACAAGGCACGCTTGGTAGCACAAGGGTATAACCAAGAGGAGGGCATAGATTATGAGGAGACTTATGCTCCGGTTGCTCGCCTTGAAGCCATACGCCTTTTGCTTGCCTATGCGTGTTCTATGAATTTCAAGCTTTACCAAATGGACGTAAAGAGTGCGTTTTTAAATGGTGTTATAAATGAAGAAGTATATGTTTCACAACCTCCCGGTTTTGAAAATTCTGAATATCTAGATCACGTTTACAAATTAAAGCGTGCTTTATATGGTCTTAAGCAAGCACCCCGTGTGTGGTATGAAAGACTTAGCAAATTTCTACTTGATCATGGATATTCTAGAGGTAAAGTGGATAATACACTCTTCATTAAACACAAAGGAAAGCACATTATTTTAGTTCAAGTTTATGTAGACGATATTATTTTTGGTTCAACTAACATACACTTGGTCGAAGAATTTTCAAATGTTATGCAGGGTGAGTTTGAGATGAGTCTCATGGGGGAGTTGAACTACTTCCTAGGGCTCCAAATAAAGCAACTCTATGAAGGTACTTCAGTATGTCAAACAAAATACTGTAGAGAGCTGCTCAAACGTTTTGGAATGAATGATTCTAAATCAATTGACACTCCTATGCCTACCAACGGAAACTTGGACAAAGATGAACATGGTAAGTGTGTTGATGTCAAAAGGTATAGAGGTATGATTGGATCTCTCTTGTATCTTACTGCTTCTAGACCGAACATCATGTTTAGTGTGTGTATGTGTGCAAGATATCAATCAAATCCTAAGGAATCTCACTTAAAATCAGTCAAGCGTATATTTAGGTATCTTAATGGAACACCTAAATATGGGCTTTGGTATTCCAAAGGAAGCGATTGTAGCTTAGTAGGTTATTCTGATTCTGATTTTGCTGGCTGCAAATCAGATAGGAAAAGCACTAGTGGCACATGTCATATGTTTTCAAATTCTTTAATAAGTTGGCATAGTAAAAAGCAAGTATCCGTAGCTTTGTCTACTGCAGAGGCTGAGTATGTTGCAGCCGGTAGCTATTGTGCTCAAATTTTGTGGCTAAGACAACAACTACAAGACTTTGACATTGAACTTAAACATATTCCAATTAAATGTGACAACACTAGTGCCATTAATCTTACTAAGAATCCTGTTTTACACTCGCGCACCAAACATATTGAGATTCGACATCACTTCCTTCGCGATCATGTTGAAAAAGGAGATGTTGTCTTTGAGCATGTTGATACTAAAAATCAGCTTGCTGACATTTTCACTAAACCTTTGGCAACTGAACCATTCTTCAACATTCGTCGCGAATTAGGGATTCTTGATCTCTCCGCATTGGTGCCTTAAGTTTGATTGCTGTCGTTTCTATTTATCTCATCGTATTTGCTAAGTTCTGATTGTAGTCTTCACTAGTGCCTCAAGAGAATAATACGACGGATGTAATATTGTTCCTCTCTTCACTTTGTTGATAGTGTATGATCAATGTATGTTTGAGAATTGATTACTTGTTTTCATGAACTTCTTTTCAATTGAATGTTTGAACATTGATGTTTTTATTTTTAAAGTATTCTTAAGCATGTATACAATGATTGTGATTCATTCTGTTGCATAATGGTTGTTTTGCATAGTCATTGGTGTGTCAATTCATGCAATAACCACTGAAACTTCAAATTTTCGCATAATGAATCGATCCCAACCCTCATGAATCAATTCATGTTGATTTTAGTTTAATTTTCTTTCAAACCAGTTACAGTATGTATTGATTCATAATTACTTGTATCGATTCATTGTCATCTGAAAATCCAAAATACGCAAAATGAATCGATCCCAATCTTCTTGAATCGATTCATGTTGATTTTATTTTAAATTTCTTTCAAACCAGTTACAGTATGTATTGATTCATAGTGTCTTGAATCGATACATAGCATTCTGACTTTTAAAATTTTTTGTGAAATGAATCGATACATACAGGGATGAATCGATTCATTATGGCGTAAATTCAGTTTATTTTTTAATGAATCGACACATCAGCAATTGCCATGACATTTGTATCAGTTACAACACCCTATTATGTCTCTCTCATTATCTCATTTGCATCATTTACTTCATTTGCATCAAACCCTAACTGTCTCAAAAACCCCTCTTCTCTCAAACCCTAATCTTCCACCATGCCTCCAAGAGTTTTGATTCCAAGAGAAAGAGCAAAACGAAAAGGTAAGGAACCCGTTGGGTCTTCTCATCAGGCTGCAATTCCTGAAATTCCTCCATCCGGAACTGCAATTCTTCATCCTTCCATTATTGAAGAATTTGAAGCTTCCTTTAAATCAAGGTTAGTTATGAAACCACATACTTTCGATACTAGTGATGTACGTATTCTGAGTTTAGAAGAAGTGGCGGATTTAATCGACGCACAAAATCTTGGATCCTTTTTAACTAGTAAAGATGAGTATCATGAAGACTTTATTCGTGCTTTCTATGCTGGTGTAAAAACTGGAAAAGGATACTCGTTCAAGTGTTTGATTGGAACCAGAACATACCGTTTTGAGGCTGATGACTGGTCCACAGTGTTCGGTCTACCATCTGTGTCGGCTGAATTGCAGATGTGGCATGACCAGAGTTTTGAAACTCAGTTTAAGTTGAAGGAATTCTGTGCATCCATTTCCAAATTGGATAGACCTCTTGCTGATGATGAGCCTCTGACTTCAGGTATGATCAAAAGTGTACCAAGAATTTTGCACTGGATCCTTTCGCATATCTTGCGTCCAAGGTCCGGTGGGCATTCTCGTTTGGACAAGAAGGATATCCATTTGTTGTACATTTTGTAGAAGAAGATACCCTTAAACTGGGCCAATTACTTTGTCAAGCGTATCTTTCTTACGCGGAACAGCTCCAAAAACATCACCCTTGCATATGTTGCTCAGATCATGCGGATTCTCAAGTTTTGGAAAGTGACTTTTCCTCATGTGCCTCTCTTATCAGCCTCTAGTGTGCAAGAATTCAACAATGCCACACTCTCTCATATGGGTTATCGATGGGACATCGAGCGTCGCTGCTACTACTTCTTTGAACGCAACACTCGAACTCACATCTACAACTTTGACAATCCGGATGAACACATTTATGTTGAAGAACAAAGGGATGAAGATATGGAAGATGCTGAAAATCCTCCTGATGCGAATGCCAACACCGGTTGGGGTGACTGGGTACCACAAAGGTGGTCTCCTACAAACTATGATCCCGCTCCCTCATCGGCTCCACCGACTTCATCCACTGCTGCTCCAGCCTATCTCACTGATATTTTTGCACAATTGGAAGTTGCAAACAATGCCCGGCATGAGGAAGCTCGTGCGTGGCATGTCCAGCAAACGGAATGGCATAAGGAGCATCGTGAATGGCATGATGAGCATACTCGAATGTACCATAATCAATATTCCTGGAATACTGAATTGGTTAAGTGGCATCAAGTGTTCTATAATGAGATGTCTGGATTTATGGATGATTGTCGTTCGCACCCGGGGATTATGGAACGGTTTCAAAGCATAGAAGTTCAGCGGCGTTTCAGGCGTTATGCTTTTATGGGGCAGAATCCAGATGAATTGCCTCCTCCACCTCCTCCTCCAAGCTTCCGTGAGCCTGATCGAGATGATGCGGAGTCGTGTGGTGGCCATTTTCCTCATTGAAGCATTTCATTTTGCATATCATCATTGTGTGTTGCTTAAGTTTCCTTGTTTTTCTTGTTTGAACAATTTATGGTTTGGTTTGGTTATGTAATTCGCAACTTTATTTGACAATTTCACTGCCTATGATTATGTAATTTGCTTTTGTTTAAACTGTTTGCGCTTTATGCTTCATTCTTTGTGAGTGAACTTTGCTTTTGTATCTTAGTTATGATGTTTCTGGTTCTTCACCTATAACTCTTTCTTGCCGTTGACAAAGGGGGAGAAAAAGGCAAGTGTGAAAAGACAATGACAGGCACAAACTCAGGGGGAGTACTCTCTCACACTTCAAAATTTTGTCATCATCAAAAAGGGGGAGTTTGTGAGCAACCTTAGTTTTTGATTGATTATAAATTTTAAGTGTTTGTGTTTGTTTCACATTAAGAAATATGCTTGCTTTAGTTTTGGTTCTTTTGTTTTTCAATATTTTTGAACTTTTGGAAAAACACACATAATGAATCGATACATTCTAGCATGAATCGATTCATGTTGTTTGAAGGTTTCTGGAATTCGCATAATGAATCGATACGTTCTAGCATGAATCGATTCATGCTGTTTGAAGGTTTTTGGAATTCACAAAATGAATCGATTCATCTTATGATGTATCGATTCATGCTGTTTAAATGGTTATGTTTTTTCAAAAATGATCAGTATGTATCGATTCATCAAAGCTTGAATCGATTCATTAATCTGTTATTTCTCTAACAGAATCTGATATATAATTGTGAAGTGTTTCATTTAGTGTGCATAGATTACAGATCACAGAAAAATCAGATACGGATTTTCAAAGTGTTAGATCATTGAAGAACACATCAAGATAGGGTTTTTGGAGTGTTGGAACTTCAATGTTGAGCAAGCTTGAAACCTAGAATCAAATTCATCTTCATCATCATCTCAAAGATCTTAATTCAAGAACATCAACAAGGAAGTGTTTGTTGTCCTGTGAATTGAAGACTTTCGGGATAACGTTCCGTGGTACGATCGAAGATCCAGCTGAGTTGAAGATTGATAGAAGGTTTCAAGGAAAAACCAGCTGAGTTTTCCTTCAAGAATGGGCGTGTTCTTGAGGGTTTGTTAGTGTAACACGGTGGGAGAACTGACATTTAGTTAAATGTTGCGGATAGCAAGAGTCACCACCGACTTTTATTTATCCAAAGGAAAGGGCATAAAAGAACAGGAAAGACCTTGAAATATTTTTGGGTTCGGGGGGTAGGTTATGTAAAGGCAAGGTGTTAGCACCCTTTACATCCATGGTTATCCATGGGCTCTTAGTTACTTAGCTCACTTTAAAATGTTTTTGAAATGTGTAGTGTGTGATTAGAAATTTTCTTAAGTACTTTATAATGATCCATGTACGGATATATATAAAGCCTTTGTTTTGAAAATTGCTTGAAAAATGTGAAGTGTTTTGAAATGTTTTTGAAGAGTGAGCAAGTACATAAGAGGAACCTACCCTAAGTTAAGTCTTTTCTGTTCTTAAATATCCTTTAAGTGGTAAGACTATCCCTATTATTAAGGAATAGGTAGTCATTACCTTGGATGTATGAGGGACCAATGAAGGGACAACTGTGATTAGGCAACTGTAAGGTGTATTTAGCAATTCGAAGGGACTTATCATCTTTATTCGAAAGGGACAAGATCATTTACGAAGGCAACCATGAAGGGAATTGATCTTATTATCTTTTAAGGGACTAGATGATATGAGAGAAGGGACTTTGCTTTACACCTTACTTGACCTTTTATTTAGGCAACATGAGAGGTAACCCTTAAGAAGTGAGACGGCGATCCAGGATCGACTTACGTGTGTGTGTGTGCAAATTTATATATTTATCTTACAAATTAGTGATCTAAATTCAATTTTAAATACAAACATGTTTACACTCCCTATTTTACTAACCATGGCAATTTAAATAAATAATAAAAATAATTCTACAACTATTACATAATTGGTGCAATTACATTATAATAATAATTTAGATAAAGAAGCATGTAAATCAATAAATAATTAGATTGGTTAGTAATAATAATAATAAAATAAATTAAATAATCACATAATAAATAAATGAATAAAGAGGTTAGTAATAATAAACAAAATAAATATAAGAAGAAGAAATTAACATAATAATATAATAATAAATTAAAAGTTCAATAAATAATTATTTTTTTAAGAATTTAAGAAAAAGAGATAAATAATAAATATTATATAAATATGACTAATAATTTTAATAGTTTAATTTTATATACATATTATAAAAATATTTGTTAATTAAATAAGCATAATAGAAAGAAAACTTAAAGTTTAGAAAATAAATTAGGGCTTATGAAATAAATTAGGGTTTATCAAAAATAAATTAGGGTTTATGAAGAAAATAATTAACAAATATTAATTTATTCATATAAAGAATGACTTAATTATATTTTATCACAAAATTAAGGTTAATAAGAAAAATTAGGGTTAGAGAAAATTTATGAGAATTTGGGTTTTAAGTATTAATTTACAAAATAAATCAATTTATTTACAACAATATACATATTATAAAAATAAATATAAACAATTTAGATTTTTTGAAGAAAATAAATTATAATATTTCAAGAATATACAGAAAAGTATTTTAATGGTATTAGAAAATATTCTTTATAATTTATATTTACCAGTTTAAATGAAGTAGAAGTAATATAATAAAATAAATTTAAATAAGAAAAACATAGGAAAATTGCCCAAAAAGAAAGGACCTGGGATTTGAACCCAGGTCCTTTACCTGGAAGCAGAAGAGATTCACCACTGGGCTAGCCTGCGCACGTGTGATAAGCAACATCATCATATTGTTTTATTCTAATCCTGTAAAAATCCAGAAAAAATCAAGCAAAACAAAATGGCCTGGGAGGGAATCGAACCCAGGCCAAAGAGCCTCCAAGCGCGCACCTTCACCATCTGAGCTAACCACACATTTGTGAAACAATACATAAACAATTCAATAAATATTAAAACCAATTTTTTGAAAAATAGAAAGCGCGCACTGCCTTCATCTTCTACCTCCAGATCCACGAATTTATCTGCGAATTTTCAAACAAAATTTGTTGCGAATTTTCTTGCACATAAAACCTGTGAATTTCAAATGTTATGCAATAGGTACAGTTTCTTCAAAATAATAACACCAATGAACTCCCCATGACTTATACGATTCATCCATGTCATTAGAAGTCATTTATATTAGCTAAATCGTAAAGCCCTAAACTGAAGCTTGAAACCCTAATTATGGTGGAATGCGTTATAGGCCATGAAACTTCCATCTAAATGTCCAGAATCCATCCATGAGTCTTCCCAAACAACAAAACAGAATCAAAACGCATTATAATCGCATGAATAATCAGAATCGAAAAATTAAAAATCAAGTCAAAATAAGATTCGGTTTATGATATTTGGCATGCTTTGGATGCAAATGAGGATTGCGAAAGCATCAGTGATGATCAAGGAAGAGATTGATGTTCTTATTTCACCTGAAAAACCACAAAAAGTTAGAATCCGAATTTCAAATTTTTGATGAAATTTTGACTTTGTGAAACTTATCCTTGAGGCTGCAATTTCGTGGCCTTTGTTGGGATATGTTGTATGTATATATGTGAACTGAATTAGGTCAAAAAAAGCTAGCACTCTTTGGACTTTTTGGATAATTTGAGATTGAAAAAGATCATGCCATAAAACTTGATTTTTATTTGATCCAACCTTGCTATTTTAGGACAATCATCATAACTTGTGTATCAATCTAATCCAAATAACATTCATGACTTTCTAGAAGCAAAATCCCTTTTTAAATATTTGATTTTATATTTTATTTCAATTTAAATTGTATTTTAATGAATAAAATTCAAATAAATATGAAATAAAAAACAAAAATTCAGAAAATAAGTGGGTTGGGTCGTGCTTGGTGTTTTTCAAAAGATGGGATGGCAATTTGGTAGGCTCATTTAGCAAAAATTTGATTTTAGGCCTTATTTGCTTCATAAACTTCCCTAAAATTTCCCAACTTTGCAAGGGCACAAATCCTTAAATTTTAATTCTATGAGGGTGTTCTTGGACATTTTGGAAAGCTTAAAGAGTCCTCTAACCAACCCCATTGGTTTCATGTCCATAGCTTTTACCAATCTCAAGTTATGCTCTTTTGAAGTTGTTGACTTTTTGTTGACTTTCAAAAGGACCTATAATGTCTTAGCTCATACCTTCCAAATGAAGTATTTTTGGGCTTGGCTTGTGAGACACAAAGTTGTAGAGAATTAAATTTCCTTCAAAATGAGCTTTGGATAGAAAATTCTTGATGAAGCATGTGAAAGTTATGGCTGGTCAAAGTTCAGTTGACTTTTCCTGAGGAAACCCTAATTTAGAAACTCCTGATTCTTGATGATCTGAAATCTCCTTGATGAATCATGATCAAACCTTGATAAAATGATGAATTTTACTTCATATACTTGATGTTGGCAAAAAATCATGAATCTTGACTTTGGTTTGACCACAGTTGACCTCAGTTTGACTTTTTAACTGCTTTGACTGGTTTTAACCTATCTGATCATCTGACTGAGCAAACCTTTGAGAAAAGTCTTGAAACTTGACATGGGGATTCTTGAACACATATGAGATGTTATGAAGCTCACTTGAAGTCTTGGAAGTCCATTTAGCCTGATTAAAGTCAAAACCCTAGTTTAGGATGCATTGCTTAGGAGGATGCATTGTCTGAGGGAAATGTCAAATCTTCTAACTAATTGTGAACTTTGTGAACCTTGTGAACCTCATGAGATGTCTTGTGAACCTTCTGAACCTTGTGAGCCTCTTAGTACACAAAGTCTTGTCTTGTGAGAGCAAATATTGGGGTGCAACATCTGCCCCTGTTCAATTTTCTGAAACCTGAGGGGTTAGATTGGTATATGTGCCATTCGTGACCTGGAAGGTTGAAGGGGATTGAACATAAAAGCCCAAAAATTTGCACTCACCGGTGCGTAGAGTAATACTGATGATTAGCTGTGTATGCTTGAGTGGGCTTGAAGATGGCACTTGGAAAAATTGGAGATGAGCTTAGAGATGCCATCAGGAAGAACTGGTGATGGGCTTAGAGATGCCATCTAAAGTATCAGAATATGATGATGTCTTTATGTTGATACTGGATATCAGTACTAGGTCTTTGTATAGGCCGTCTCTGAATCATTTATGCAACATGATTTGAATTGCTGAATGGACCAGTAGAAATAAATCTTCGATGATTACCTCTTCTGGAAATATTTTGGATTAGGGAATGGATCTTTGTACGGATCGTTTGCCTATTCTCCAAGGTCAAAAGAACGTCAGGATTTGTTCTTAAGGGTCAAAAAATGTCAGGATTTGTTCTTCTGAAAGAGTCTTGAACAAGAGGCCAAAAGAGCGTCAGGATTTGCTCTTAAGGGTCAAAAGAACGTCAGGATTTGTTCTTCTGAAAAAGTCTTGGACAAGGGGCCAAAAGAGCGTCAGGATTTGCTCTTAAGGGTCAAAAGAACGTCAGGATTTGTTCTTTTGAAAAATTCTTGGACAAGGGGCCAAAAGAGCGTCAGGATTTGCTCTTAAGGGTCAAAAGAACGTCAAGATTTGTTCTTCTGAAAGAGTCTTGAACAAGAGGCCAAAAGAGTGTCAGGATTTGCTCTTAAGGGTCAAAAGAACGTCAGAATTTGTTCTTCTGAAAAAGTCTTGAACAAGAGGCCAAAAGAGCGTCAGGATTTGCTCTTAAGGGTCAAAAGAACGTCAGAATTTGTTCTTCTGAAAAAGTCTTGATCAAAGGGCCAAAAGAGCGTCAGGATTTGCTCTTAAGGATCAAAAGAACGTCAGGATTTGTTCTTCTGAAAAAGTCATGAACAAGGAGCAAAAAGAGCGTCAGGATTTGCTCTTAAGGGTCAAAAGAACGTCAGGATTTGTTCTTCTGAAAGATGTCTTGAACCAGGGAATGGATCTTTTTACGGACCGTTTGCCTGCTATTCGAGGACATCTTGAGTAGTGTATGGATCATTTCTGACCCGTTGTAAGTTGTTGATATTGTTTTACCTGCATATAACTTTCCTGCAAGGAAAAAGATTAGTTTATGCAATATGTATGCATGTATAGTATGATGCACTTAAGTAAATGTATTATCCATTTATGAATATGTTATGTTATGATGTAAATGATGTATGTATGAATCATGCAGCCTGAAGATTCTGGATATCTCTGTATAACAACTGCTGGCTAGGGAAAATAAATCTCGGCTTCGTTGCTGAAGAATATGAGGAACTCGTCTTGTTTGATAATATAGTGAAGAATATGAGGAACTCGTTCCCGTCTCGTTCGATAACATGGTATCCATAACCTCCCGTCTTCGTTTGATAGTAAGGTATCCATAACCTCCCGTCTTCGTTCGTCGTACTCCTATTGAAAGAATAGATTCCCAACTATCCGTCTAAGGATAAAAGAGATGGATATAAATTCCAGGGGAGATGTGACTCGAAGTATTTATGAAGATGGATTTGTCCTACTGGGGGACTTGTAGCTGTCTGGTGGGGATGAACCGGCGAAGCTTCGTTTAATTCTTTCCCTCGTTCGTCCTTAGTAAATACTATTACTGCATTTTCATGCATTTCTGGTAAACATCAATCATATTAAAGCATTTTATGCATTTCTGGTAAACATCAATCATATTCAAAAGCATACATACATTCAAACACAACCAATGGACGTTTCGCTTATGTAAATAGGGTAAAAGTAAATCTGGATTCAAGGATGGAATTTTATTTATATCACAAAACGACCTATACATAGGCAAGTTTGTACAAGGAGACAGAAATCCTAGTAAGAGGACTTTGTCATAAAAATTTTACAAAACAAAGAAAATCATCTATGTGTGAAATAATCCTATTGAGTTTCAATTCTACTATTGCCTTTATCTTCAAGTATCTCATCTTCTGTTGTTGAGACGGAAACAATTGGATTGAGCTTTATCTGTTCGAGCTCGAGTAAGTATCACAACTGGTTGTAGTTTCATGGGTGATCCAAACGAGACATAGTCATACGCTTTAATCCCTAACTTTTGCCTGGATTGCCCTTTCAGGTTTTCAATCCACCGGGATACCCTTTTTTTCCCAAGCTGCCTTTTCAGGTTTTCGACTTGTCGGGTGTACATTTTTTTATATATATATCCCTAATTTTTGCCCGAACCCTTTTGGTTCGCCGGGATGCCCTTATTTTTGCCTAGGCCAGTCGATCTAGCGGGTCTCTTTTTATGCGTAGTATTTTTTAACTATGTCTGCGTTTACAGGTTGTGGGAAATATTCACCGTCCATAGTAGTAAGTATCATGGCACCTCCTGAAAATATCGTTTTGACTACAAACGGTCCTTCATATGTAGGAGTCCACTTGCCCCTAGGATCACCCTGTGATAATATGATACGCTTGATTACCAAATCACCAGCCTGATATACCTTTGGCTTAACCTTCTTATTAAAAGCTTTGATCATCCGTTTCTGGTACATCTGGCCATGACAAACTGCTTCTAACCTCTTCTCATCAATCAAATTTATCTGGTCAAATCGAGTCTGAATCCACTCATCTTCATCCAAGCCTGCATTCTTCATGATTCTTAAGGAGGGTATATGAACTTCAATGGGCAGAACTGCTTCCATACCATAGACTAAGGAGAATGGGGTTGCCCGTGTTGAAGTACGTATTGTAGTACGATAGCCATGAAGAGCAAATTGTAACATCTCGTGCCAATCTTTGTAAGTGACAGTCATCTTCTGTAGAATCTTCTTAATGTTCTTGTTAGCAGCTTCTACTGCCCCATTCATCTTTGGACGATACGAGAAGAGTTGTGATGCTTAATCTTGAACTGCATGCAGAGATCAGTAATCATAGTGTTGTTTAGATTAGAGCCATTGTCAGTAATAATCCTTTCAGGGATGCCATACCTACATATGAGATTATTCTTAATGAATCAAGCCACCACATT
Organism: Lathyrus aphaca; assembly: GCA_963966055.1. Taxonomy (NCBI): domain Eukaryota; kingdom Viridiplantae; phylum Streptophyta; class Magnoliopsida; order Fabales; family Fabaceae; genus Lathyrus; species Lathyrus aphaca. The sequence goes on along the minus strand of OZ014520.1, from coordinate 472,462,097 downwards.
CTTAGTAACAGATGCGAATGAAGCTGCCTCCACCCACTTTGTAAAGTAATCAATAGCAACCAGGATGAAACGATGACCATTAGAAGCAGTAGGCTTGATCTCACCAATCATATCAATGCCCCACATGGCAAAAGGCCAAGGGGCAGTCAACACATTCAATGGTGATGGAGGTATATGTACTTTATCAGCATAGATTTGACACTTGTGACAGGTTCTGGAATGTTGATAGCAGTCAGCTTCCATGGTAGACCAATAGTAACCTGCTCTCAATATTTTCTTTGCCATGGTATGACCACTAGAATGAGTGCCAAAGATCCCATCATGCATATCTTCCATAATCTATGTTGCTTCCTTTTTATCCATACAACGAAGCAAAGTTGAATCATGATTGCGCTTGTACAAAATTCCATTACTCAAAAAGAACTTAGCAGAAAACCTTCTCAGAAACTTCTTATCTTTAACAGATGCCCCTTCAGGGAACTCCTGGGTTTCAAGATATCTTTTCACCTCATAGAACCAAGGCTTCTCTTCTGCTTCTTCAGTATCAATCTCATTGCAGTATGCAGGCTTCTCAAATCTGTCAATAGTAATCTTGGGAGCTTCATCATCCCAGCTGATCTCAAACATGGATGCCATGGTGGCTAATGCATCTGCCAACTGATTTTCTCTTCGTGGAATATGTCCAAAGGTAATCTCTTTGAAATGTGGGATCAAAGACAACACATACTCTCTGTAAGGAATGAGATTATCATGCTTGGTATCCCAATCTCCTTTGATCTGACTTACTACCAGGGCTGAATCTCCATATACATCTAGGAACTGAATCTTCATATCAATGGCAACTTTGATACCCAGGATACATGCCTCATACTCATCCATGTTATTGGTACAATAGAAACAAAGTCTTGCAGTAATCGGGGTATGGCAACCTTCAGGGGAACTAATCACAACACCAACACCATTACCAAGTGCATTAGAAGCTCCATCAAAAACCATAGTCCATCGGGATCCTTGTTCAGGTCCGTCATATTGTCCAGGTTCTTTAGTAATAATCATAATGTCTTCATCGGGGAACTCAAAACTCATTGACTGATAATCATCCACTGCTTGATGAGCCAAGTGATCAGCCACAACACTTCCTTTAATGGCCTTCTGAGTAGTGTACTGTATGTCATATTCTGTCAAGATCATTTGCAATCTTGCAATTCTTCCGGAGAGAGCAAGTTTCTCAAATATGTACTTGATTGGATCCATCTTCGAAATCAATAAGGTAGTATGAGTCAACATATACTGTCTTAGTCGGCGAGTAGCCCATGCCAAAGCGCAGCAAGTTTTCTCGAGCAGTGAGTATCTTGTTTCACAGTCGGTAAACTTTTTGCTAAGGTAGTATATTGCCTGCTCTTTTCGACCATACTTGTCATGTTGCCCCAACACCCCCCCCCATTGAGTTGTCTAACACTGTTAAGTACATAATCAAGGGTCTTCCATCAACTGGTGGCATCAAGATGGGAGGTTCTAGGAGATATTTCTTAATTTCATCAAATGCAGTCTGGCATTCATCATTCCATTCCATCACCTGATCTTTCTTCAGCAACTTGAAGATTGGCTCACAGGTGGCAGTTAATTGGGAAATAAATCTTGCAATGTAATTCAATCGTCCCAAGAAACCTCTAACTTCTTTCTCAGTACGGGGAGCTGGCATCTCTTGTATAGCTTTCACTTTCGCAGGATCTACTTCAATACCTTTTCCACTAACAATGAAACCCAGGAGCTTACCAGATCTAACTCCAAAAGTACACTTGTTTGGGTTCAACCTCAACTTGTATTTCTTCAGCCTCTCAAACAACTTATGTAGATGGTCAAGATGTTGTTCTTCATTCTGGGACCTGGTTATCATATCATCCACATACACCTCTATCTCATGATGAATCATATCATGAAACAAAGCCACCATAGCACGCTGATATGTTGCCCCTGCATTCTTCAAACCAAATGGCATCACTTTATAGCAAAAGGTGCCCCACTGTGTAACAAATGTCGTCTTCTCCATATCTTCAGGTGCCATCTTGATTTGATTGTAACCAGAGAAACCATCCATGAAAGAGAACACCTTATGTTGAGCAGTATTGTCTACCAGAACATCAATATGAGGAAGTGGAAAGTCATCTTTGGGGCTGGCCTTGTTCAAATCCCTGTAGTCTACACACATACGTACCTTACCATCTTTCTTAGGTACCGGTACCACATTTGCAACCCATTGAGGATAAGAAGTCACAACTAAGAACCCTGCATCAAACTGTTTCATTACCTCTGCCTTAATCTTCTCTTACATCTCTGGACGCATGCGACGAACCTTCTGCTTCTTTGGACGACAATCTTCTTTTACTGTTAAACGGTGAACCACAATGTCTGTATCCAACCCTGACATATCTTCATAGGACCAAGCAAAGATCTCCATATAATCATGTAACATCTGAATCAATCTGCTCTTGACACCATCCTCTAATTCAGCCCCTATCTTGACCTCTTTCCTGTTTTCTTCAGTTCCCAGATTCACAACATCGATTGGCTCTTCATGTGGCTGTATAGCTTTCTCTTCTTGTTGTAACAACCTAGCAAGCTCTACAGGTACTTCACAATCTTCCTCATTTCCATCTTCAGCTTGATAGATCAGATTCTCGAAATTATAATTGGAAATAGTAGAACTGTTATCAACAGGATCCAGAGTGGATGAGGATCTGCATTTTAGTGATGTGGGTGTGTGTAAGAACACATAGCTGATAAAAGTAAAATAAAATAAAAGAAAGACAAGGAACACCATTTTTACGAAAACGAAACGTCCACTGATTTTTATTGAATGAAGTATGCAAATGAAATGACATCCCGAAACAAGCACACCATTGTGCCCCGGGTAAGGCACAAGGCTTAAGAGTTTAATCGTTCAAAAATTACAAACTTAAAAGTAACAACACAGTAATAGTATTTACTCCTGACTAAAGGATATAGGAATAACATCTTCAGCTTTCCAATTATTGAGCCCATCACCCTCAGTAGGAAAAATCCAAGCATCCAAGTTGTAGTCTTCATCATAGTCACCCACAACATTAATCTGATCTTTCATAATCCCCTGATTGGTGATACGAACAGCACGAACACGACGAACAGCCTTCTGGGACTCTGTAGTGAAACCCAAACCAAATTTGTCATACTTGTAAGGAATGTCAGAAATCTGACCCCAAATAGTACAACCACCTTCATCCACCACAACTCTAGGATCTTTGAGGGAGGCCATTGTAGGAGGTACTCTGGTGACCATAGGAACTTTCTTGACAACAGGAGGAGCTTCATAATTATTAACAACCCAAGGAACCACTTCGAACGTCTGGCATGGAGTTTCAACATATTCACCTTCCACTTCGAGATATTTAAATGTGTTCACATGGCTAACTATATATCCTTCCTCTCCGTAAACAGTGATAACTTTTCCTTCTACTGGATATCTCAGCTTCTGATGTAAGGTGGAAGTTACAGCACCTGCCCCATGGATCCAGGGACGCCCAAGCAAACAAGAATACGAAGGACGGATATCCATTACATAAAAAGTAGCATTGAAGACTTGAGAACCTACTTTTATTGGGAGATCAATTTCCCTATGCACCACTCTTCTCGAGCCATCAAAAGCCTTCACCACTATATTACTGGGCTTCAACACAGCATCTTCAGGACTAAGCTTATTCAGAACTTCTTTGGGCAACACATTCAGTGAAGAACCATTGTCTATTAACACATGTGACAGTGTAGTGCCCCTACATTCAATGGAGATATGTAGAGCCCTGTTATGATCCCTCTTGGTAGGAGTCAAATCAACATCGGAGAAACCTAACCCATTATCATAGGTCAAGTGTGCAACACAATTTTCAAACTGGTCTACAGAAATCTCATTTGGTACGTGAGCAGTCTTCAAAAATTTAATCAAGGCCTTGGCATGAGCCTCAGAGCACAACAATAAAGACAACATAGAAATCTTGGAGGGAGTATGCCCCAATTGATCAACAATGTCATAATCACTCTTGCGAATGATCTTCAGCACTTCTTCCATCTGCTTAGAAAGATCATCAGCAGTTGGTACATTAGTTTGTATAGGTTCAATAACAGGACCTTTGCCCCGAGCATCAGCAGTGGAGGTAGTAGTTGGAGTAACTGTATTCTTGGAGGTAACTGGAGGAGAGAAGACTCTTCCACTTCGTGTGATCTTACTAGATCCAGCAATATTATCAACATCCAGATTTCCATCAACAATAGGTGCATCAGCCAAGGATTCCTGCTTAACACCATGAATATAAACATCGGACCCATAATGCCAAGGCACAGCTTTATCAGAAGTATATGGAATAGGACCAGGAGTGGTAATGATCATAGGAGCCACTCTGGCTTCAGCAAAAATTTTCATAGGGCCTTCAGCAGTAATTTTAATTGGACCCTTACGAGTGATTTTGACAGGACCCTTGGAAGTAATCCTTACCGGCACTTTATCAACCATATCCACCTCTTCAACCTTCGCACCTTTGGTTATATGCTCAACCATGCTCTCTACAGAAGGTGTCCTCTCAAACAATATGGTGTAATTATTCATGAGGCATTGAATACCATCCTTCAACCTCCAGCAACTATCCGGTTTATAAGCACAATAGAAACAATCTTCATGACAACCTGGAAAGAACCCAGCTTGTACCAACTTCTTCTTAATAACAGACAATGGTGTGGTTAAATCTGCAACTGAGGAAATATGTGAAACTTCATCAATGGCATTAACAGTCTTTTCATGATTTGGCATGGGAGCAGTAATCACATTTGGAGTACCCAGAGGGTCAAACTCAATCTCTCCAGCATCAATCATATCTTGAATTTTATTCTTCAATATCCAGCAACTATTGGTATCATGTCCCTGACAATTTGAATGATATGCACATCGTGCATTGGGATTATACCTGGGAGAGGTAACATTGGGGTTCTGAGGAGGGTCCCTTAGAGTGATGAGTTCACCCTTCAACAAGTGTTGCAAGGCTTGGGCCAGTGACATGTTGAGCTTAGTGAACTGTCTTCTAGGCCTCTGTCGATTGCCCTGTGGTGGCTCTGGTGTTGCAGGAGTAGGGTTAGAGATATGAATTGCACTCACAGATTGATGCCTCCTATTACGATCAGGTTGACCATAAACAGCATTCGACTCTTTCTTCCCACTAGGGGGCTTCTTTGTAGTACTGGATGAAGAAGCACCCACTTGGATCTTGCCACTCCTTATACCACTTTCTACGCGCTCTCCTGTCATTATCAACTCAGTGAAGCCAGATGATGAGCTTCCAATGAGATGACTGTAAAAAGGACCATTCAACGTACACATGAACATATCCACTAACTCCCTGTCAGTTAGAGGGGGTTGCACTATACCAGCCAAATCTCTCCACTTCTGGGCATATTCCTTGAAATTTTCTTTAGCACCCATTGACATGCTTTGTAGTTGCATGCGAGTAGGGGCTAGATCAGCATTGTATTGATATTGCTTATAAAAGGCCTTAGCAAGATCATTCCAATCACAGATGTTGACACTCTCCAACTGATAGTACCATTCCAATTGAGCTCCAGATAAGCTCTCTTGGAAGAAGTGGATCCACAACTTCTTATCAGCAGTATGGGGTTGGATTTTTCGGACATAAGACCTCAGATGCAGCTTGGGACAAGAGACACCATCATAAACTACGAAAGTAGGAACCTTGAAACCAATGGGTATGACCACCCCAGATATCAAACTCAGGTCTTCAAAATCCAGCCCAGAAGACTTTTCCAATTCCATAGCATCCATTCTATCCACCAACATCTTGAACTTATCTTCATTAGGATCATGATAGTAGTTAGCTTCAGAATCAGAGTCCCCCATTGTATTGTGGAGACTGCCTCCCTCTTTCTCAGACTCTTCAGACTCATAATCTTCAACCTGCTCTTTGGTCTTGACAGGACCTCTGAACCTTCTTCCCATGTTGATTAAGCCTCCTGACCTTCTAGTCTTCTTAGTCTTCTTGGCCAGCAGTGTCTTCAATTCATCCTGCCCTTTGGAGAAGTTCAGGATCAGTTCTTGGAACTGTGCATTTTGTGCCTGAAGATCTTTGACTGTTTATTCAAGAGCCATTGCTGAAATAAACAGCAAGAAGATAAGAAACTTGTGCACAAGAAACCTGTGATGCAATGATATGGTATGTAAATGCGTATGCAGTGTTTTCAAGGACCGCAGGATTTAAATTTGCTTAAACAACCAAGAAAGTAAACTTTTATTAGTAATAAATTTGTTTTCCCTTTGGGATTACAATAAAAATGAAATGAAATAAATACAAAAGATGGGGTTTTAAGTCTCCCATGGATGTTTCCTCTTTGTGTTGAGGTATGAGTTGAGATTCCGCTCCTCGTGAAGTTGCTTTGTTAGCTCCAGGATTCTTTCTTGACTTGCTTTGTAATGAGTCTCAAAAGTATCTCTTTGCTCCTTCAACTGAATCCAGGACCTCTGTAAGTCTTCCATGTTAGTGGGCATGTCTGGGTGAAGGATGGTATAAGAGGTATCTCCTTCAGCAACAGGCTCCATAGTAACTGGCAGGATGGAAGGATATGGCATCATGAGAGTCTGAGCACGAGTTCGCACCCATCTGAGGTAAGCTTCCATAGGAATAGTGTACTTGGGCTCCAGAGTCTTGCTGTCAACCTTGTTCACTTTCCCCCATGCTCGTATGAACCTTTGACGGTAACCTTGCAGATTGTTGTCGTAGTCAAACACAATACCCTGAATTAACATGTCATGAGGACCATCACTCCGAGCATAACCAAACTGACGTAAAGCTAAGGAAGGGTTGTAATTAATGCCCCCTCTTATGCCAAGGAGTGGCACATTAGGGAACTCCCCACAACGGTCAATGATAGTAACATTCTCCATAGATCGAGAGCACCAATGAATATCTGAATGAGAGAGTGACATAATCCTCTTGGACCACCTGAACCCTTGTTCATTCTTCATCACTGATCGAGGAAGGTGAGAAATAAACCACCTAGATAGTAAAGGTATACAACACATCAGAGTTCCTCGTGCCTTTGTAGTACGAGTGTGGAGAGAATGCAGAATGTCTCCGAGCAATGTAGGCACTGGATTATGACTCAGAAATATGTTGATGGCGTGAACGTCTATGAATTGATCAGGATTGGGGAACAATACTAAGCCATAGATCAATAGGGCTAAGATCTCCTCAAACGCATCATAACTCATAGCCTTCAGGAACGCTTGAGCCTTCTCTATCAACACCTTAGCAAGAATACCCTTAACTCCGCTTCTCGTTTCTAGAACAATGTCTGACTTCTTTAGATGTAGAGCTGCAGCAATGACTTCATGTTTAGGTTCTTTTTCCAAGCCTGTGAATGGTTTCTGATCAAGTACAGGTATACCGAGAAGTTTGGAGAACTCTTCCATTGTAGGAACTAGTTGATAGTCAGGGAATGTGAAGCAATGGTGCTTAGGATCAAAGAACTGAAACAGGACACTCATCATGTCTTCATTGAACCCTGAAGTGACTAGATCCAGTAGGTGACCATGTCTCTTGATGAACTGAGAGTTTTCAGAAACTTGGGAAACCAATTCTTTAAGCTTAAGAGGTATTCCTACAAAGTTGATCCGGATGGTGTTTCTACGAGCAGCAGCCATGACCTGCAACAAAGAACAAAGATAAATCCTTTGGTCCTTGAAATGGTTAGTTAAAATGCTATGCTTATGATGCATGATGATGTTATGATGTTATGCTCAATCACAAACATGTGGCACACACAAACAAGTTACACAATAGTCCTAGGTTTAAAGGCTTGCATGAGGTTCAAAGGTAAGTACCCTCCCCTGAAGTTTAGTTGGTTCATCCTGTCCTATAAAGTAACCAGGTTCTAAGGGATCTCAATATCATTGATCCTTCACAAGGGTGGTTGTTCAGTAGGCAACTTACTTGCCAACCAAAACCCTCCAAGTTTAGAATCTCAATGAGCGTAGCATCGAGTATCAACCAACTTCAGTCTTCACCAAAGCCGGTTATCTCACTACTTTCTAAAGGCCAAGATGGGATGACTAAGGTTCTAAAAGTTAGTTAGTGTATTGACAACATATGGAAGCCTCATATTATCCTCAACTTGACTTAAGGAACATAAGCACCAACCAAGAAGTCACACTAACTATGGCCACCAGATCAACCATATCGGTATACGCCGTACAATTTCCTTGGTCTATTTCCATTTACCTAAGGTACACTAGATCCGGGTTAGGATCTTTCACACATAAGAGCACCCAACAAGTAAAGTAAAGTAAACAAAGCAAACAAGTTTAAAGTGATCTAATTCCTAAGGGTACCCCTCTTTTATTAAGTCCCCAGCAGAGTTGCCAGTTCTGTAACACGGTGGGAGAACTGACATTTAGTTAAATGTTGCAGATAGCAAGAGTCGCCACCGACTTTTATTTTATCCAAAGGAAAGGGCATAAAAGAACAGGAAAGACCTTGAAAGATTTTTGGGTTCGGGGGGTAGGTTATGTAAAGGGAAGGTGTTAGCACCCTTTACATCCATGGTTATCCATGGGCTCTTAGTTACTTAGCTCACTTTAAAATGTTTTTGAAATGTGTAGTGTGTGATTAGAAATTTTCTTAAGTACTTTATAATGATCCAGGTACGGATATATATAAAGCCTTTGTTTTGAAAATTGCTTGAAAAATGTGAAGTGTTTTGAAATGTTTTTGAAGAGTGAGCAAGTACATAAGAGGAACTTACCCTAAGTTAAGTCTTTTATGTTCTTAAATATCCTTTAAGTGGTAAGACTATCCCTATTATTAAGGAATAAGTAGTCATTACCTTGGATGTATGAGGGACCAATGAAGGGACAACTGTGATTAGGCAACTGTAAGGTGTATTTAGCAATTCGAAGGGACTTATCATCTTTATTCGAAAGGGACAAGATCATTTACGAAGGCAACCATGAAGGGACTTGATCTTATTATCTTTTAAGGGACTAGATGATATGAGATAAGGGACTTTGTTTTACACCTTACTTGACCTTTTATTTAGGCAACATAAGAGGTAACCCTTAAGAAGTGAGATGGCGATCCAGGATCGACTTACGTGTGTGCGTGTACAAATTTATATATTTATCTTACAAATTAGTGATCTAAATTCAATTTTAAATACAAACATGTTTACACTCCCTATTTTACTAACCATGGCAATTTAAATAAATAATAAAAATAATTCTACAACTATTACATAATTGGTGCAATTACATTATAATAATAATTTAGATAAAGAAGCATGTAAATCAATAAATAATTAGATTGGTTAGTAATAATAATAATAATAATAAAATAAATTAAATAATCACATAATAAATAAATGAATAAAGAGGTTAGTAATAATAAACAAAATAAATATAAGAAGAAGAAATTAACATAATAATATAATAATAAATTAAAAGTTCAATAAATAATTATTTTTTTAAGAATTTAAGAAAAAGAGATAAATAATAAATATTATATAAATATGACTAATAATTTTAATAGTTTAATTTTATATACATATTATAAAAATATTTGTTAATTAAATAAGCATAATAGAAAGAAAACTTAAAGTTTAGAAAATAAATTAGGGCTTATGAAATAAATTAGGGTTTATCAAAAATAAATTAGGGTTTATGAAGAAAATAATTAACAAATATTAATTTATTCATATAAAGAATGACTTAATTATATTTTATCACAAAATTAAGGTTAATAAGAAAAATTAGGGTTAGAGAAAATTTATGAGAATTTGGGTTTTAAATATTAATTTACAAAATAAATCAATTTATTTACAACAATATACATATTATAAAAATAAATATAAACAATTTAGATTTTTTGAAGAAAATAAATTATAATATTTCAAGAATATACAGAAAAGTATTTTAATGGTATTAGAAAATATTCTTTATAATTTATATTTACCAGTTTAAATAAAGTAGAAGTAATATAATAAAATAAATTTAAATAAGAAAAACATAGGAAAATTGCCCAAAAAGAAAGGACCTGGGATTTGAACCCAGGTCCATTACCTGGAAGCAGAAGAGATTCACCACTGGGCTAGCCTGAGCACGTGTGATAAGCAACATCGTCATATTGTTTTATTCTAATCCTGTAAAAATCCAGAAAAATCAAGCAAAACAAAATGGCCTGGGAGGGAATCGAACCCAGGCCAAAGAGCCTCCAAGCGCGCACCTTCACCATCTGAGCTAACCACACATTTGTGAAACAATACATAAACAATTCAATAAATATTAAAACCAATTTTTTGAAAAATAGAAAGCGCGCGCTGCCTTCATCTTCTACCTCCAGATCCACGAATTTACCTGCGAATTTTCTTGCACATAAAACCTGTGAATTTCAAATGTTATGCAATAGGTACAGTTTCTTCAAAATAATAACACCAATGAACTCCCCATGACTTATACGATTCATCCATGTAATTAGAAGTCATTTATATTAGCTAAATCGTAAAGCCCTAAACTGAAGCTTGAAATCCTAATTATGGTGGAATGCGTTATAGGCCATGAAACTTCCATCTAAATGTCCAGAATCCATCCATGAGTCTTCCCAGACAACAAAACAGAATCAAAACGCATTATAATCGCATGAATAATCAAAATCGAAAAATTAAAAATCAAGTCAAAATAAGATTTGGTTTATGATATTTGGCATGCTTTGGATGCAAATGAGGATTGGGAAAGCATCAGTGATGATCAAGGAAGAGATTGATGTTCTTATTTCACCTGAAAAACCACAAAAAGTTAGAATCCGAATTTCAAATTTTTGATGAAATTTTGACTTTGTGAAACTTATCCTTGAGGATGCAATTTCGTGGCCTTTGTTGGGATATGTTGTATGTATATATGTGAACTGAATTAGGTCAAAAAAAGCTAGCACTCTTTGGACTTTTTGGATAATTTGAGATTGAAAAAGATCATGCCATAAAACTTGATTTTTATTTGATCCAACCTTGCTATTTTAGGACAATCATCATAACTTGTGTATCAATCTAATCCAAATAACATTCATGACTTTCTAGAAGCAAAATCCCTTTTTAAATATTTGATTTTATATTTGATTTCAATTTAAATTGTATTTTAATGAATAAAATTCAAATAAATATGAAATAAAAAAAAAATCAGAAAATAAGTGGGTTGGTTCGTGCTTGGTGTTTTTGAAAAGATGGGATGGCAATTTGGTGGGCTCATTTAGCAAAAAATTGATTTTAGGCCTTATTTGCTTCATAAACTTCCCTAAAATTTCCCAACTTTGCAAGGGCACAAATCCTTCAATTTTAATGCTATGAGGGTGTTCTTGGACATTTTGGAAAGCGTAAAGAGTCCTCTAACCAACCCCATTGGTTTCATGTCCATATCATTTACCAATCTCAAGTTATGCTCTTTTGAAGTTGTTGACTTTTTGTTGACTTTTAAAAGGACCTATAATGTCTTAGCTCATACCTTCCAAATGAAGCATTTTTGGGCTTGGCTTGTGAGACACAAAGTTGTAGAGAATTCAATTTCCTTCAAAATGAGCTTTGTATGGAATATTCTTGATGAAGCATGTGAAAGTTATGGCTGGTCAAAGTTTAGTTGACTTTTCCTAAGGAAACCCTAATTTAGAAACTCCTGATTCTTGATGATCTGAAATCTCCTTGATGAATCATGATCAAACCATGATCAAATGATGAATTTTACTTCATATACTTGATGTTGGCAAAAAATCATGAATCTTGACTTTGGTTTGACCACAGTTGACCTCAGTTTGACTTTTTAACTACTTTGACTGGTTTTAACCTATCTGATCATCTGACTGAGCAAACCTTTGAGAAAAGTCTTGAAACTTGACATGGGGATTCTTGAACACATATGAGATGTTATGAAGCTCACTTGAAGTCTTGGAAGTCCATTTAGCCTGATTAAAGTCAAAACCCTAGTTTAGGATGCATTGCTTAGGAGGATGCATTGTCTGAGGGAAATGTCAAATCTTCTGACTAATTGTGAACTTTGTGAACCTTGTGAACCTCATGATATGTCTTGTGAACCTTGTGAACCTTTTGAGCCTCTTAGTACACAAAGTCTTGTCTTGTGAGGGCAAATTTTGGGGTGCAACAGTTAGTCACGTTTACAAGTCAGATTCAGCCGCAGCGAGAGTTTTGAAAATCGGGGGATTTCGCAAATAGGTCGTGGAACCGGTGAATTGAGTGTATAACTTGCAGGGAATCTTTATTGGGCTCAGATCAAGTAAAGGTTGATACAATAGGAAGTTCTAGGTGTTTAGAATTCTGGTGTTTGTATTGCAACCTTGTAATCGACGGATTCAACAATTTTGATATAAGAGTTCTCAATTTCGATTTGAAATTGAGAGGGAGACGTACCCACACGCGAGGACGAACGTGGGGAACTTCCTTACCAAATCTCGGCGTATTGTATCTCTTCTCTATCTCTATTTACGTTTTAATTTGTTTTTTGATTCATTGGAAATAGCTTTAGTGATAGGTGCATTCAACTGTTTTTCATATTGTGTGTTTAATCCTTTATCATCGCAATCGTAAATCCAGCACGTTATCGCTTGTCTGGTCTTCTAGTGTCCGGTTCAGAATAGATGCTTGTATATTTGGGACCTTCGTTTCCGTAATTCTTTGAAAACTTTGAAAATCGTTTTAAAACCTTGAAATCAAGGAGGTGATCCATTCACCCCCCTCTAGATCACTCTTCACAGCGTCTAACAGTTTGCACAAGTGTAAACACCCCAAATTTTCCCTCACCCTTTTCACCATGGCTTGTGATTCTTTTCATTTGCATAAGTTCAATTATATCGTCTCATATTGCATTTTTGCTCCACTGCATTGGTTCTAAGTCATCTGCATCTAGGGTTTGTGATCTGAGCAATCCCTGAGCCATCTGAGCCACTCCAAGAGTCTCCAATCATCTCAAGAGGGTCCATGTATGTTCAAACATCATATTATATCCCCTCAAGATCAAGGAAGTCAAAGAATCACAAGAACTGAGGAAGGTATGGAAGCAGAACCAAGCTTAACTACACAGATGACCTAAAATTAGGGTTTTGGTTTCAGAGGCCATAACTCAATTTTTTTTGGTCATTCTTGTTTCTATTGGTCTCTATATGTTATAAGGATCATGCATACCAATTTTCATGAAGAAATTCAATGGGGAAGGCATCTGATCAGAAGATGACTTCTTGAGCAAGTCAGTGCAAAATCAGGGCATCTGAGGCCCCCAATTACCCAACCAAAGGGTTTTCTCCATCATTTTGAATATGTATGATCTTTATTTGATCTTAGAAGAAGTTAGAAGTTCACAAAATTGAAGAATTTCAAGCCATTTGCAAGGTTGCCATTTTGGGAAAGTGACTTGTAGTGTAAACTTGCCATTTTGGGAAAGTTTTTCAGCCTCCTCTTTTTGATCCAAAAATGCTTCAAATGAAAAATCTTTGGCCATGAAAGTTGTAGATTGGATCCTCCCATTTTCAAAAAGTACAAGAACTTGACCTAATTCATTTTAGAACAAAAGTTATGGCCTTGCAAAGTTGGACAAAATCACTTAATTTTCACTTTTGTGCCAAAGAGGGATTTTTGCAAAACCTCATGCCAAGCTATTTTATGACTTCAAATGGACTTCTACACATCATAACATCATAGTACATTGCCTAAAACTCAGAATTGGCCCAAGAATTTCCAAGTTTCATGACTTGTGCATGAAGAAATCAAGAAAGGGCCAAACTTAATGAAAATTGCAAAACCCCCCATAAGCTTCAATCCACTTGCTGATTTGCCTCAATCTCACTTCCATGGTTCTCCTTGATCACAGCTGCACCAGACATGCCTTTGTCCTTGGACTGAACCAGCCCATACCTCAAAGTACAACTTTGTTGACTTTTGTGCAAGAAGGCCATACCAATCAGCATAGCCCACACCAACTCCACAGACCTATCACAGCTTGATATGTGGACAAAATGGAACTCAAAACACACAAGAAGCAAGCCTAAAAACCACAGCATCACCATAGTTCACAAAAAATCCCTCTTTTGCATTTTCTATCGAATCCCATAACTCAGCCATTTATTCTCAAAATTTCTTCCACCATTCATCTCAAAATGCTTCACTGATCATCTCTCACCCATCAAAGCAGCCTGAAACCACCCCAAACAGAAATACGATTTTTCACTTCCTTTGAACTGAGCTTCAGCAAACCTCCCATAGAGGCTATATAAACTCCAACCAAGCACTGCAAACTCTTGAGGAAGATCATTGGAGGTGATTGGCAGCAAGGAACTGGCCAGAAAGCTCCAAAAGTGAAAGCTCCAGTTCAGGTATCACCAAGAACAATTTTTCCAGAACTTGTATTTTTTGTTATAGAGTTGTTCTCCATGCTTCACTGATCATGCTGCTCTTTTTATTTTTGAAAATAGTTGAGAAATGAACGTGTTATGACTCTCTGAAACTTTGTCCAGTTTTCTGTTCTTCTTCGATTCTCCATGTATGCTTGTTATAAATCATGTTTGGATGATGGTTTGAGTTCGTTTTGAGTGGGGGGTCATTTCTGGATAGTTAATTTGGGGTGGGGTGGCTTGTAGAGAGAGTTAGGGATTTGGTCTCGCCGGAGAAGACGACCGGAACCACTGTTCCGGTCGTCTGAAAGTAATTAGGGTTAATTAGAGTTTTAGGTCAGTTTGAATATAGGCCTTTGGATCCAAGCTTCGCGCGCGTTTTGGACGTCCCAGATTCCACATTAAAACCCTAATCAATCATTAATTAGCTTAATTAGGATCTATTAAATTCAAATTCTCAGAACGAATCCTAGCCCTCTATTCACGCGCCAGTCAACTCCCGCGCGTTCCATTTAAATCTAGGCCTTTGGATCTGTTTACTTTTCATTTAAATCAATTTAGTTTTCATTTTTATTGCATTTCTTTCTACATTTTATTTAAAATAGTAAATCATTTCTAAAAAATCTCATTTTTTGCACCATGGCATAAAATATTTTTCACATTCTGAAAATAATTTTTATTTTATTTTTTGCATAATTTTCGTATTTTAAAAATATTTAAATGTTTATTTTAATTAGTTAATGAGAATTAATTAATTAAAATAGCATTTAGGTTTCTAAAAATCACAAAAATATTCACATTGCATTTTGATACATTTAGAAACATTATCAAACTCTTCAAACAAATTTCTTTTTGGTTCTTGACCCATTTTGATATTTTTCTTTGGAATTAAAGTTCTTAAAAGGCAATATTTTGGTCCTAACTTAGAAAAATTCATTCTGCCTAACCATGAAGAGTTTGATGTTGATTCCTTTTGCAGTGCATTCTTCATATCATGTAGTTTCTAGGGTAAAATTGGTTTGAATTTATCTCTCATTTTCAATTTGATGTGCATTTTTCCTTTTGAAGTGCCTTAAAACCCTAGCAAACTTGAGAAAATCATAACCCCCATTAGGTTAAGAGCTAGGTCCCCTCCTTTGGGAAGTGAACTTGTATAGGGTTAGGTTTCCTTTGATCCCATTTTCAATTTTTATCTTATCATTTGCTTCTGATTTTGAATTTTGCTTTGAATCTTGTGCATAAACCCTAATTTTTTCCTTCATTTGCATTCATCTCTCATTTGCTTGCATACATGAACTTGCCATGACATTTTGTGCATCAACTTGACATATAAGACATCTTAGGACATATTAGAATCATGTTTGATCATTGCATCATTCATTTTCCATGTTATGCATTCATTCCATTTCATAAACTTTCATGGACTTTCATGGTTCAAAACATGTTTCATTTGCACCTTCATCCTTGTATGATTATCCACAACTCTTGTCATGTCTTTGCATCATCTCTTAGCATCATTAACATCATGTTTATGCTTCTGACATTGGTGTGCATCCTTGCATTTCATCTTATTCTCATTTCATTTCACTTTCTTGTTACTAACTTTTCAGGTGGTAAGTACTTTGAGAAGTGAATTTGCCTTCACTTCTCACAATCTCTTCTCATCTCTCTTATGCATTCATTTCTGCATTTTCTATTTGTATTAGAGTGAGCTTGCTCATTCATGTCCCCTCTTCACTTTCTTTCTTCAAGCAACTTATCTTCTTAAGTGAAGTAAGTTGACTTGCTTCTTATGCTTCTCCTCCTTCCATCTGCTTCTTCCTTGGTGGTTCTTCTTGAAGATCTCTTGCAAGCTTCATAAACCCTAGGAATACCCAAGTATGATAAAAATTAGGGTTTGATTAGTCCCCCCATTAGTTTTACCTTTGTGTCATCTTTTGTGTCTTCTCTTCTCATCTCATAATCAGGGATTAAACCTTTAAGGTTTTAAGGCTTTGTGATTAAGGGTATGCCTGCATCCTTCTCTTAGGATGGAGTGTATAACTTTAATCCTAAGTGTTAAACCCTTAATATGTTTAAATCTCTTAATTAATTCATCTAACAATCACTAAGACATCCAGCTTATAACTTGGGCCTTGCATTAGGGTTCTAATTCTTCCTTAATTGGTTATGAAGGACTAACCCTAGTGTTAATGGACAAGTCCCTCTCAAGTTGTCTTACAAACCCTAAAATTCACTTCTTAATCTTACCATTAACTAAAATCCACTTTAATAAAGGTTTTGTTTTGTCATGAGGTTAATCCCTAATCATGGATTAAGTTGAGGTATCTTCCTCAGCTTAAATGTTCTCATCTATTATCCTTCTATTAGGATTGTGTAATGGGTCCATTAAATCCTTGATTATGGCTTAAACTCATTACTTAACACTAAACAAAAACTCCAAAAACATCTAAGTAATGGCAAGTAGGTTAATGATCTTAATCCTACATCATGGTGATTAAGGGTGAGGTGTTTACTTCATACTTAAGGTATTCTCATTACCCCTAATCAGAGGGAGGATGTGATGAGTTTACTAACCCTTGGTTTAGGCTTAAGCTCATTATCTTATGACAAATACCAAAAAGCAATAAAAGATTGAAAACACCAAAAACAAACAATAATCGTCTCCTCTGGGATTCTTTTCTCATCTCATTCACTCATAAACGAGAACTTGCTTCTTCCGTCTAATGCAAGACAGTTTGCACCTGAGCCAGACAGGTCATACACTTGAGCATAGACCAGCAAGCAGTTCACAAGTCAATTTATCTTTCAGTCTCTTTGAGTCGAACTATGGTGTTCAGACTTCCTCATTGCACGAGAGGATACGTAGGCATAACTTAACAGTTATCGAACAAAAGTCTCTGTATATCCCCCCTCTTCCAGCATTATTCTTTAGCCTCATTATCCTGAGCTTTGCACTCTTTCCTTGCACTGACACACTTATATTTCACTTCACATATCCTTTGCACTGACACTTGCATTCTTTTCCAGCTTTGATACACAAAATAGCACTGACGCTACCCCTTTTAAACACAAATCTTCCAAGCGTGGATCCCGTCGAGTACGACGGACAATCTGGGTGCTAATACCTTCCTAGGTTGTAACCAACCCCCTTTCTCAGTTTCTCTGGTTCGCGACCGTCTTATCCATATCTTTTTAGGTTTATGCAGCATTACCTTTCCTTCGGGATAAAAATGCCTAGCTGGCGACTCTTTTCAGTTCACCCTTGTGTTCTCTCCTTCGCCGACCGTTCGCGTTAGTACCCCTCTTGACCGGGTGTCATTTGGTGGGAGCGACAGCTTGGCGACTCTGCTGGGGAACCTTATACTGTAACCAGGGCTTCTGGTTCTTTTTGTGGGTTCCTCCTAGCGCTTGTTTGATTTGTGTTTACTGGGGTGTTATGTGCTAATTGTGTTTATTTATTTGCTTTATTTACTGATTTATGTACCTCTTTATTTATTGCTTTCCTTTACAGTTTTTCATATTTCATACTTTCATTATCATTGCTGGATCTGGTTTGCTGTTTTGGTGGGTGGGGTTCCATTGAGAGATTAAGGCCCTATACCCGGGACCTGAGTGACACCTAGGTGTCGCTCCCACCAAAATGACACCTGGTCAGAAGGGGTACAGACGTGAACGGTCGGCGGAAAGAGAAATGAAAAGAGTCGCCAGCTAGGCATTTTTATCCCTAAGGAAAGGTAATGCTGCATAAACCTGAGAAAAGATGGATAAGACGTCTGCGAACCAGAGAAACTGAGAAAGGGGGTTGGTTACAACCTGGGAAGGTATTAGCACCCAGATTGTCCGTCGTACTCGACGGGATCCACGCTTGAAAGATTTTGTGTTTAAAAGGGGTAATGTCAGTGCAATATGTGTATTAAAGCTGGAAAGAGATGCAAGTGTCAGTGTAAAAGAAATGTGAAGTGGAATGAAAGAGTGTCAGTGTAAGGAAAGAGTGAAGCTCAAGACTATGAGGCTTAAAAGAATAGTACTGGAAGAGGGGGGATATACAGAGACTTTTGTTCTATAACTGTTAAGTTATGCCTACGTATCCTCTCGTGCAATGAGGAAGTCAGAACACCATAGTTCGACTCAAAGAGACTGAAAGATAAATTGACTTGTGAACTACTTACTTGTCCATGCTCAAGTGTATAACCTGTCTGGCTCATGTGCTAACTGTCTTGCATTAGACGGAAGAAGCGAGTTCTCGTTTGTGAGTGAATGGGATGAGAAAAGAATCCCAGAGGAGACGATTATTGTTTGTTTTTGTGTTTTCAGACTTTTATTACTTTTGGGTGTTTGTCATAAGAAAATGAGCTTAAGCCTAAACCAAGGGTTAGTAAACTCATCACATCTTCCCTCTGATTAGGGGTAATGAGAATACCTCAAGTATGAAGTAAGCACCTCACACTTAATCACCATGATGTAGGATTAAGATCATTAACCTACTTGCATTTATTTATATGTTTTGGAGTTTTTGTTTAGTATTAAGTAATGAGTTTAAGCCATAATCAAAGATTTATTGGACTCATTACACCATCCTAATAGAAGGATGATAGATGAGAACATTTAAGCTGAGGAAGGCTCCTCAACTTAATCCATGATTAGGGATTAACCTCATGACCAAACAAAGCCTTTATTAAATGGATTTTAGCTAATGGTGAGATTAAGAAGTGGATTTTATGGTTTGTAGGACAACTTGAGGAGGACTTGTCCATTAACACTAGGGTTAGTCCTTCTTAACCAATTAAGGAAGAATTAGAACCCTAATGCAAGGCCCAAGTTACAAGCTTGATATCTCAATGATTATTAAGATGGATTGATTAAAGGATTTAAACACATTAAGGGTTTAACACTTAGGATTAAAGTTATACACCCCATCCTAATAGAAGGATGCAGGCATAAGCTTAATCTCAAAGCCTTAAAACCTTTAAGGTTTAGTCCTAGATTATGAGATGAGAAGAGAAGACTCAAAGATGACACAAAGGTAAAACTAATGGGGACTAATCAAACCCTAATTGTGATCATGCTTGGTTGTTCCTAGGGTTTATGAGGCCTGCAAAAGATCTTCAGGAGGAAAGCCACCAAGGAAGAAACAGATGAAAGGAGGAAGAAACAAGAAGAAGCAAGTCAACTTACTTCACTTAAGAAGATAAGTTGCTTCAAGAAAGAAAGTAAGAGATGAACATGAATGAGCAAGCTCACTATAAATACAAAGATAAAATGCAGCAATGGTGCAAGAGAGAGATGAGAAGAGATTGTGAGAAGTGAAGGCAAATTCACTTCTCAAAACAACTTACCACCTGAAAAGTTAGCAAAAGAAATGCAATGCAATGAAAATGAGATGAAATGCCATGATGCAAGACAAAGTCAGAAGCATGAACATGATATTAATGATGCTAAGAGATGATGCAAACACATATCAAGAGTTGTGGATGATCATACAAGGACGAGGATGCAAATGAATCATGCTTTGAACCATGAAAGTTCATGAAAGTTTATGTAATGAAATGAATGCATAACATGGCAAATGAAAGATGCAATGATCCAACATGATTCTAATATGTCCTAAGATGTCTTACATGTCATATGGATGCACAAAATGTCATGGCAAGTTCTTGAATGCAAGCATATGAGAGATGGATGCAAATGAAGGCAAGAATTAGGGTTTACATACAATATGCAATGCAAAATTCAAAATCAGAAGCAAATGACATGAAAAAAAATTGAAAATGGGATCAAAGGAACCCTAACCCTACACAAGTTCACTTCCCAAAGGAGGGGACCTAACTCTTAACCTAATGGGTGTTATGATTTTTCTAATTCAACTAGGGTTTCAAGGCACTTCAAAAGGAAAAATGCTCATTAAATTGAAAATGAAAGATAAATTCAAACCAATTTTACCCTAGAAACTACATGATATGAAGGATGCAATGCAAGAAGAAACATCATCAAACTCTTCATGGTTAGGCATAATGAATTTTTCCAAGTTAGGACCAAAATATTGCCTTTAAATAACTTTAATTCCCATGAAAAATGTCAAAATACATCAAGAACCAAAAAGAAATTTGTTTTGAGAGTTTGATAATGTTTCTAAATGTCTTAACATGCAATATGAATTTTTTGGTGATTTTTAAATACCTAAATGCATTTTTAATAAATTAATTTCCATTAACTAATTAAAAATAATCATTTAAATGATTTAAAAATGATTTTTAATGCAAAAAATAAAAATAAAAATATTTTTGGGTTCTGAAAATTAATAAAAGGTTTGACAAAAAATTTCAGAATTTTTTAATATGTTTTGCTATTTTTAAAAATTCGTGGAAATTAAATACAAAACAAATAAAATAAAAATGAATTTAATGAGAAAATGAGAAAGTCAGCCCATCCAAGGGCCCAGATTCAAACTTAGGGGGGCGGGAATTGACTACGCGCGCGAACGAACGGCCAAAATTCAAACTTCCCTAATTATGATTAATCCCTAATCCTGAACCCTAATTACTTTCAGATGACCGGAACAGTGTTCCGGTCATCTTCTTCGGCCAGCTTCTCACCCTATCTCCCTCAATACGCAACCCCAAGACCCCTAAAGCTCCATAAATGATCCTCTCCTCAACCCCATCAAGAATCAAACATCAAAACTCATTTATTCAACATCAAAATCATGAATTGAAGCAAAACGGAAAATATGGCAGAAATTTCAGAGGCTCAATACATGCTTAATACTTGACTATTTTCAAAACTAAACACATCAGAATCATCAGTGAATCATGGATAATCAATTAGTAACTTAAAAACACGTTTCTGGAAAAATTGTTCTTGATGATACCTGAACTGAAGCTTTCGAAAATGGTGCTTTCTGGCCAGTTCTTTGCTTCAAACAAGCTCCAATGATCTCCCTCAAGTGTCTGTGATGCTTAGCTGAAGTTTTTGTGGCCTCAAGATGAAGATTGCAGAAGCTCAGTTTGTGCAAGGTGAAAATCTCATTTCTGATTGTGGGTTTTTCAGAGCAAATTGATGGTTGGGAAATGATCAGAGGGTTAGGGTGAGTTGTTCTGTGGAATTTGTTTTGAGGTTTGAGGCTTGTGTATTGAGATTCGAAGAAAAATGCATAAGAGAGGATTTTGGAGAATGATGTGTTATGAGAGGTTTCAGCTTGTGTTGTCTGGTGTGTTGAGTTGCTTTTGGTCCATGTATCAAGTTGTGATAGGTCAGAGAGTTGTTGCTGGCCTAGGTTGATTGGTATGGGCAAGTTGCCAAAATGTCAAAAGTTGGTGTACTTGAGGTATGGGTCATGGCAGGCCAATGACAATGGGGTGTCCTGCGCAGCAAGGATCAAGGGCAACCATGCAATTCAGATTTAGGTCAATTAGCAAGTGGATTGAAGCTTATGGGTGGTTTCGCAAATTTCATGAAGTTTGGCCTTTTTGGATTCCTTAATGATCAAGGCATGGAAATGAGTGATTCTTTGGGCCATTCTGATTTTTAGGTCATTCATTGTGTTTGTATGATGATTAGAAGTCACTTTGAAGTCACATTTGGCTTTGGCATGAGGTTTTGCAAATTCCCTCTTTGGCACAAAAGTGAAATTTTAGTGATTTTGTCCATTTTGACAAGCCATAACTTTTGATCCAAAATGAATTAGAATGAGTTCTTGTAATTTTTGAAAATGGGAGGATCCAATCTACAACTTTCATGACCAAAGATTTTCCATTTGAAGCATTTTTGAATCAAAAAGAGGAGGTTGAAAAACTTTCCCAAAATGGCAAGTTTTCATTACAAGTCACTTTCCCAAAATGGCAATTTTGCAAATGGCTTGAAATTCTTCAATTTTGTGAACTTTTAACATCTTCTAAGATCAAATAAAGATCATACACATTCAAAATGATGGAGAAACCCCTTTGGTTGGGTCATTGGGGGCCTCAGATGCCCTGATTTTGCACTGACTTGCTCAAGAAGTCATCCCTTGATCAGATGCCTTCCCCATTGAATTTCTTCATGAAAATTGATATGCATGACCCTCATAACATATAGAGACCAATAGAAACAAGAATGACCAAAAAAATTGGAGTTATGGCCTCTGAAACCAAAACCCTAATTTTAGGTCATTTGTGCAGTTAAACCTGGCTCTGCTTCCATGCCTTTCTCAGTTCTTGTGATTCTTTGACTTTCTTGACCTTGTGAGGATATAATATGATGCTTGAACATACATGGACCCTCTTGAGATTATTGAAGACCTTTGGGGTGGCTCATATAGCTCAGGGATTGCTCAGATCACAAACCCTAGATGCAGGTGACTTTGAATCAATGCAGTGAAGTAAAAAATGTAGTATGAGATGCTATGATTGAATTTATGCAAATGAAAAGATCACAAGCCATGGTGAAATGAGTGAGGGAAAATTTGGGGTGTTTACAGCTGCCCCTATTCAAACATAAGTTAGCTGTGCAGGATGTAAGCAACGGCTTGACAGGCAAACAAGATAACTTTTGGTTGAATACCAAAGACAGTCCAAAATTTGCACTCACAGAGTGAAGAAGAAAAGGGATATAGATTGTAAAAGGAAGTAAAGTATAATCATAAAGTGCGGGCGACGGAGGACGACCGTCGAGCAAAGGACGACTGCTGGGGATGAAGCAATGACGGGGACGACCGACATGCCGGGGAAATAGAGGGATCATGATGGGGACGGCCATCAAATAAAGAAATAAGACTCTATGGGGATTAAAGGTAAATGATGGGGACGACCATCGGGTTGAGGGAATAAATGATGAGGAATGGTTGTCAAAGGTGAAGGACGATCACCTAGCAAGGGACGGCTGCTCCGTTGGGGATAAAGATGAGGGACGATCATCTAAGGTGAAGGACGATCACCTGGCAAAGTACGATTGTCGAAAGTATCACGACATAGGACGAATGCCGGATAAAAAGGTCGACGATGGGGACGGCCATCGGATAAGCATGATGAAGGACGATCATCAAGAGGTGAAGGACGATCACCTAGCAGGGTACGGCTGCTCTGAGGATTTATAATGACATAGGACGAATGTCAGATAACAGAATCAACGATGGGGACGGCCATCGGATAAAATTAGTAAGGACGATCATCAAGAGGTGAAGGATGATCACCTAGCAGGGGACGGCTGCTAAAAATATCACGACATAGGACGAATGTCGGATAGAAAGGGGTTCTAACGAATAGAGACTCCACTGGGGATGATGAAGGACAATCATCAAAGAACGTGAAGGACGATCACCTGGAAGGGTACGGCTGCCGAAAATATCGTGACATAGGACGAATGCCAGATAAAAAAGAATTTTTGCTGGGGGCTTCGCTGGGGAATAGTAAACACGGACGAGTGTTTACATCCAAGAAATGAAAGGTATAAGTGTTTGACACTGTGTATAGATTAAAGATGCGGACGAGCATCCTTAAGACCATGATACGGACGAGTATCAGTAGAAACAAACGCTTGACGCATGTTCAGAGATGATGATACGGACGAGTACCAACTAGTTAACAAAGAACACGGACGAGCGTTGAATCTGAGGGGATTTAAGTAGCATATACGAGATACGGACGAGTATCTGTGGTGAGAGAGACATAGACGAGTGTCCAACTTGTTGGGGAGAGCACGACACGGACGAGTGTCGGAAGAAGTGTATTATAAACAAGTATTTGGTCTATAAAGTGTTTGGGTAACTATGTTGGGGAAGTTGACACGGACGGGTGTCAAGGAATTGTATATATATGTATCTGTGTTTGCGAGTGCAAAGGGGACGCTTTGGCTTTCTACTGGGGATATGACACAGACGAGTGTCAAGAAGCATTTCTAATGTATAAGTATTTGTTTGAAGAGAATGCTCGGGCGACTTCACCGGGGAATGATGACATGGGCGAGTGCCAAAAGGAACATGCATCTGTATCTGTGAGTGTAAAGGAAATGCTTTAACATTCTGCTGGGGAGTTCTGAGAGGTATTTTGTATATTGTTGATGGAATGTTTAGTATTTATGAGTGTTCGGTTCGACACATGGCTTATGATTATGCAATATGTTTGATTTTTGCCGTAATGCTCCGTATTAGACGGAATGCTACGCTCTGTGGGGAAAAACATGATGTGAATGCTATGATTATGCAAAGATACTGATCCGGGGCTCGGGTCCCGTTACTGTAGAGATCCCTGGCTGATCTGCTTGAAGTGGATGTCCCAGCTGGGGATGGGATCATTGGTAGATCTGACATATATGACTCTGCATGGGGAAGTAGGTCACTGATAGACCTATCTTAGTAATGAGGGACCCAGCTGGGGGTCCGTAGAAGCTTTCGTCACTCTATTGTGAGATCTTCAGGCATTGCTCTTCTGGATAGAGACTGAATCTCTACGGGGAGATGGTTCCCTGTCTTTGCACTTGGCTGAGGAGGAATGATGGCCTGGAAACTCAGCTGGGGAGAAAGCAGCTCCGGTGCTACTTGGAAGATGAGCTGAGTAGATAATGATTTGACAGCTTGCTGGGGAGAAACATTCATGCCCCATGTCGCACCTTGAGTACCTGCAATCCTGTTATGACAAAGAAACGTACAAGTATCCCGAGGTATCCCTTACTGGATTCCGTCATAGGAGTTTAGACACTCCCGGGAGTAAGTAATAAATTTCCTGCAAGCATGTATACTTAGAAAAGACGCATTTGTATTTATGCAATTAATATATTAAGGACATCGGACATTTTGCAAATGAAAATAAAATGTACGAGACGAAATATGACCGAAAATATGATTTTATTAATTTGTGTGCCCTGAATTGGCAAGATACAGTCAAAGAAACAGATCCCCTGAAATGAGGAGATTGTTACAAATTGAGAAACAAAAGAGTGTTGGCAATGTTGATGACGCTTCAAGGAGCTTCCCTTTTGCTATGACTCGTATGACATTGACGTTCTTCTCGTCCTGCTTTCTAAGGGAGGCTGATTCTGACCGATGCTTTAACCTTTCGAAGCTTCCTATGTTGTAAGCGATACAGATGAATTCAGAATGCAGTTGTTCACTTATTCCCTTATTTTGCGTGGATCGCCCTTTCGGGTTTTCAATCCACCGGGATACCCATTTTTGCCTGAGTTGTCCAATGCGGCTTTTCAACTCAGCGGGTGTACATTTTTTTTTATTTTCCCTTACTTTTGCCCGAGTCTTTTATTCTGTTTTTGACTCACCGGGATGCCCTATTTTTGCCTGGACTTACATTCTGTTTTTATGTCCAGCGGGTCATTTTCATGCGAAGTATTTTTTAACTGCATCTGAATTTACGGGGGACAGGAAGTCTTCACCATCCATAGTACTGAGCATCAGTGCTCCACCGGAGAAAACTTTCTTTACTATGAATGGCCCATCATAATTCGGAGTCCACTTGCCCCTGTGGTCTGTATGAGGAGGAAGGAGTCTTTTTAGCACAAGATCTTCTACTTGGTATTCTCGGAGCCTGACTTTCTGATCGAAGGCTTTCTTCATTCTCTTCTGATACAGCTGCCCATGGAAGATTGCAGCTAACCTCTTCTCTTCAATTAGATTCAGTTGTTCGTATCGGGATCGGACCCATTCTGCTTCATTCAGTTTAACATCCATCAGTATCCGCAAGGAGGGTAATTCAACTTCCACAGGTAGGACTGCCTCCATACCATACACAAGCTGATACGGTGTTGCCCCAGTAGATGTTCTGATGGATGTACGGTACCCATGCAAGGAAAATGGTAGCATTTCGTGCCAGTCTTTGTAGGTAACCACCATCTTCTGCACAATCTTCTTGATATTCTTGTTAGCTGCCTCCACAGCGCCATTCATCTTTGGCCTGTAAGGAGAAGAATTGTGGTGTTGGATCTTGAAGTCCCGACATAGTTCTGCCATCATTTTGTTGTTTAAATTGGAACCATTATCAGTAATGATTTGCTCGGGCACTCCATACCGATAGATGATGTCCCTCTTCAGAAATCGGGCTACCACTTGCCTTGGGACATTTGCATAAGAGGCTGCTTCGACCCACTTTGTAAAATAGTCAATGGCTACCAGGATGAATTTGTGGCCATTTGAAGCAGTCGGTTCAATCTTGCCAATCATATCAATGCCCCACATGGCAAAGGGCCAGGGTGAAGACATCACATTCAGAGGATTCGGAGGCACATGCACTTTATCCGCATAAATCTAGCATTTATGACATTTTCTGGCGTAAGCACAACAGTCTGCATCCATTGTGATCCAGTAATAGCCTGATCTAAACAACTTTTTAGCCATAACATGCCCTCCAGCATGGGTACCAAAGGATCCTTCGTGCACCTCGTGCATCAACAAGTCTGCTTCTGCCCTATCAACGCATCTGAGAAGTACCATATCAAAGTTCCTCTTGTACAGGGAACCATCAGCATTCAGGAAGAAACTACCGGCTAGCCTTCTTAATGTCTTCTTAACATTGGAAGATGCCCCAGGTGGGTATGTTTGATCCTCCAAGAAGCATTTGATATCATGGAACCAAGGCTTATCATCTTTGACAACATCTGCTGAGAACACATATGCTGGTCTGTCAAGCCTGGATACTGAAATTCGAGGCACAAAGTTGGCAGCTTGGACTTTGATCATGGATGAAATGGTAGCCAAGGCATCTGCAAACTGATTCTCGTCTCGAGGGATATACTCAAGCTTGACCATTGTGAAGAAATTCAATAGCCTCCTTGTATAATCCCGGTATGGAATCAGATGATCTTGGTGGGTGTACCATTTGTCGTTGGTTTGATTAATTACCAGAGCCGAATCTCCGAACACAGTCAAAGTCTTGATCCTGAGGTCAATGGCTTCCTCAAGACCCATAATACAAGCTTCGTATTCGGCTTTGTTGTTAGTGCAGTTGAAGGTGAGTTTTGCCGAGAAAGGCATGTGAACTCCCTTAGGTGTAATGAGTACTGCACCAATGCCACGACCATTCATATTAACAGCCCCATCAAACATCATAGTCCATTCTTCTTCTGGGTCAGGCCCTTCAGTGTGAACAGGCTCTTCATGATCTTTTGCTTTTATGAACATGATGTCTTCATCAGGGAAGTCAAATCTCATAGGCTGGTAATCATCAATGGGTTGCTCATCAAGATAATCAGACAATACACTGCCCTTGATGTCTTTCTGAGAGGTGTACTGAATGTCGTATTCTGTGAGGATCATTTGCCATCTTGCAACCCGTCCGGTAAGTGCTGGCTTCTCAAAAATGTACTTAACTGGATCCATCTTTGAGATCAATAAAGTAGTGTGGGTCAACATATACTGCCTTAGTCGGCGAGCAGCCCACGCTAAAGCACAACAAGTTTTCTCAAGCAGTGAATAACGTTGTTCACAGTCGGTAAACGTTTTGCTCAGGTAGTATATTGCATACTCTTTTCGACCAGACTCGTCATGCTGGCCCAGCACACACCCCATTGACTCTTCTAATATTGTCAAGTACATGATTAGAGGTCTTCCTTCAACTGGAGGCATAAGGATCAGAGGCTCTTGTAAGTATTCCTTGATTTTGTCAAAAGCCCTCTGGCAGTCTTCATTCCACCTGACCGTTTTTTCTTTTCTTAACAGCTTGAACAAAGGCTCACAGGTTGCTGTAAGGTGAGATATGAACCGTGAAATGTAGTTCAATCTACCTAAAAACCCTCGAACTTCTTTTTCAGTCCTCGGTGCAGGCATCTCTTGAATGGCTTTAACTTTATCAGGGTCAACTTCAATCCCTTTTTCACTTACAATAAATCCCAGCAGCTTACCGGATCGCACCCCGAATGTGCATTTGTTGGGGTTTAACTTTAGTTGATACTTCCTCAGACGCTTGAATAACTTCAACAGATTTACCAGGTGGTCTTCTTCTTTGGGGGACTTGGCAATCATGTCATCCACATAACATTCAATTTCTTTGTGGATCATGTCATGGAATAATGTTACCATAGCCCGTTGATAAGTGGCACCGGCATTCTTCAGTCCGAATGGCATCACCTTGTAACAGAATGTGCCCCAGGGTGTGATGAAAATTGTCTTCTCCATATCTTCTGGTGACATCTTGATCTGATTATATCCTGAAAATCCATCCATGAAGGAGAACACCGAGAACTGAGCTGTATTATCAACCAATACATCAATGTGAGGTAAAGGGAAGTCATCCTTCGGGCTAGCTCTGTTCAGGTCCCGGTAATCCACACACATCCTCACCTTGCCATCCTTCTTAGGCACGGGTACAATGTTAGCAACCCACGGCGGATAGCTAGTCACAGCGAGGAAACCGGCGTCCCACTGCTTTTGTACCTCTTCTTT
Source organism: Lathyrus aphaca (assembly GCA_963966055.1). NCBI lineage: Eukaryota > Viridiplantae > Streptophyta > Magnoliopsida > Fabales > Fabaceae > Lathyrus > Lathyrus aphaca. The sequence goes on along the minus strand of OZ014520.1, from coordinate 472,433,270 downwards.
TATCTTCATTGCCATATCTGGGCGAGTACGGCGCAACTTCTGTTTTACTGGTGGGCAATCTTCTTTCAGAGGTAGCTTGTGCATGACAATGTCGGTGTCCAACCCTGGCATATCCTGATAAGACCAAGCAAAAACATCCACATACTCCCGAAGCATGTCAATCAGTTGCTCTTTTACTGAATCTTGCAGGCAGGCCCCGATCTTAACTTCTTTCACGTCTTCTTCCGTACCAAGATTAACCGTTTCAATCTCCTCCCGATGAGGAGTGATAACCTTCTCCTCTTGTCTCAACAACCTAGCTAGCTCTTCAGGTAGCTCATAATCTTCTTCAACCCCTTCATCAGCTTGATTAATCGGATTGTCAAAGTCATACGAAGTCATGGCGGTGTCGTTGTCGGTGCAGTCTGGAGGGCACTTTCTGCAAGGGTTTAGATTGGTTTATTTTAGTAATCAGTTTTATCTTATTTAGAAAAAGTGAAAATGAAGTTATTTATTTTGAAAACATTGCCATTTTATTTTTGTACAAAAAGAAAAATGAAAAACAGTGAGCGGAAAAGAAAAGACTCATTTGCAAAAGATGTCCTGATGTTCATTAATTGATCTTTGCACAAAATACAAGATGGCCCGATTAAAAAATGAGTCTTGACATCTTGGGCAAGATGCAAGACTTGATGCATGCTTTAAAATACAGAAAATAATAATTACTCTGCAGGAGTAACCCTTATAATTTCCTGGGAAGACCAGTTAAGGACTTGGCTCCCCGGGATCCTTGGACGTATCCAGCTCTCCAGGTTGCGGTCGATTTCCTCCTCGTCTTCCAAATTGTTCACAGCATCCGGGGTGAGCATTCCCCCGCTGACAAAATTGGGCTCTTTTGCAGCCTCTGATTGATCTTGCTGAGTTGGTCTATAACCCAACCCAAATCGGTCTTCTTTCTTTTCCACGGGCAACAGCTTGCCCCAGCCTTGGGCGGTACCTTCCTCAACAACCTTTCGGGCTTGCTGGTATGATGTTATGAAAGTTCCCAGTACAGCAGATGCTTCATTAATATTCAGGGCCTCAAACCCTTGGCTCATGGTTTCATGGATTTCTCCATCCATTTCTATGTACTTGTACGTAGCCAGCTGGCTAACAAAGATGTCCTCCTCCCCACAGATGGTGATGATCTGGCCTCCCCACTCGAATTTTAACTTCTGGTGAAGGGTAGATGTAACAGCGCCAGCGGCATGGATCCAGGGTCTACCCAACAGACAGTTGTAGGCCGGCTGAATGTCCATCACAAAGAAGGTAGTTTTGAAGGTCTGCGGGCCAATCATCACAGGCAGATCAATCTCCCCAAGAACTGATCTTTTAGAGCCATCAAATGCTCTCACCACCAAATTACTCGGACGCAATGCCAAGCCATCATTTTCCAGCTTCACTAAGGCTTTCTTTGGTAGAACATTGAGTGATGACCCAGTGTCCACCAGTACATGAGACAGAACAGCACCCTTGCATTCCAGGGTGATATGCAAAGCCTTATTATGGTTGCGTCCCTTTGTTGTTAAGTCGGCATTGGTAAAGCCCAGTCCATGACTGGTGTTGACATTTGCAACCACAGTTTCTAGCTGATTAACAGTAATCTCCTCTGGCACATATGCTGCGTGCAGGACCTTTAACAAGGCGTTCCTGTGAGCTTCAGAACACATCAACAGTGATAATATGGAGATTTTTTAGGGAGTTTGGTGAAGCTGATCCACCACCTTGTAATCACTTCTTTTTATGATTCTCATGAACTCGTCTACATGTTGTTCAAAAGATGTCTTCTGAGTTTCTTTGACAGTTGGCTCTTCAGATACCACACTCTTCCCCTTTGCTTTGGCAGCAGCTTCTGCCTCAACATTAGGTTTTTGCGTTTGTGAGGAAAAAAGGCGTCCGCTTCTGGTGAAGCCTCCGCCTCTCCCAACATTATCAATTTGTGGAGAAGAGGTTGATGAATCCAAGGTGATTTTCTCCCCGTTGCAATAGAGATCAGATCCATAATGCCAAGGTATGGCCCTGCTGCTTTCATAAGGAACTGGTCCAGGCACCGTGATGGTGACCGGACTGATTGCTGCAGAGGAGGGTACTGTAACGGTGTGCGGATCATAGTAAATTGTGACTGGTGATCTGGCAGGAGGTGCCACTGTTTGTTGTTGGAAATTGTTGTTGGGAGGAACGTTTGACGGGTCATAGTAGATTGTAACTGTTGAGACATCTTCATTAATTTTTGCTGGCGTTGTAGAAGATCCTGCTAATAAAATGGATGCTGATGTTGTAGAAGAAAGGGTTGTTGATTTTTGATTTGTTGAAGTGATGGACGGAGTAACCACTGATGATATTGATGAATCGGTAGGAATGATTGTTGCTGCTGTTGTAGAAGAATCGGGAATTGTTGTTAATGGAATTGCTGGATTTGTAGGCGCCGTTGTTGAGATCTGAAGGATACCATCCTTAATAATACCATCTATGCCGCTTCTCAGATTTTCACACCCATTTACTGCAATTTTGCAATACCCACAACCGAGCTCACACCCGGGGAACACTTGGCACTCTAGAAGCTGAGCTTTAATTTCGACCAAAGGCGTTTGAATTTGTGCAACACTGGTGATCAAGGTAGATGGTTTGTCTTCCTCAATGGCATTAATCCTCGGCCCACCATGATTAGGCATAGGGTTCTTGTTGACATTCGGAGGAGTTGCAAAGTAGAGGGCTTTAGAATCCACCAGATCTTGGACTTTCATTTGTAAGGCCCTGCATTTTTCAGTATTGTGACCAGGTGCATTGGAGTGGAAAGCACACCTGGCGTTGACATCATAATTCCTTGGGAGATTGAGGGGATCTGGTGGTGCCAATGTCCTTAACTCAACCAAGTTAAGCTTCAGGAGTTGTGGCAATAAGGCAGCATAAGGCATAGGGATGGGGTCAATCACCCTGTTTGCCTGTGATGGTCTTTGTTGGAAGGGTCTTTGTTGTTGATTTCTATTGCTGTTGTTGTAGGTTCTCTGTTGCGGATACTGAACTTGCTGTTGATACTGTGGTTGTTGCTGAGGATATGCTGTTTGCTAAGGAATCGGAGCTGGAATGGTAACAGCTGCTACTGATCTGTGAACATACTGAGGTCTGCCCCTGCTGGCATGAATGGAATTTGTCTCACTAGTCCTTCGGGGTCCCACAAAAGGCTTCCTGGGATTACTGGATGAGCTTGCACCATTATCAGAAATTTTGCCCATTTTTAATAGACTTTCAATTCTTTCACCAACTATGACGACATCAGCAAAGCTGGTAGAAGAAAAGGCAGCCAGTCTATCAATATACGTTCCTTGCAAAGTATTCATGAACATGTCGGCCATTTCTCTTTCTGACATGGGTGGCTGGACAGCAGCAGCAAGCTGTCTCCACCTTTGGGCATATTCTCTGAAGCTTTCTCTGGAAGACTGAGACATTCCCATCAGAAGGGTCCTGTTAGGAGCCATGTCCAGGTTATATTGATATTGTCTGATGAAGGCTTCAGCTAAGTCCTTCCAGCATCTAATGGTGGCTCTGGTCAGGTGTGAATACCACTCTCTTGAAGCCCCAGTCAGACTATCTTCAAAGTAGAACATCCACAGCTTCTCATCCATAGTATAAGCTTTAAGTCTCCCCAGGAAAGACTGCAGGTGAGTTCGTGGACAAGAGGTACCATTGTATTTCTCAAAGCATGGGGGTTTGAATTTGTGGGGAATTCTTACCCCGTCCACTAGTCCCATATCCATTACATCGAAGCCCAAGGAATTCTGAGACTCCAAAGATCTCAACTTCTCAGCAATTTCATCCAACCTCATATCATAGACTTCGTCTCCATCTCCCACGACAGTAAACTGCTCTTCTTGGGGATCTTCCTGCAAGATTCTCCCCCCAGCAGTATTTCCTTGCACATTTCTCGGGATATTGACTTCCGGATCCAGATGAGATCCAAATACTGGTGGATTAACATGAGGCTGACCCCTTTCATTGTTACTAGTTCCTCCAGTTCCAAGATGAGGTTCCTCGGGAGTTTGTCTTTCCACTAGTTCCCTTAACCTTTCTTGAATCTGGGCCAAGCCAGTCATTACAGCCATGAATTGAGTCATTTGGTTCCTCATCTCCACTCTTTCATTAGCCATCTGAGTTCTGACCTCAGTCAGGTCCTGCTGTACTTGCTCCATTTGAATACCAGGAAGGTTGTTGCGAGTAGGGTACCGGTGCGCGCGATTGACAGGGAACACTCGGCGACGAGCAATGTTTCCTGAGATCACAACAAGGTTAGAAACAAATAATAACAAAACCTACAAAACAAAACAAGGTTAGTATGCAATGCAGTATGCTTATTTGTTTTCCAAGGTATCCGGCTTGGTTCTTGGTTTTGACCTTTCCAGACCTCGAGGAAGATGCTTGATGTTGTTGAGAGAAAGCCCAAATGGAAACAAACTAAAAATATATTACAAATGGTGAACAATACATAGTTTGTTTTACAACACACGCCCACGGAGGGTCAAAATACAATAAAAAGAAAAGTACATCAAATGGAAATAAACAACAAGCAAAGGATCAGACATCCAGTCCAAACTCATCCTCCTTGACCTCCTTCAGAAGTGCCTCAGTCACTGGACTAGCTGGGTGCTCTGTGATGGTCCTAATGAGGAGGTTCCTGGTGGCAATGGTAGTGATCAGCTTCTTGTGCCTGTCCTGGTCCTTTGATCTCTTCAATCCTGCCCTAAGCTTCAACTCTGAAATCTCCCTCTGGGCTGCCAACAAAGCTTCATGCTGCTTCTTCTCATTGGCCTCTAACTGTTCAATCTTGGCTTGAACTCTCTGATCCTCTTGTGTCCAGGCTTCAGTGATCCTGACGCACCTAGCCAGACTTTCTTGCAGATAGAGCTCAGTCCTAGCCTTCTGAATCTTGGCCTCTTTACAGGCATTCTTCAATATTTTCTCCCCAGCTCTTGCTTTCCTGATGTAGTCCTCTGTCTTCTCAATTTTGGCAAGATGCTCCACCCTAAGCTTCTCCAACCTCTCAATGTCCAGACGACCATCACTCCTTCCCACAGGGTTTTCTTCAAGGCTTGAGACAGATTCTCATTCCTTTCCTTCAGCTTCTCAAATTCTTCCAGGCTGACAGTTGCTGCAGGTTGTACTGAAGAGGGTCCAGGTATGTCCTCCATGGTGAAGGGCATTCCAGTAATCTGAGCTCTAGCATGGGACCAGTCATAGTACTGAGCTGAAGCAACATTATTAAATCTTCCAAGAATAGCCATCCCTTTTGCCTGGATGTTGTCCCAAGCCCAGGATGCTTGTCTGACAACAGCTGAATTAGGTTTCACTTCACAACACAAGGTCTCAGCTAAATCTTGCACTCTAGGAGGGTGAACCAAAGCATGGCCTAGTTGTCTCTTAAACAGTAAGGGGTTGTAGTTGATGCAACCCTTTACTCCTATCAGAGGTACATTTGGGTATTGCCCACAGCTGGTGATAATGTCCTTGCCTTTGGTGCATGAGCCTCTTGGCCCAATTCTTCTGTTGGTGAGGGTTCAAGAAGGCATCTGATTTAGGCAGGTGTTTGAGCAGCCAAGTGTGAAACAAAGGAGCACAACATCTTACCAACTTCCCCCTTTGTTTCTCATTCCTCTAATGGATGGAGTAATAGAAATCTCCCAGCAATGTGGGTATTGGGTTCTTCAGAAGGAAGAGATGAATGGAATTCTTGCTGACAAATTTGGGCTCATCTGCAAACAGTATAACCCCATATATGCTGAGGGCTAACAGTGCACAGACTGCCCTCCACTCTCCCAAGGAGGCCTTCAGGATGGCCTGAGAAATCAAGAAGTCCAAGTGCAAACCAGGGATCCCAGCTTTTGTTGTCATACTTTGCTCAATCAAGGCAGGCTCCAGGTACAGTGCTTTTGCTACTTCTCCATTGCTGGGAGATGGCATCTCTGGGTTAAAAGGGAGTCCACCCCTGATAGGTACTCCAATCAATGAGGAAAACTCTTCCAGTAGAGGCCCTAACTGAAAGTCTGGAAATGTGAAACATCTCAAAGGAGGGTCATAAAACTGCAAACATGTGTGGATCATGCTCCTCTGAGAAGGGTCAAGGTCCATAACCATATCCAGGATACCTCCATAGTGTTCTCTGAACAATGAGATGTGATCTGGTGTGATAAGTGACTGGACCTGCCTGATACCAGTCAACACAGGTTCAAAGAAATGGTAGGATATGTTGCTCTTCCTGGGAGTATTCATGAATACTACTGAAGGTGCTGATGAAGATCAAGATTGATACTGGAGATGAGCCACTGATGCGCTGATGCTGGTGATGATGAAGATAGCTGAAGCAGATAACTGATGAAGCAGAGGTCTATGCAGAAGAAGGGGTCAAAACCAAACCAGATATAATGTGGATACCCTGAAAAGCAAATAAACAAATGTTAAATGATGCAAATGATGAGTATGCAAATGATATGCAAGGGTTTGTGATCAAGTTGAATCTGATTATCTGTCTTGATATAGGTCCATGTATGTTCAAGAAGTCCAGATGGAGGTTTAGAAATCCAGTAACCAAGGTGGGGGACTCAAATAAAGAGTCACATGTCCAGGGTTAATCACAAGAACTGTTCAAAAATGAGGTACTCTTAAACAAAACAAGTAACAGGGTATGATGTTGCCAAGGGTACCTGCAAACCTGTAAACAGCCCAACCCCCTCACAGGTAGTGTTCTAAAACAAGGATCCTCAGACTTGGATCAGTTATGAGAAGTGTAAACACTTCTAACCCTGAGGTACAGTGTTTACAATAACCATAAAAGATCCTCCTCTAATTCACCTCAGTTTCTGAAGGTCATAATAAAGGTCATCCAGACTTAGAAAGCTTCCCAGATAGCCCTAGCACTACAGGAAATCTGTAGCACAGAGTTCTCAAGAAGAAACCCATATCTGAACCGTGTTTCATATTCCCGCACCAGACCGAAATGGAATGGGAAAGAACATGAACCACTCTAGCCTAGGTGTCACTCAGGTCCCAGGTATAGGACCTTAAACTCTCAATGAAACCCCACCCACCAAAACAGAAAACCAGATCCAGCAATGATAATGACAGTATGAAATATGGAAAACTGTAAAGGAAAGCAATAAATAAAGTTGTACATAAAGCAATAAATAAAGCAAATAAATAAACACAATTAGCACATAACACCCCAGTAAACACAAATCAAACAAGCGCTAGGAGGAACCCACTAAAAGAACCAGAAGCCCTGGTTATAGTATAAGGGTCCCCAGCAGAGTCGCCAAGTTGTCGCTCCCACCAAAATGACACCTGGTCAGAAGGGGTACAGACACGAACGGTTGGCAGAAAGAGATATGAATAGAGTCTCCAGCTAGGCATTTTTATCCCTAAGGAAAGGTAATGCTGCATAAACATGAGAAAAGATGGATAAGACGGTTGCGAACCAGAGAAACTGAGAAAGGGGGTTGGTTACAACCTGGGAAGGTATTAGCACCCAGATTGTCTGTCGTACTCGACGGGATCCACGCTTGAAAGATTTTGTGTTTAAAACTGGAAAGAGATGCAAGTGTTAGTGTAAAAGAAATGTGAAGTGGAATGAAAGAGTGTCAGTGTAAGGAAAGAGTGAAGCTCAAGACAATGAGTCTTAAAAGAATAGTACTGGAAGAGGGGGGATATACAGAGACTTTTGTTCGATAACTGTTAAGTTATGCCTACGTATCCTCTCATGCAATGAGGAAGTCAGAACACCGTAGTTCGATTCAAAGAGACTGAAAGATAAATTGACTTGTTAACTGCTTACTTGTCCAAGCTCAAGTGTATGACCTATCTGGCTCAGGTGCTAACTGTCTTGCATTAGACGGAAGAAGCGAGTTCTCGTTTGTGAGTGAATGGGATGAGAAAAGAATCCCGAAGGAGACGATTATTGTTTGTTTTTGTGTTTTCAGACTTTTATTACTTTTGGGTGTTTGTCATAAGAAAATGAGCTTAAGCCTAAACCAAGGGTTAGTAAACTCATCACATCTTCCCTCTGATTAGGGGTAATGAGAATACCTCAAGTATGAAGTAAGCACCTCACACTTAATCACCATGATGTATGATTAAGATCATTAACCTACTTGCATTTATGTAGATGTTTTGGAGTTTTTGTTTAGTGTTATGTAATGAGTTTAAGCCATAATCAAAGATTTAATGGACTCATTACACCATCCTAATAGAAGGATGATAGATGAGAACATTTAAGCTGAGGAAGGCTCCTCAACTTAATCCATGATTAGGGATTAATCTCATGACCAAACAAAGCCTTTATTAAATGGATTTTAGCTAATGGTGAGATTAAGAAGTGGATTTTATGGTTTGTAGGACAACTTGAGGAGGACTTGTCCATTAACACTAGGGTTAGTCCTTCTTAACCAATTAAGGAAGAATTAGAACCCTAATGCAAGGCCCAAGTTACAAGCTTGACGTCGTAGTGATTATTAAGATGGATTGATTAAAGGATTTAAACACATTAAGGGTTTAACACTTAGGATTAAAGTTATACACCCCATCCTAATAGAAGGATGTAGGCATAAGCTTAATCTCAAAGCCTTAAAACCTTAAAGGTTTAGTCCTAGATTATGAGATGAGAAGAGAAGACTCAAAGATGACACAAAGGTAAAACTAATGGGGACTAATCAAACCCTAATTGTGATCATGCTTGGTTGTTCCTAGGGTTTATGAGGCCTGCAAAAGATCTTCAGGAGGAAAGCCACCAAGGAAGAAACAGATGAAAGGAGGAAGAAACAAGAAGAAGCAAGTCAACTTACTTCACTTAAGAAGATAAGTTGCTTGAAGAAAGAAAGTAAGAGATGAACATGAATGAGATACCTCACTCTAAATACAAAGATAAAATGCAGCAATGGTGCAAGAGAGAGATGAGAAGAGATTGTGAGAAGTGAAGGCAAATTCACTTCTCAAAACAACTTACCACCTGAAAAGTTAGCAAAAGAAATGCAATGCAATGAAAATGAGATTAAATGCCATGATGCAAGACAAATTCAGAAGCATGAACATGATATTAATGATGCTAAGAGATGATGCAAACACATATCAAGAGTTGTGGATGATCATACAAGGATGAGGATGCAAATGAAGCATGCTTTGAACCATGAAAGTTCATGAAAGTTTATGTAATGAAATGAATGCATAACATGGAAAATGAAAGATGCAATGATCCAACATGATTCTAATATGCTCATTAAATTGAAAATGAAAGATAAATTCAAACCAATTTTACCCTAGAAACTACATTATATGAAGGATGCAATGCAAGAAGAAACATCATCAAACTCTTCATGGTTAGGCAGAATGAATTTTTCCAAGTTAGGACCAAAATATTGCCTTTAAATAACTTTAATTCCCATGAAAAATGTCAAAATACATCAAGAACCAAAAAGAAATTTGTTTTGAGAGTTTGATAATGTTTCTAAATGTTTTAACATGCAATATGAATTTTTTGGTGATTTTTAAATACCTAAATGCATTTTTAATAAATTAATTTCCATTAACTAATTAAAAATAATCATTTAAATGATTTAAAAATGATTTTTAATGCAAAAAATAAAAATAAAAATATTTTTGGGTTCTGAAAATTAATAAAAGGTTTGACAAAAAATTTCAGAATTTTTTAATATGTTTTGCTATTTTTAAAAATTCGTGGAAATTAAATACAAAACAAATAAAATAAAAATGAATTTAATGAGAAAATGAGAAAGTCAGCCCTTCGAAGGGCCCAGATTCAAACTTAGGGGGGCGGGAATTGACTACACGCGCGAACGAACGGGCATAATTCAAACTTCCCTAATTATGATTAAGCCCTAATCCTGAACCATAATTACTTTCAGATGACCGGAACAGTGTTCCGATCATCTTCTCCGGCCAGCTTCTCACCCTATCTCCCTCAATACGCAACCCCAAGACCCCTAAAGCTCCAGAAATGATCCTCTCCTCAACCCCATCAAGAATCAAACATCAAAACTCATTTATTCAACATCAAAATCATGAATCGAAGCAAAACGGAAAATATGGCAGAAATTTCAGAGGCTCAATACATGCTTAATACTTGACTATTTTCAAAACTAAACACATCAGAATCATCAGTGAATCATGGAGAATCAATTAGTAACTTAAAAACACGTTTCTGGAAAAATTGTTCTTGATGAAACCTGAACTGAAGCTTTCGAAAATGGTGCTTTCTGGCCAGTTCTTTGCTTCAAACAAGCTCCAATGATCTCCCTCAAGTGTCTGTGATGCTTAGCTGAAGTTTTTGTGGCCTCAAGATGAATATTAAAGAAGCTCAGTTTGTGCAAGGTGAAAATCGTATTTCTGATTGTGGGCTTTTCAAAGCAAATTTATGGTTGGGAAATGATCAGAGGGTTAGGGTGAGTTGTTCTGTGGAATTTGTTTTGAGGTTTGAGGCTTGTGTATTGAGATTCGAAGAAAAATGCATAAGAGAGGATTTTGGAGAATGCTGTGTTATGAGAGGTTTCAGCTTGTGTTGTCTGGTGTGTTGAGTTGCTTTTGGTCCATGTATCAAGTTGTGATAGGTCAGAGAGTTGTTGCTGGCCTAGGTTGATTGGTATGGGCAAGTTGCCAAAATGTCAAAAGTTGGTGTACTTGAGGTATGGGTCATGGCAGGCCAATGACAATGGGGTGTCATTGGTCATGGCAGGCCAATGACACAAAGGTAAAACTAATGGGGACTAATCAAACCCTAATTGTGATCATGCTTGGTTGTTCCTAGGGTTTATGAGGCCTGCAAAAGATCTTCAGGAGGAAAGCCACCAAGGAAGAAACAGATGAAAGGAGGAAGAAACAAGAAGAAGCAAGTCAACTTACTTCACTTAAGAAGATAAGTTGCTTGAAGAAAGAAAGTAAGAGATGAACATGAATGAGATACCTCACTCTAAATACAAAGATAAAATGCAGCAATGGTGCAAGAGAGAGATGAGAAGAGATTGTGAGAAGTGAAGGCAAATTCACTTCTCAAAACAACTTACCACCTGAAAAGTTAGCAAAAGAAATGCAATGCAATGAAAATGAGATTAAATGCCATGATGCAAGACAAATTCAGAAGCATGAACATGATATTAATGATGCTAAGAGATGATGCAAACACATATCAAGAGTTGTGGATGATCATACAAGGATGAGGATGCAAATGAAGCATGCTTTGAACCATGAAAGTTCATGAAAGTTTATGTAATGAAATGAATGCATAACATGGAAAATGAAAGATGCAATGATCCAACATGATTCTAATATGTCCTAAGATGTCTTACATGTCATATGGATGCACAAAATGTCATGGCAAGTTCTTGAATGCAAGCATATGAGAGATGGATGCAAATGAAGGCAAGAATTAGGGTTTACATACAATATGCAATATAAAATTCAAAATCAGAAGCAAATGACATGACAAAAAATTGAAAATGGGATCAAAGGAACCCTAACCCTACACAAGTTCACTGCCCAAAGGAGGGGACCTAACTCTTAACCTAATGGGTGTTATGATTTTTCTAAGTCAACTAGGGTTTCAAGGCACTTCAAAAGGAAAAATGCTCATTAAATTGAAAATGAAAGATAAATTCAAACCAATTTTACCCTAGAAACTACATTATATGAAGGATGCAATGCAAGAAGAAACATCATCAAACTCTTCATGGTTAGGCAGAATGAATTTTTCCAAGTTAGGACCAAAATATTGCCTTTAAATAACTTTAATTCCCATGAAAAATGTCAAAATACATCAAGAACCAAAAAGAAATTTGTTTTGAGAGTTTGATAATGTTTCTAAATGTTTTAACATGCAATATGAATTTTTTGGTGATTTTTAAATACCTAAATGCATTTTTAATAAATTAATTTCCATTAACTAATTAAAAATAATCATTTAAATGATTTAAAAATGATTTTTAATGCAAAAAATAAAAATAAAAATATTTTTGGGTTCTGAAAATTGATAAAAGGTTTGACAAAAAATTTCAGAATTTTTTAATATGTTTTGCTATTTTTAAAAATTCGTGGAAATTAAATACAAAACAAATAAAATAAAAATGAATTTAATGAGAAAATGAGAAAGTCAGCCCATCGAAGGGCCCAGATTCAAACTTAGGGGGGCGGGAATTGACTACACGCGCGAACGAACGGGCATAATTCAAACTTCCCTAATTATGATTAAGCCCTAATCCTGAACCATAATTACTTTCAGATGACCGGAACAGTGTTCCGATCATCTTCTCCGGCCAGCTTCTCACCCTATCTCCCTCAATACGCAACCCCAAGACCCCTAAAGCTCCAGAAATGATCCTCTCCTCAACCCCATCAAGAATCAAACATCAAAACTCATTTATTCAACATCAAAATCATGAATCGAAGCAAAACGGAAAATATGGCAGAAATTTCAGAGGCTCAATACATGCTTAATACTTGACTATTTTCAAAACTAAACACATCAGAATCATCAGTGAATCATGGAGAATCAATTAGTAACTTAAAAACACGTTTCTGGAAAAATTGTTCTTGATGAAACCTGAACTGAAGCTTTCGAAAATGGTGCTTTCTGGCCAGTTCTTTGCTTCAAACAAGCTCCAATGATCTCCCTACAGTGTCTGTGATGCTTAGCTGAAGTTTTTGTGGCCTCAAGATGAATATTAAAGAAGCTCAGTTTGTGCAAGGTGAAAATCGTATTTCTGATTGTGGGCTTTTCAAAGCAAATTGATGGTTGGGAAATGATCAGAGGGTTAGGGTGAGTTGTTCTGTGGAATTTGTTTTGAGGTTTGAGGCTTGTGTATTGAGATTCGAAGAAAAATGCATAAGAGAGGATTTTGGAGAATGCTGTGTTATGAGAGGTTTCAGCTTGTGTTGTCTGGTGTGTTGAGTTGCTTTTGGTCCATGTATCAAGTTGTGATAGGTCAGAGAGTTGTTGCTGGCCTAGGTTGATTGGTATGGGCAAGTTGCCAAAATGTCAAAAGTTGGTGTACTTGAGGTATGGGTCATGGCAGGCCAATGACAATGGGGTGTCCTGCGCAGCAAGGATCAAGGGCAACCATGCAATTCAGATTTAGGTCAATTAGCAAGTGGATTGAAGCTTATGGGTGGTTTTGCAAATTTCATGAAGTTTGGCCTCTTTTGGATTCCTTAATGATCAAGGCATGGAAATGAGTGATTCTTTGGGCCATTCTGATTTTTAGGTCATGCATTGTGTTTGTATGATGATTAGAAGTCACTTTGAAGTCACATTTGGCTTTGGCATGAGGTTTTGCAAATTCCCTCTTTGGCACAAAAGTGAAATTTTAGTGATTTTGTCCAACTTTGACAAGCCATAACTTTTGATCCAAAATGAATTAGAATGAGTTCTTGTAATTTTTGAAAATGGGAGGATCCAATCTACAACTTTCATGACCAAATATTTTCCATTTGAAGCATTTTTGAATCAAAAAGAGGAGGTTGAAAAACTTTCCCAAAATGGCAAGTTTTCATTACAAGTCACTTTCCCAAAATGGCAATTTTGCAAATGGCTTGAAATTCTTCAATTTTGTGAACTTATAACATCTTCTAAGATCAAATAAAGATCATACACATTCAAAATGATGGAGAAACCCCTTTGGTTGGGTCATTGGGGGCCTCAGATGCCTTGATTTTGCACTGACTTGCTCAAGAAGTCATCCCTTGATCAGATGCCTTCCCCATTGAATATGCATGATACCAATATCAATTTCTTCATGAAAATTGATATGCATGATCCTCATAACATATAGAGACCAATAGAAACAAGAATTACCAAAAAAATTGGAGTTATGGCCTCTGAAACCAAAACCCTAATTTTAGGTCATCTGTGTAGTTAAACCTGGCTCTGCTTCCATGCCTTTCTCAGTTCTTGTGATTCTTTGACTTTCTTAACCTTGTGAGGATTTAATATGATGCTTGAACATACATGGACCCTCTTGAGATGATTGAAGACCTTTGGGGTGGCTCAGATAGCTCAGGGATTGCTCAGATCACAAACCCTAGATGCAGGTGACTTTGAATCAATGCAGTGAAGTAAAAAATGTAGTATGAGATGCTATGATTGAATTTATGCAAATGAAAAGATCACAAGCCATGGTGAAATGAGTGAGGGAAAATTTGGGGTGTTTACACTAGGCTAGAGTGATTCATGTTCTTTCCCATTCCATTTCGGTCTGGTGCGGGAATATGAAACACGGTTCAGATATGGGTTTCTTCTTGAGAACTCTGTGCTACAGATCTCCTGTAGTGCTAGGGCTATCTGGGAAGCCTGCTAAGTCTGGATGACCTGTATTATGACCTTCAGAAGCTGAGGTGAATTAGAGGAGGATCTTTTATGGTTATTGTAGACATTGTGCCTCCGGGTTAGAAGTGTTTACACTTCTCATAACTGATCCAAGTCTGAGGATCCTTGTTCTAGAACACTACCTGTGAGAGGGTTGGGCTGTTTACAGGTTTGCAGGTACCCTTGGCCACATCATACCCGATTTTGTTCTGTTTAATTGTACTCCATTTTGGACAGTTCTTGTGATTGAACCCTGGACATGTGACTCTTTATTTGAGTCCCCCACCTTGGTTACTGGATTTATAAGCCTTCATCTGGACTTTTGAACATACATGGGCCCAATTTCAAGACAGATAATCAGATCCAGCTTGATCACAAACCCTTGCATATCATTTGCATATATCAATATTGCATCATTTAACATTTGTTTATTTGCTTTTCAGGGTATCCATTTCACTGTATCTTGGATTTGGTTTTGACCCCTTCTTCTGCATAAACCTCTGCTTCAGCTGTCTTCATCAGTATCTGCTTCAGCTACCTTCATCATCACAAGTATCAGCCTGTTAGTGGCTCATCTCCAGCATCAGTCTGTGATCTTCACCAGCACTTATCTTCAGTTTCTTCAGTAGCACTCATGACTACTCCCAGGAAGAGCAACATATCCTACCATTTCTTTGAGCCTGTGTTGACTGGTATCAGGCAGGTCCAGTCACTCATCACACCTGATTAAATCCCTTTGTTTAGAGAGCATTATGGAGGAATCCTGGATATGGTTATGGACCTTGATTCTTCTCAGAGAAGCATGATCCACACATGCTTACAGTTTTATGACCCCCCTTTGAGATGCTTCACCTTTCCAAACTTTCAGCTAGGACCTCTGTTGGAAGAGTTTTCCTCATTGATTGGAGTACCTATCATGGGTGGAATTCCTTTCAACTCAGAAATGCCAGCTCCCAGAAATGAAGAAATAGCAAAAGCATTATACCTGGAGCCTGTCTTGATTGAGCAAAGTATGACAACAAAAGCTGGGATCCCTGGTTTGCATTTGGACTTTTTGATTTCTCAGGCCATCTTGAAGGCTTCATTGGGAGAGTGGAGGGCAGTCTGTGCATTATTAGCCCTCAGCATATATGGGGCTATACTGTTTGCAGATGAGCCCAAATTTGTCAGCAAGAATGCCATCCATTTATGTCTTCTGAAGAACCCTGTGCCCACATTCCTAGGAGATTTTTATTACTCCATTCATCAGAGGAATGAGAAACAAAGAGGGAAGTTGGTAAGATGTTGCGCTCCTTTGTTTTACACCTGGCTACTCAGACACCGGCCTAAATCAGATGCTTTCTTGAACCCACATCAGCAGAAGAATTGGGCCAAGAGGCTCATTGCCTTGACATCAGATGATATCAGATGGTGCACCCAGAGCACCAAAGGCAAGGGCATTATCACCAGCTGTGGACAATACCCAAATGTGCCTCTGATAGGAGTAAAGGGTTGCATCAACTACAATCCTTTGTTGTTTAAGAGACAACTGGGCTATGCTTTGGTTCACCCTCCCAGAGTGCAAGATTTAGCTGAGACCCTGTATTGTGAAGTAAAACCTAATTCAGCTGCTGTCAGACAAGCATCCTGGGCTTGGGACAACATTCAGACAAAAGGGACGGCTATTCTTGGAAGGTGTAATAATGTTGCTTCAACTCAATACTATGATTGGTCCCGTGCTAGAGCTCAGATCACTGGAATGCCTTTCACCTTGGAGGACATACCTGGACCCTCTACAGTACGACCTGCAGCAACTGTCAGCCTAGAAGAATTTGAGAAGCTGAAGGAAACGAATGAGAACCTATCTCAAGCCTTGAAGAAGACCCTTTGGGAAAGGAGTGATGGTCGTCTGGACATTGAGAGATTGGAAAAGCTCAGGGTAGAGCATCTTGCCAAAATTGAGAAAACAGAGGATTGCATAAGGAAAGTAAGGGCTGGGGAACAAATATTGAAGAATGCCTGTAAAGAAGCCAAGATTCAGAAGGCTAGGGCTGAGCACTATCTGCAGGAGAGTCAGGCTAGGTGGGTCAGGATCACCGAAGCCCGCACACAAGAGGACCAGAAAACTCAAGCCACGATTGAACAGTTAGAGGCCAATGAGAAGAAGCAGCAGGAAGCTTTGTTAGCAGCCCAGAAGGAGATTTCAGAGTTGAAGCTCAGAGCAGGATTGAAGAGATCAAAGGACCAGGACAGGCATAAGAAGCTGACCACTACCATTGCTACCAGGAACCTCCTCATCAGGACCATTATAGAGCACCCAGCTGGTCCAGTGACTGAGGCACTCTTGAAGGAAGTCAGAGAGGATGAGTTTGGACTGGATGTTTGATTGTTTGTTTGTTGTTATTTCCATTTGATATACTTTTCCTTTTATTGTATTTTGACCCTCCATGGGCATGCGTTGTAAAACAAACTATGTATTGTTCCTCATTTGTAATATATTTTAGTTTGTTTCCATTTGGGCTTTTCTTCTCAACAACATCAAGCATCTTCCTCGAGGTCTGGAAAGGTCAAAACCAAGAACCAAACCGGATACCTTGGAAAACAAATAAGCATACTGCATTGCATACTAAATTTTGTTCTGATTTGTAGGTTTTGTTATTATCTTTGTTTCTAACTTTGTTGTGATCTCAGGAAACATTGCTCGTCGCCGAGTGTTCCCTGTCAACCGCACGCACCGGTACCCTACTCGCAACAACCTTCCCAATATTCAAATGGAACAACTACAGCAGGATCTGACTGAGGTCAGAAATCAGATGGCTAATGAAAGAGTGGAGATGAGAAATCAAATGACTCAATTCATGGCTGTAATGACTGGCTTGGTCCAGAGTCAAGAAAGGTTAAGGGAACTGGTGGAAAGACAAACTCCCGAGGAACCTCATCTTGGAACAGGAGGGACTAGTAACAATGAGCGGGGCCAGCCTCGTATTGACCCACCAGTATTTGGACCTCATCTGGATCCAGAAGCTAACATCCCGAGGAATGTACACGGTAATACTGTTGGAGGAAGAATCTTGCAAGAAGATCCCCAAGAAGAGCAGTTTACTGTTATGGGAGCTGGAGATGAAGTCTATGACAGGAGATTGGATGAAATTGCTGAGAAGTTAAGATCTTTGGAGTCTCAGAATTCTTTGGGCTTCGATGTGATGGACATGGGCCTAGTGGATGGGGTGAGAATTCCCCACAAATTCAAACCCTCGTGCTTTGAGAAATACAATGGAACCTCTTGTCCACGAACTCACCTGCATTCTTTCCTGGGAAGACTTAAAGCTTATACTATGGATGAAAAGTTGTGGATGTTCTACTTTGAAGACAGTCTGACTGGGGCTTCAAGAGAGTGGTATTCACACTTGACCAGGGCCACCATAAGATGTTGGAAGGATTTGGCTGAAGCCTTCATCCGTCAGTATCAATACAACCTGGACATGTCTCAATCTTCTAGAGAGAGCTTCCGAGAGTATGCCCAAAGGTGGAGACAGCTTGTTGTTGCTGTCCAACCACCCATTTCAGAGAGGGAAATGGCTGACATGTTCATGAATACATTGCAAGGAACCTATATTGACAGATTGGCTGCCTTCTCCTCTACCAGATTTGCTGATGTAGTCATAGCTGGTGAAAGGATTGAAAGCCTCTTAAAAATGGGCAAAGTTTCTGACAATGGTGCAAGTTCATCCAGAAATCCCAGGAATCCTTTTGTGGGACCCCGGAGAGCCGGTGAAACAAATTCCATTCATGCAGGCAGGGGCAGGCCTCAATATGCTCACCGGTCAATAGCAGCTGTCACCATCCCAGCTCCAATTCCTCAACAACCATTGTATCCTCAACAACAACAACCACAATATCAACAACAAGTTCATTATCCACAATAGAGAACCTACAACAACAACAACAACCAACAACAACGTCCTTTTTAACAAAGACCATCACAGGCAAACAGGGTGATTGACCCAATCCCAATGCCATATGCTGCACTCTTGCCACAACTCCTGAAGCTCAACCTGGTTGAGTTAAGGACATTAGCACCTCCAGATCCTTCCAACATGCCAAAAAACTATGACGCCAATGCCAGGTGTGCATTCCACTCAAACGCACTGGGGCATAACACCGAAAAATGCAGGGCCTTACAAATGAAAGTCCAAGATCTGGTGGACTCGAAAGCTCTAAACTTTGCACCTCCTCCGAATGTCACAAGGAATCCAATGCCTAGTCACAACGGGCCTAGGATTAATGCTATTGAGGAAGGAAAACTATCCACCTTAATCACCAGTGTTGCACAGATTCGAACACCTTTGGTTGAAATCAAAGCCCAGCTTTTAGAATGCCAAGTGTTCCCCGGGTGTGAGATCGGATGTGGGTATTGCAATATTGCAGTCAATTGGTGTGAAAGGCTGAGAGATGGCATATATGGTCTTATTAAGGATGGTATTCTTCAGATCACTACAACGGCGCCTAAAAACCCAACAATTCCTTCACCAGCAATCACCGATACTCCTACAACATCAGCAACCATTGTTCCAACGGATTCTACTACAACTCCAACAACTGGTCAATCAATCACTTCAACGGACGCAAGTTCAGTTACTATTCCTGCTACAATTTCAACATCCATCCAGTCAATAGTGTCTTCTACAACATCAGCAACAATTGATGAAAGTATATCAACGGTTACCATATACTATGACCCTGCAAATGTTCCTGCCAACAACTCACAAAATGCTACTCCTGTCAGAGCACCAGTTACCATATACTATGATCCACACACCATTGTGGTCCCTTCTGCAGCTGCTATCAGTCCGGTCACTATCACAGTGTCTGGGCCAGTTCCTTACGAAAGCAGTAATGCCATCCCTTGGCATTATGGCTCAGACCTGTACTGTGAGGGGCAGAAAATCACTTTGGAATCATCAACTTCTTCACCTCAGATTGACAATGTGGGGGGAGGTGGAGGCTTCACTAGAAGCGGACGTCTCTTTGCCTCACAAATTCCAAGACCCGTTGTTGAAGCATAAGCTGCTAAGGAAAAAGGGAAGAGCATGGTGCAAGAAGAACAAGTTGTCAAAGAAGCTTTGAAGACTCCTTTTGATCAAGAATTTGATGAATTCATGAGAATCATCAAGAAAAGTGATTACATGGTGGTAGACCAGCTTCACCAAACGCCTTCCAAGATCTCCATATTATCATTGCTAATGTGCTCCGAGGCTCACCGGAATGCACTATTAAAGGTCCTGCACGCAGCTTATGTGCCGGAGGAGATTACTGTCAATCAGTTAGAAGCTGTGGTGGGAAATGCCAACGCTAGTCATGGACTAGGTTTTACCAACGCTGATTTGACGGTGGAAGGTCACAATCACAACAAGGCTTTACACATTACCTTGGAGTGTAAGGGTGCAGTTCTTTCTCATATATTGGTGGACACCGGGTCATCCCTCAATGTCCTACCCAAGAAAGCCCTTGTGAAGCTGGAGTATGATGGATTGGCACTACGCCCAAGTAACTTGGTAGTGAGAGCCTTTGACGGTTCTAAAAGATCAGTTCTGGGAGAAATAGAGTTGCCGATAATGATTGGCCCACAAGTCTTCAAAACGACCTTCTTTGTGATGGATATACAGCCTGCCTACATCTGTCTATTGGGTAGACCATGGATACACACCATCGGCGCCGTGACGTCAACCCTCCACCAGAAGTTAAAATTCGAGTGGGAAGGCCAAGTCATTACTATTTGCGGGGAGGAGGATATTTTTGTTAGCCAACTGGCTACCTTCAAGTACATTGAGATGGATAGGGAGATCCATGAAACTATGAGCAAAGGGTTTGAGGCCCTTAATATTAATGAAAGATCTGATGTGCTTGGGACCTCCATCACATCATATCAGCAAGCCCGGAAGGTTGTTGAGGAAGGTACCGCCCAAGGCTGGGGCAAGCTGCTGCCCGTGGAGAAGAAAGAAGACCAATTCGGGTTGGGTTACAGACCAACTCGACAAGATCAACTAGAGGCTGCAGAGGAGCCCAAGTTTGTCAGCGGGGGGATGCTCACCCCGGATGTTGTGAATAGCTTGGAAGATGAGTCAGAAGACGAGCGCAACTTGGAGAGCTGGATACGTCCAAGGATCCCGGGGAACCATGTCTCAAACTGGTCTTCCCAGGAAATTATAAGAGTTACTCCTGCAAAGTAATTATTATTTCTTGTCTTTTAAGCATGCATCAAGTCCTGCATCTTGCCCAAGATGTCAGGACTCATTTTGTAATCGGGCCATCTTGTATTTTGTGCAAAGATCAATTAATGAATATTAGGACATCTATTTGCAAATGAGTCTTTTCTTTTCCGCTCACTGTTTTTCATTTTTCACTTTTTGTACAAAAATAAAATGGCAATGTTTTTCAAAATAAATAACTTCATTTTCACTTTTTCTAAATAAAATAAAATTGATCACTAAAATGAACCAATCTAAACCCTTGCAGAGAGTGCCCTCCAGACTGCACCGACAACAACACAGCTATGACTTCGTATGACTTTGACAATCCGATTAATCAAACTGATGAAGGGTTTGAAGAAGATTATGAGCTACCTGAAGAGCTAGCCAGGTTGTTGAGACAAGAGGAGAAGGTTATCACTCCTCATCAGGAGGAAGTTGAGACGGTTAACCTTGGTACAGAAGAAGACGTAAAAGAAGTTAAGATCGGGGCCTGCCTGCAAGATTCAGTAAAAGAGCAACTGATTGACATGCTTCGGGAGTATGTGGATGTTTTTGCTTGGTCTTATCAGGATATGCCAGGGTTGGACACCGACATTGTCATGCACATGCTGCCTTTGAAAGAAGACTGCCCACCGGTAAAACAGAAGTTGCGCCGTACCCGCCCAGATATGGCAATGAAGATAAAAGAAGAGGTACAAAAACAGTGGGACGCCAGTTTCCTTGTTGTGACCAGTTACCCGCCGTGGGTTGCTAAAATTGTACCCGTTCCTAAGAAGGATGGCAAGGTGAGGACAGTGTGGATTACCGGGATCTGAACAGAGCCAGCCCGAAAGATGATTTCCCATTACCTCACATTGATGTATTGGTCGACAACACGACTCAGTTCTCGGTGTTCTCCTTCATGGATGGATTTTCAGGATATAATCAGATCAAGATGTCACCTAAAGACATGGAGAAGACAACTTTCATTACACCCTGGGGCATATTCTATTATAAGGTAATGCCGTTCGGACTAAAGAATGCTGGTGCCACTTATCAACGGGCTATGGTAACATTATTCTACGACATGATCCACAAAGAAATCGACTGTTATGTGGATGACATGATTGCCAAGTCCCTCACTGAAGAAGACCACCTGGTGAATCTGTTGAAGCTGTTCAAACGCCTGAGGAAGTACCAGTTGAAGCTAAACCCCAACAAATGCACATTCGGGGTACGTTCTGGTAAGCTGCTGGGATTTATTGTAAGTGAAAAGGGGATTGAGGTTGACCCTGACAAAGTTAAAGCCATTCAAGAGATGCCTGCACCAAAGACTGAAAAAGAAGTTCAGGGGTTTCTAGGTAGATTGAACTACATTTCACGGTTCATATCTCACCTTACTGCAACCTGTGAGCCCTTGTTCAAGTTGTTAAGAAAAGAACAAACGGTCAGGTGGAATGAAGACTGCCAAAGGGCTTTTGACAAAATCAAGGAATACTTACAAGAGCCTCCAATCCTTATGCCTCCAGTTGAAGGAAGACCTCTAATAATGTACTTGACAGTATTAAAAGAGTCAATGGGGTGTGTGCTGGGCCAACATGACGAGTCTGGTCGAAAAGAGTATGCAATATACTACCTAAGCAAAATGTTTACCGACTGTGAACAACGTTATTCATTGCTCAAGAAAACTTGTCGTGCTTTAGCGTGGGCTGCTCGCCGACTAAGACAGTATATGTTGACCCACACTACCTTATTGATCTCAAAGATGGACCCAGTCAAGTACATATTTGAGAAGCAAGCACTTATTGGACGGGTTGCAAGATGGAAAATGATTCTCACAGAATACGACATTCATTACACATCTCAAAAAGCTATTAAAGGCGGTGTATTGTCTGATTATCTTGCTGAGCAACCCATTGATGATTACCAGCCTATGAGATTTGACTTCCCTGATGAAGACATCATGTTCATAAAAGCAAAAGATCATGAAGAGCCTATTCACACTGAAGGGCCTGACCCAGAAGAAGAATGGACAATGATGTTTGATGGGGTTGTTAATATGAATGGTCGTGGTGTTGGTGCAGTACTCATTACACCTAAAGGAGTTCACATGCCTTTCTCGGCAAACCTCACCTTTAACTGCACTAACAACGAAGCTGAATATGAAACCTATATCATGGGTCTTGAGGAAGCCATTGACCTCAGGATCAAGAAGTTAACTGTATTCGGAGATTCAGCTCTGGTAATCAATCAAACCAACGGCAAATGGTACACTCACCAGGAGCATCTGATTCCATACCGGGATTATACGAGGAGATTACTGACTTTCTTCACCACAGTCAAACTTGAATATATCCCTCGAGATGAAAATCAGTTTGCAGATGCTCTGGCTACCATTTCATCCATGATCAAGGTTCAAGCTGCCAACTTTGTGCCTCGGATTTCAGTATCCAGACTTGACAGACCAACATACGTATTCTCAGTAGACATTGCTAAAGATGATAAGCCTTGGTTCCATGACATCAAATGCTTCTTAGAGGATTAAACATACCCACCTGGGGCATCATCCAGTGATAAGAAGACATTAAGAAGGCTATATGGTAGTTTCTTCCTGAATGCTGATGGTTCATTATACAAGAGAAACTTTGACATGGTACTTCTCAGATGTTTTGATAAGGCAGAGGCAGACTTGTTAATGCACGAGGTGCATGAAGGATCTTTTGGTACCCATGCTGGAGGGCACGCAATGGCTAAGAAATTGCTAAGGTATGGTTACTACTGGATCACAATGGATGTAGACTGTTGTGCTTATGCCAAAAAGTGCCACAAATGCCAGATTTATGCAGACAAAGTGCATGTGCCTCTGAATCCTTTAAATGTGATGTCTTCACCCTGGCGCTTCGCCATGTGGGGCATTGATATGATTGGAAAGATCGAGTCGACTGCTTCAAATGGCCACAGATTCATCCTGGTAGCCATTGACTATTTCACCAAGTGGGTTGAAGAAGCTTCATATGCAAATGTCACCAGGCAAGTGGTAGCCCGATTCCTGAAAAGAGACATCATCTGTCGGTATGGAGTGCCCGAGCGAATCATTACTAATAATGGCTCCAATTTGAACAACAAAATGATGGCAAAACTGTTTCGGGACTTCAAAATCCAACATCACATCTCTTCTCCTTACAGGCCGAAGATGAATGGCGTTGTTGAGGCAGCTAATAAGAACATTAAGAAGATTGTTCAAAAGATGGTGGTCACCTACAAAGACTGGCATGAGATGCTACCTTTGCTTTGCATGGGTACCGTACATCAATCAGAACGTCTACTGGGGCAACACCGTATCAGCTCGTGTATGGTATGGAGGCAGTCCTACCTGTCGAAGTTGAGTTACCCTCGTTGCGGGTACTGATGGATGTCAAGTTGAATGAAGCAGAATGGGTCCGATCCCGGTACAATCAACTGAATATGATCGAAGAAAAGAGATTAGCTGCAATCTGTCATGGGCAGCTGTATCATAAGAGAATGAAGAAAGCCTTCGATCAGAAATTCAGGCTTCGAGAATACCAAGTAGGGGATCTTGTACTGAAAAGACTCCTCCCTCCTCATACAGACCACAGGAGCAAGTGGACTCCGAATTACGATGGTGCGTTCATAGTAAAGAAAGTTTTCTCTGGTGGAGCATTTATGCTCAGTACTATGGATGGTGAAGACTTCCCGTCCCCTGTGAATTCAGATGCAGTTAAAAAATACTTCGCATAAAAATGACCCGCTGGACATAAAAACATAATGTAAGTCTAGGCAAAAATAGGGCATCTCGGCGAGTCAAAAACAGAATGAAAGACTCGGGCAAAAATAAGGGAAAATAAATAAAAAGGGTACACCCGCTGAGTTGAAAAGCCACATCGGACAACTCAGGCAAAAATGGGTATCCCAGTGGATTGAAAACCCGAAAGGGCGATCCACGCAAAATAAGGGAATAAGCGAACAACTGCATTCTGAATTCGTCTGTAAGCTTCGAAAGGTTCAAGCTTCGGTCAGAATCAGCCTTCTTCAGAAAGCAAGATGAGAAGAACGTCAATGTCATACAAGTCATAGCAAAAGGGAAGCTTACTGAAGCGTCATCAACATTGCCAGCATCTTTTTGTTTCTCAATTTTGTAACGATCTCCTTATTTCAGGGGATCTGTTTCTTTGACTGTATTTGCCAATTCAGGGCACGCAAATTAATAAAATCAGATTTTCAGTCACGTTTCGTCTCGTACATTCTATTTTCATTTGCGAAAATGTCCGATGTCCTTAATATAATGATTGCATAAATACAGATGTGTCTTTTCTAGAAAATTACATGCTTGCAGGTGATATATTCGCTCCAGGAGTGTCTAAATTCCTATGATGGAATCCAATAAGGGATACCTCGGGATATTTGTACGTTTCTTTGTCTTTTGTAGGTACTCAAATACCTCCTCCAAGCAGCATCTGGAATGCTTTCTCCCCAGCTGAGTTGTCAAGCCTCCCCATCCCCAGCCAGAGTCCCCACAAAAATCACTAGGAAGATCGTTCAGTGATCGTTTCTCCCCGCAGAGCTCCAGCCTCTATCCAGAAGAGCAATGTTTGAAGATCTCACAACAAAGCGATGGAAGCTTCCACAGACCCCAGCTGGGCTCCTCATTACTAGGATAGGTCTATCAGTGATTTATTTCCCCAAGCAGAACCATCTGTGTAAGATCTACCAATGATCTCATCCCCAGCTGGGATATTCCTTCAAGAAGATCAGCCAGGGATCTTCACAGCAGCGGGATCCGAATCCCGGATCGGTATCTTTGCACAATCATAGCATTCGCATCATATTTCCCCCCGAGCGTAGCATTCCGTCTAATATGGAGCATTACGGAAAAAATCAATCATATTGCATAATCGTAAGCCATGTCTTGAATCAAACACCTGTAAACACCACATTAACAATATACAAAATACCTCTCAAAATTCCCCGGCAGAAAGCCAAAGCATCCTCTTTGCACTCTCAGATACATATACATGCTCCTTTTGGCACTCGTCTGTGTCATCTTCCCCAGTAAAGTCCCCAGAACATTCTCCATAAACAGATACTTCCACATAACAGATACTTCTTGACACTCGTCTGTGTCGTATCCCCAACACAATTGCCTAAAACCTCGCTTATTATACTTTCCAGACACTCGTCCGTGTCATCCTATCCCCACAGGTCGTCAAACACCTTTTACAAGTTCACACTTACACACTTCCTCTTATGATACTCGTCTGTATCATACTCTCCCCAGCAAGTTGAACACTCTTCTGTGTCTCACTCATACTTTTTACTCATAGAGATACTCGTCCGTATCTTGTATACACCACTTATCCCCTCAGAGTCGACACTCGTCCGTTTTCTTTGTTAACCAGTTGGTACTCGTTCGTACCATCATCTCTGAACATGCGTCAGCGTTTGTTTCTACCGATACTCGTCTGTATCATAGTCTTAAGGATGCTCGTCCGCATCTTTAATCTATACACAGTGTCAAAAATTTATATCTTCTTGAATTTAGACACGCGTCTGTGTCTGCTATTCCCTAGAAGAGTCCCCGGCAAATCCCGAATAAACTATTTCCTTTCTATCTGACATTCGTCCTATGTCATGATACCTTTCGGCAGCCGTACCCTGCCAGGTGATCGTCCTTCACCTTTTGATGATCGTCCTTCATCATCCCCAGCGGAGTCTCTATTCATTAGAACCCCCTCCTATCTGACATTCGTCCTATGTCGTGATACTTGAGCAGCCGTCCACTGCTAGGTGATCGTCCTTCACCTCTTGATGATCGTCCTTCATCATTTTATCCGATGGTCGTCCCCGTCGTTGATCTTTATCTGACATTCGTACTATGTCATGATGAACCCCCAGAGCAGCTGTACCCTGCTAGGTGATCGTCCTTCACCTCTTGATGATCGTCCTTCATCATTGCTTATCCGATGGCCGTCCCCACCGTTGACCCCTTTCTATCCGGCATTCATCCTATGTCGTGATACTTGTGGCAGCCGTACCCTGCCAGGTGATCGTCCTTCACCTTAGATGGTCGTCCCTCATCCTATCCCCAACAGAGCAGCCGTCCCCTGCTAGGTGATCTTCCTTCACCTTTGATGATCGTACCTCATCATTTATTTCATTTATGCTTTGAACCCGATGGTCGTCCCCATCATTTACCTTTAATCCCCAGAGAGTCTTGTTTCTTTACTTGATGGTTGTCCCCATCATGATCCCTCTATTTCCCCAGCATGCCGGTCGTCCCCGTCATTGTTTCATCCCCAGCAGTCGTCCTCTGCTCGACGGTCGTCCTCCGTTGCCCGCACTTTATAATCATATTATACTTCCTTTTACAATCTATATCCCTTTTCTTCTTCATTCAGTGAGTGCAAATTTTGGACTGTCTTTGGTATTCAACCACAAGTTATCTTGTTTGTCTGTTAAGCCAGGCGCTTACATCCTACACAGCTAACTCATGCTTGAATAGGGGCAGCTGTAAACACCCCAAATTTTCCCTCACCCTTTTCACCATGGCTTGTGATTCTTTTCATTTGCATAAGTTCAATTATATCATCTCATATTGCATTTTTGCTCCATTGCATTGGTTCTAAGTCATCTGCATCTAGGGTTTGTGATCTGAGAAATCCCTGAGCCATCTGAGCCACTCCAAGAGTCTCCAATCATCTCAAGAGGGTCCATGTATGTTCAAACATCATATTATATCCCCTCAAGATCAAGGAAGTCAAAGAATCACAAGAACTGAGGAAGGTATGGAAGCAGAACCAAGCTTAACTACACAGATGACCTAAAATTAGGGTTTTGGTTTCAGAGGCCATAACTCCAAATTTTTTGGTCATTCTTGTTTCTATTGGTCTCTATATGTTATAAGGATCATGCATACCAATTTTCATGAAGAAATTCAATGGGGAAGGCATCTGATCAGAAGATGACTTCTTGAGCAAGTCAGTGCAAAATCAGGGCATCTGAGGCCCCCAATTACCCAACCAAAGGGTTTTCTCCATCATTTTGAATATGTATGATCTTTATTTGATCTTAGAAGAAGTTAGAAGTTCACAAAATTGAAGGATTTCAAGCCATTTGCAAGGTTGCCATTTTGGGAAAGTGACTTGTAGTGTAAACTTGCCATTTTGGGAAAGTTTTTCAGCCTCCTCTTTTTGATCCAAAAATGCTTCAAATGAAAAATCTTT
This sequence comes from Lathyrus aphaca, assembly GCA_963966055.1. NCBI lineage: Eukaryota > Viridiplantae > Streptophyta > Magnoliopsida > Fabales > Fabaceae > Lathyrus > Lathyrus aphaca. Next base: position 472,405,452 of record OZ014520.1, on the reverse strand, counting down.
GGTCATGAAAGTTGTAGATTGGATCCTCCCATTTTCAAAAAGTACAAGAACTTGACCTAATTCATTTTAGAACAAAAGTTATGGCCTTGCAAAGTTGGACAAAATCACTTAATTTTCACTTTTGTGCCAAAGAGGTATTTTTGCAAAACCTCATGCCAAGCTATTTTATGACTTCAAATGGACTTCTACACATCATAACATCATAGTACATTGCCTAAAACTCAGAATTGGCCCAAGAATTACTAAGTTTCATGACTTGTGCATGAAGAAATCAAGAAAGGGCCAAACTTAATGAAAATTGCAAAACCCCCCATAAGCTTCAATCCACTTGCTGATTTGCCTCAATCTCACTTCCATGGTTCTCCTTGATCACAGCTGCACCAGACATGCCTTTGTCCTTGGACTGAACCAGCCCATACCTCAAAGTACAACTTTGTTGACTTTTGTGCAAGAAGGTCATACCAATCAGCATAGCCCACACCAACTCCACAGACCTATCACAGCTTGATATGTGGACAAAATGGAACTCAAAACACACAAGAAGCAAGCCTAAAAACCACAGCATCACCATAGTTCACAAAAACTCCCTCTTTTGCATTTTCTATCGAATCCCATAACTCAACCATTTATTCTCAAAATTTCTTCCACCATTCATCTCAAAATGCTTCACTGATCATCTCTCACCCATCAAAGCAGCCTGAAACCACCCCAAACAGAAATACGATTTTTCACTTCCTTTGAACTGAGCTTCAGCAAACCTCCCATAGAGGCTATATAAACTCCAACCAAGCACTGCAAACTCTTGAGGAAGATCATTGGAGGTGATTGGCAGCAAGGAACTGGCAAGAAAGCTCCAAAAGTGAAAGCTCCAGTTCAGGTATCACCAAGAACAATTTTTCCAGAACTTGTATTTTTTGTTATAGAGTTGTTCTTCATGCTTCACTGATCATGCTGCTCTTTTTATTTTTGAAAATAGTTGAGAAATGAACGTGTTATGACTCTCTGAAACTTTGTCCAGTTTTCTGTTCTTCTTCGATTCTCCATGTATGCTTGTTATAAATCATGTTTGGATGATGGTTTGAGTTCGTTTTGAGTGGGGGATCATTTTTGGATAGTTAATTTGGGGTGGGGTGGCTTGTAGAGAGAGTTAGGGATTTGGTCTCGCCGGAGAAGACGACCGGAACCACTGTTCCGGTCGTCTGAAAGTAATTAGGGTTAATTAGGGTTTTAGGTCAGTTTGAATATAGGCCTTTGGATCCAAGCTTCATGCGCGTTTTGGACGTCCCAAATTCCACATTAAAACCCTAATCAGTCATTAATTAGCTTAATTAGGATTTATTAAATTCAAATTCTCAGAACTAATCCTAGCCCTCTATTCATGCGCCAGTCAACTCCCGCGCGTTCCATTTAAATCTAGGCCTTTGGATCTGTTTACTTTTCATTTAAATCAATTTAGTTTTCATTTTTATTGCATTTCTTTCTACATTTTATTTAAAATAGTAAATCATTTCTAAAAAATCTTATTTTTTGCACCATGGCATAAAATATTTTTCTCATTTTGAAAATAATTTTTATTTTATTTTTGCATAATTTTCGTATTTTAAAAATATTTAAATGTTTATTTTAATTAGTTAATGAGAATTAATTAATTAAAATAGCATTTAGGTTTCTAAAAATCACATAAAAATTCACATTGCATTTTGATACATTTAGAAACATTATCAAACTCTTCAAACAAATTTCTTTTTGGTTCTTGACCCATTTTGATATTTTTCTTTGGAATTAAAGTTCTTAAAAGGCAATATTTTGGTCCTAACTTAGAAAAATTCATTCTGCCTAACCATCAAGAGTTTGATGTTGATTCTTTTTGCATTTCATTCTTCATATCATGTAGTTTCTAGGGTAAAATTGGTTTGAATTTATCTCTCATTTTCAATTTTATGTGCATTTTTCCTTTTGAAGTGCCTTAAAACCCTAGCAAACTTGAGAAAATCATAACCCCCATTAGGTTAAGAGTTAGGTCCCCTCCTTTGGGCAGTGAACTTGTATATGGTTAGGTTTCCTTTGATCCCATTTTCAATTTTTTATCTTATCATTTGCTTCTGATTTTGAATTTTGCTTTGAATCTTGTGCATAAACCCTAATTTTTGCCTTCATTTGCATTCATCTCTCATTTGCTTGCATACATGAACTTGCCATGACATTTTGTGCATCAACTTGACATATAAGACATCTTAGGACATATTAGAATCATGTTTGATCATTGCATCATTCATTTTCCATGTTATGCATTCATTCCATTTCATAAACTTTCATGGACTTTCATGGTTCAAAACATGTTTCATTTGCACCTTCATCCTTGTATGATTAACCACAACTCTTGTCATGTCTTTGCATTATCTCTTAGCATCATTAAAATCATGTTTATGCTTCTGACCTTGGTGTGCATCCTTGCATTTCATCTCATTTCATTTCATTTCACTTTCTTGTTACTCACTTTTCAGGTGGTAAGTACTTTGAGAAGTGAATTTGCCTTCACTTCTCACAATCTCTTCTCATCTCTCTTATGAATTCATTGCTGCATTTTCTATTTGTATTAGAGTGAGCTTGCTCATTCATGTCCCCTCTTCACTTTCTTTCTTCAAGCAACTTATCTTCTTAAGTGAAGTAAGTTGACTTGCTTCTTCTGCTTCTCCTCCTTCCATCTGCTTCTTCCTTGGTGGTTCTTCTTGAAGATCTCTTGCAAGCTTCATAAACCCTAGGAATACCCAAGCATGATAACAATTAGAGTTTGATTAGTACCCCCATTAGTTTTACCTTTGTGTCATCTTTTGTGTCTTCTCTTCTCATCTCATAATCAGGGATTAAACCTTTAAGGTTTTAAGGCTTTGTGATTAAGGGTATGCCTGCATCCTTCTCTTAGGATGGAGTGTATAACTTTAATCCTAAGTGTTAAACCCTTAATGTGTTTAAATCCTTTAATCAATTCACTTAATAATCATCAAGACATCAAGCTTGTAACTTGGTCCTTGCATTAGGGTTCTAATTCTTCCTTAATTGATTAAGAAGGACTAACCCTAGTGTTAATGGACAAGTCCCTCTCAAGTTGTCTTACAAACCCTAATATTCACTTCTTAATCTTACCATTAACTAAAATCCACTTTAATAAAGGTTTTGTTTTGTCATGAGGTTAATCCCTAATCATGGATTAAGTTGAGGTATCTTCCTCAGCTTAAATGTTCTCATCTATTATCCTTCTATTAGGATGGTGTAATGGGTCCATTAAATCCTTGATTATGGCTTAAACTCATTACTTAACACTAAACAAAAACTCCAAAAACATCTAAATAATGGCAAGTAGGTTAATGATCTTAATCCTACATCATGGTGATTAAGGGTGAGGTGTTTACTTCATACTTAAGGTATTCTCATTACCCCTAATCAGAGGGAGGATGTGATGAGTTTACTAACCCTTGGTTTAGGCTTAAGCTCATTATCTTATGACAAATACCAAAAAACAATAAAAGATTGAAAACACAAAAAACAAACAATAATCGTCTCCTCCGGGATTCTTTTCTCATCTCATTCACTCATAAACGAGAACTTGCTTCTTCCGTCTAATGCAAGACAGTTTGCACCTGAGCCAGACAGGTCATACACTTGAGCATAGACTAGAAAGCAGTTCACAAGTCAATTTATCTTTCAGTCTCTTTGAGTCGAACTACGGTGTTCTGACTTCCTCATTGCACGAGAGGATATGTAGGCATAACTTAACAGTTATCGAACAAAAGTCTCTGTATATCCCCCTCTTCCAGCATTATTCTTTAGCCTCATTATACTGAGCTTTGCACTCTTTCCTTGCACTGACACTCTTATATTTCACTTCACATATCCTTTGCACTGACACTTACATTCTTTTCCAGCTTTGATACATAAAATAGCACTGACACTACCCCTTTTAAACACAAATATTCCAAGCGTGGATCCCGTCGAGTACGAAGGACAATCTGGGTGCCAATACCTTCCCAGGTTGTAACCAACCCCCTTTCTCAGTTTCTCTGGTTCGCGACCGTCTTATCCATATCTTTCTAGGTTTATGCAGCATTACCTTTCCTTCGGGATAAAAATGCCTAGCTGGCGACTCTTTTCAGTTCACCCTTGTGTTCTCTCCTTCGCCGACCGTTTGCGTCAGTACCCCTCTTGACCAGGTGTCATTTGGTGGGAGCGACAACAAGGAAGAGGTCCAGAAAGCCCAAAGTTGCAAGGTTCAAAGCTCAGGTAACCTTTTCAAACTTTTTTCCAGAAATGTGTTTTTAAGTTCCTAAATGGTTCTTCATGATTCACTGATGATCCTGATATGTTTAGTTTTGAAAATGATCAAGTATTAAGCATGTATGAGCTCTCTGAAATTTTTTTGACCTAGAACTAATTTGCTTCGATTCAGCTTAAATGTGTGAAATAAATTTGTTTTGATGGATGATTCTTGCTATGTGATGCGTGGGGTTTGATTCTGGGCAGAGAGATTAGGTTTTAGAGACTTAGGGAGAGAGCTAGCATTTTGAGCTGCCGGAGAAGATGACCGGAGCACTATTCCGGTCATCTGAAAAATAATTAGGGCTAATCTCAGGTGATTAGCCAAGTTTGAATGTGGAGCGTTTGATGTGAGATTTGCGCGTGTTTGGAGGGTTGGGATCTGTTCACTTAGCCCTAATTTTTAATTAATTAAATTAATCTGGATTAATTAGCCAGAGTGCATCTCAGCCACTCATTTGCACGCTGGTCAACTAGGACTTCCCCAGTTCAAATCCAGTCCATTGGATCAGCTGACTTTCTTTTATTTTCATTTTTATTTCATTTTAATCCCATTTTCTTTGTCATTTAATTTAAAATACTTAGAAAAATTATAAAAATATTTCCTTCTGCATTTTAATTTTAAATATTTTTCTCCACCCAAAAATAATTTTTATTTTATTTTTTTGCATAAAATTTGTATTTTAAAAATATTTAAATGTTTATTTTAATTAATTAATGGAAATTAATTAATTAAAATACCATTTAAGTTTCTAAATATCACCAAAAAAATCACATTGCATCTTGACACATTTAGAGACATTATCAAACCATTCATACAAATTTCTTTTTGGTTCTTGATCCATTTTGATATTTTTCTTTGGGTTTAAGGTTCTTAAAAATCAATATTTTTACCCTAACTTAGAAAAATCTTTTATGCCTAACCATGAAGAGTTTGATAATGGTTCTTTTTGCATTGCATTACACATAACATGTAGTTTCTAGGATAAAATTGGCATGAATTTATCTTACATTTTCAATTTGATTTTCATTTTTCCTTGTGAGGTACCTTAAAACCCTAGCAAACTTAGGAAAATCATAACTTCCCTAGGGTTAAGAGTTAGGTCTCCTCCTTTGGGGTGTGATATCATATGGGTCTAGGGTACCTTTAATTCCATTTTCAATTTTTTGTCATGTCATTTGCTTCTGATTTTGAATTTTGCATTGCATATTGTATGTAAACCCTAATTTTTGCCTTCATTTGCATCCATCTTGCATAAGCTTGCATACATGAACTTGCCATGACATTTTGTGCATCCACATGACATATAAGGAATCTTAGGACAATTTGAAATCATGTTTGATCATTTCATCATCCATTTGCCATGTTATGCATCCATTGCATTTCATAAGTTTTCAATAACTTTCATGCTTCTTACATGTCTCATTTGCATTCCCATCCTTTGTATGATCATCCACATCTCTTGGTTTGCTTTAATACCATCTCATAGCATCATTTGCATCATGATTATGCTTCTGATTTTGGTTTGCATCATGGCATCTTTCTCCTTTTCATTTCATTTCATTTCTTGTTGCTAACTTTTCAGGTGGTAAGTGTTTGAGAAGTGAATTTGCCTTCACTTCTCATAATCTCTTCTCATCTATTTTATGAGTTCATTGTTGCATACTACTTGTGAATTAGAGTGAGCTTGCTCATTCATTCTCCTTCTTCTCTCTCTTTCTTCAAGCAACTTATCTTCTTAAGTGAAGTAAGTTGATTTGCTTCTTCTGCTTCTCTTCCTTCCATCTCTGCTTCTTCCTTGGTGGCTTTCCTTGAAGATCTCTTGCAAGCATCATAAACCTTAGGAACACCCAAGCATGATAAAAATTAGGGTTTGATTAGTCCCGCCATTAGTTTTAACTTTGTGTCATCTTTGTGTCTTCTCTTCTCATCTTATAATCAAGGATTAAACCTTAAAGGTTTTAAGGCTTTGTGATTATGGTTATGCATGTATCCTTCTATTAGGATGGAGTGTATAACTTTAATCCTAAGTGTTAAACCCTTAATGTGTTTAAATCCTTTAATCAATCCATCTAATAAATCACTAAGACATCAAGCTTGTAACTTGGGCCTTGCATTAGGGATCTAATTCTTCCTTAATTGGTCAAGAAGGACTAACCCTAGTGTTAATGGAAAAGTCCCCCTCAAGTTGTCTTACAAACCATAAAATCCACTTCTTAATCTTGCCATTAACTAAAATCCACTTTAATAAAGGCTTTGTTTTGTCATGAGGTTAATCCCTAATCATGGATTAAGTTGAGGAGCCTTTCTCAGCTTAAATGTTCTCATCTATTATCCTTCTATTAGGATGGTGTAATGGGTCCATTAAATCATTGATTATGGCTTAAACTCATTACTTAACACTAAACAAAAACCACAAAAACATCTAAATAATAACAAAGTAGGTTAATGATCCTAATCCTACATCATGGTGATTAAGTGTGAGGTGTTTACTTCATACTTAAGGTATTCTCATTACCCATAATCAGAGGGAGGATGTGATGAGTTTACTAACCCTTGGTTTAGGCTTAAGCTCATTAACTTATGACAAATCCCAAAAGCAATAAAAGATTGAAAACTAAAAAACAAACAATAACTGTCTCCTCTGGGATTCTCTTCTCATCTCATTCACTCACAAACGAGAACTTGCTTCTTCCGTCTAATGCATGACAATTTGCACCTGAGCTAGACAGGTCATACACTTGAGCATAGACAAGTAAGCAGTTCATTAGTCAATTTATCTTTCAGTTTCTTTGAGTCGAACTACGATGTTCTGACTTCCTCATTGCACGAGAGGATACGTAGGCATAACTTAACAATTATCGAACAAAAGTCTCTATATTCCCCCCTCTTCCAGCATTATTCTTTTAAGCCTCATTGTCTTGAGCTTTGCACTCTTACCTTACACTGGCACTTCTTTATTTCACTTCACATATCCTTTGACCTGACACTTGGATTCTTTTCCAGCTTTTACACACAAATAGCACTGACACTACCCCTTTAAAACACAAATCTTTCAAGCGTGGATCCCGTCGAGTACGACGGATAATCTGGGTGCTAATACCTTCCCAGGTTGTAACTAACCCCCTTTCTCAGTTTCTCTGGTTCGCAATCGTCTTATCCATCTTTTCTTAGGTTTATGCAGCATTACCTTTCCTTCGGGATAAAAATGCCTAGCTGGAGACTCTATTCATTCTTCTCCTTTCGCCGACCGTTCGCGTCTGTACCCCTTTTGGCCCAGTGTCATTTGGTGGGAGCGATAACAAGGCCTCCTAACTCTTCTTCTCATTAGCTTTCAGCTGCTCTATCCTAACCTGGGTATTTTGATCTTCTTGTGAATGAGCCTCAGTAATTCTGATCCATCTAGCCTAAATCTCTTCCAAGTAGTGGTCAGCTCTGGCTTTCTGAATCTTAGCTTCTCTGCAAGCATTCTTCAATACCAACTCCCCTGCTCGGGCTTTTCTGATGTAATCATATGTCTTTTCAATCTTGGTCATATGCTCGATCCAGAGCTTCTCTAACCTCTCATTGTCCAGACGACTATCATTCCCCTCCCAGAGGGTCTTCTTTAGGGCTTTGGAAAGCTGAGCATTCCTTTCTTTCAACTTCTCAAACTCCTCTAAATTGACTGTAGCTACAGGCTCTACTGCTGATGGCCCTGGCACATCCTCCAGGGTGAATGGCATGCGGGTGATCTTTCCTCTGATGCGAGACCAATCAATGTACTAAGCTGAATCTATGTTGTTGCACTTTCCAAGAATAGCAGTCCCTTTTGTCTGTATATTATCCCAAGCCCAGGCTGCTTGTTGGATGATGGCATGATTATTTTGAACATCACAGTAAAGGGTCTCTGCTAAATCCTGCTCTCTGGGTGGATGTACCAAGGCATACCCTAACTGCCTTTTGAAAAGCAAAGGATTGTAGTTGATGCAACCCTTCACTCCAATAAGAGGTACATTGGGATACTGCCCACAGCTTGTGATTATGTCCTTGCCTTTGGTGCTCTGAGTACACCACCTGATGTCATCTGAAGTGAGAGCAATCATTCTCTTAGCTCAATTTCTTGACTGATGAGGATTCAGGAAGGCTTATGTGTTTGGCAGGTGTCTCAGTAACCAACAGTAGAATAAAGGTGCACAACATTTGACTAATCTTCCCCTCTGCTTCTCATTTCTCTGATGCACTGAGTAATAGAAATCCCCTAGCAAGGTAGGAACTGGATTCTTTAGCAGGAAGATATGGATAGCACTCTTGCTTACAAACTTAGGCTCGTCTATAAACAAGATGATTCCATATATACTAAGAGCCAGGAGAGCACAAACAGTTTCCCACTTCCCAACTGCAGCATGATTGGTGGCCTGAGTGATCAAGAAGTCCAAATGGAGGCCTGGATTTTCTGCCTTGGTGGTCAGATGCTGATCAATGATGGTGGTTTCCAAATACAGAGCCTTAGTTATATCTCCATTCCTAGGAGCAGTCATCTCAGGGTTGAAAGTGATTCCCTTCCTGATAGGGACACCCAACAACATGGAAAACTCTTCCAACAAAGGACCCATCTGAAAGTCTGGGAAAGTAAAGCATCTGAGAGGAGGGTCATGTAAACACCCCAAATTTGCCCTCACTAAGTTCACACTATGGCTTGTGATATTTTCATTTACAAAAGTTTAATCATACCACATCATGTTGCATTTTTGCTTCACTGCATTAGTTCAAGTTCATCTGCATTTAGGGTTTGTGATCTGAGCAATCCAAGATCCTTCTGAGCCACTCCAAAGGTTTTCAATCATCTCAATAGGGTCCATGTATGTTCAATCATCATATTTTATCCTCCAAAGATCAAGGAAGTCAAAGAATCACAAGAACTGGCAAAGCATGGAAGCAGAGCTAGGGTTTAACTGCACAGATGACCTGAAATTAGGGTTTTGGTTTCAGAGGCCATAACTCCAAATTTTTTGGTCATTATTGTTTCTATTGGTCTCAATATGATATAAGGATCATGCATACCAAATTTGATGAATAAATTCATTGTGGAAGTCATCTGATCACTGGGTAACTTCTTGAGCAAGTCAGAGCAAAATCAGGGCATCTGAGGCCCCCATCCATGGAACCAAAGTGGATATTTCATCAAATTGAATTTATATGGTCTTTATTTGATCATTTAAGTGCTTAGAAGTTCAAAAATTTGAAGAAAAGTGAGCTAAACCAAAAGTTGCCAAAAATGGAAATGACTTGTAATGGAAACTTTCCATTTTGGGAAAGATTTTCAACCTCCTCTTTCTCAACCAAAAATGCTTCAAATGAAAAATTGTTGGTCATGAAAGTTGTATATTGGATCATTCCCTTTTCAAAAAGTACAAGAACAAGTCCTAATTCATTATGGAACTCAAGTTATGGCTTTCCAAAGTTGGCAAAAATCACATAATTTCAAGTTTCATGCCAAAGAGGGATTTTTGAAAATTCAAGTTCTAAGCACTTTCAAGACCTCTAAATGACCTCTATGCATCATTACAACATATTGCAACTTGCCAAAATCAGAATTGCACAAAATTCACAAAGTTTCATGCCTTGGATCACAAGCTTCCATAAGCCATTTTTCATAAATTCTCAAAAGGGGGATTCTTGCAAGAATGATTTCTAAGGGTTGGTTTGGTTTCTAAATGATCTCAAAGAATCATAGAAACATCATGTAACACTTCATGACCAAAATTCAGCATTGAATGAGACATTTCCATGACCAAATATCTCAAAGTGCAACAAGTTGTGAAAATGCAAAACATGTGCCATCTCACCATCCATTCACTTCTGATCACTCTAAATCATCCAATGGCCATCCTTGAAGACAACTGAACTCAGAGCAGCCCTAAGATAGCTTTTGTCATGGCCCATGCTTGAAGTACACCAACTATTGACTTTTTGGCAAATTGCTCCATACCATTCCCACAGTGCATGTCAAGTCTTCTGACCCATTCCAATAGTTTAGGGATTGCATAAGGATCATAAAACAAGCCTCACACAAGCTCAAAACACATATACAATCAGATTGCACAAAACTTACAAAAACCATCCCTTCTTTGATTCTCTCAAAACATCCATCAAACTTCGGAAATTCTTTCACCATCCATTCAGAAATCACCCATAGAACACAAACCAACCATTGGAATAGCCTGAAATATCACAAACACAAACCTCAAATTCTGCTACACCAGAACTAGAACCTTCAAACTAGCCACCATCAAAGGTTTTGAAGCATTCCATTAGCCTCAGGAGGATCAAAGGAGACTTTTTGCACGAAGGAGAAGCCCTAAAAGCTCACATTTGCAGTTCATCAGCTCAGGTAACCTCAAGAACAAAACTTGTCAGAGCTTAGATTTTTTGTTACAAAATGAAAATATATGTTATGGGGATCACACTGATGCTTTTAGAATTGAAAATAGTCAAGAAATGATCATGTTATGAGCTTCTGAAATTTTGTCCACATTTTTGTTCTTCTTCGATTCTCCATGTTTATGTGTTATAAATCATGTTTGAAGGTTGATTTGAGTTTAGTTTGGGTAGGGGATCATTTCTAGGCAGTTAATTTGGGGTGGGGTGGCCTGTAGAGAGACTTAGGGTTTTTGTTTCGCCGGAGAAGATGACCGGAGCTCCCCTCCGGTCACCTGAAAGTGATTAGCCCTAATTAGGGTTTAATCTCCAGATACGTTGTGGACCCTTGGATTTTGATTAAGTTAGGAGAATGGATGGACTTGATTGACTCATTAAGTTAATTTCAGATTAATTTAATTAAAATATGATTAATTAGCCAGGATTGATCCAAGCCATTAAAAAACGCGCGCAGTCAAACCCCTTTCCCTAGATTTGAATCTGAACCCTTGGATCATCATACTTTTATTTAATTCAGTTTTAATTCATTTTTTTCTCATTTATTTTGCATATTTTATTTAAAATACTTAGAAAACCCTAAAAATATTTTCCTTCAGCATTTCAATTCCAAATAATTTTCTCAACCCAAAAATATTTTTATTTTTATTTTTTGCATTAAGAAAGTCATTTTTTAGACATTTAATTGTTTATTTTAATTAATTAATGAAAATTAATTAATTAAAATATCATTTAGGTTTCTTAAAAATCCCAAAAAATTCATATTGCATCTTTAAATATTTAGAGACATTGTCATACCATCCACATGAATTTCTTTTTGGTTTTGAATCATTTTGACATTTTTCTTTGAATTTAGGGTTCATAAAATTCACATTTTAGAACCCTAACTTCAAGAATTATTTTCTGCCTAACCAAGAATGGTATGACAATGGTTCCTTTTGCATTGATCTTCATTTGAAATGTAGTTTCTAAAATATTTTTGCCATAAATTTCTTCTGCCTTTTTGATTTGATTGGCATTTTTTCCCTTTAGGTATCTCAAAACCCTAGAAAGCTTAGAAAAATCATAACTTTCATTAGGTTTAGAGTTAGGCCTTCTCCTTTGGGGTGTGATTTCATATGGGGTTAGGGTTCCTTTAAGTCCATTTTAAATTTTTTATCTTGTCATTTGCTTATGTTTTTTAGTTTTGCATCTCATGTTGCATGTAAACCCTAATTTCTCATCTTCATTTACATACCTCTTGCATATGCTTGCATTCATGAACTTGCCATGACATTTCTTGCATCCACATGACTTCTAAGACATCTTAGGACACATTAGAATCATGTTTGATCATTGAATCATCCATTTTCCATGTTATGCATTCATTTCATTTCATGTGCATTCATGAACTTTCATGCTCCTTTCATGCTTCATTTGCATCCTCATTACTTGTATGACCATTCACATATCTTGAGATACATTTGTACCATCTCTTAGCATCATTTGAATCATGAATGTGCTTATGGTTTTGGCTTGCATCCTTGCATTCATCTCATTTTCATTTCATTTCATTTCCTTTTGCTAACTTTTCAGGTGGTAAGTTACTTTGAGAAGTGAATTTTCCTTCATTTCTCACTTTCTCTTCTCATCTCTTTATGCATTCATTGCTGCATTTTGTATTTGTATTAGAGTTAGCTTGCTCATTCATGTTCCTTCTTCACCTTCTTTCTTCAAACAACTTATCTTCTTAAGTGAAGTAAGTTGACTTTCTTTCTTCTGCTTCTCCTTCTTCCATCTGCTTCTTCCTTGGTGGCTTTCCATGAAGATCTCTTGCAAGCCTCATAAACCCTAGGAACACCCAAGCATGATCAGAATTAGGGTTTGATTAGTTCCTCATTAGTTTTACCTTTGTGTCATCTTTTTTGTCTTCTCTTCTCATCTCATAATCAGGGACTAAACCTTCAAGGTTTTAAGACTTTGTGATTGAGGTTATGCCTGCTACCTTCTCTTAGGATGAAGTGTATAACTTTAATCCTAAGTGTTAAACCCTTAATGTGTTTAAATATCTTAATCAATTCATCTAATAATCACTAAGACATCAAGCTTGTAACTTGGGCCTTGCATTAGGGTTCTAATTCCTCCTTAATTGGTTAAGAAGGACTAACCATAGTGTTAATGAATAAGTCCCTCTCAAGTTGTCTTACACACCATAAAATTCACTTCTTAGCCTTACCATTAACTAAAATCCACTTTAATAAATGCTTTGTTTTGTCATGTGGTTAATCCCTAATCATGGATTAAGTTGAGGTATCTTCCTCAGCTTAAATGTTCTCATCTATTATCCTTCTATTAGGATGGTGTAATGGGTCCATTAAATCCTTGATTATGGCTTAAACTCATTACTTAACACTAAACAAAAACTCCAAAAACATATAAATAAATGAAAGTAGGATAATGATCTTAATCCTACATCATGGTGATTAAGTGTGAGGTGCTTACTTCATACTTAAGGTATTCTCATTACCCCTAATCAGAGGGAGGATGTGATGAGTTTACCAACCCTTGGTTTAGGCTTAAGCTCATTTTCTTATGACAAACTCCAAAAAGCAATAAAAGATTGAAAATACCAAAAACAAACAATAAACGTCTCCTCCGGGATTCTTTTCTCACCTTTTTCACTCACAATCGAAAACTTGCTTCTTCCGTCTAATGCAAGACAGTTTGCACCTGAGGCAGACAGGTCATACACTTGAGCATAGACAAGTAAGCTGTTCATCAGTCAATTTATCTTTCAGTCTCTTTGAGTCGAACTACGGTGTTCTGACTTCCTCATTGCACGAGAGGATACGTAGGCATAACATAACTGTTATCGAACAAAAGTCTTTGTATATTCCCCCTCTTCCAGCATTACTCTTTTTAAGCCTCATTGTCTTGAGCTTTGCACTCTTTCCTTACACTGACACTCCTTATTTCACTTCACACTTCTTTTGCACTGACACTTGTATTCTTTTCCAGCTTTTGCACACAAAATTGCACTGACACTACCCCTTTAAACACAAACTTTCAAGCGTGGATCCCGTCGAGTACGACGGACAATATGGGTGCTAATACCTTCCCAGGTTTTCACCAACCCCCTTTCTCAGTTTCCATGGTTCGCGACCGTCTTGTCCATATCTTTTCCTAGGTTTATGCAGCATTACCTTTCCTTCGGGATAAAAATGCCTAGCTGGCGACTCTTTTCAGTTCATCTTCATGGTCTCTCTTTCGCCGACCGTTCGCGTCTGTACCCCTCTTGGCCAGGTGTCATTTGGTGGGAGCGACAGGTCATAGAACTGAAGGCAAGTGTGGATCATACTTCTTTGTGGTGCATCCAAGTCCATGATCATGTCCATGATACTACCATAATGTTCCCTGAATAGAGGGACATGATCAGGAGTGATAAGTGCCTGAATCTGCCTGATGCCTGCTAAGGAGGGCTCAAAGAAATGATAAGTGATGTTGCTCTTCCTGGATGAGTCCATACTGATAATGGATGCTGAATGAAGATAACTGAGGAGAATAACAACTGAAGAAGATCTCTGATGAAGATAACTTATGGAGGTGGCTGAGTAGAAGAACAGAAAAAACCAAACCAAAGATGAAGTGGATACCCTGTAAAACTAATAGACAAATGTTAAAATGATGCAAAATGATGTATGCAGAATGATATACAACGGTTTGTGATTAAGTCATTGATTTGCCATTTGCCCTGATAGGGTCCATGTGTGTTCATAAGTCCATATGGAGGCTAGAAACCAGTAACCAGGTGGGGGACTCAAATAAAGAATAACAAGTCCAGTGTTTCATAAGACCAGTCCAAAATAGTGTAACCTTAAAACAATATCGGTAACAGGGTATGTTGAGGCTAAGGGTTCCTGCAAACCTGTAAACATTCCAACCCACTCACAGGTATTGTTCTGGAACAAGGATCCTCATACTTGGATCTATTATGAGAAGTGTAAACACTTCTAACCCGGAGGTACAGTGTTTACATTAATCATAAATGATCCTCCTCTAATTCACCTCAGATGCTGAAGGTCATCTAAAAAGGGTCATCCAGACTTAGAAGGCTTCCTAGATAGCCCTAGTACTACAGGAAATTCGTAGCACAGAGTTCTCAAGAAGAAACCCATTTCTGAACCGTATTTCACATTCCCGCACCAGACCGAAATGGAATGGGAAAGAATATGAAGCCACTCTAATCCTATGTGTAACTCAGGCTCCCGGTGTGGAACCTTACTCACTGAGATACCCATCCCACCAAGGCAAAGCAACAAATCCAACACATGATATGATAATGATAAATGAAATGCATAAAACAATAAATGAAGGCAATAAATAAAGATGTACAGAACGCAATAAATAAAGAAATAAAAAAACACACATAATACATACCACCCCCATAAACACAAATCAAACAAGCATTAGGAGAAACCCACAAAATGAACCAGAAGCCCTGGTTGCAAGATAAGATTCCCCAGTAGAGTCGCCAAGATGTCGCTCCCCTGAAAAAGACACCAAGGTCCCAAGGTGCAGACGAGAACGGTCGGCGAAAGAGAAAAAATGAAGGTTGAACTGAATAGAGTCGCCAGCTAGGCATTTCTATCCCGAAGGAAAGGTAATGTTGCATAAACCTGGAAAGAAATGGATAAGACGGTTGCGAACCAAATAAACTGAGAAAGGGGGTTGGTTACGACCTGGGAAGGTATTAGCACCCAGATCGTTCATCGTACTCGACGGGATCCACGCTTACAAGATTGGGTTTAAAAGGGGTAAGTGTATGTGCTATCTGTGTGCAAAAGATAGGGAAAGAAAGTGCAGGTGTCAGTGCAAAAGGTGAATTGCTCAGGAACTGAGGCTTAAAAAAGAATGCTGAAAGAGGGGGAAGACACAAATACTTTTGTTCGATAACTGTTAGGTTATGCCTACGTATCCTCTCGTGCAATGAGGAAGTCAGAACACCGTAGTTCAACTCAAAGAGACTGAAAATAAATTGACTGTGAACTGCCTGCTTGTCTATGCTAAAGTGTATGACTCGTCTGGCTCGAGTGCTAACTGTCTTGCATTAGACGGAAGAAGCATATTCTCGTTTGTGAATGAGTGTGATGAGAAACGAATCTCGAAGGAGATGATTATTGTTTGTTTTTATGTTTTCAGTTTTTTATTGTTTTTTGTATTTTGCGTAGGATAATGAGCTTAAGCCTAAATCAAGGGCTTGTAAACTCATTATATCCTCCCTGATTAGGGATAATGAGCCTACTTAAGTATGAGATAAGCATCTCAACTTAATTACCATGATGATGTAGGATTAAGATCATTAACCTACTTGTGATTATTTAGATGTTTTTGTTTTTTTTGTTTAGTGTTAATAAATGAGTTTAATCTCTAATCACAGACTAGTGAACTCATTACACCATCCTAATAGAAGGATAATAGATGAGAACACTTAAGCTGAGGAAGATACCTCAACTTAATCCATGGTTAGGGATTAAATTCATTATATAACAAGCCTTTATTAAGTGTATTTTAATTAAGGGGTGAGATTAAGAAGTGAATTTTAAGTTTGTAAGACAACTTGAGGGGGACTTATCCATTAAACACTAGGGTTGTCCCTCTTAACCATAAGGAAGAGATAGAACCCTAATGTAAGGCCCAAGTTACAAGATAAAGTCTTAGTGATTATTAATGTGTTTTGATTAAGAGGTGTAAACAAATTAAAGGTTTAACACTAAGGATTAAAGTTATACACTCCATCCTAAGAGAAGGATACAGGCAATACCCTAATTCCAAAGTCCTAAAACTTTAAAAGTTTAGTCTCTGATTAAGAGATGAGAAGAGATACTCAAGGAGACTCAAAGGTAAAAGACTAGGGGGGACTATACACAACCCTAAAAGTTATCATGCTTGGACACCATGGAAGAAGCAGATGAAAAGAGAAGGAGGAAGAAGAACAAGTTACTTACTTCCTGAAGAAGATAAGTAACTTGAGAGAAAGAAAGTAAGAAGGAGGGAGCATAAGTGAAGCAAGTTCACTTCAAAGATAAGAAAGAATGCATATGAGAAGATGAGAAGATGTGGGAGGTGAAGGCAAATCCACCTCCCAGATAACTTAGCAAAAGTACCTGACAGGTTAGCATGAATGCAT
This sequence comes from Lathyrus aphaca, assembly GCA_963966055.1. Classification (NCBI taxonomy): domain Eukaryota; kingdom Viridiplantae; phylum Streptophyta; class Magnoliopsida; order Fabales; family Fabaceae; genus Lathyrus; species Lathyrus aphaca. The sequence continues at coordinate 472,388,557 of OZ014520.1, read as the reverse complement.
AAGACATAAAGCAAAAGGAAATGAGATGAAATGAGATGTAAATACCAGATTCAGAAGTTAAAATGCAATTTAAATGGCATATGAGATTATTCAAAGTCATACAAGATGAATATGAATGATCATACAAGGATGAGATGCAATGGGAGCATGTTTAGAAGCATGAAAACACATGGATGTTCATGAAATGTATTGGATGAAAAGTATAGCAAATGAATTAAGAAATGATCAAGCAACGTTCAAGCATGTCTTAAGATGTCTAATATGTCATACAAATGCTTGAAATGTCATGGCAAGTTCATATGATGATGATATGGAAAGGAGAATGCAAATGAAGATGCAAAATTAGGGTTTTAAGACAACATGAGATGCATAAGACCAAAACAGAAACATTAAACATGATAAAAAATTGAAATCAAGCTCAAACAAACCCTAATCCCATATAAGATCACAACCCAAAGGAGAAGGTCAGAAGCTTAACCAAGTGAAAGTTATGAAATTGCTAAGTTTGCTAAGGTTTTTGGGTGCTTCTAAAGTTAAAATGCAAACAAAATTGAAAATGCAAGATAAAATCATGAGGTAAATAACATATTAACTATATACAATATGTGAAACAATGCAAAAAGAACCAAGTTAAAACTCATCATGGTTAGGCAGAAAAGAATTTTTCAAGTTACGGTTAAAAAATGTGATTTTTAAGAACCCTAATTCAAAGAAAATTGTGAAAATGGAATCAAACCTAAAAAGAAATTTGTATGGTGAGTTTGAAAATGTTTCTAAATGTATTGTAATGCTTCATGAATTTTATTGTGATTTTTAGAAACCTAAATGCATATTTAATTAATTAAAATCAATTAATTAATTAAATAAAACATTTAAATGTTTTAAAAATACTTTTTTTATGAAAAAAATAAAATAAAAAATATTTTTAGGTTAAGAAAAATATTTGAATCAGAAATGCAAGAAATGATAATTTTTTTATGGTTTTTACTATTTTTAATAAAATGATCAAAAGAAATACAAAGAAAATGAATTAAAAATGGATTAAATGGAAAGTCAGAGGATCCAAAGGCTCGAATTCAAACTTGAGAGATTTGTGTTGACTGCGTGCGTGATTGGGTAGCTAGGATTCATTCTGGAATTTTTATTAATTAAACCTAATTAATTAAATTAATTAAAGGATTAAGGTTTAATGAAATGATCAGAATCGTACGCTAATTAAATTAATCTCAATCCAAGGGCTGACATTCAAACTTGCAAACCAAACCCTAATTAATCTCAGGCGACTAGAGATAAGCTCTGGTCGTCTTCTCCGACCAATCCCTCAACCTATCTTCTTCCCCAGGCGACCCCAAGCCAAAAAAACTGCCCAGAAACACTCCCTATGCATCATACAATCAAAATCACTCATTAAACATCATTTATATCACAAGAATCATGCAAATCGAATCAAAAACATTTTCACGGGCAAAGTTTCAGAACATCATGAAATGCTTATTTCTCAACCATTTTCAATTTTAAACACGTCAGGATCATCAGTGCAACACATAAAATCAATTTATAATAAGAAAGAGAGGTTTTGGAAAAAAAAGTTCTTTAAGGTTACCTGAACTGAGCTTCTTCAAAATGGAGCTTTCTGGGCCTCTCTCTTGTGCAAATCAACTCCTCTGGTCCTCCTTGTGCTAATGGAATGCTTGGATGAGGCTTATAGTGGTTGGTTTGGAGGTTTCTGTTCTGATGAAGCAGGAATCGTGTTTTTGTTTTAGGGTGATTCAGGCCATGGTGAGGGGTGGGAAATGATCCTTGAGGTATGTGGAGTTGAATAATGAAGAAATTTTAAGTTTTGGTGGCTGAGGAGTGAGTTTCGAAGAGAGGAAGTGTTATGGCAATTTTTGGGATTTCTGAGTTCTTGAGGATTCAGGCTCCAAGATTGTGTGAAAAGGGCTCCTTGATGCTTGCATAAACAATGATGATTAGCCAGAGAGTGGTTGTGGCACAGGCTGATTGGTATGGCTTGATTTGCAAAAAGTCAAAAGTTATGGTACCTTAAGCATGGGCTGAGTCAGAGCTGGATTTTAGGGTGTCTTGGCCTCAGCTTGGTTCAAGGATGGCCCTAGGATCAATTTTATGTAGCTGACACAAGTGGATGAAGAGTTGTCATGGTTTTGCAAAGTTTATGCATAATTTACATTTTGAGATTTCTTGAGAATCAAGCAATCAAAACCCTAGGTTTAAAGGCCAATTCTGATCTTTTGAAGTTGCTTTGACATGTTATAGTGCATAGAAGTTGATTAGAGGTCATGAAATGGCTTGGCAAGTGAAATTGCAAAATTCCCTCTTTGGCATGAACTTGAAAATTATAGGATTTTTGCCAACTTTGAAAGGCCATATCATGAGTTCTAGGATGAATCAAGACATGTTCTTGTACTTTTTGAAAATGGGAAGATATAATCTCCAACTTTCATGCCCAAGAATTTTTCATTTGAAGCATTTTTGGTCATGAAAGAATAGGTTGAATATCTTTCCCAAAATGGAAAGATTCCATTACAAGTCATTTCCAAAAATAACAAGTTTGCATTATGCTTGAAATTCTTCAACTTTGTGAACTTCCAACCACTTATAAGATCAAATAAAGATCATAGAGACTAAAAATGATGAATGTGACCCTTTGGTACCCTTGGTGGAGGCCTCAGATGCCCTGATTTTGACATTACTTACACAAGAAGTTACCCAATGATCAGACGACTTCCACAGTGAATTTATTCATCAAATTTGGTACACGTGATCCTTTTAACATATTAAGACCTTTAGAAACAAGAATGACCAAAAACGTTGGGATTAAGGCCTCTGAAACCAAAACCCTAATTTTAGGTCATCTGTGTAGGAAATCTTCAGTATGCCTCTATGCCCTTGCCATGCTTTGTGATCCCTTGACTTTTATGAACTTTGGGGAGCATATTATGATCATGGAAGACACATGGACCCTCTTGGAAAGCTTTAAGACCATTAGGATGACTCAGATCAATTCTTGGATTGCTCATATCACAAACCCTATATGAAGATAAAATGATCTATGCAGTGAGATGTAATGTTTATGTAATGCAAAAATGAAAGATCACAAGCCATGGTGTGAAAAAGTGAGGGCGATTTTGGGGTGTTTACAAGGTGCAGGCATCTCCTGAATGGCTTTCACTTTGTCGGGATCAACCTCAATTCCTTTTTCACTTACAATGAAACCCATCAGCTTACCAGAACGTACCCCGAATGTGCATTTGTTGGGGTTCAACTTCAACTGATACTTCCTCAGGCGCTTGAAAATTTTTAGCAGATTTACCAAATGCTCTTCCTCTATAAGGGACTTAGCAATCATATCATCCACATAACACTCAATTTCTTTGTGGAACATATCGTGGAATAATGTTACCATAGCCCGTTGATATGTTGCACCGGCGTTATTCAGACCGGACGATATTACTTTGTAGCAGAATGTGCCCCAGGGTGTGATGAAGGTTGTTTTCTCCATGTCTTCAGGTGACATCTTAATATGATTGTATCCAGAAAATTCGTCCATGAAAGAAAATACCGAGAACTGAGTTGTGTTGTCTACCAATACATCAATGCGAGGTAAGGGGAAATCATCTTTCAGGCTTGCTCTGTTCAGATCCCGGTAATCGACACACATACGCACCTTGCCATCCTTCTTAGGTACGTGTACAATGTTAGCAACCCATGGCGGGTAACTAGTTACAGTAAGAAAACCGGCGTCCCACTGCTTTTGTACTTCTTCTTTAATTTTCATGGCCATATCTGGGCGAGTATGGTGTAATTTCTGTTTAACTGGCGGACAATCTTCTTTCAGTGGTAGCCTATGCATGACAATATCCGTATCTAGACCTGTCATATCTTGATAGGACCAAGAAAAGACGTCAACATATTCCCGAAGCATACTGATGAGCTGTTCTTTCACTGGAGCTTGCAAACTGGCTGCAATCTTCACCTCTTTCACATCTTCCTCGGTACCAAGATTGATAGTTTCAACCTCCTCCCGATGAGGAGCAATCACCTTTTCCTCTTATCTCAATAACCTGGCTAGCTCTTCAGGAAAATCATAGTCCTCATCAGCCCCTTCATCTACTTGATTAATAGGATTGTCGAAGTTATACAAAGTCATAGCAGTGTTGTTGTCGGTGCAATCTGGAGGATTATCTCTGCAAGGGTTGAGATTTGTTTATTTTAGTGATTGATTTTAATCTTGCTTAGAAAAAGTGTGGATGGAGTTATTATTGAAAAAACATTGCCATTTATTTTTTTGTGCGAAAATAACAAAAATGAAAGACAATGAGCGACAAAAAAGATCGTTTGCAAAAGATGTCCATTTATTCATTAATCATTCATTTGCACAAAATACGAATATGGCCCTATTACAAAATGAGTCCTGACACCTTGGGCAAGATGCAGGACTTGATGAATTCTTAAACAAGAAATAATAATTACTCTACAGAAGTAAACCTTATAATATCCTGGGAAGACCAGTTAAGGACTTGTTGGCCTGGGACCCTAGGACGAATCTAGCTCTCCAGATTGAAGTCACATTCAGCCTCGTCTTCCACATTGTTGATTGCATCCGGGGTTAGCACTCCCCTACTAATAAACTTGGGAGCTTCAACAGCCTCCTCTTGGACCTGTCGGGATGGTTTGTAACCCAACCCGAACTTGTCGTCCTTGACCTGAACTTGCAGCAACTTCCCCCAGCCCTGGGCATTCCCGTCTTCAACAACCTTCTGAGCTTGCTTATAAGAGGAGATTGAAATACCAGACACTTCAGCCGTTGCTTCATTGACATTGAGGGCTTCAAACTCTTGGTTCATTTTCTCATGGATCTCTCTGTCCATCTCAATATACTTGTAAGTAGCTAGATGACGAACAAAGTTATCCTCTTCCCCACATATTGTGATGACTTGGCCTTCCCATTCGTATTTTAACTTCTGGTGAAAGGTCGACGTCACAGCTCCAGCGGCATGAATCCATGGCCGACCCAACAAACAGCTATAGGCAGGCTGAATGTCCATCACGTAGAAGATAGTTTTGAATATTTGTGGGCCAATCACCACAGGCAGCTCAATTTCCCCAAGAACCGATCTTTTTGAACCGTCAAAGGCTCTCACCACCAGGTTACTTAGACGCAAGGCTAGACCATCATATTCCATCCTGACCAAGGCTTTCTTTGGAAGAACATTGAGTGAAGACCCAGTGTCAACCAAGACGTGAGAGAGAACAACACCTTTACACTCTAAGGTTATGTGCAAAGCCTTATTATGGTTACGGCCCTCCGTAGTTAGATCAGCATCAGTAAAACCTAGCCCATCGCTAGTATTGACATTTGAAACCATTGTTTCTAGCTGATTAACTGTAATCTCTTTTGGCACGTAAGCTACATGCAGGACTTTGATAAGTGCATTCCTATGAGCTTCGGAACACATTAGTAGTGATAAAATAGAGATTTTGGAGGGGGTCTGATGGAGGTGGTCCACAACCTTATAGTCACTCTTCTTGATTATTCTCATGAACTCGTCTACATCCTGGTCAAAGGATATCTTCTGAGTTTCCTTGGTAATAGGCTCTTCAGGCACCACACTCTTACCCTTAGCCTTGGCAGCAGCTTCTGCTTCAGCGTTAGTTCTTGGGAATTGTGAGGCAAAGAGACGTCCACTTCGAGTGAAGCCTCCGCCTCCCCCACATTATTAATCTGTTGTGTAGAAGTGTCAAAAGTGACTTTCTTTCCGTCGCAATACAAATCTGATCCATATTGCCAAGGCACGACACTGCTGCTGTCATATGGAACTGGTCCTGGTACCGTGATAGTAACCGGACTGATTGCTCGGAAGAAGGAATTGAGACAGTCTGGGGTTCATAATAAATTGTGATAGGAGGTCTGACCGGGGATGGTGCTGGTGATGAAGGTTGCGGATGTTGATGGAGATGTTGATGTGAGTTGTTGGAAGAATTTGGAATGTGGATTGTTGCAGGATCATGGTAAATGGTAACGGTGGAAATTTCTTTATTGATGGTTGTTGTTGTTGTAGAAGGATGTGTTAAACTAATGTCTGTTAAAGCTGAAGAAGGGACAATTGTCGATGTTGCAGCAGAATCTGTTGGAATGATTGTTGTTGAGGTTGTAGGAGTGATATCTGTCATTTCTGATGAAGTGATACGTGATGGAGTTGTAGGAGGAATGGTTGTTGATGTTGTAGGAGTTTGGACTGTTGAAGTGATCTGTAAAGTGCCTTCCTTGATAAGATTATCGATACCAGTCTTCAAATCTGCACAACCGTTGATGGAAATCTTACAAGCTTCGTAGTGGGCCTCACAACCCGGGAACATTTGGCACTTTAAAAGCCGGGCTTTAACCTCGGCCAAAGGTGTCTGAATGCTTGCAACATTGTCAATTAGGCTTACCGGTTGATCTTCCTCAATGGCATTCCTAGGCCCACCATGGCTAGGCATAAGATTCTTGGTAACACTTGGAGGAGGTGCAAAGTTTAGAACTTTGGAATCAACCAAGTCCTGAACTTTCATGTGTAAGGCTCTGCACTTTTCTGTTGTATGGCCAGGTGCGTTGGAGTGGAAGGCACATCGGGTGTTAACATCATATTTTCTTGGAAGATTCTTGGGAATCCGGTGGAGCCAGAGTCCTCAATTCAATCAAGTTGAGCTTTAATAACTGTGGAAGTAAGGCAGCATATGGCGTCGGAATAAGATCAATAACCTTGTTGACTTGTGAAGGCCTTTGTTGAAACGGCCGTTGTTGCTGGTTGTTATTGTTGTAAGATCTCTGTTGAGGAAATTGTTGTTGTTGTGGGAAGTGTTGTGGTTGTGGAGGATACTGTTGTTGAGGTGCTGAAGCTGGAATAGTGACAGCAGCTACTGATCTTGGCATGTATTGAGGCCTACCTCTACCCATGTGTACTGAGTAGGTCTCACCTGTCCTGCGAGGTCCTGAGAAAGGTTTCCTTGTACTATTGGAACTGGCTCCATTATCCGAAATTTTGCCCATCTTCAAAAGACTCTCAATTCTCTCCCCAGCTATAACTACATCCTCAAAGTTGGTGGATGAGAAAGCAACAAGTCTGTCAATGTATGTCCCCTGTAATGTGTTTATAAACATGTCGGCCATTTCTCTCTCAGACATCGGAGGCTGGACAGCAGCAATGAGATGTCTCCATCTTTGGGCATATTCCCTGAAGATTTCTCTTGAAGACTGAGACATACCCATTAGGAGAGTCCTGTTGGGAGCCATGTCCAAGTTATATTGATACTGGCGTATGAAAGCTTCGGCCAAATCCTTCTAGTTTCTGACTGTTGCTCTGGACAGGTGAGAGTACCATTCACGGGATGCCCCGATCAAACTGTCTTCGAAGTAAAACATCCACAACTTTTCGTCCATGGTATAAGCTTTCAGTCTCCCCATAAAAGAATGTAGGTGAGTACGTGGACAAGAGGTACCATTATATCTCTCAAAGCATGGAGGCTTGAATTTATGAGGAATCCTGACTCCCTCAACTAAACCCATGTCCATTATATCAAATCCCAAAGAGTTTTGGGACTCCAAAGATCTCAGCTTCTCTGCTATTTCATCCAGATGACGATCATAGGCTTCATCCCCAACACCAATTACTGTAAATTGTTCCTCTTGAGGGTCCTCTTGCAAGGCACAACCTCCCGTGTTTCCTTGGGTATTCCTGATAGCATTAACTTCAGGATTGAGGTGAGGCACAAACTCTGGCAAATATGTTCGTGGTTTCCCGTGATCATTGTTACTAGTACCTCCTGTACCCGGATGATTCTCTTATGGAGTTTGTCGCTCGACTAAATCTCTTAATCTTTCTTAGTTATAAGCCAACCCAGTCATTACTGCCATGAACTGGTTCATTTGAGCCCTCATCTCAGTTCTCTCATTAGCCATCTGAGTTCTCACGTTAGTCAAATCTTGCTGAACTTGGTCCATCTGTAAGCTCGAAAGGTTGTATCTTGTAGGATACTGGTGAACTCTGTTGATGGGAAAAACTCTCCTACGAGCAATGTTTCCTAAAACAACAGTGTCGCTCCCGAAGATTTTCATCCCGGTACAAGCGCGAACGGTCGGCGAAAGGGGAAAAATGAAAATGAACTGAATAGAGTCGCCAGCTAGGCATTTTTATCCCGAAGGAAAGGTAATGCTGAATAAACCTAGAAAAAGATGGATAAGACGGTTCCGAACCAGAGAAACTGAGAAAGGGGGTTGGTTACTGTCGCTCCCAAAGATTTGCATCCCGGTACAAGCGCGAATGGTCGACGAAAGGGGAGATGAAGATGAACTGAAAAGAGTCGCTAGCTAGGCATTTTTATCCCGAAGGAAAGGTAATGCTGCATAAACCTAGAAAGAGATGGATAAGACGGTCGCGAACCAGAGAAACTGAGAAAGGGGGTTGGTTACAACCTGGGAAGGTATTAGCACCCAGATTGTCCGTCGTACTCGACGGGATCCATGCTTAAAAGATTTGTGTTTAAAGGTGTAGTGTCAGTGCTATTTTGTGTGCAAAAGCTGGAAAAGAATATAAGTGTCAGTGCAAAAGAAGTGTGAAATGAAGAAAAGGAGTGTCAGTTTAAGGAAAGAGTGCAATGCTCAAGACAATGTGGCTTAAGAGAGTAAAGCTGGAAGAGGGGGAATATATAGAGACTTTTGTTCGATAACAGTTAAGTTATGCCTACGTATCCTCTCGTGCAATGAGGAAGTTAGAACACCGTAGTTCGACTCAAAGAGACTAAAAGAAAAATTGACTTGATGAATTGCTTGCTTGTCTATGCTCAAGTGTAAGACCTGTCTGGCTTAGGTGCAAATTGTCTTGCATTAGACAGAAGAAGCAAGTTCTCGTTTATGAGTGAATGAGATGAGAAAAGAATCCCGGAGGAGATGATTATTGTTTGTTTTTGGTATTTTCAATCTTTTATTGTTTTTGGAGTTTGTCATAAGAGAATGAGCTTAATCCTAAACCAAGGGTTAGTAAACTCATCACATCCTCCCTCTGATTAGGGGTAATGAGAATACCTTAAGTATGAAGTAAACACCTCACACTTAATCACCATGATGTAGGATTAAGATCATTAACCTACTTGCATTTATTTAGATGTTTTGTGGAGCTTTTGTTTAGTGTTAAGTATTGATTTTAAGCCATAATCAAGGATCTAATGGACCCATTACACCATCCTAATAGAAGGATGATAGATGAGAACATTTAAGTTGAGGAAGGCTCCTCAACTTAATCCATGATTAGGGATTAACCTCATGACAAAACAAAGCCTTTGTTAAAGTGGGTTTTAATTAATGGTAAGATTAAGAAATGAATTTTATGTTTTGTAAGACAACTTGAGGGGGACTTGTCCATTAAAACTAGGGTTAGTCCTTCTTAACCTATTAAGGAAGAATTAGAACCCTAATGCAAGGCCCAAGTTACAAGCTTGATGTCTTAGTGATTATTAGGTGAATTAATTAAAGGATTTAAACACATTAAGGGTTTAACGCTTAGGATTAAAGTTATACACTCCATCCTAATAGAAGGATGCAGGCACAAGCTTAATCACAAAGCCTTAAAACCTTTAGGGTTTAGTCCTTGATTAAGAGATGAGAGAAGAGACACAAAAGATGACACAAATGTAAAACTAATGGGGGAATAATAAAAACCCTAATTGTTATCATGCTTGGGTGTTCCTAGGGTTTATGAGGCTAGCAAGAGATCTCCAAGGAAAAGCCACCAAGGAAGAAGCAGGATGGAAGGAAGAGAAGCAAGACAACTTACTTCACTTAAGAAGACAGGTTGCTTGGAGAAAGAAGGTGAGGAGGGAACATGAATGAGCAAGCTCACTCTAATACAAAAGTAAAATGAAGCAATGAATGCATAATAGAGATGAGGATAGATTATGAGAAGTGAAGGCAAATTCACTTCTCAAACACTTACCACCTGAAAAGTTAGCAAAAGGAAGTGAAATGGAATAAAAATGAAATGAAAAGATGGAAACCATAATCAGAAGCATGTTTATGATGTTAATGATGCAAAGAGATGACATAAATGTATGTCATGAGATGGGGATGATCATACAAAGGATGGGAATGCAAATGAAGCATACAAGAGGCATGAAAGTTTATGAATGCACATGAAATGAAATGAAAGCAAAACATGGAAAATGGATGATGCAATTATCAAACATGATTTCAATATGTCCTAAGATGTCTTATATGTCATGTGGATGCACAAAATGTCATGGCAAGTTCATGTATGCAAGCTTATACAAGATGGATGCAAATGAAGATGCAAATTAGGGTTATATGAACATGTGAGATGCACAATTCAAAAACAGAAGCAAAACATAAGATAAAAAATTAAAAATGGACTCAAAGGAACCCTAATCCTATACTAGTTCACCATCCAAAGAGGGAGGTCAGAAGCTTAACATAGAAGGACTTATGATTTTTCTAAGTTTCTAGGGTTTTAAGGGTGATCCTAAGGGTAAAATTCCAAACAAATTGAAAATGAAAGATAAAAATGAAACAAAAATGTTTTTAGATGCTTGAAGTCATGCATAACACAATGCAAAAGGAATCATTCACAAAATCACTTTGGTTCAAAAGTTATGAATTTTTGAAGTTAGGGTTAAAAATATTCAAGTTTAAGAACCCTAATTCAATTGAAAAATGTCAAAGTATGATCAAAACCAAAAATAAATTTGTGTGGTGAGTTTGTAAATGTTTGAAAATGTTCTCTGAATTTTTTTGGGATTTTTAAATACCTAAATGTATTTTTTAATTAATTAATTCTCATTAACTAATTAAAAATAACATTTAAATGATTTAAAAATAATTTGTTAATACTAAAAATAAAAATAAAAATATTTTAGGTTCTGAAAATTAATAAAAGGTTCAATAAAAAATTTCAGAATTTTTAGACTATTTTTGCTATTTTTAAAAAAAAATGTACAAATTTAAATGAAGGAAATGAAATAAAAATTAATAAAAAGGAAAGTATGCTGGATGGAAGGCTCAGATTAATTCTGGGTTTAAGTTTGTTGACCACGCGCCAAATCCAAGGGACACAATTCAAACCTAGCTGATTTCAGTTAATTAAGTTAATTAAAATAATTAGGGCTTAATGATAGCATCTGGGCCATTGGTTCACACGCGGGAAGCTTCATCCTACGCTCCAGATTCAAACTACATTAATTACTCAGCCTAACCCTAATTATGCCCTAACCATTTTCAGGTGACCGGAACAGCGTTCTGGTCATCTTCTCCGGCGAAGCTAAAAACCAGCAACCCATACAAGCATCAAAACTCCCCATTTTTTGCCCAGAATCAAACCTCTAACATTAATGAACATGAATGAATCCACAAACAAAAATCATTTCTCATACATAACAAAGCTGAATCGAAGAAATCAAGTTTTATGTCAAAAATTTCAGAGCAAGCATACATCCTTATTTCGCAACCATTTTCAAAACTACAAAGCTCAGTGTACTCAGGGGATCACAAGGAACATTTCTATAACCTCAAAAAAGATTTCTGGAAAAAACGTTTGAGAGAGCTACCTGAGATGGAGCTTTCAACCCTAGAGCTTTCAGGCTACTTTCTTGCTTCAAAATGCCTCCAATGACCTTCCTGAAGAAGCTTTGATGCTTGGTTGGAGTTTCCTGTGGCTGGTTTGTGAGTTTGATGAAGTTCAGTTCAAAGGGGGAAGGAAATCGTGTTTTTGGTATGGTGGCTTTTAGGGCAAACTGAAGGGTGGGAAATGATCAGTGAGGGAAGCTGAGATGAATGGTGGAAGAAATTTGATGTTTTGTGGAGTATGTTGAGAGTTTCGAATGAAAATGTAAAGTGGGAGGTTTTTGTGTATGCTGACTTGTGGGAGAGCTCAGGCTATGTTCTTGTTCTGTTTGGCTTGCATTTGATTAGTATAAACAAAGGTGATTGGTCAGAAAGATGGTAATGGCATAGTGTGATTGGTATGACTTGTTTTGCAAAAAAGTCATGGTTATGTGTCCTTTGAGGTATGGGCAAGTTCAGGCCAAGGACAAGGGCATGTCTTGCGCAGCATGATTCATGGACAACCATGGAAATCAGTTTGAGGCAAATGGGCAAGTTTGTGGGAAGTTGTGGGGGGTTTTGCAATTTTGGCAAAGTTTGGCCCTTTCTTGATTTCTTCATGTACAAGTCATGGAATGGAATGATTCAAAGCACAAATATGATCCTTAGAGGTCATATGAACATGTTGTGAAGTATTTGTGCATATTTGAAGCCTTTAGAATGCCTTATCATGCCATTTTGCAAAATGCCTCTTTAGTGCAAAAGTGATTTTTATGTGATTTTTCCCAACTTTGGAAAGCCATAACTTGAGTTCCAAAATGAATTAGATCTTGTTCTTGTACTTTTTGAAAAGGGAATGATCCAATCTACAACTTTCATGACCAAGAATTTTTCATTTGAAGCATTTTTGGTTAAGAAAGAGGAGGTTGAAAAACTTTCCCAAAATGGAAAGTTTACATTACAAGTCATTTCCATATTTGGCAACTTTTGGTTTAGCCCACTTTTCTTCAAATTTGTGAACTTCTAAACACTTAAATGATCAAATAAAGACCATATAACTTCAATTTGATGAAAAATCCACTTTGGTTCCATGTTGGGGGGCCTCAGATGCCCTGATTTGGCTCTGACTTGCTCAAGAAGCTACCCAGTGATCAGATGACTCCAAAAATGAAATTTTCCATCAAACTTGGTATGCATGATCCTTTTATCATATTGAGACCAATAGAAACAAGAATGACCAAAAAATTTGGAGTTATGGCCTCTGAAACCAAAACCCTAATTTTAGGTCATTTGTGCAGTTAAACCCTAGCTCTGCTTCCATGCTTTGCCAGTTCTTGTGATTCTTTGACTTCCTTCATCTTTGGTGGATATAATATGATGATTGAACATACATGGACCCTCTTGATATGATTGAAGACCTTTGGAGTGGCTCAGATGGACCCTGGATTGCTCAGATCACAAACCCTAGATGCAGATGAACTTGTCCTAATGCAGTGAAGCAAAAATGCAACATGGTATGGTATGATTGAACTAATGCAAATGAAAAGATCACAAGCCATGGTGTGAACTTAGTGAGGGTAAATTTGGGGTGTTTACAGATGCCCCTATTCAAACATGAGTTAGCTGTGCAGGATGTAAGCGGCGGCTTAACAGGCAAACAAGATAACTTGTGGTTGAATACTAAAGACAGTCCAAAATTTGCACTCACTGGGTGAAGAAGAAAAGGGATATAGATTGTAAAAGGAAGTATAATATGATTACAAAGTGCGGGCGATGGAGGACGACCATTGAGAAGAGGACGACTACTGGAGATAAAGCAATGACGGGTACGACCGACATGTTGGGGAAATAAAGAGATCATGATGGGGATGGCCATTAAGTAAGGAGATAAGATTATATGGGGATTAAAGGTAAAGTCAATGATGGGGACAGCCATCGGGTTAATGGGATAAATGATGAGGTACGGTCATCAAAGGTGAAGGACGATAACCTAGCAGGGTACGACTGCTCTCGGGGTTTATCATGACATAGGACAAATGTCAGATAGAAAGATCAACGATGGGGACGGCCATCAGATAGAAATGATGAAGGACAATCATCAAGAGGTGAAGGACGATCACCTAGCAGGGTACGGCTGCTCTCGGGGTTTATCATGACATAGGACGAATGTCAGATAACAAGATCAACGATGGGGACGGCCATCTGATAGAAATGATGAAGGACGATCATCAAGAGGTGAAGGACGATCACCTAGTAGGGTATGGCTGCTCTCGGGGTTTATCATGACATAGGACGAATGTCAGATAACAAGATCAACGATGGGGACGGCCATCAGATAAAAATGATGAAGGACGATCATCAAGAGGTGAAGTACGATCACCTAGCAAGGTACGTCTGCTTAAATATCACGACATAGGATGAATGTCGGATAGAAAAGGGTTCCAATAATGGAGACTCCGCTGGGAAAAAGGGATAAGGGATGGTCATCCAAAGGTGAAGGACGATCACCTGGCAGGGTACGGCTGCCGAAAGTATCATGACATAGGATGAATGTCAGATAGAAAAGAAATTTTGCTTTTTACTAGGGATTTGTTGGGGACTCTTCTGGGGAATTGTAGACACATACGAGTGTCTACATTCAAGAAAGAAAAGGTATAAGTGTTTGACACTGTGTATAGATTAAAGATGCGGACGAGCATCCTTAAGACTATGATACAGACGAGTATCAGTAGAAACAAATGTTGACGCATGTTCAGAGATGATGATACGGACGAGTACCAACTGGTTAACAAAGAACACGGACGAGCGTTGAATCTGAGGAGAGATAAGTGGTGTATACAAGATACAGACGAGTATCTGTATGAGTGAGAAAATAAGCATGAGTGAGACACAGACGAGTGTTCAACTTGTTGGGGAGAGTATGATACAAACAAGTATCATAAGAGAACATGTATAAGTTACGAACTTATTAGTGTAAAAGATATTTTGAAGATCTGTGGGGATAAGATGACACGGACGGGTGTCGAAATAAGTGTATTATAAACAAGTGTTTGGTTTACAATAAGTGTTTAGGCAACCCTGCTGGGGAAAGGTGATACAGACAAGTGTCAAAGGAGTGTATAGATTTCTGTTTGTGGTTTATATCTGCAGGGGAAAGATATGACACGGACGAGTGCCGGAAAGAGTATATATTAATATGTATTAGTGAGTGCAAAGGGGACGCTTTGGCTTTTTGCTGGGAAACATGAGACGACACGGACGAGTGTCAAGAAGGATATGTCATGGGTATCAATTCGGGCGAAAGCTGCTTTTGGTACCTTTCGGGGCGCAGTGGCACATGCAGGAAATTTCACAACAAAATGTCTGCATTCATCATGATACCCAATACTAGTGTTTGGCTATGCGAAACATAACTACATATTAGAGTGCGAAATATGACCCATAAAGCGCACTCTTTTATTTTATCCAGCACTGCCACAACAAGATAGTATCTCAAATCCTTCGTTGCCTTTTCAGCAGCAAAGTCGCTTTAGAAGGCGAATCAGAATTTCTTGCCGAAGCATAAGACTACTTGGCTTCGGATTTTCTGCAGCTATGATGGCATTCCAAGCCAGCTTCACTTGGGTAGACATGAGTGGAGCCACAGAGAGAGGGGAGTGAAAAGTGTGGTTAGGGTTAGCACCGAATACCTCTTTTTTTCCCCTTTTTTTTTATACCCCTTTTTTTTTGCAAAAAGAAAAGGGATGCACTAGGCGCATTGTTGATGAGGTACTTGGGATTTGCAGGAGACTGGTTCGAACCTGACTTGTGATTATGCAATATGTTTGATTTTTGCCGTAATGCTCCGTATTAGACAGAATGCTACGCTCTGCGGGGAAATATGATGCAAATGCTATGATTATGCAAAAAAGAACACGATCCGGGACTCGGATCCCGCTGCCGTGTAAATCTCTGGCTGATCTGCTCGAAGGAAAATCCCAACTAGGGATGAGATCATTGGTAGATCTGGTACAGATGATTCTGCCTGGGGAAATAAGTCACTGATAGACCTATCTTAATAATGAGGGACCTAGCTGGGGCTGTGGATGCCTTTGTCACTTTGTTGTGAGATTTTTAGACATTGCTTTTCTGGATAGAGGCTGGAGCTCTGTGGGGACATAGTTCCCTGTCTAGCACTCGGCTGGGGAGGAGAAAGGTCATTGAACGATCTTCCTAGCAATTTCTAAGGACGATACTTGACGACCCAGCTGGGGAACTGATCCCCTTATGATGTCGCTCTGAAAGATGTGCTGGAGAAGCGATGCCCGACAGTTCTGATGGGGGAGAGGGAGCTTCTCTGGTGCTGTTTGGAAGATGTGTTGAGGAAATAATGATTTGGCAGCTTTGCTGGGAGAAATCCTCCATGTCCTATGTTGCGCTTTGAGTACCTGCAATCCTGTTATGACAAAGAAACGCACAAGTACCCCGAGGCATCCTTTATTGGATTCCATCATAGGAATTTAGACACTCCCGGGAGTAAGTAATATATTTCCTGTGAGCATGTGATTAGAAAAGGCGCATATGTATTTATGCAAACATTATATCAAGGATATCGGACATTTTCGCAAATGAAATAAAAGTGCACAAGTCGAAGTGTGATTGAAAATTCTGGTTTTATTAATCTGGGTGCCCTGAATTGGCAAGTACAGTCAAAGAAACAGATCCCCTGAAATGAGGAGATTGTTACAAATTGAGAAACAAAAAGGTGCTGGAAATGTTGACGATGCTTTAGTGAGCTTCCCTTTTGCTATGACTCGTATGATGTTGACGTTCTTCCCATCTTGCTTTCTGAAGAAGGTTGATTCCGATCAACGCTTTAACCCTTCGAAACTTGCCAAGTTGTAAGTGATACGGACGAATTCAGAATACAGTTGTTCGCTTATTCCCTTATTTTGCGTGGATCGCCCTTTCGGGTTTTCAATCCACCGGGATACCCATTTTTGCCTGAGCTGTCCAATGCAGCTTTTCAACTCAGCGGGTGTACATATTTTTCTTTATTTTCCCTTATTTTTGCCCGAGTCTTTTATTCTGTTTTTGATTCGCCGGGATGCCCTATTTTTCCTGGACTTACATTCTGTTTTTATGTCCAGCGGGTCTTTTTATGCGAAGTATTTTTTAACTGCATCTGAATTCACAGGGGACATGAAGTCTTCACCATCCATAGTAGTGAGCATCAATGCTCCACCTGAGAAAACTTTCTTTACAATGAATTGACCATCATAATTCGGAGTCCACTTGCCCCTGTGGTCCGTATGAGGAGGGAGGAGTCTTTTTCAGCCCAAGATCTCCCACTTGGTATTCCCGAAGCCTGACTTTCTGATCGAAGGCTGTCTTCATTCTCTTCTGATACAGCTTCCCGTGATAGATTGCACCTAATCTCTTTTCTTCGATCAGATTCAGTTGATCGTACCGGGATCGGACCCATTCTGCTTCATTCAATTTGACATCCATCAGTACCCGTAAGGAGGGTAATTCAACTTCAATAGGTAGGACCGCCTCCATACCATACACAAGCTGATACGGTGTTGCCCCAGTGGACGTTCTGATTGATGTACGGTAGCCATGCAAGGCAAATGGTAACATCTCATGCCAGTCTTTGTAGGTGACCACCATATTTTGCACAATCTTCTTGATATTCTTGTTAGCTGCCTCCACATCGCCATTCATCTTTGGCCTGTAAGGAGAAGAATTGTGATGTTGGATCTTAAAGTCCCGGCACAGTTCTGCCATCATTTTATTGTTCAAGTTGGAACCATTATCAGTAATGAATCGCTCGGGCACTCCATACCGACAAATGATGTCTCTCTTCAGGAATCGGGCTACCACTTGCCTGGTGACATTTGCATATGAAGTTGCTTCAACCCATTTGGTAAAGTAGTCAATGGCTACTAGGATGAATCTGTGGCCGTTTGAAGTTGTCGGTTCAATCTCCCCAATCATATCAATGCCCCACATGGCAAAGGGCCAAGGTGAAGACATTACATTTAAAGGATTCGGAGGCACATGTACTTTATCCGCATAAATCTAGCATTTGTGGCACTTTCTGGCATAAGCACAACAGTCTGCATCCATTGTGATCCAGTAGTAACTTGACCGTAGCAATTTCTTAGCCATTGCATGTCCTCCAGCATGGTTACCAAAAGATCCTTCATGCACCTCGTGCATCAGAAAGTCTGCTTCTGTCTTATCAACACATCTGAGAAGTACCATATCAAAGTTTCGCTTGTACATGGAACCATCAGTATTCAGGAAGAAACTACCATCCAACCTTCTTAATGTTTTCTTATCATTGGATGATGCCCCAGGTGGGTATGTTTGATCCTCCAAGAAGCATTTGATGTCGTAGAACCAAGGCTTATCATCTTTAGCAAGGTCTGCTGAGAATACGTATGCTGGTCTGTCAAGTCTGGATACTGAAATCCGAGGTACAACGTTGGCAGCTTGAACTTTGATCATGGATGAAATGGTAGCCAGAGCATCTGCAAACTGATTTTCATCTTGAGGGATATACTCAAGTTTGACTATGGTGAAGAAATTCAATAATCTCCTCGTATAATCCCGGTATGGAATCAGATGCTCTTGGTGAGTGTACCATTTGTCGTTGGTTTGATTGATTACTAGAGCTGAATCTCCGAATACAGTTAAAGTTTTGATCCTGAGGTCAATTGCTTCCTCAAGACCCATGATACAGGCTTCGTATTCAGCTTCATTGTTAGTGCAGTTAAAGGTGAGTTTTGCCGAGAATGGCATGTGAACTCCCTTAGGTGTAATGAGTACTGCACCAACTCCACGACCATTCATATTAACAGCCCCATCAAACATCATTGTCCATTCTTCTTCTGGGTCAGGCCCTTCAGTGTGAACAGGCTCTTCATGATCTTTTGCTTTTATGAACATGATGTCTTCATCAGGGAAGTCGAATCTCATAGGCTGGTAATCATCAATGGGTTGCTCAGCTAGATAGTCAGACAGTACACTGCCCTTGATGGATTTTAGAGATGTGTATTGAATGCCATATTCAATGAGAATCATTTGCCATCTTGCAACCCGTCCGGTAAGTGATGGCTTCTCGAATATATACTTGACTGGATCCATCTTTGAGATCAATAAGGTAGTGTGGGTCAACATATACTGCCTTAGTCGGCGAGCAGCCCACGCTAAAGCACAACATGTTTTCTCGAGCAGTGAATAACGTTGTTCACATTCGGTAAACTTTTTGCTTAGGTAGTATATTACATACTCGTTTTGACCAGACTCGTCATGCTGGCCCAACACACACCCCATTGATTCTTCTAATACTGTCAAGTACATTATTAGAGGTCTTCCTTCAACTGGAGGCATAAGAATTGAAGGCTCTTGTAAGTATTCCTTGATTTTGTCAAAATCCCTTTGGCAGTCTTCATTCCACCTGATTGTCTGTTCTTTCTTTAACAACTTGAACAGGGGCTCACAGGTTGATGTAAGATGAGATATGAACCTTGAAATGTAGTTCAATCTACCTAGAAACCCCCGAACTTCTTTTTTTGTCTTTGGTGCAGGCATCTCTTGAATGGCTTTGACTTTGTCAGGGTCAACTTTAATTCCCTTCTCACTTACAATAAAACCCAGCAGTTTACCAGACCGCACCCCGAATGTGCACTTGTTGGGGTTTAACTTCAATTTGTACTTCCTCAGACACTTGAATAGCTTCAACAGATTTACCAGGTGGTCTTCTTCTGTGAGGGACTTGGCAATCATGTCATCCACGTAAGATTCGATTTCTTTATGGATCATGTCATGGAATAATGTTACCATAGCCCGTTGATAAGTAGCACCAACATTCTTCAGTCCGAATGGCATCACCTTATAACAGAATGTGCCCCAGGGTGTTATGAAAGTTGTCTTCTCCATGTCTTCAGGTGACATCTTGATCTGGTTATATCCTGAAAATCTGTCAATGAAGGAGAACACCGAGAACTGAGCCGTATTGTCGACCAATACATCAATGTGAGGTAACGGGAAGTCATCTTTCGGGATGGCTCTGTTTAGATCCCGGTGTAACACGGTGGGAGAACTGACTTTAGTTATGTTGCGGATAGCAAGAGTCGCCACCGACTTTTATTGTATCCAAAGGAAAGGCATAAAAGAACAGGAAAGACCTTTTAAAAGATTTTTGGGTCCGGGGGGTAGGTTATGCAAAGGGAAGGTGTTAGCACCCTTTACATCCATGGTTATCCATGGGCTCTTAGTTACTTAGCTCACTTTAAAATGTTTTTGAAATGTGAAGTGTGTGAATAAAAATTTTCTTAAGAGTTTCATAATGATCCATGTACGGATGCGTAAAAAACCTTTGTTTTGAAAATTATTTAAAATGTGTGAAGTGTTTGAAATATTTTGAAGAGTGAGCAAGTATCTAAGAGGAACCTACCCTAAGTTTAAGTCTTTTATGTTCTTGAATCCTTTAAGTGGTAAGACTATCCCTATTATTAAGGAATAGGTAGTCATTACCTTGGATGTGTGGGACAAGTGAAGGGACATCTGTTTATTTAGGCAACTGTGGGGTGTATAAGCAACTCGAAGGGACTTATCATCTTTATTCGAAAGGGACAAGATCATTACGAAGGCAACATTCGAAGGGACTTGATCTTTTTATCTGTTTAGGGACTAGATGATGTGAGATGAGGGACTTTGCTTTATACACCCTACTTGACCTTTTGTTTAGGCAACTTGAGAGGTATCCTTATGGAAGTGAGATGGCGATCAAAGATCGACTTACGTGTGTGAGTGTACAAGTTTAAATATTTATCTTTAATTTTAATGAGCTAAATTAATTTTAAACATACAAACATGTTGCACTCCCTATTTTACTAACCATAGCATAAAATAAATATTAAATAATACTATTACAATATTACATAAAGGAAGCAATTACATAATAATAATAATAATAATTAAAGCAAATTAAATAAATAAGCAAAATAATAAATAATAATAATAATTGGGTTAGTAAAAATAATAATAATAAATCACAATATAAATGGGGTTAGTAAAAACAAAATATCATATAAACATAATTAATAATATTAACATAAAATATTAAAAGATCAATGAACAATTATTTTTTGAGATTAAGAATAAAATATAAACAATTATATACTAATTATTATGAAATTTTAAATTATGCATAAGTTATAGAAATTAGGTTAATTATAAACATATCATAAAATAAATTATATTTACAAATTTTAATTATTTTTAAACATATACTAAAAAAATTATTTACATACAAAAAATTAAATTATAAACAATTTATGTCATATTATTATATTAACAAAATTAAATTAAGAATTTTAATTTTAAGCATATTTAAAATTATTTACACATAAAAAGATACATAATTAAAGTTTTAAAAATTAAAAATAAAGAAAATTAGGATTGGATTATTAAGATTTATTTATTAATTAAAATATAAACAAGAACTATGAAATTAAAATAAATAAATAAACTAATATTTACAATTAGGGTTTATAGAAAATTAGGTTTTTTTTTATGAAAATATTTTAGGGTTTTAGAAAATTAGGGTTTATATACATATTTTTTAGAATAATAAAATAACTATATATAATTTAACAATTTTAATAATTTACAAAAAAAACAAATAAGTTTTTCTTATAAAATTAAAATTAAAAGAATGAATTCTAAAATAATATGTACATCCTATTTATTATTTGAATTTGTTTAAAATAGAAAATTAATTAAATAATCAAAAATCAGAAAAAGAATGAAAAAGATCAAAACCTGCTTGGGCTGGGATTTGAACCCTGTCCCTAAGCTTTCATCCTCCAGGACCAGCAATCTAACCACTGGGCCATGCGCGCGCTGGCGTTAACATTCTACCTCCATTTGCTTTTGTTCTCTTCTTGGAAAAAACATGAAAAAAGCAAGCAAAGAAACACAAAAAGGCCTGGGGGGGATTCGAACCCAGGACCTTTACGCAGCACACAAACACACTTACCATTCCAGCCGGGAGGGCGCATCTGATAATATATGCATCACAATTCATTATATTTTAAGCTTAACGATTAAAATGGAAAAATAAGAAAAACTGCTGAGCCCAGGATTCGAACACAAGCCTGCAAGCAATATACACGCACACTTCACCACTGGGACACACGCTTGTGTGTGATACATAAACAGAACCAATACATTATAATATATAACAACAATTCAAATTATAAAAACGCGCGCAGGTCTTCTTCTCCAATTTACCTACGAAATTTCCTTCAACATTTCCTGCGGAATTTCTTACGAGTTCTTCCCTTCAAGAACCTGCGAATTTGAATCTCTCACAAACACATAAAATTTCAACAAATTTTTTATACAGACATGATCCACACATCAAATCCAGTTCAATGATGTCTTTAGAATTCATTTATGCTGGTTTAAATGAGAAACCCTAAACGGCTTCTTCAAACCCTAACAATGGTGAATTCTTAATACCGCATCGAAATTCAAATTAGTTCATCCAGAAACATTCCTTGCATCATAACAAACTCAAAACATCAGTCAAATATGATTTATCATGAGCAAATATGTCAAAACAAAAAATTATAAGATGAGCATGAACATGGATTCGGTTTTCATGATTTAGTGCAGGGATGAATGGTTTTATGATCCAGAAACACTCAGTGACCTTCAAGGAACAATTTGCAACCTTTATTTTGTCTTGAGAGTGCTTGAATGAGGGAATCCGAATTTGAGTTTTGGTGAGATTTTTGAATGTATGAACTTACTCTTGGAGGCCAGAAATTCGTGTCTTGTGCATAGGGTTGTGTTGTATACTTATAGTGGATTGAATTAGGTCAAAAATAATGGATCATTGTGTGGATATTTTGGATCAATGAGATTGAAAAAGATTCAAGCTTAAATTTCAAATATTCTTGAATAAGACCTTTCTATTTCATTCCAATCACCATAATTCTTATATCAATTTGATCCAAGTCATATTTATGATTTTCTAGAAGCACAATCTCATTTAAATATTTGATTTTTCTATTTTATTTTAATTTAAAATGATTTTAAATGAATAAAATCAAAATAAATAAAATAAAATAATAAAAAATCTGAATAATTGAGGGTTGGGTCGTGTATGAAGTGTTTGTATGGATTGGATCATCATATGGCAAGCCCATTTAGAAAAATTTGGTTTTAAACCTCCATTTTCTTCATAAACCAACCAAAAATTTCCCAACTTTGCAAGGGCACACATCCTTCAATTTTAATGCTATGAGGGTGTTCTTGAACATTTTGGAAAGCTTAAAGAGTCCTCTAACCAACCCCATTGGTTTCATGTCCATATCATTTACCATTCTCAAGTTATGCCCTTTTGAAGTTGTTGACTTTTTGTTGACTTTCAAAAGGACCTATAATGTCTTAGCTCATACCTTCCAAATGAAGCATTTTTGGGCTTGGCTTGTGAGACACAAAGTTGTAGAGAATTCAATTTCCTTAAAAATGAGCTTTGGATGGGAAAAATGTGATGAAGCATGTGAAAGTTATGGCCGGTCAAAGTTCAGTTGACTTTTCTTGAGGAAACCCTAATTTAGAAACCTCTGATTCTTGATGATCTGAAATATCCTTGATGAATCATGATCAACCCTTGATCAAATGATGAATTTTAATCCATATACTTGATGTTGGAAAAAAATCATGAAGTTTGACTTTGGTTTGACCACAGTTGACCTCAGTTTGACTTTTTAACTACTTTGACTGATTTTGACTTATCTGATCATTTGACTGA
Organism: Lathyrus aphaca; assembly: GCA_963966055.1. Lineage (NCBI taxonomy): Eukaryota > Viridiplantae > Streptophyta > Magnoliopsida > Fabales > Fabaceae > Lathyrus > Lathyrus aphaca. Next base: position 472,365,131 of record OZ014520.1, on the reverse strand, counting down.
GCAAACTTTTGAGAAAAGTCTTGAAACTTGTCATGGGAATTATTAGACACATATAAGATGTTATGAAGCTCACTTGAAGTCTTGGAAATCCAATTAGCCTGATTAAAGTCAAAACCCTAGTTTTGGATGCACTACTTAGGAGGATGCATTGTCTGAGGGAATTGTCAAACTTTCTGACTATTTGTGAACTTTGTGAACCTTGTGAACCTCATAAGATGTCTTGTGAACCTTGTGAACCTCATGGGAGGTCTTGTGAACCTTGTGAACCTCATAAAGTATCTTGTGAAACTTGTGAACTTCATAAAGTGTCTTGTAAACTTCATGAACCTCATGAAAGGTCTTGTGAACCTCCTTAGCACACAAAGTCTTGTATTGTGAGGGCAAATTTTGGGGTGCAACAGCTGCCCCTGTTCAATTTTATGAAACCTGAGGGGTTAGATTGGTATATTTGCCAGTCGTGATCTGGAAGGTTGAAGGGGATTGAACACAAAAGCCCAAAAATTTGCACTCACTGGTGCATAAAGTGATACTGATGACTAGTTGAATATGCTTGAGTGGGATTAAAGATGCCACTTGGATAAAAGTTCTTCAAATACGTCTCTTGGAGGATAAAGCAGTCCAAAATATGAAGATATAACTTTCTGGGAAGATAAACAAACATTCCATGATATGCTTTCAGGAGGATAAACAACGTCCTGAGGAAATGGTAGCTTTCAGGAGGATAAACAACGTCCTGAGGTGATGATATGCTTTTAGAAGGATGAACAACGTTCTGAGGTATAAGTATAACTTTTGGGAGGATAAACAATGGCCCAATAGTCATGATATGCTTTCAGGAGGATAAACAACGTCCTGAGGGAATGATATAACCTTTGGGAAGATAAACAACGGCCCAAGGTAATGATATGCTTTCAGGAGGATAAACAACGTCCTGAGGTAATGGTGATAGCTTTCAGGAAGATAAACAACGTCCCGAGGTAATGGTGATAGCTTTCAGGAAGATAAACAACGTCCTGAGGGAATGATGTAACCTTTGGCAAGATAAACAACGGCCCAAGGTTAAGATAGCTTTCAAGAGGATAAACAACGTCCTGAGGGAATGATGTAACCTTTGGGAAGATAAACAACGGCCCAAGGTAATAATATGCTTTCAGAAGGATAAACAACGTCCTGAGGAAATGATAGCTTTCAGGAGGATAACAACATCCTGAGGAAATGATATGCTTTTGGGAAGATAAACAACGGCCCAAGGTCACAAGTTGTTGATGAAGTCTGTCTGCTGGAGAATTAATCTGAAAAACAAGATTATAACATTCTGTATGATAATATTAGTTTATGCATTATGTATGCATGTATGATATGATGCATTTAAGTAATGTATTATGTATCTATGTATGTGTATGATATGATGTAGATGATGTATGTATGCATTATGCAGCCTGAAGCGTCTGGAGATCTTCGTATAATAACTGCTGGCTAGGGAAAATAAATCCCGATTCGTTGCTGGAAGATATGAGGAACTCGTTCCCGTCTCGTTTGATAATATAGTATATATAACCTCCCGTCTTCGTTCGATAGTAAGGTATTCATAACCTCCCGTCTTCATTCGTCGTACTCCTATTGGAAGAATAAATTCCCGACTATCCGTATGAGGATAAAAGAGATGGATATAAATTCCAGGGGAGATGTGACTCGAAGTATTTATGAAGATGGATTTGCCCTACTGAGGATTTGTAGCTGTCTAGTGGGAATGATCCGGCGAAGCTTCGTTGAAATCCTTCCCTCGTTCGTCCTTAGTAAATACTATTACTGCATTTTCATGCATTTCTGGTAAACATCAATCATATTAAGTATTTATGCATTTCTGGTAAACATCAATCATATTCAAAAGCATACATACATTCAAACACAACCAATGGACGTTTCTCTTATGTAAATAGGGTAAAAGTAAATCAGGACTCAAAGATGGAATTTTATTTATATCAAAAAGTGACCTATACATAGGTTGGTTTGTACAAGGAGACAGAAATCCTAGTAAGAGGAATTTGTCATAAAAGTTTTACAAAACAAAGAAAATCAACTATGTGGGAAATTATCCTACTGAGTTTCAATTCTACTATTAACATTATCTTCAAGTATCTCATCTTCTGTTGCTGAGACGGAAACAATTGGATTGAGCTTTATCTGTTCAAACTTGAGTAAGTAACACAACTGGTTGCAGTTTCATGGGTGATCCAAACGAGACATAGTCATACGCTTTAATCCCTAACTTTTGCCTGGATTGCCTTTTCAGGTTTTCAATCCACCGGGATACCCTTTTTCAGGTTTTCGACTTGCCGGGTGTACATTTTTTATATATATATCCCTAATTTTTTCCCAAACCCTTTTGGTTTTCCGGGATGCCCTTATTTTTGCCTAGGCCAGTCAACCTAGCGGGTCTCTTTTTATGCGTAGTATTTTTTAACTATGTCTGCGTTTACAGGCTGTGGGAAGTCTTCACCATCCATAGTAGTAAGTATCATGGCACCTCCTGAGAATATTGTTTTGACCACAAATGGTCCTTCATATGTAGGAGTCCACTTGCCCCTAGGATCACCCTGTGGTAATATGATACGCTTGATTACCAAATCACCAGCCTGATATACCTTTGGCTTAACCTTCTTATTAAAAGCTTTGATCATCCGTTTTTGGTACATCTGGCCATGACAAACTGCTGCTAGCCTCTTTTCATCAATCAAATTTATCTGGTCAAGTCGAGTCTGAATCCACTCATCTTCATCCAAGCCTGCATCCTTCATAATTCTTAAGGAAGGAATCTGAACTTCAATGGGCAAAACTGCTTCCATACCATAGACTAAGGAGAATGGGGTTGCCCCTGTTGAAGTACGTATTGTAGTACGATAACCATAAAGAGCGAATGGTAACATCTCATGCCAATCCTTGTAAGTAACAGTCATCTTCTGTACAATCTTCTTGATATTCTTGTTAGTTGCTTCAACTGCCCCATTCATATTCGGACGATACGGAGAAGAGTTTGATGTTTAATCTTGAACTGCGTGCAGAGATCAGTAATCATAGTATTGTTCAAATTAGACCCATTGTCAGTAATAATCCTTTCAGGGATGCCATACCTACATATGAGATTATTCCTAATGAATCGAGCCACCACATTCTTAGTAACATATGCAAATGAAGCTGCCTCTACCCATTTCGTGAAGTAATCAATTGCAACCAGGATGAAACGATGCCCATTAGAAGCAGTAGGCTTGATTTCTCCAATCATATCAATGCCCCACATGGCAAAGGGCCAAGGAGCAGTCAACACATTCAATGGTGATGGAGGTACATGTATTTTATCAGCATAAATTTGACACTTGTGACATGTTCTGGAGTGTTGATAGCAATCAGCTTCCATGGTGGACCAATAATAACCTGCTCTCAATATCTTCTTTGCCATAGTATGACCACTAGAATGAGTGCCAAAGATCCCATCATGCATATCTTCCATAATCTCTGTTGCTTCCTTCTTATCCACATAGCGAAGCATAGTTGAATCATGATTGCGCTTGTATAAAATCCCATTACTCAAAAAGAACTTAGCAGAAAACCTTCTCAGAAACTTCCTATCTTTGACAGATGCCCCTTCAGGGAACTCCTGAGCTTCAAGGTATCTTTTCACCTCATGGAACCAAGGCTTTTCTTCTACTTCTTCTGTGCCAATCTCATTGCAGTATGCAGGCTTCTCAAATCTATCAATAGTAATCTTGGGAGCTTCATCATCCCAGCTGATCTCAAACATGGATGCCATGGTGGCTAATGCATCTGCCAACTGATTCTCTCTTCGTGGAATATGTCCAAAGGTAATTTCTTTGAAATGTGGGATCAAGGACAATACATGCTCTCTGTAAGGAATGAGGTTATCATGCTTGGTATCCCAATCTCCTTTGATCTGACTTACTACCAGGGCTGAATCTCCATACACGTCAAGGAACTGGATCTTCATATCAATAGCAGCTTTAATACCCAAGATACATGCCTCATACTCAGCCATGTTATTAGTACAATAGAAACAAAGTCTGGCAGTGATTGGGGTATGACAACCTTCAGGGGAACTGATCACAACACCAACACCATTACCAAGTGCATTAGATGCTCCATCAAAAACCATAATCCATCGGGATCCTTGTTCAGGTCCGTCATATTGTCCAGGTTCTTTGGTAATAATCATAATGTCTTCATCAGGGAACTCAAAACTCATTGACTGGTAATCATCCACTGCTTGATGGGCCAAATGGTCAGCTACAACACTCCCTTTAATGGCCTTCTGAGTGGTATATTGTATGTCATATTCTATCAAGATCATTTGCCATCTTGCAATTCTTCCGGAGAGAGCAGGTTTCTCAAATATGTACTTGATTGGATCCATCTTCGAAATCAACAAGGTAGTATGGGTCAACATATACTGTCTTAGTCGGTGAGCAGCCCATGCCAAAGCGCAGCAAGTTTTCTCGAGCAGTGAGTATCTTGTTTCACAGTCGGTAAACTTTTTGCTAAGGTAGTATATTGCCTGCTCTTTTCGACCAGACTCGTCATGTTGCCCCAAGACACACCCCATTGAATTGTCTAACACTGTTAAGTACATAATCAAGGGTCTTCCATCAACTGGTGGCATCAAAATTGGAGGTTCTAGCAGATATTTCTTGATTTCATCAAAGGCAGTCTGGCACTCATCATTCCATTCCATCACCTGATCTTTCTTCAACAACTTGAAGATTGGCTCACAGGTAGCAGTCAATTGGGAAATAAATCTTGCAATGTAATTCAATCATCCCAAGAAACCTCTAACTTCCTTCTCAGTACGGGGAGCTGGCATCTCTCGTATAGCTTTCACTTTTGCAGGATCCACTTCAATACCTTTTCCACTGACAATAAAACCCAAGAGTTTACCAGATCTAACTCCAAAAGTACACTTGTTTGGGTTCAATCTCAACTTGTATTTCTTCAATCTCTCAAACAACTTGTACAGATGATCAAGATGTTGTTCTTCATTCTGGGACCTGGCTATCATATCATCTACATATACCTCTATCTCATGATGAATCATATCATGAAACAAAGCCACCATAGCACGCTGATATGTTGCCCCTGCATTCTTCAAACCAAATGGCATCACCTTATAGCAAAAAGTGCCCCACTGTGTAACAAATGTTGTCTTTTCCATATCTTCAGGTGCCATCTTGATCTGATTGTAACCAGAGAAACCATCCATAAAAGAGAATACTTTATGCTGAGCAGTGTTGTCTACCAGAACATCAATATGAGGAAGTGGAAAGTCATCTTTGGGACTGACCTTGTTCAAATCCCTGTAGTCTACACACATACGCACCTTACCATCTTTCTTAGGTACCGGTACCACATTTGCAACCCACTGAGGATAAGAAGTCACAGCTAAGAACCCTGCATCAAACTGTTTCATTACCTCTGCCTTAATCTTCTCTGACATTTCAGGACGCATGCGACGAACCTTCTGCTTCTTTGGACGACAATCTTCTTTCACTGGTAAACGGTGAACCACAATGTCTGTATCCAACCCTGGCATATCTTCATAGGACCAAGCAAAGATCTCCACATAATCATGTAACATCTGAATCAATCTGTTCTTGACACTATCCTCTAATTCAGCCCCTATCTTGACCTCTTTCCTGTTTTCTTCAGTTCCCAGATTCACAACTTCGACTGGCTCTTCATGTGGTTGTATAACTTTCTCTTCTTGTTGTAACAACCTAGCAAGCTCTACAGGTACTTCACAATCGTCCTCATTTCCGTCTTCAGCTTGATAGATCGGATTCTCGAAATTATAATTGGCAATAGTAGAACTGTTATCAACAGGATCCAGAGTGGATGAGGATCTGCATTTTAGTGATGTGGGTGTGTGTAAGAACACATAGCTGATAAATAAAAGAAAAGAAAGACAAGGAACACAATATTTACGAAAACGAAACGTCCACTGATTTTTATTGAATGAAGTATGCAAATGAAATGACATCCCGTAACAAGCACACCATTGTGCCCCGGGTAAGGCACAAGGCTTGAAAGTTTAATTGTTCAAAAAATTACAAACTTAAAAAAGCAACAACACAGTAATAGTATTTACTCCTGACTAAAGGAGATAGGAATAACATCTTCAGCCTTCTAGTTATTGAGCCCAGCACCCACAGTAGGAAAAATCCAAGCATCCAAGTTGTAGTCTTCATCGTAGTCACCCACAACATTGATTTGATTCTTCATAATCCCCTGATTGGTGATACGAACAGCACGAGCACGACGAACAGCCTTCTGGGACTCTGCAGTGAAACCCAAACCAAATTTGTCAGACTTGTACGGAATATCAGGAAGCTGACCCCAAATAGTACAACCACCTTCATCCACCACAGCTCTAGCATCTTTAAGGTAGGCCATTGTAGGAGGTACTCTGGTGACCACAGGAACTTTCTTGACAATAGGAGGAGCTTCATAATCATTAACAATCCAAGGAACCACTTCAAATGTTTGACACGGAGTTTCAACGTATTCACCTTCCACTTCAAGATACTTAAAGGTGTTCACATGGCTAACAACATATCCTTCCTCCCCGTAGACAGTAACAACCTTTCCTTCTACCGGATATCTCAGCTTTTGATGTAATGTAGAGGTTACAGCACCTGCCCCATGGATCCAGGGACGCCCAAGCAAACAAGAATACGATGGACGAGTATCCATTACATAAAAGGTAGCATTAAAAACCTGGGAACCAACTTTGATTGGGAGATCAATTTCTCCATGCACCACCCTTCTCGAACCATCAAAAGCCTTCACCACTATATTACTGGGCTTCAGCACAGCATCCTCAGGACTAAGCTTATTCAGGACTTCTTTGGGCAACACATTCATAGAGGAACCATTGTCTATCAATACATGTGACAGGGTAGTGCCCCTGCATTCAATTGAGATATGCAGAGCCCTGTTATGATCCCTCTTGGCAGGAGTCAAATCAGCATCGGAGAAACCTAACCCATTATCATAGGTCAAGTGTGCAACACAATTTTCAAACTGGTCAACAAAAATTTCATTGGGTACATGAGCAGTCTTCAGAAACTTAATCAAGGCCTTGGCATGAGCCTCAGAACATAACAACAAAGACAGCATAGAAATCTTGGAGGGAGTATGCCCCAATTGATCAACAATGTCATAATCACTCTTGCGAATGATTTTAAATACTTCTTCCATCTGCTTAGAGAGATCATCAGCAGTTGGCACATCAGTTGGTACAGGTTCAATAACAGGACCTTTGCCCCGAGCATCAGTGGTGGAGGTAGCAGCTGGAGTAACTGCATTCTTGGAAGTAACTGGAGGAGAGAAAACTCTTCCGCTTCGTGTGATCTTACTAGATCCAGCAATATTATCAACATCAGCAGGCATATCAGCTAAGGGTTCCTGCTTAACACCATGGATATAAACATCAGACCCATAATGCCAAGGCACAGCTTTATCGGAAGTATACGGAATAGGACCAGGAGTGGTAATGACCATAGGAGCCACTCTAGCTTCAGCAACAATCTTCACAGGGCCTTCAGCAGTAATCTTAATTGGACCCTTATGAGTGATTTTGACAGGTCCCTTGGAAGTAATCCTTACCGGCACTTTATCAACCATATCCACCTCTTCAATCTTCGCACGCTGAGTTATATGATCAACCATACTCTCTACGGAAGGTGGAGTCCTCTCAAACACTATGGTATATTTATCCATGAGACGTTGAATTCCATCTCTCAACCTCCAGCAACTATCCGGCTTATAGGTACAATATAGACAATCTTCACGACAACCTAGAAAGAACCCAGCTTGTACTAGTTTCTTCTTGATAACAGACAATGGTGTAGTCAAATCTGCAACTGAGGAAATATGTGAATCTTCTTCAATAGCATTGACAGTATTCTCATGATTTGGCATGGGAGAAATAATCACATTTGGAGTACCCGGAGGGTCAAACTTAATCTCTCCAGCCTCAATCATATCTTGAATTTTGTTCTTCAGTACCCAGCAACTATTGGTATCATGTCCCTGACAGTTCGAATGATATGCACATCGTGCATTAGGATTGTACCTGGGAGAGGTAACATTAGGATTCTAAGGAGCATCTTTCAGAGTGATGAGTTCAGCCTTCAATAAGTGTTGCAATGCTTGGGCCATTGACATGTTGATCTTAGTGAACTGCCTTCTAGCCCTCTGTTGATTTCCCTGTGGCTGCTCTGGTGTTGTAGGAGTTGGATTTGAGATATGAACTGCACTCACAGACTGATGCCTTCTATTATGATCAGGTTGACCATAAACAGCATTTGACTCTTTCTTCCCACTGGGAGGCTTCTTTGCAGGACCTGATGAAGAAGCACCCACTTGAATCTTGCCACTCCTGATACCACTTTCTACACGCTCTCCTGTCATTATCAACTCAGTGAAGCCAGATGATGAGCTTCCAATGAGATGACTGTAGAAAGGACCATTCAACGTACACATGAACATATCAACTAACTCCTTGTCGGTTAGAGGTGGTTGCACTCTTCCAGCCAAATCTCTCCACTTCTGAGCATACTCCTTGAAGCTCTCTTTAGCACCCATAGACATGCTCTGAAGTTGCATGCGAGTAGGAGCTAAATCAACATTGTATTGATACTGCTTATAGAAGGCTTCAGCAAGATCATTCCAATCCCGGATGTTGACACTCTCCAACTGATAGTACCATTCCAATTGAGCTCCAAATAAGCTCTCTTGGAAGAAATGGATCCACAACTTCTTATCAGCAGTATGGGGTTGGATTCTCCTGACATAAGACCTCAGATGCAGCTTGGGACAAGAGACACCATCATAAACAACAAAAGTAGGAACCTTGAAACCAATGGGTATAACTACCCCAGATATCAAACTCAGGTCTTCAAAATCCAGCCCAGAAGATTTCTATAATTCCATAGCATCCATTCTATCCACCAGCATCTTGAACTTGTCTTCATTAGGCTCATGATAGTAGTTAGCCTCAGAATCAGAGTCCCCCATTGTATTGTGGAGACTGCCTCCCTCTTTATCAGACTCTTCAGATTCATAGTCTTCAACTTGTTCCTTGGTTTTGACAGGACCTCTGAACCTTCTTCCCATATTGATCAGGCCACCTGATCTTCTATTCTTCTTAGTCTTTTTGGCCAGCAGTGTCTTCAATTCATCCTGCCCCTTGGACAAGTTCAGGATCAGCTCTTGGAACTGTGCATTTTGTGCCTGGAGATCCTTAACTGTTTGTTCAAGAGCCATTGCTGAAATAAACAGCGAGAAGATGAGAAACCTGTGCATAATAAACCTGTGATGCAATGATATGGAATGTAAATGCGTATGCAATGTTTTCAAGGACCGCAGGATTTAAATTTGCTTAAACAAACAAGAAGGTAAACTTTTATTAGTAATAAATTTGTTTTGCCCCTTGGGCTTACAGAAATGAAATGAATACAAGAGATGGGGTTTTAAGTCTCCCATGGACGTTTCCTCTTTGTGTTGAGGTATGAGTTGAGATTCTGTTCCTCGTGAAGTTGCTTTGTTAGTTCCAGGATTCTTTCTTGGCTTGCTTTATAATGAACCTCGAAAGTATCCCTTTGCTCATTCAATTGGACCCAAGATCTCTGCAAGTCTTCCATGTCAGTAGGCATGTCTGGGTGAAGGATGGTATAAGCAGTATCTCCTTCAGCAACAGGTTCCATGGTAACTGGCAGGATAGCAGGATATGGCATCATGAGAGTCTGAGCACGAGATCGCGCCCATCTGAGATAAGCTTCCATAGGAATAGTGTACTTAGGCTCTAGAGTCTTGCTGTCAACCTTGTTCACTTTTCCCCATGCTCGTATGAACCTTTGATGATAACCTTGAAGATCGTTGTCGTAGTCAAACACAATACCCTGAATCAACATGTCATGTGGACCATCACTCCGAGCGTAACCAAACTGTCGTAAAGCTAAAGAAGGGTTGTAAGTAATGCCTCCTCTTATGCCTAGAAGTGGCACATTAGGAAACTCCCCACAATGGTCAATGATAGTGACATTCTCCATAAAGCACCAATGGATATCTGAATGAGAGAGTGACATAATCTTCTTGGACCACCTGAACCCTTGTTCATTCTTCATTACTGATCGAGGAAGGTGAGAAATAAACCACCTAGATAGCAAAGGTATGCAACACATCAGAGTTCCTCTTGCTTTTGTAGTATGAGTATGAAGAGAATGTAGAATGTCTCCAAGCAATGTAGGCACTGGATTGCGACTCAGAAATATGTTGATAGCATGAACGTCTATGAACTGATCTGGATTGGGGAACAACACTAAGCCATAAATCAGCAAGGCTAAGATCTCCTCAAAAGCATCATAGCTCATAGCCTTCAAGAACACTTGAGCCTTCTCTATCAACACCCTAGCAAGAATACCCTTAACTCCGCTTCTCGTTTCTAAAACAATGTCAGATTTCTTCAGATGTAGAGCTGCAACAATAACCTCAGGTTTAGGTTCCTTTTCCAAGCCTGTGAATGGTTTCTGATCAAGTACATGTATACCCAGAAGTTTAGAGAATTCTTCCATTGTAGGAACCAGCTGGTAGTCGGGGAATGTGAAGCAATGGTGCTTAGGATCAAAGAACTGAAACAGAACACTCATCATGTCTTCATTGAACCCTGAGGTGACTAGATCCAATAGGTGACCATGTCTCTTGATGAACTGGGAATGATCAGACACCTGAGAAATCAACTCTTTAAGCTTAGCAGGTATCCCTACAAAGTTGATCCTGATAGTGTTTCTACGAGCTGAAGCCATGGCCTGCAATAAAGAACAAAGATAAATCCTTTGGTCCTTGAAATGGTTAGTGAAAATGCTATGCTTATGATGCATGATGATGTCATGATGTTATGTTCAATCACAAACATGTGGCACACACAAACAAGTCACACAATAGCCCTAGGTTTGAAGGCTTGCATAAGGTTTAAAGGTAAGTACCCTCCCCTGAAGTTAGATGGTTCATCCTATCCTACAAAAGTAACCAGGTTCTAAGGGATCTCAATATCATTGATCCTTCACAAGGGTGGTTGTTTAGTAGGCAACTTACTTGCCAACCAAAACCCTCCAAGTTTAGAATCTCAATGAGTGTAGCATTGATTATCAACCAACTTCAGTCTGCACCAAAGCCGGTTATCTCACTATTTTTCTAAAGGCCAAGATGGGATAACTAGGGTTCTAAAAGTTAGTTAGTGCATTGACAACGTATGGCAGCCTCATATTATCCTCAACTTGACTTAAGGAACATAAGCACCAACCAAGAAGTCACACTAACTATGGCCACCAGATCAACCATATCGGTATACGCCGTACAGTTTCCTTGGTCTATTGCCATTTACCTAAGGTACACTAGATCCGGGTTAGGATCTTTCACACATAAGAGCACCCCAACAGATAAGTATAAAGCAAACAAGGCAAACAATTTTAAAGTGATCTAATTCCTAAGGGTACCCCTCTTTAATTTAAATCCCCAGCAGAGTCGCCAGTTCTGTAACACGGTGGGAGAACTGACTTTAGTTATGTTGCAGATAGCAAGAGTCGCCACCGACTTTTATTTTATCCAAAGGAAAGGCATAAAAGAATAGGAAAGACCTTTTAAAAGATTTTTGGGTCCGGGGGGTAGGTTATGCAAAGGGAAGGTGTTAGCACCCTTTACATCCATGGTTATCCATGGGCTCTTAGTTACTTAGCTCACTTTAAAATGTTTTTGAAATGTGAAGTGTGTGAATACAAATTTTCTTAAGAGTTTCATAATGATCCATGTACGGATGCGTAAAAAACCTTTTTTTGAAAATTGTTTAAAATGTGTGAAGTGTTTGAAATATTTTGAAGAGTGAGCAAGTATCTAAGAGGAACCTACCCTAAGTTTAAGTCTTTTCTGTTCTTGAATCCTTTAAGTGGTAAGACTATCCCTATTATTAAGGAATCGGTAGTCATTACCTTGGATGTGTGGGACAAGTGAAGGGACATCTGTTTATTTAGGCAACTGTGGGGTGTATAAGCAACTCGAAGGGACTTATCATCTTTATTCGAAAGGAACAAGATCATTACGAAGGCAACATTCGAAGGGACTTGATCTTTTTATCTGTTTAGGGACTAGATGATGTGAGATGAGGGACTTTGCTTTATACACCCTACTTGACCTTTTGTTTAGGCAACTTGAGAGGTATCCTTATGGAAGTGAGATGGCGATCAAAGATCGACTTACGTGTGTGAGTGTACAAGTTTAAATATTTATCTTTAAATTTAATGAGCTAAATTAATTTTAAACATACAAACATGTTGCACTCCCTATTTTACTAACCATAGCATAAAATAAATATTAAATAATACTATTACAATATTACATAAAGGAAGCAATTACATAATAATAATAATAATAATTAAAGCAAATTAAATAAATAAGCAAAATAATAAATAATAATAATAATTGGGTTAATAAAAATAATAATAATAAATCACAATATAAATGGGGTTAGTAAAAACAAAATATCATATAAACATAATTAATAATATTAACATAAAATATTAAAAGATCAATGAACAATTATTTTTTCAGATTAAGAATAAAATAAAAACAATTATATACTAATTATTATGAAATTTTAAATTATGCATAAGTTATAGAAATTAGGTTAATTATAAACATATCATAAAATAAATTATATTTACAAATTTTAATTATTTTTAAACATATACTAAAAAAATTATTTACATACAAAAAATTAAATTATAAACAATTTATGTCATATTATTATATTAACAAAATTAAATTAAGAATTTTAATTTTAAGCATATTTAAAATTATTTACACATAAAAAGATACATAATTAAAGTTTTAAAAATTAAAAATAAAGAAAATTAGGATTGGATTATTAAGATTTATTTATTAATTAAAATATAAACAAGAACTATGAAATTAAAATAAATAAATAAACTAATATTTACAATTAGGGTTTATAGAAAATTAGGTTTTTTTTATGAAAATATTTTAGGGTTTTAGAAAATTAGGGTTTATATACATATTTTTTAGAATAATAAAATAACTATATATAATTTAACAATTTTAATAATTTACAAAAAAAACAAATAAGTTTTTCTTATAAAATTAAAATTAAAAGAATGAATTCTAAAATAATATGTACATCCTATTTATTAATTGAATTTGTTTAAAATAGAAAATTAATTAAATAATCAAAAATCAGAAAAAGATCAAAACCTGCTTGGGCTGGGATTTGAACCCAGTCCCTAAGCTTTCATCCTCCAGGACCAGCAATCTAACCACTGGGCCATGCGCGCGCTAGCGTTAACATTCTACCTCCATTTGCTTTTGTTCTCTTCCTGGAAAAAACATGAAAAAAGCAAGCAAAGAAACACAAAAAGGCCTGGGGGGGATTCGAACCCAGGACCTTTACGCAGCACACAAACACACTTACCATTCCAGCCGGGAGGGCGCATCTGATAATATATGCATCACAATTCATTATATTTTAAGCTTAACAATTAAAATGGAAAAATAAGAAAAACTGCTGAGCCCAGGATTCGAACACAAGCCTGCAAGCAATATACACGCACACTTCACCACTGGGACACACGCTTGTGTGTGATACATAAACAGAACCAATACATTATAATATATAACAACAATTCAAATTATAAAAACGCGCGCAGGTCTTCTTCTCCAATTTACCTACGAAATTTCCTTCAACATTTCCTGCGGAATTTCTTACGAGTTCTTCCCTTCAAGAACCTGCGAATTTGAATCTCTCACAAACACATAAAATTTCAACAAATTTTTTATACAGACATGATCCACACATCAAATCCAGTTCAATGATGTCTTTAGAATTCATTTATGCTGGTTTAAATGAGAAACCCTAAACGGCTTCTTCAAACCCTAACAATGGTGAATTCTTAATACCGCATTGAAATTCAAATTAGTTCATCCAGAAACGTTCCTTGCATCATAACAAACTCAAAACATCAGTCAAATATGATTTATCATGAGCAAATATGTCAAAACAAAAAATTATAAGATGAGCATGAACATGGATTCGGTTTTCATGATTTAGTGCAGGGATGAATGGTTTTATGATCCAGAAACACTCAGTGACCTTCAAGGAACAATTTGCAACCTTTATTTTGTCTTGAGAGTGCTTGAATGAGGGAATCCGAATTTGAGTTTTGGTGAGATTTTTGAATGTATGAACTTACTCTTGGAGGCCAGAAATTCGTGTCTTGTGCATAGGGTTGTGTTGTATACTTATAGTGGATTGAATTAGGTCAAAAATAATGGATCATTGTGTGGATATTTTGGATCAATGAGATTGAAAAAGATTCAAGCTTAAATTTCAAATATTCTTGAATAAGACCTTTCTATTTCAAGCCAATCACCATAATTCTTATATCAATTTGATCCAAGTCACATTTATGATTTTCTAGAAGCACAATCTCATTTAAATATTTGATTTTTCTATTTTATTTTAATTTAAAATGATTTTAAATGAATAAAATCAAAATAAATAAAATAAAATAATAAAAAATCTGAATAATTGAGGGTTGGGTCGTGCATGAAGTGTTTGTATGGATTGGATCATCATATGGCAAGCCCATTTAGAAAAATTTGGTTTTAAACCTCAATTTTCTTCATAAACCAACCAAAAATTTCCCAACTTTGCAAGGGCACACATCCTTCAATTTTAATGCTATGAGGGTGTTCTTGGACATTTTGGAAAGCTTGAAGAGTCCTCTAACCAACCCCATTGGTTTCATGTCCATATCATTTACCATTCTCAAGTTATGCCCTTTTGAAGTTGTTGACTTTTTGTTGACTTTCAAAAGGACCTATAATGTCTTAGCTCATACCTTCCAAATGAAGCATTTTTGGGCTTGGCTTGTGAGACACAAAGTTGTAGAGAATTCAATTTCCTTCAAAATGAGCTTTGGATGGGAAAAATTTGATGAAGCATGTGAAAGTTATGGCCGGTCAAAGTTCAGTTGACTTTTCCTGAGGAAACCCTAATTTAGAAACCTCTGATTCTTGATGATCTGAAATATCCTTGATGAATCATGATCAACCCTTGATCAAATGATGAATTTTAATCCATATACTTTATGTTGGCAAAAAATCATGAAGTTTGACTTTGGTTTGACCACAATTGACCTCAGTTTGACTTGTTAACTGCTTTGACTGATTTTGACTTATCTGATCATTTGACTGAGCAAACTTTTGAGAAAAGTCTTGAAACTTGTCATGGGGATTCTTAGACACATATAAGATGTTATGAAGCTCACTTGAAGCCTTGGAAATCCAATTAGCCTGATTAAAGTCAAAACCCTAGTTTTGGATGCACTGCTTAGGAGGATGCATTGTCTGAGGGAATTGTCAAACTTTCTGACTATTTGTGAACTTTGTGAACCTTGTGAACCTCATAAGATGTTTTGTGAACCTTGTGAACCTCACGGGAGGTCTTGTGAACCTTGTGAACCTCATAAAGTGTCTTGTGAACCTTGTGAACTTCATAAAGTGTCTTGTAAACTTCATGAACCTCATGAAAGGTCTTGTGAACCTTGTGAACCTCCTTAGCACACAAAGTCTTGTATTGTGAGGGCAAATTTTGGGGTGCAACACCCGGTAATCCACACACATCCGTACTTTGGCATCCTTCTTAGGCACAGGTACAATGTTAGCAACCCACGGCGGGTAATTAGTTACAACAAGGAAACTGGCGTCCCACTGTTTTTGTACTTCTTCTTTTATCTTCATGGCCATATCCGGACGAGTATGGCGCAACTTCTGTTTTACTGGAGGACAGTCTTCTTTTAGAGGCAGCTTATGCATAACGATTTCGGTGTCCAGACCTGGCATGTCTTGATAAGACCAAGCAAAAAAATCCACATACTCCCGAAGCATGTCAATAAGTTGCTCTTTCATTGAATCTTGCAGACGGGCCCCAATCTTCACCTCTTTCAAGTCTTCTTCCGTACCAAGATTAACTGTCTCAACCTCCTCCTGATGAGGAGTGATAACCTTCTCCTCTTGTCTAAACAACCTGGCTAGTTCTTCAGGTAGCTCATAATCTTCTTCAACCCCTTTATCGGCTTGATTAATCGGATTGTGAAAGTCATACGAAGTCATAGCAATGTTGTTGTCGGTGCAGTCTGGAGGGTACTCTCTGTAAGGGTTTAGATTTTTTCATTTTAGTGATTAATTTTATCTTGCTTAGAAAAAAGTGAAAATGAAGTTATTATTTTTTTTGAAAAACATTGCCATTTTATTTTTGTACAAAAAATAAAAAATGAAAAACAGTGAGCGGAAAAGAAAAGATTCATTTTGAAAAAGGTGTCCTAATATTCATTAATTGATCGTTTGCACAAAATACAAGATGAACCGATTACAAAATGAGCCCTGACATCTTGGGCAAGATACAGGACTTGATGCATGCTTAAAAACAGGAAATAATAATTACTCTGCAGGAGTAACTCTTATAATTTCCTGGGAAGACCAGTTTGAGACTTGGTTCCCCGGGATCCTTGGACGTATCCAGTTTTCCAGGTTGCGTTCGTCTTCTTCCTCGTCTTCCAGACTGTTCACAGCATCTGGGGTTAGCATTCCCCCGCTGACAAATTTGGGCTCCGTTGCAGCCTCTGGTTGATCTTGTCGAGTTTGTCTATAACCCAACCCGAATCTGTCTTCTTTCTTTTCCACTAGCAGCAGCTTGGCCCAGCCTTGAGCGGTACCCTCTTCAACAACCTTCCTGGCTTGTTGATATGATGTGATAGAAGTCCCGGACACAGCAGATGCTTCATTAATATTAAGGGCCTCAAACCCCTGACTCATGGTCTCATGGATCTCCCCATCCATCTCTATGTATTTGTACGTAGCCAGCTGGCTAACAAAGATATCCTCCTCCCCACAGATGGTGATGATTTGGCCCTCCCACTCGAATTTTAACTTCTGGTGAAGGGTAGACGTAACAGCGCCAGCGACGTGGATCCAGGGTCTACCCAGCAGACAGTTGTAGGCCGGCTGTATGTCCATCACAAAGAAGGTAGTTTTGAAGGTCTGCGGGCCAATCAACACATGCAGATCAATCTCCCCAAGCACTGATCTTTTAGAGCCGTCAAATGTTCTCACTAACAAATTACTTGGACGTAATGCCAAGCCATCATACTCCAACTTCACCAGGGCTTTCTTTGGGAGGACATTGAGTGAAGACCCAGTGTCCACCAGTACGTGAGAAAGAACAGCACCCTTGCATTCCAAGGTGATGTGCAAAGCCTTGTTATGGTTGCGCCCCTCCGTTGTTAAATCGGCATTTGTAAATCCCAGTCCATGACTGGTGTTGACATTTGCAACCACAGTTTCTAACTAATTAACAGTAATCTCCTCCGGCACGTATGTTGCGTGCAGGACTTTCAACAATGCGTTCCTGTGAGCTTCGGAACACATTAACAGTGATAATATGGAGATTTTGGAGGGTGTTTGGTGAATTTGGTCCACCACCTTGTAATCACTCCTTTTTATTATTCTCATGAACTCGTCTACATCTTGCTCAAAAGATGTCTTCTGAGTTTCTTTGGCAGTTGGCTCTTCGGATACCACATTCTTTCCTTTTGCCTTAGCAGCAGCTTCTGCTTCAGCATTAGGTCTTTGTGTTTGTGAGCCAAAAAGGCGTCCGCTTCTGGTGAAGCCTCCGCCTCCCCCAACATTGTCAATTTGTGGTGAAGAGGTTGATGAATCTAGAGTGATTTTCTCCCCATTGCAGTAGAGATCAGAGTCGTAGTGCCAAGGTATGGCATTACTGCTTTCATAAGGAACAGGCCCAGGTACCGTAATGGTAACTGGGCTGATTGCTGCAGAGGAAGGAACCACGATGGTGTGCGGATCGTAGTAGATCGTGACCGGAGATCTGGCAGGAGGTGTCACAGTTTGTTGTTGGAAATTGTTGTTGTTGTGAACATTTGCTGGGTCATAATAGATTGTAACTGTTGAGACATCTTCATTAATGTTTGTTGGCGTTGTAGAAGATTCCGTTGATGAGATGGGTGCTGACGTTGTAGAAGAAAAAGTTGTTGAAATTTGACTTGTTGAAATAATGGACGGAGTGATTGCTGGTGTTGTTGATGAATCAGTAGGAATGATTGTTGTTGCGGTTGTAGGAGAAACTGTTGAAGAAATAATTGTTGGTGTTGTAGGAGGATCCATTGTCGTTGATACAAGAGTTGCTGAAGGAGTTGTCGAAGTAATTTGTAAGATTCCATCTTTGATGAGGCCATCTATGCTAAACCTTAGCTTCTCACAACCATTACTAGTTGTCCTGCACAATTCACAGCAGGCCCCACAGCCTGGGAACACTTGGAATTTTAAAAGTTGAACTTTGACTTCAGCCGGTGGTGTTTGAATCTGTGCAACATTATCAATTAATGTAGATGGTTGGTCCTCTTCAATGGCATTAATCCTGGGCCCACCATGATTAGGCATAGGATTTCTGTTAACATTCGGAGGAGGTGCAAAATTGAGAGCTTTGGAATCGACCAAATCCCGAACCTTCATCTGTAAGGCTCAGCACTTCTCAGTATGGTGACCAGGTGCGTTGGAGTGAAAGGCACACCTGGCATTAACATCATAATTCTTTGGGAGATTGAGAGGATCTGGTGGTGCCAACGTCCTTAACTCAACCAGGTTGAGCTTCAGGAGTTGTGGCAATAAGGCAGCATAAGGCATAGGGATAGGGTCAATCACCCGATTTGCCTGAGATGGCCTCTGTTGGAAGGGACGCTGTTGTTGGTTGCTATTGTTGTTATACATTCTTTGTTGTGAAAAATGAGATGGTTGCTGATAGTGTTGTTGTTGTTGTTGTTGTTGAGGATATAATGGTTGTTGTGGAGATGGAGTCGGGATGGTAACGGCTGCTATTGATCTGTGAGCATACTGGGGTCTGCCACTGCCTGCATGGATAGCATTTGTTTCACCCGCCCTACGGGGTCCTGCAAAAGGTTTTCGGGAGTTGCTGGAGGAACTTGCACCATTGTCAGAGATTTTTCCCATCTTTAGAAGGCTCTCAATTCTCTCACCAGCTATAACTACATCGGCAAAACTGGTAGAAGAGAAAGCGGCAAGCCTGTCAATATAAGTTCCCTGCAAGGTGTTCATAAACATGTCAGCCATCTCTCTTTCTGACATGGGTGGCTGGACAGCAGCAACAAGCTGTCTCCACCTCTGAGCATAATCCCGGAAGCTCTCCCTTGAAGACTGAGACATGCCCATTAGAAGAGTTCTATTGGGGGCCATGTCTAGATTGTATTGGTATTGTCGGATGAAAGCCTCGGCCAAGTCCTTCCAACACCTTATAGTGGCCCTCATCAAATGCGAATACCATTCTCTTGAAGCTCTAGTCAGACTGTCCTCAAAGTAGAACATCCATAACTTCTCATCCATGGTATAAGCCTTGAGTCTTCCTAAGAAATATTGCAGATGAGTACGCGGGCAGGAGGTACCATTATACTTCTCAAAGCATGGGGGTTTGAATTTGTGGGGAATCCTCACCCCATCTACCAGCCCAATATCCATTACGTCGAAGCCCAAATAATTCTGAGATTCCAAAGATCTTAACTTTTCAGCAGTCTCATCCAATCTTCTATCATATACCTCATCTCCAGCCCCAATAACAGTAAATTGTTCTTCTTGGGGATCCTCTTGCAGGATCTGCCCCCAACAGTATTAACTTGAACGTTTCTTGAAATATTAACATCTGGATTCAAATGAGACCCATACACTGGTGGGTCAATACGAGGCTGCCCCCGTTCATTATTGCTGGTACCCCTTGTTCCAAGATGGGGCTCCTCAGGTGTTTGTCTTTCTACCAGCTCTCTCAGTCTTTCTTGACTCTGGGCTAAGCCAGTCATGATAGCCATAAACTGAGACATCTGGTTTCTCATCTCGACTCTTTCGTTCGCCATCTGATTTCTCACTTCAGTCAGGTCCTGATGTACCTGCTCCATCTGAATGCCTGGAAGGTTGTTACGAGTTGGGTACCGGTGTGTGCGGTTGACAGGGAACACTCGGCGACGAGCAATGTTTCCTGAGATCACAACAAAGTTAGACACAATAATAATAAACAAAAACCTACAAAACAAAGACAAAGTCAGTATGCAATGCAGTATGCTTATTTGTTTTCCAAGGTATCCGGTTCGGTTCTTGGTTTTGACCTTTCCAGACCTCGAGGAAGATGCTTGATGTTGTTGAGAAAAGAAGCCCAATGAAAACAAACTACATATATTACAAATGATAAAAAAAATACATAGTCTGTTTACAATACATGCCCATAGAGGGTCAAAAATACAACAAAAGGAAAAGTACATCAAAAGGAAAGAACAACAAGTAAAGAGGAATCAGACATCCAACCCATAATCATCTTCCCTGACCTCCTTTAGGAGTGCCTCAGTCACCGGACCAACTGGGTGCTCTGTAATGGTCCTAATGAGGAGGTTCCTAGTAGCAATGGCAGTAGTCAGCTTCTTCTTCCTGTCCTGGTCTTTTGATATCTTTAACCCTGCTCGAAGCTTCAATTCTGAAATTTCCTTCTGTGCAGCCAACAAAGCTTCCTACTGCTTCTTCTCATTGGCCTCCAACTGATCAATCTTGGCATGAGTCCTCTGGTCTTCTTGTGCACGGGCTTCGATGATCCTGACCCACCTAGCCTGGCTCTCTTGGAGATAGTGCTCAGCCCTAGCTTTCTGAATCTTGGCCTCCTTGCAGGAATTCTTCAATATCTGTTCCCCAGCCCTTGCTTTCCTTATGTAGTCCTCTGTCTTTTCAATTTTGGCCAGGTGCTCAATTCTGAGCTTTTCCAATCTCTCAATGTCCAGGCGACCATCACTTCTTTCCCAAAGAGTCTTTTTCAAGGCCTGAGATAGCTGCTCATTCCTTTCCTTCAACCTTTCAAATTCCTCCAGGCTAACAGTTGCTGCAGCCTGTACTGTAGATGGTCCAGGTATGACTTCCAAGGTGAAAGGCATTCTGGTAATCTGAGCTCTAGTACATGACCAGTCTGTGTACTGAGCTGAAACAACATTGTTACATCTTCCAAGAATAGCTACCCCTTTTGTCTGGATGTTGTCCCAAGCCCAGGATGCTTGTCTGACAACAGCTGAATTAGGTTGCATTTCACAGTATAGGGTCTCAGCAAAATCCCGTCCTCTGGGAGGGTGAACTAAGGCATAGCCTAATTGTCTCTTAAACAGTAATGGGTTGTGGTTGATGCAACCCTTTACTCCTATCAGAGGCACATTTGGGTATTGCCCACAGCTGGTGATATTGTCCTTGCCTTTGGTGCTCTGGGTGCACCATCTGATATCATCTGAAGTTAAGGCAATGAACCTCTTGGCCCAATTCCTCTGCTGATGTGGGTTCAAGAAAGCATATGATTTAGGTAGGTGTCTGAGTAGCCAAGAGTAAAACAAAGGAGCACAACATCTAACCAACTTCCCCCTTTGTTTCTCATTCCTCTGATGGATGGAATATTAAAAATCCCCTAGAAATGTAGGCACTGGGTTTTTCAGAAGAAACAAATGGATGGCATTCTTACTGACAAATTTAGGCTCATCTGCAAACAATATAGCCCCATATATGCTGAATGCTAATAATGCACAGACTGCCCTCCATTCCCACAAGGTAGCCTTCAGGATGGCCTGAGAATCAAGAAGTCCAGATGTAAACCAGGAATCCCAGCTTTTGTTGTCATGCTTTGCTCAATAAGGGCAGGCTCCAAGTACAACGCCCTTGCTATCTCTTCACTTTTGGGAACAGTCATCTCTGGGTTGAAAGGGATCCCACCTCTGATAGGTACTCCAATCAACAAAGAAAACTCTTCCAACAGAGGTCCCATCTGAAAGTCAAGAAAGGTGAAGCATCTCAGTGGAGGGTCATAGAACTACAAGCATGTGTGAATCATGCTTCTATGAGAAGAATCAAGATCCATAACCATATCCAAGATACCCCCATAGTTCTCTCTAAACAGTGGGATGTGGTCAGGTGTGATGAGTGACTGGACCTGCTTGATACCAGTCAATACAGGTTCAAAAAAGTGATAAGATATGTTGATCTTCCTTGGAATATCCATGAGTGTTTGTGAAGAAGATGAAGTCAAATGCTGATGAAGATCACAGACTGAGAAGCTGGAGGTAAGTCTCTGACAGATTGATGCAGGTTAGTCTCTGACAGACTGAAGGAGATGCTGAAGAAGATAACTGAAGCAGAGGTCTAAGCAACAGAAGGGGTCAAAACCAAAACCAAGATATAATGAGGTGGATACCCTGAAAATCAAATAAACAAATGTTAAATGATGCAATGATGATATATGCAAATGATATGCAAGGGTTTGTGATCAAGAGATGGATCTGATTATCTGTCTTGATATAAGGTCCATGTAGGTTCAAAAGTCCATATGGAGGCTCAGAAATCCAATAACCAGGGTGGGGGACTCAAATAAAGAGTCACATGTCCAGGGTTAATCATAAGAACTGTCCAAAGTGGAGTATTCTTAAACAATACAGTAATAGGGTATGATGTGGCCAAGGGTTCCTGCAAACATGTAAACAACCCAACCCCCTCACATGTAATGTTCTAGAAAAAGGATCATCAGACTTGGATCAGTTATGAGAAGTGTAAACACTTCTAACCCGGAGGTATAGTGTTTACAATAACCATAAAAGATCATCCTCTAATTCACCTCAGCTTCTGAAGGTCATAATAAAGGTCATCCAGACTTAGCAGGCTTCCCAGATAGCCCAAGCACTACAGGAAATCTGTAGCACAGAGTTCTCAAGAAGAAACCCACATCTGAACCGTGTTTCATATTCCCGCACCAGACCGAAATGGAATGGGAAAGAACATGAACCACTCTAGCATAGGTGTCACTCAGGTCCCAAGTATAGGACCTTAAACTCTAAATGGAACCCCGCCTATCAAAACAGAAAACCAGATCCAGCAATGACAGTATGAAATATGCAAACAACTGTAAAGAAAGTAATAAATAAAGTTGTACATAAAGCAATAAATAAAGCTAAAATAAAATAAACACACATAGCACATAACCCCCAGTTAACACAAGTCAAACAAGCGCTAGGAGGAACCCACAAAAAGAACCAGAAGCCCGGGTTGCAGGATTTCCCCAGCAGAGTCGCCAAGCTGTCGCTCCCAAAGATTTGCATCCCGGTACAAGCGCGAACGGTCGGCGAAAGGGGAGATGAAGATGAACTGAAAAGAGTCGCCATCTAGGTATTTTTATCCTGAAGGAAAGGTAATGCTGCATAAACCTAGAAAGAGATGGATTCAACGGTCGCGAACCTGAGAAACTGAGAAAGGGGGTTGGTTACAACCTAGGAAGGTATTAGCACCCAGATTTTCCATCGTACTCGACGGGATCCACGCTTAAAAGATTTGTGTTTAAAGGGGTAGTGTCAGTGCTATTTTGTGTGAAAAAGCTGGAAAAGAATATAAGTGTCAGTGCAAAAGAAGTGTGAAATGAAGAAAAGGAGTGTCAGTGTAAGAAAATAGTGTAATTCTCAAGACAATGAGGCTTAAGAGAGTAAAGCTGGAAGAGGGGGAATATACAAAGCCTTTTGTTCGATAACAGTTAAGTTATGCCTACGTATCCTCTCGTGCAATGAGGAAGTCAGAACACCGTAGTTCGACTCAAAGAGACTGAAAGAAAAATTGACTTGATGAACTGCTTGCTTGTCTATGCTCAAGTGTAAGACCTGTCTGGCTCAGGTGCAAACTGTCTTGCATTAGACGGAAGAAGCAAGTTCTCGTTTATGAGTGAATGAGATGAGAAAAGAATCCCGGAGGAGACGATTATTGTTTGTTTTTGGTATTTTCAATCTTTTATTGCTTTTGGAGTTTGTCATAAGAGAATGAGCTTAATCCAAAACCAAGGGTTAGTAAACTCATCACATCCTCCCTCTGATTAGGGGTAATGAGAATACCTTAAGTATGAAGTAAACACCTCACACTTAATCACCATGATGTAGGATTAAGATCATTAACCTACTTGCATTTATTTAGATGTTTTTTGGAGCTTTTGTTTAGTGTTAAGTAACGAGTTTAAGCCATAATCAAGGATTTAATGGACCCATTACACCATCCTAATAGAAGGATGATAGATGAGAACATTTAAGCCGAGGAAGGCTCCTCAACTTAATCCATGATTAGGGATTAACCTCATGACAAAACAAAGCCTTTATTAAAATGGGTTTTAATTAATGGTAAGATTAAGATGTGAATTTTATGGTTTGTAAGACAACTTGAGGGGGACTTGTCCATTAACACTAGGGTTAGTCCTTCTTAACCTATTAAGGAAGAATTAGAACCCTAATGCAAGGCCCAAGTTACAAGCTTGATGTCTTAGTGATTATTAGGTGAATTGATTAAAGGATTTAAACACATTAAGGGTTTAACACTTAGGATTAAAGTTATACACTCCATCCTAATAGAAGGATGCATGCACAAGCTTAATCACAAAGCCTTAAAACCTTTAGGGTTTAGTCCTTGATTAAGAGATGAGAGGAGAGACACAAAAGATGAAACAAAGGTAAAACTAATGGGGGACTAATAAAATCCCTAATTGTTATCATGCTTGGGTGTTCCTAGGGTTTATGAGGCTTTCAAGAGATCTCCAAGGAAAAGCCACCAAGGAAGAAGCAGGATGGAAGGAAGAGAAGCAGAAAGAAGCAAGACAACTTACTTCACTTAAGAAGACAAGTTGCGTGGAGAAAGAATGTGAGGAGGGAACATGAATGAGCAAGCTCACTCTAATACAAAAGTAAAATTCAGCAATGAATGCATAATAGAGATGAGGAGAGATTATGAGAAGTGAAGGCAAATTCACTTCTCAAACACTTACCACCTGAAAAGTTAGCAAAAGGAAGTGAAATGGAATGAAAATGAAATGAAATGAAAAGATGGAAACCAAAATCAGAAGCATGTTTATTATGTTAATGATGCAAAGAGATGACATAAATGTATGTCATGAGATGGGGATGATCATACAAAGGATGGGAATACAAATGAAGCATACAAGAGGCATGAAAGTTTATGAATGCACATGAAATGAAATGAAAGCAAAACATGGAAAATGGATGATGCAATGATCAAACATGATTTCAATATGTCCTAAGATGTCTTATATGTCATGTGGATGCACAAAATGTCATGGCAAGTTCATGTATGCAAGCTTATACAAGATGGATGCAAATGAAGATGCAAATTAGGGTTATATGAACATGTGAGATGCACAATTCAAAAACAGAAGAAAAACATAAGATAAAAAATTGAAAATGGACTCAAAGGAACCCTAATCCTATACTAGTTCACCATCCAAAGAGGGAGGTCAGAAGCTTAACCTAGAAGGACTTATGATTTTTCTAAGTTTCTAGGGTTTTAAGGGTGATCCTAAGGGTAAAATGCCAAACAAATTGAAAATGAAAGATAAAAATGAAACAAAATGTTTTTAGATGCTTGAAGTCATGCATAACACAATGCAAAAGGAATCATTCACAAACTCACTTTGGTTCAAAAGTTATGAATTTTTGAAGTTAGGGTTAAAAATATTCAAGTTTAAGAACCCTAATTCAATTGAAAAATGTCAAAGTATGATCAAAACCAAAAAGAAATTTGTGTGGTGAGTTTGTAAATGTTTCTAAATGTTTGAAAATGTTCTCTGAATTTTTTTTGGGATTTTTAAATACCTAAATGTATTTTTTAATTAATTAATTCTCATTAACTAATTAAAAATAACATTTAAATGATTTAAAAATAATTTGTTAATACTAAAAATAAAAATAAAAATATTTTTGGGTTCTGAAAATTAATTAAAGGTTTAATAAAAAATTTCAGAATTTTTAGACTATTTTTGCTATTTAAAAAAAATGTACAAATTTAAATGAAGGAAATGAAATAAAAATTAATAAAAAGGAAAGTATGCTGGATGGAAGGCTCAGATTAATTCTGGGTTTAAGTTTGTTGACCACGCGCCAAATCCAAGGGACACAATTCAAACCTAGCTAATTTTAGTTAATTACGTTAATTAAAATAATTAGGGCTTAATGATAGCATTTGGACCATTGGTTCACACGCGGGAAGCTTGATCCTACGCTCCAGATTCAAACTACACTAATTACTAAGCCTAACCCTAATTATGCCCTAACCATTTTCAGGTGACCGGAACAGTGTTCCGGTCATCTTCTCCGGCGAAGCTAAAAACCAGCAACCCATATAAGCATCAAAACTCCCCATTTTTTGCCCATAATCAAACCTCTAACATTAATGAACATGAATCCACAAACAAAAATCATTTCTCATACATAACAAAGCTGAATCGAAGAAATCAAGTTTTATGTCAAAAATTTCAGAGCAAGCATATATCCTTATTTCGCAACCATTTTCAAAACTACAAAGCTCAATGTACTCATGGGATCACAAGGAACATTTCTATAACCTCAAAAATGATTTCTGGAAAAAACGTTTGAGAGAGCTACCTGAGATGGAGCTTTCAACCCTAGAGCTTTCAGGCTGCTTTCTTGCTTCAAAATGCCTCCAATGACCTTCCTGAAGAAGCTTTGATGCTTGGTTGGAGTTTCCTATGGCTGGTTTGTGAGTTTGATGAAGTTCAGTTCAAAGGGGGAAGGAAATCGTGTTTTTGGTATGGTGGCTTTTAGGGCAAACTGAAGGGTGGGAAATGATCAGTGAGGGAAGCTGAGATGAATGGTGGAAGAAATTTGATTTTTTGTGGAGTATGCCGAGAGTTTCGAATGAAAATGCAAAGTGGGAGGTTTTTGTGTATGCTGACTTGTGGGAGAGCTCAGGCTATGTTCTTGTTCTGTTTGGCTTGCATTTGATTAGTATAAACAAAGGTGATTGGTCAGAAAGTTGGTAATGGCATAGTGTGATTGGTATGGCTTGTTTTGCAAAAAGTCATGGTTATGTGTCCTTTGAGGTATGGGCAAGTTCAGGCCAAGGACAAGGGCATGTCCTACGCAGCATGATTTATGGACAACCATGGAAATCAGTTTGAGGCAAATGGGCAATTTTGGCAAAGTTTGGCCCTTTCTTGATCTCTTCATGTACAAGTCATGGAATGGAATGATTCAAAGCACAAATATGATCCTTAGAGGTCATATGAGCATGTTGTGAAGTATTTGTGCATATTTGAAGCCTTTAGAATGCCTTATCATGCCATTTTGCAAAATGCCTCTTTGGTGCAAAAGTGATTTTTATGTGATTTTTCCCATCTTTGGAAAGCCATAACTTGAGTTCCAAAATGAATTAGATCTTGTTCTTGTAATTTTTGAAAAGGGAATGATCTAATCTACAACTTTGACCAAGAATTTTTCATTTGAAGCATTTTTGGTTAAGAAAGAGGAGGTTGAAAAACTTTCCCAAAATGGAAAGTTTACATTACAAGTCATTTCCATATTTGGCAACTTTTGGTTTAGCCCACTTTTCTTCAAATTTGTGAACTTATAAACACTTCAATGATCAAATAAAGACCATATAACTTCAATTTGATGAAAATCCACTTTGGTTCCATGTTGGGGGGCCTCAGATGCCCTGATTTGGCTCTGACTTGCTCAAGAAGCTACCCAGTGATGAGATGACTCCCAAAATGAATTTTTCCATCAAACTTGGTATACATGATCCTTTTATCATATTGAGACCAATAGAAACAAGAATGACCAAAAAATTTGGAGTTATGGCCTCTGAAACCAAAACCCTAATTTTAGGTCATCTGTGTAGTTAAACCCTAGCTCTGTTTCCATGCTTTGCCAGTTTTTGTGATTCTTTGACTTCCTTCATCTTTGGTGGATACAATATGATGATTGAACATACATGTACCCTCTTGATATTATTGAAGACCTTTGGAGTGGCTCAGATGGATCCTGGATTGCTCAGATCAAAAACCCTAGATGCAGATGAACTTGTCCTAATGCAGTGAAGCAAAAATGCAACATGGTATGGTATGATTGAATTAATGCAAATGAAAATATCACAAGCCATGGTGTGAACTTAGTGAGGGAAAATTTGGGGTGTTTACAGTTACAACCTGGGAAGGTATTAGCACCTAGATTGTCTGTCGTACTCAACGGGATCGACACTTACAAGATTGTGCTAAAAGGGGTAGGTGTATGTGCTATATGTGTGCAAAAACTGGAAAAGAATATACAAGTTTCAGTGCAAAAAGAAGTGAAATGCTCAGGAACTGAGGCTTAAAAGAGAATGCTGAAATAGGGGGATGACAAAGAGACTTTTGTTTGATAACAATTAAGTTATGCCTGCGTATCCTCTCATGCAATGAGGAAGTCAGAACACCGTAGTTCGACTCAAAGAGACTGAAAGATAAATTGACTGCGAACTGCTTACTTTTCTATGCTCAAGTGTATGACTTGTTTGGATCGAGTGCTAACTGTCTTGCATTAGACAGAAGAAACATGTTCTCGTTTATGGAATGAGTGTGATGAGAAAAGAATCCCGGAGGAGACGATTATTGTTTGTTTTTGTGTTTTTAGTTTTGTTATTGTTTTTGGTGTTTTGCATAGGTTAATAAGTTTAAGCCTAAATCAAGGGCTTGTAAACTCATTATATCCTCCCTGATTAGGGATAATGAGCCTACTTAAGTATGAGATAAGTATCTCAACTTAATTACCATGACAATGAAGGATTAAGATTATTAACCCAATTGTGATTATTTAGATGTTTTTGGATTTTTGTTTAGTGTTAAGTAATGAGTTTAATCTCTAATCACAGATTAGTGAACTCATTATACCATCCTAATAGAAGGATAATAGATGAGAACACTAAAGTTGAGGAAGACTCCTCAACTTAATCCATGGTTAGGGACTAAATTCATTATATAACAAGCCTTTATTAAGTGGATTTTAATTAATGGACGAGATTAATAAATGAGTTTTATGGTTTGCAAGACAACTTGAGGGGGACTTGTCCATTAAACACTAGGGTTAGTCCTTCTTAACCATAAAGGAAGAATTAGAACCCTAATGTAAGGCCCAAGTTACAAGATGAAGTCTTAGTGATTATTAAGATGATTTGATTAAGAGGTTTAAACAAATTAAAGGTTTAACACTTAGGATTAAAGTTATACACTCCATCCTAAGAGAAGGATACAGGCATAACCCTAATTCCAAAGTCCTAAAACTTTAAGAGTTTAGTCTCTGATTATTGAGATGAGAAGAGAGACTCAAGGAGACTCAAAGGTAAAAACTAAGGGGGACTAATCACAACTCTAATTATTATCATGCTTGGATGTTCCTATGGTTTGTGAGGCTCAAGAAAGATCTTCAAGGAAGCCACCAATGGAAGAAGCAGATGAAAGGAGGATGAAGCAGAAGAATAAGTTACTTACTTCATTGAAGAAGATAAGTAACTTAAATAAAGAAAGTGAGAGAAATGGAACACAAGTGAACAAGTTCACTTAAAAGACAAACAAAATGCAAATGAAAGAGATAAAGAGAAATGATAAGTGAAGGAAAATCTATTTCTCAAAGTAACTTACCACCTGAAAATGCTAGCATGAATGCATAAAGTACAAAGCATAAAGAAATGAAATGAAATGAGATACAATGAGATGAAATGACCAAAGTCAGAAGTATTTATGTAATGTGAATGTCATTTGAGATGATGCAAAGGCATGCAAAGTGCATATGTATGGTCATACAAAGATGAGATGCAATTGGAAGCATGCTTTGAAGTTTGAAAACACATGAAAGTTAATAAAATGAAATGAATGCAAAACATGGAAAATGAATGAAGAAATGATCAAGCATGGTTCTACCATGTCCTAAGATGTCTAAGATGACATATGAATGTAAGAAATGTTATGGAAAGTTCATGTATGGATGTTTATGCAAGATGAATGCAAATGAACACATAAAATTAGGGTTTTATAGACAAGCAAGATGCAAATGAACAAAACAGAAGCATATGACATGATAAAAAATTGCAATCAAGCTCAAACAAACCGTAATCCCATACTAGGTAACACCCCAAAGGAGGAGGTCAGAAGCCTAACCAATCAAAAGTTATGAATTTCCTAAGTTTTCTAGGGTTTTAGGGTGGTTCAAAAGGAAAAATGCAAATCAAATTGAAAATGTAAGATAAATTTAAAATATAATTGACCTATAAACTAAATGCAAATAGTAACACAATTCAAAAAGAATCAACTTCAAACTCTTCTTGATTAGGCAGAAATGACTTTTTTAAGTTAGGGTTCAAAAAATGAAATTTAATGACCCTTAATTCAAAGAAAATTCACAAACTATGATCAAACCTAAAAGGAAATTTATGTGAAGAGTTTGAAAATGTTTCTAAATGCATTGGGATGATCCATGATTATTTTGGTGATTTTTAGAAACCTAAGTGCATTTTTAATTAATTAAAAGACTTTAATTAATTAAAAATAACATTTAAATATTTTAAAAATACTTTTTTATGCAAAAAATAAAATAAAAATCATTTTTGGAATGAGAAAAATATTTAAAGTCAGAATGCAAAAGAAAAATATTTTTGTGAAATGTTTTGGTATTTTAAATTAAATATGCAAGAAAATGCAAATTAAAATGAAATAAAAAATGAATTAAAGTGAAAGTATGCAGATCTGATGGCCCAGATTCAATTGGAAAAGGGGGGAATTGACTGGCGCGCAATCCAGTGGTCAGAATTCAAACTGGATTTTAATTATGTTTTATAATTAATTAAATGGATTAATTAGTTAATGGCACATCTGGACCACACACTTAATAACCCTAATCACCATCTAACGGCCACAAATGCATCTGGGGATTTAATCTGAGTTTTAGCCATAATAACTCTCAGGTGGTCGGAGAAGACCTTCGGTCATCTTCTCCGGCCAACCCCAAACCTGAACTTCCTTAAATCACCCCCAAGCCCCCAAAATCTCCAGAATTAATCAAATAACTATCCTAAACAATAATCCAGTCTCAAAAATCATTTATCATTCATCATCAACAAGATTCGAATCAAAACATCAAAACGACAAAAATTTCAGAACATCATGAAATGCTTAAAACTCAACCATTTTCAAAAATAAAGACATCAGCATGATCAGTGAAGCATGGGGAATCATTCTATAACATGAAAACACATTTCTGGAAAAAGAGTTCTTGATGACTACCTGAGTTGGAGCTTTGCAATTTGGACTTTCATAGCTCTCCCTTTGTGTACTACACTCCCCTTTGACCTCCTGAAGCTATTGGCAAGCTTGAATGAAGCTTAAAGTGGCTATTTGGAGTGCTTTGTTTCTGAAGTTGCAGAAATCGTATTTGTGTTTGGCTGTGTTTTAAGTTTTGGTGATGGGTGGGAAATGATCCTGGGGTGATGCTGAGTTGATTGGTGGAAGAGTTTATGATTTTTGTTGGTTGTGTTATGAAATTCGATGAAGGGAAGGTGTCTTGAGGTTTTGGTGATTCTGAGTGTGTGTATGGATTCAGGCCTCAAAGTTGTGTGTTATGAGTTGCTTATTGTCCATATAAACAATGTTGATTGGCCAGAGAGTTGTTGTGGCACAGGCTGATTGGTATGGGAGCTTTTGCAAAAATTCAAGATTTTGTACTTTGAGGTATGGGCATGGGTCAGAGGAGATTTCATGGGGTGTATGGTCTCAACTGGGTTCAAGGATGGCCATGGGATTGGTTTTGATGTGCTGGATGGTTTGGATGAAGAGTTATCACATGTTTTGCAAAATTCCCTCTTTGAAGTTTCTTGGATCATAAGTCATTGAAACCCTAAGTTCAATGCACAATTTTGATCCTTTGAGGTTTGTTTGACATATTTTGAAGTGTTTTTGCTATGTGAAGTCATTAGAATGCTTGAATATGCCAATTTGCAAAATCCCTCTTTGACATGAAACTTGAAATTTTAGGATTTTTGCCAACTTTGAAAAGCCTTATCTTGAGTTCTATGATGAATCAAGACATTTTCTTGTACTTTTTGAAAAGGGAAAGACCTAATCTACAAAGAGAATTTTTCATTTGAAGCATTTTTGATCAAGAAAGAGGAGGTTGAAAAACTTTCCCAAAATGGAAAGTTTTCATTACAAGTCATTTCCATTTTTGGCAAAGTTTGCAAATGGCTCAAAATTCTTCAATCTTGTGAACTTCCAACCTCTTATAAGATCAAATAAAGATCATAGAACTTCAATTTGATGAAAATACCCCTTTGGTTCCATTGTTGGGGGCCTCAGATGCCTTGATTTTGACCTAACTTGCTCAAGAAGTTACCCAGTGAACAGATGACTTCCATAATGAATTTCTTCATCAAACTTGGTACATATGATCCTTATAACATCTTAAGAACATTAGAAAAAGAATGACCTAAAAATTTGGAGTTAAGGCCTCTGAAACCAAATCCCTAATTTTGGTCATCTGTGCAGTGAAAACCCTAGCTTTGCTTCCATGCCTTGCCAGTTCTTGTGATCTCTTGACTTCCATGAACTTTGAGGAGCATAATATGATGATAGAACACACATGGGCCCTCTTGGAAAGCTTTGAGGCCTTTGGGATGGCTCAGATGGAATCTTGGATTGCTCAGATCACAAACCCTAGATGCAGATGAACTTGAACTATGTTGATGAAACAAATATGCAATGTAATGTGGTATGCTTATGTTTATGCAAAAATGAAAGATCACAAGCCATGTTGTGAGAAAAAGTGAGGGAAAATTTGGGGTGTTTACAGCTGCCCCTATTCAAACATGAGTTAGCTATGTAGGATGTAAGTGTCTGGCTTAACAGACAAACAAGATAACTTGTGGTTGAATACCAAAGACAGTCCAAAATTTGCACTCGCTGAATAGAAGAAGAAAAGGGATATAAATTGTAAAAGGTACTATGGCATTATTATCAAATGAACGCGATGGAGGACGACCATCGAGCAGAGGACGACTGCTGGGGATAAAGCGGTGAGTAAAGCAATGACGGGGACGGCCGACAAGCTGGGGAAATAAAGAGACCATGACGGAGACGGCCATCAAGTAAAGAAACAAGATTCTCTGGAGATTAAAGTAAAGGCAATGATGGGGACGACCATCAGGTTTTGGCAAGTAAAGTAAACAACGACGGGGACGACTATCAGTTAAAGAATAAATGAAATATTGATGAGGGACGGTCATCAAAGGTGAAGGAAGATCACCTAGCAGGGGACGATTGCACTTTATCACGACATAGGATGAATGTCGGATAGAAAAAGGTCAACGATGGGGACGGCCATCAGGTAAGCATGATGAAGGACGTTCATCAGGAGGTGAAGGACGATCACCTAGCAGGGTACGGGTGCTCTCAGGGTTTATCACGACATAGGACGAATGCCAGATAACAAGATCAATGATGGGGACGGCCATCGGATAAATGATGAGGGACGGTCATCAAAAGGTGAAGGACGATCACCTAGCAGGGGACGGCTGCTCTTTATCACGACATAGGACGAATGCTGGATAGAAAAGGGTTCCACTAACGGGGACTCCGTTGGGGAAGAGGATGAGGGACGGTCATCCAAAGGTGAAGGACGATCACCTGGAAGGGTACGACTGCCAAAAGTATCACGACATAGGACGAATGTCGGATAGAAGAAAGTTGTTTTGTTGGTGACTTGCTGAGGATTGGTAAACACGGACGAGTGCTTAAACTTAAAAAGGTATAAGTGTTTGACGTTGTGTATATATTAAAGATGCGGACGAGCATCCTTAGGACCATGATACAGACGAGTATCGGTAGAAACAAATGCTGGCGCATGTTCAGAGATGATGATGCGGACGAGTACCAACTGGTTAACAAAGAACACAGACGAGTGTCGAATCTGTTGAGGAGTGATATATAAGATACAGACAAGTATCAAAGATTTCTGTATAAGTGTAAGTGAGTATTGGTTTGTTGGTGAAGTATGAGTAAGACACGGATGAGTGTTTGATTTGTTAGGGAATGTATGACACGGACGAGTGTCAAATATATACTATATAAACAAGAATTGGTTTTGAGAACGCAAAGAGAGATACTTTGGCTTTCTGTGGGGATAGAATGACATGGACGGGTGTCAAAAAGAGTGTATTATAAACAAGTATCTGTTTGCAGAAGGTGTTCTGGCAACCTTGCTGGGGAAATATAACTCGGAAGAGTGTTAAAAAGGGCATGCATAGGTGTTTGTATTTGAAAGTGCAAAGGCGACGCTTTGGCTTATATCTACAGGGGATATGAGTTTTATATACATTGCTGATGGAATATTGATCGTAATTGCAGGTGAATGGCTCGAACCTGGCTTGTGATCATGCAAATATTTGATTTTTTCCGTAATGCCCCGTATTAGACGGAATGCTACACTTATTTGGTGAATATGATGCGAATGCTATGATTATGCAAAGGAGAAGACCAATCCGGGATTCGGATCCCGTTAAAAATCTCTGGCTGATCTGCTTGGAAGAATGTCCCAGCTGAGGAAGAGATCCTTGGATTTGTCTGGAGATATAGCTCTGCTTGGGGAAAGAGATCATTGGTCGATCTACCCGTAAGGAGAACTCAGTTGGGGAGAGGGAAACTTTCATCACTTTGTTGTGTAAGAATTTCAGGCATTGCTCTTCTGGGGAGAGGACGGGAACTCTGTGGGGAGATAGTTCTTTTAACCTGCTGAGGATGAGATCTGGAACTCTAGTGGGGATCTCGGCTGGGGAAGCTCCTGTTGAGTAGACTTGTGCTGGTGATGAGGAGGCGTTGGAAACATTGCTGGGGAAAAGCATTTCAGATATTGCTCGGGAGATCCTGCTTAAGGAAGTAGTATGTTGGGGATTCGGTGCTTGGCATGCCCCATGTTGCGTATTGAATACATGCAACTTGTTAAGACAAAAGAGACGCACAAGTATCCCGAGGTATCCCTTACCGGATTCCGTCATAGGAGTTAGGCTTTCCTGAAAGTAAATTTATTTCCTGCAAGCATTTATTAAAAACGGCTAATTTGTTTTGCGCATGTACTATATCCTGAATATTGGACATTTTGCAAACAAAACAAAAATGTACAAAACGAGGTTTGACTGAAAACTTCTGATTTTATTAATCTGGGTGCCCTGAATTGGAAAATATAGTCAAAGCAACAAATCCCCTGAAATGAGGAGATTGCTAAAAATTGAGAAAATAAAAAGTGTTGGCAATGTTGACGAAGACGCTCCATTGCGCTTCCTTTGCTATGACCTGTATGACCTTGACGTTCTTCTCATCTTGCTTTCTGAAGAAGGTTGATTCTGACCGATGCTTTGTCCTTTCGAAGCTTACCATGTTGTGAATGATACAGACGAATTCAGAATGCAATTGTTCGCTTATTCCCTGATTTTGAGTGGATCGCCCTTTCGGGTTTTCAATCCACCGGGATACCCATTTTTTCCTGAGCTGTCCAATGCGTCTTTTCAGATCAGAGGGTGTATTTTTTTTCAATTTTCCCTTATTTTTTCCCGAGTCTTTTATTCTGTTTTTGACTCGCCGGGATGCCCTATTTTTGCCTGGACTTACATTCTGTTTTTATGTCCAGCGGGTCATTTTATGCGAAGTATTTTTTAACTGCATCTGAATTCACAGGGGATAAGAAATCTTCACCATCCATAGTAGTGAGCATCAGTGCTCCACCAGAGAAAACCTTCTTTAATATGAATGGACCATCATAATTTGGAGTCCACTTGCCCCTGTGGTCTGTATGAGGAGGAAGAAGTCTTTTCAGCACAAGATCTCCTGCTTGGTATTCCCGAAGCCTGACTTTCTAATCGAAGGCTTTCTTCATCCTATTCTGATATAACTGCCCGTGACAGATGGCAGCTAGTCTCTTCTCTTCGATCAGATTTAGTTGATTGTACCGAGAATGGACCCATTCTGCTTCGTCCAGCTTTACATCCATCATTACCCGTAAGGAGGGTAACTCAACTTCATCAGGCAGGACAACTTCCATACCGTACACCAGCTGATAAGGTGTTGCCCCAGTAGACGTTTTGATTGAGGTTCGATACCCATGCAAGGCAACTGGCAGCATTTCGTGCCAGTCTTTATAAGTGATTACCATCTTCTGCACAATCTTCTTGATGTTTTTGTCAGCTTCCTCAACAGCGTCGTTCATCTTTGGTTTGTAAGGAGAAGAATTGTGATGTTGGATTTTGAAGTCCCGACACAGTTCTGCCATCATTTTGTTGTTCAAATTGGAACCATTATCAGTAATGATTCGCTCGGGAACTCCATATCGACAGATGATGTCTCTTTTCAAAAATTTGGCCACCACTTGCCTGGTGACGTTTGCATACGAAGCTGCTTCAACCCATTTGGTGAAGTAATCAATGGCTACTAGGATGAATCTATGGCCATTTGAAGCAGTTGGTTCGATCTTTCCAATCATGTCAATGCCCCACATAGCAAAAGGCCAAGGTGAAGACATTACGTTCAAAGGATTTGGAGGCACATGCACCTTATCTGCATAAATCTGGCATTTGTGGCACTTTCTGGCATAAGCACAATAGTCTGCATCCATTGTGATCCAGTAGTAACCTGATCTCAACAATTTTTTAGCCATTGCATGTCCTCTTGTATGGGTACCGAAATATCCTTCATGCACCTCGTGCATCAACAAGTCTGCTTCTTTCTTATCAATACATCTGAGTAGCACCATATCAAAGTTTCGTTTGTATAATGAACCATCATCATTAAGGAAGAAACTACCGGCCAGCCTTCTTAATGTCTTCTTATCATTGGATGATTCCCCAGATGGGTATATCTGATCCTCTAAGAAGCTTTTGATGTCATGGAACCACGGCTTATCATCTTTAGCAATGTCCCCGGAGAATACGTATGCTGGTCGGTCTAGTCTGGATACCGAAATCCGAGGCACATAATACGTATGCTGGTAGCTAAAGCATCTGCGAACTGATTTTCGTCTCGAGGGATGTACTCCAGTTTGACTATTGTGAAGAAAGTCAATAATCTCCTCGTGTAGTCACGGTATAGAATTAGATGCTCCTGGTGAGTGTACCATTTATCTTTGGTTTGATTGATTACCAAAGCCGAATCTCCGAATACATTCAATGTCTTGATCCTGAGGTCAATGGCTTTCTCAAGACCCATGATACAGGCTTCGTATTCAGCTTCGTTGTTAGTGCAGGAAAAGGTGAGTTTTGCCGAGAAAGGTATATGAACTCCTTTAGGTGTAATGAGCACTGCACCAACTCCACGACCATTCATATTGACAGCCCCATCAAACATCATCGTCCATTCTTCTTCTGGGTCAGGCCCTTCAGTGTTAACAGGCTCTTCATGATCTTTTGCTTTTAGGTACATGACGTCTTCATCAGGGAAGTCAAATCTCATGGGCTGGTAATCATCAATGGTTTTCTCGGCTAGATAGTCAGACAGTACACTGCCCTTGATGGCCTTTTGAGATGTGTACTGAATGTCATACTCTGTCAGAATCATTTGCCATCTTGCAACCCTTCCGGTAAGTGCTGGCTTCTCAAATATGTACTTGACGGGGTCCATTTTTGAGATCAAAAAAGTAATGTGAGTCAACATATAATGTCTCAGTCGGCGAGCAGCCTACACTAAAGCACAACAAGTTTTCTTGAGCAGTGAATAACGTTGTTCACAGTCGGTAAACTTTTTGCTTAGGTAGTATATTGCATACTCTTTTCGACCAAACTCGTCATGCTGGCCCATCACACACCCCATTGACCCTTCTAATACTGTCAGGTACATTATCAGAGGTCTTCCTTCAATTGGAGGCATGAGGATTGGAGGTTCTTGTAGGTACTCCTTGATCTTGTCAAAAGCCTTCTGACAATCTTCATTCCACCTGATTGTCTGTTCCTTTCTTAACAATTTGAACAGGGGCTCAAAGGTTGCAGTAAGATGAGATATGAACCTTGATATATAGTTTAATCTACCTAAGAACCCCCGAACTTCTTTTTCAGTCCTAGGTGCAGGCATCTCCTGAATGGCTTTGACTTTGTCAGGATCAACTTCAATTCCATTTTCACTTACGATAAATCCCAGCACCTTACCGGAACGTACCCCAAATGTGCATTTGTTGGGGTTTAGCTTCAGCTGATACTTTCTCAGACGCTTGAACAACTTCAGCAGATTTACCAGATGATCTTCTTTAGTAAGGGACTTGGCAATCATGTCATCCACGCAGCATTAAATTTCCTTGTGGATCATATCGTGGAATAATGTTACCATAGCCCGTTGATAAGTGGCACCTGCGCTCTTCAGTCCAAAAGGCATTCCCTTGTAACAAAATGTTCCCCAAGGTGTAATGAAGGTTGTTTTCTCCATGTCTTCGGGTGACATCTTGATCTGATTATACCCAGAAAATCCATCCATGAAAGAAAATACTGAGAACTGAGCTGTGTTGTCGACTAATACATCAATTTGAGGTAAAGGCAAATCATCCTTCGGGCTAGCTCTGTTCAGATCCCGGTAATCCACACACATCCGTAATTTTCCATCTTTCTTAGGCACAGGTACAATATTAGCAATCCACGGCGGGTAACTAGTCACAGCAAGGAAACCGGCGTCCCACTGTTTTTGTACTTCTTCCTTAATCTTCATGGCCATATCTGGACGAGTACGACATAACTTTTGCTTCACTGGAGGGAAATCTTCTTTTAATGGCAGCTTGTGCATAACAATATCCGTATCTAGACCTGGCATGTCTTGATAGGACCAAGCAAAGACGTCGACGTATTCTCGAAGCATGTCAATGAGCTGTTCTTTTACTGAAGCTTGCAGACTGACCCCAATCTTCACTTCTTTCAAATCCTCTTCGGTACCAAGATTAACTGTTTCAACCTCCTCCTGATGAGGAGTAATCACTTTCTCTTCTTGCCTCAACAACCTAGCTAACTCTTCAGGTAACTCATAGTCTTCTTCAACCCCTTCATTAGCTTGATTAAATAGATTGTCGAAGTCATACAAGGTCATAGCAGTGCTGTTGTCGGTGCAATCTGGAGGATAATCTCTGCAAGGGTTTGAGATTTGTTCCTTTTAGTGATCAATTTTAATCTTGTTTAGAAAAGGTGAAAATGAAGTTGTTTATTTTGAAAACATTTCCATTTTATTGTTTTGTACAAAAGTGAAAAAATGAAAAGACAGTGAGTGAAAAAGAGACTTGTTTGCTAAAGATGTTCGATATTCATTGATAATCCATTTGCACAATTACAATATGGCCCTATTACAAAATGAGTCCTGACACCTTGGGAAAGATGCAGGACTTGATGCATGCTGAAAAA
Organism: Lathyrus aphaca; assembly: GCA_963966055.1. Lineage (NCBI taxonomy): Eukaryota > Viridiplantae > Streptophyta > Magnoliopsida > Fabales > Fabaceae > Lathyrus > Lathyrus aphaca. The sequence continues at coordinate 472,325,684 of OZ014520.1, read as the reverse complement.
AGCAGGAAATAATAATTACTCAGCAGGAGAAACCCTTATAATTTCCTAAGAAGACCAGTTAAGGACTTGGTGACCCGGGATCTTTGGACGAATCCATCTCTCCAGGTTGAGGTCGCTTTCCGCCTCGTCCTCCAGGTTGTTAACAGCATCTGGGGTGAGCATCCCCACTGATGAACTTGGGCTCTTTAGCAGCCTCTTCTTGATCTTGTCGGAATGGTTTGTAACCTAAGCTAAATCAGTCCTCCTTCTTCTTCACCGGTAGCAGCTTGCCCCAGCCTTGGGCATTTCCATCTTCAACAACCTTCCGGGCTTGTTGATAGGAGACAATTGAAGTACCCATCCTATCCTCCTGGGATGCAGCAAATACTTCAGTTTTCGCCTCATTGACGTTCAGAGCCTCGAACCCCTGGCTCATGGTTTCATGGATTTCACCATCCATATCAATGTATTTGTATGTAGCCAGATGGCTAACAAAGATGTCCTCTTCACCACAAATGGTGATAATCTGTCCTTCCCACTCATATTTCAATTTCTGGTGAAGGGTCGATATAACTGCGCCACCAGCTTGAATCCATGGTCGACCAAACATACAGCTGTAGGCCAGCTGTATGTCCATCACATAGAAAGTAGTCTGAAAGACCTGCAAACCGATTATCACAAGTAGCTTTACCTCTCCAAGAACAGACCTCTTGGAGCCATCAAAAGCTCTGACCACCAGATTGCTTGGTCGGAGAGCTATACCATCATATTCGAGCTTGACAAGAGCTTTCTTCGGCAAGACATTGAGTGAGGACCCAGTGTCAACAAGAACATGAGAGAGCACAACTCCTTTACACTCCAAAGTGATGTGTAAAGCTTTGTTGTTGTGACGTCCTTCCGTTGTCAAGTTAGCATTGGTGAAACCTAGCCCATGGCTAGTATTAACATTAGACACCATTGTCTCAAGCTGATTCACTTTGATCTCTTCTGGCATGTAGGTAGCGTGCAAGACTTTAAGTAGTGCATCCCGATGAGCTTCGAAACACAGCAGCAGGGATAAGATGGAGATCTTGGAAGGAGTCTGGTGGAGCTGATCCACAACTTTGTAGTCACTTCTTTTAATTATCCTCATAAATTCATCCACATCCTGGTCAAAGGATGATTTATGAGTCTCTTTTGATGCAGATTCTTCAGGTATCACACTTTATCCTTTGGCTTTGGCAGCAGCCTCTGCCTCGGTGTTAGTTCTTGGAGCTTGAGACGCGAAGAGGCGTCCGCTTCGGGTGAAGCCTCCACCTCCCCCGACATTATCCATTTGTGAGGTAGGAACTGAAGAATCAAGAAGGACCTTTTCTCCATTGCAATAAAGGTATGCACCATAATGCCATGGTACAACATTGTCTTTAACATATGGAATGGGCCCTGGCACCGTGATGGTGACTGGGCTAACTACGGCAGAGGTTGGAACCGTTATTGTATGTGGATCATAGAAAATGGTGACAGGACTTCTGGTGGATGCTGGTGGTGATTGATTGAAGCTTGATTGTTGTTGAAACAGTTGCTGAGATTGTTGTTGATAATTGTTGGAAGCAGGGACCGTTGCAGGGTCATAATAGATGGTAACTGTGGAGACGTCGTTTATGGTGGTTGCTGTAGTTGTAGAAGTAGATGCAATGGAACTGTTGTTTGTTGAAGTGATGGAAGAGGTGGTTGTTGATTTTGTAGACGAGTCTGTGGGAACAATTGTCTTTGCAGTTGTAGGAGGATCATTTGTTGTTGAAAAAGGAGTTGCTGGTGTTGTAGAAGCTGTTGTTGTTATTTGCAGAATGCCCTCTTTGATCAAGCCATTGATGTCATTCCTCAAGCTTGCACACCCATTCACGAAAACCTTGCAAGATTCACAACAAGCCTCACAACCTGGAAACACTTGGCATTTCAAAAGCTGATCTTTAACCTCTGCCAGAGGTGTCTGAATACTTGCAGTATCTTCAATCAAACCCATGGGTGAGCCCTCCTCTATAGCACTAATCCTTGGTCCGCCATGGCTGGGCATAGGATTCTTCGTGACATTGGGAGGAGGTGCAAAATTCAGGGCCTTTGAATCTACCAGATCCTGGACCTTCATATGCAGAGCCCTGCACTTTTCTGTGGAGTGACCAGGTGCATTAGAATGAAAAGCACACATGGCGTTGACTTCGTAATTTCTCGGAAGGTTTTGAGGATCTGGTGGAGCCAATGTCCTTAACTCGACAAGATTAAGCGTTAGGAGTCGTGGCAACAATGTGGCATATGGAATTGGTATAGGGTCAATCACCCTGTTGATCTGAGATAGTCGCTACTGAAAAGGGCGTTGTTGTTGGTTGTTGTTATTGTTGTTGTAGGATCTTTGCTTAGGAAACTGTGGCTGTTGAGGAAAGTGATGTGGTTGTTGAGTATATTGAGGAGGTGGAGTAGAGATAGTGACGGCGGCAAATGGCTTCCTTGTACTGCTTGACTGGCACCGTTGTCGGAAATCTTTCCCATCTTTAGTAAGTTCTCAATTCTTTCCCCAGCTATAACCACATCTGCAAAGTTGGTAGAAGAAAATGCAACCAACCTGTCGATATAAGTACCCTGGAGAGTGTTCATGAACATATTTTCCATCTCCCTTTCTGACATCGGGGGTTGAACAGCAACAGCTAGTTGCCTCCATCTTTGGGCGTACTCTCTAAAGCTTTCTCGAGAAGACTGTGACATTCCCATCAGAAGGGTTCTGTTTGGAGCCATATCCAAATTATATTGATATTGACGAATGAAAGCTTCTGCCAAGTCTTTCCAATTCCTTACTATGGCCCTGGTCAAGTGAGAGTACCATTCACGGGATGCCCTTGTCAAGCTATCCTCAAAGTAAAACATCCACAGTTTCTCATCCATGGTGTAGGCTTTCAATCTACCAAGTAATGATTGGAGATGGGTACGTGGGCAGGATGTGCCATTGTATCTTTCAAAACAGGGAGGTTTGAACTTATGAGGAATTCTAACCCCCTCCACTAATCCCATGTCCATGACATCAAAACCCAGAGAGTTTTGGGATTCAAGAGACCTTAGCTTTTCTGCTATTTCATCTAATCGACGATCGTAAACTTCATCTCCAGCCCCAACCACAGTAAATTGCTCTTCCTGAGGGTCTTTCTGCAACGCCCTCCCTCCAGTGTTGCCTTGGGTTTTTCTTATAGCATTGATATCCGGGTTCAGGTGAGGTCCAAACTCTGGGGGATCAGTATGAGGCTGTACATGATCATTGTTGCTGGTACCCCCTGTACCCGGATGGTTTTCCCCGGGAGTTTTCTGCTCGACTAACTCTCTCAGTCTCTCCTGGCTCTGAGCCAAACCAGTCATCACTACCATAAATTAATTCATTTGGGCCCTCATATCTGTCCTTTCATTGGCCATTTGGGTCCTTACATCAGTCAAATCCTGTTGAACTTGATTCATTTGTAATCCCGGAAGGTTGTTTTTTGTCGGATACCGGTGCACTCTATTGACGGGGAACACTCTTCTACGAGAAATGTTTCCTGAAACCACAACAAAGTGAGAAACAACAACAAACAAAACCCTACAAAGAAAAGAAATGATGTTAGTATGCAATGCGGGATGCCTATTTGTCTTCCAAGGGTATCCGGTTTGGTTCTTTGGTTTTGACCTTCCAGACCTCGAGGAAATGATGATGTTGTAGATAAAGCCCATGAAATAATACAAACCATATATTACAAAAATGTGAAGATACATAGTTTGATTACAATAAAGTTCCCATAGTGGGTTAAGATACAACAACAAAATCAAAAGTACAAACAAAAGGAAATACAAGTACAAGGAAATCTAACATCCAGTCCAAAGTCATCCCCTTTGACTTCCTTCAAGAGAGCCTCAGTCACTGGACCTACTGGGTGCTCTGTAATGGTCCTGATGAGGAGGTTCCTAGTGGCAATGGCACTGGTCAACTTCTTGTGCTTATCCTGGTCCTTTGACCTCTTTAACCCCACCCAGAGTTTATATTCAGAGATCTCCTTTTGTGCTGCTAACAAAGCTTCCTGATTTTTCTTCTCACTAGCCTCTAGCTGCTCTATCCTAGCTTGGGTTCTCTGATCTTCCTGTGCACGGGCCTCGGTGATCCTGATCCACCTAGCCTGGCTTTCCTCTAAGTAATGCTCAGCTCTGGCCTTTTGTGTCTTAGCTTCCTTGCAACCATTCTTCAATACTAACCCTCCTGCTCTAGCCTTTCTGATGTAGTCATCTGTTTTCTCAATCTTGGTCAAGTGCTCAATCCGGAGCTTCTCTAACCTTTCATTATCCAGACGGCTGTCATTCCTCTCCCAGAGGGTCTTCATCAAAGCTTCAGAGAGCTGAGTATTCCTTTCCTTCAATTTCTCAAACTCATCTAAATTGACAGTAGCTGCAGGCTCCACTGCTGATGGTCCAGGTATATCCTCTAAGGTGAATGGCATACGAGTGATCTGTCCCCTGACATGAGACCAATCAAGATACTGAGCTGAGGCTATGTTGTTACACTTTCCAAGAATAAATGTCCCCTTAGTCTGAATATTGTCCCAGGCCTAGGCTTCCTGTATGACAATGGAAAGGTTGTGCTGGATGTCACAATAGAGGGTTTCTGTCCTTTTTTTCCCTCTTGGGGGATGTACCAAGGCATACCCTAATTGCCTTTTGAAAAGTAAAGGGTTGTAGTTGATGCAACCTTTTACTCCAATCAAGGGTACATTGGGGTACTGCCCACAACTGGTGATGATATCTTTACCTTGGTGCTCTGGGTGCACCATCTGATGTCTTCTGATGTAAGGGCAATCATCCTCTTAGCCCAGTTCCTTGGCTGATGAGGATTCAAGAAAGTGTCTGACTTCGGCAAGTGCCTTAACAACCAACAGTAGAAGAGGGGTGCACATCATCTGACCAATCTCCCCCTTTGCTTCTCATTCCTTTGATGCATTGAATAATAAAAGTCTCCAAGCAAGGTAGGAACTGGATTCCTCAACAGGAAGAGGTGAATAGAACTCTTGCTTACAAACTTTGGCTCGTCTGCAAACAAGATGATTCCATATATGCTGAGGGCTAGGAGAGCACAAACAGTATCCCACTTCCCTGCTGCAGCATGCAGGGTGGCATGGGATATCAAGAAATCCAAGTGAATGCCTGGGATTTCAGCCTTAGTGGTCATGCTCTGGTCAATGAGGGTGGACTCCAAGTGCAAAGCCTTAGCTATATCTTCATTCTTGGGAGCAACCATCTCGGGGTTGAAAGGAATTCCCTTCCTGATAGGGACACCTAACAACATGGAAAATTCTTCCATCAAAGGTCCCAACTGAAAATCTGGGAAAGTAAAACATTTGAGAGGAGGATCATAAAACTGGAGATAGGTGTGAATCATGCTCCTCTGGGATGCATCCAGATCCATGATCATGTCCAAAATGCCACCATAATGCTCCCTGAATAAAGGGACATGATCAGGAGTGATGAGAGACTGGATCTGTCTGATGCCTGTCAGAGTGGGCTCAAAGAAGTGATAGGTGATGTTGATGTTCCTGGATGTGTCCATGCTGATAATGGACGTTGATGAAGAAGACTGAGGAGAAACACTGATGAAGGTAACTGCTGAAGACTGATGGAGATAACTGGAGAAAGTACTGAAGAAGAACCCCTGATGAAGATAACTGATGAAGAGGCCGATGCAGATAGCTGAGCAGTAGAACAGGTCAAAACTAAACCAAAGATAAAATGTGGATACCTTGTAAAACAAATAGACAAATGTTAAATGATGCAAAATGATGTATGCAGAATGATATGCAAGGGTTTGTGATCAAGTGATGGATCTGTTATCTGCCTTGATAGAGTCCATGTGTGTTCATAAGTCCGGATGGAGGCTTAGAAAACCAGTAAACAGGTGGGGGGCTCAAATAAAGAGTGACAAGTCTAGGGTTTCACATGAACAGTCCAAAATGATACAGCCTTAAAACAACATTAGTAACAAGGGTATGATGAGGCCAAGGGTTCCTGCAAACCTATAAACATCCCAACCCCCTCACATGTATTGTTCTAGAACAAGGACCCTCAGACTTGGATCAGTTATGAGAAGTGTAAACACTTCTAACCCGGAGGTACAGTGTTTACAATAACCATAAAGGATCCTCCTCTAATTCACCTCAGATGCTGAAGGTCATAAAAGGTCATCCAGACATAGCAGGCTTCCCAGATAGCCCTAGTACTACAGGAAATCCGTAGCACAGAGTTCTCAAGAAGAAACCCATGTCTAAACCGTGTTTTAGATTCCCGCACCAGACCGAAATGGAATGGGAAAGAATATGAAGCCACTCTATCCTATGTGTCACTCAGGTCCCTGGTATGGAACCTTACTCACTCAATGATCTCATCCACCAAGGAAAACAACGGATCCAACACAAATGATATGATGATAACAGTATGAAATGCATATAAACAGTAAATAAAAGCGATAAATAAAGTTGTACGGAAAGCATTAAATAAAGCAATAAACAACAAGCACAAGTAGCACATAACACCCCAATAAACACAAATCAAATAAGCATTAGGAGAAACCCACAAAAAGAACCAGAAGCCCTGGTTGCAAGATAAATCCCCAACAGAGTCACCAAGCTGTCGCTCCCGAAGATTTGCATCCCGGTACAAGCGCGAACGGTCGGTGAAAGGGGAAAAATGAAAATGAACTGAATAGAGTCGCCATTTAGGAATTTTTATCCCGAAGGAAAGGTAATGCTGCATAAACCTAGAAAAAGATGGATACGACGGTTGCGAACCAGAGAAACTGAGAAAGGGGGTTGGTTACAACCTGGGAAGGTATTAGCACCCAGATTGTCCGTCGTACTCGACGGGATCCACACTTACAAGATTGTGCTAAAAGGGGTAGGTGTATGTGCTATCTGTGTGCAAAAATTGGAAAAGAATATACAAGTGTCAGTGCAAAAAGAAGTGAAATGCTCAGGAACTGAGGCTTAAAAGAGAATGCTAAAAGAGGGGGATGACAAAGAGACTTTTGTTCGATAACAGTTAAGTTATGCCTATGTATCCTCTCGTGCAATGAGGAAGTCAGAACACCATAGTTCGACTCAAAGAGACTGAAAGATAAATTGACTGCGAACTACTTACTTGTCTATGCTCAAGTGTATGACTCGTCTGGCTCGAGTGCTAACTGTCTTGCATTAGACGGAAGAAAAAAGTTCTCGTTTATGGAATGAGTGTGATGAGAAAAGAATCCCGGAGGAGACGATTATTGTTTGTTTTTGTGTTTTCAGTTTTGTTATTATTTTTGGTGTTTTGCATAAGTTAATGAGCTTAAGCCTAAATCAATGGCTTGTAAACTCATTATATCCTCCCTGATTAGGGATAATGAGCCTACTTAAGTATGAGATAAGCATCTCAACTTAATTACCATGATGATGGAGGATTAAGATCATTAAACCACTTGTGATTATTTATATGTTTTTGGGTTTTTGTTTAGTGTTAAGTAATGAGTTTAATCTCTAATCACATATTAGTGAACTCATTACACCATCCTAATAGAAGGATAATAGATGAGAACACTTAAGCTGAGGAAGACTCCTCAACTTAATCCATGGTTAGGGACTAAATTCATTATATAACAAGCCTTTATTAAGTGGATTTTAATTAAGGGATGAGATTAAGAAATGAGTTTTATAGTTTGCAAGACAACTTGAGGGGGGCTTGTCCATTAAACACTAGGGTTAGTCCTTCTTAACCATAAAGGAAGAATTAGAACCCTAATGTAAGGCCCAAGTTACAAGATGAAGTCTTAGTGATTATTAAGATGATTTGATTAAGAGGTTTAAACAAATTAAAGGTTTAACACTTAGGATTAAAGTTATACACTCCATCCTAAGAGAAGGATACAGGCATAACCCTAATTCCAATGTCCTAAAACTTTAAGAGTTTAGTCTCTGATTATTGAGATGAGAAGAGAGACTCAAGGAGACTCAAAGGTAAAAACTAAGGGAGACTAATCACAACCCTAATTATTATCGTGCTTGGATATTCCTATGGTTTGTGATGCTCGAGAAAGATCTTCAAGGAAGCCACCAATGGAAGAAGCAAATGAAAGGAGGATGAAGTAGAAGAATAAGTTACTTACTTCATTGAAGAAGATAAGTAACTTAAAGAAAGAAAGTGAGAGAAATGGAACACAGGTGAACAAGTTCACTTAAAAGACAAACAAAATGCAAATGAAAGAGATAAAGAGAAGTGTGAAGTGAAGGCAAATCCACTTCTCAAAGTAACTTACCACCTGAAAGTGTTAGCATGAATGCATAAAGTACAAAGCATAAAGAAATGAAATGAAATGAGATGCAATGAGATGAAATGACCAAAGTCAGAAGTGTTTATGCAATGTGAATGTCATATGAGATGATGCAAAGGCATGCAAAGTGCATATGTATGGTCATACAAAGATGAGATGCAATTGGAAGCATGCTTTTAATTTTGAAAACACATGAAATTTAATGAAATGAAATGAATGCAAAAAATGGCAAATGAATGAATAAATGATCAAACATGGTTCTACCATGTCCTAAGATGTCTAAGATGACATATGAATGCAAAGAATGTCTTGGAAAGTTCATGTATGGATGCTTATGCAAGATGAATGGAAATGAACACATAAAATTAGGGTTTTATGGACAAGCAAGATGCAAATGAACAAAACAGAAGCATATGACATGATAAAAAAATTGCAATCAATCTCAAACAAACCCTAATCTCATACTAGGTTACACCCCAAAGGAGGAGGTCAGAAGCCTAACCAATCAAAAGTTATGAATTTCCTAAGTATTCTAGGGTTTTAGGGTAGTTCAAAAGGAAAAATGGAAATCAAATTGAAAATGCAAGATAAATTTATAAGATAAATGACCTATAAACTACATGCAATATGTAACACAATGCAAAAAGAATCAACTTCAAACTCTTCTTGATTAGGCAAAAATGACTTTTTTAAGTTAGGGTTCAAAAAATGAAATTTAATGACCCTTAATTCAAATAAAATTCACAAACTATGATCAAAACTAAAAAGAAATTTGTGTGAAGAGTTTGAAAATGTTTCTAAATGCATTGGGATGATCCATGATTTTTTTGGTGATTTTTAGAAACCTAAATACATTTTTAATTAATTAAAAGACTTTAATTAATTAAAAATAATATTTAAATATTTTAAACATACTTTTTTATGCAAAAAATAAAATAAAAATCATTTTTGGAATGAGAAAAATATTTAAAGTCAGAATGCAAAAGAAAAATATTTTTGTGAAATGTTTTGGTATTTTAAATTAAATATGCAAGAAAATGCAGTTAAAATGAAATAAAAAATGAATTAAAGAGAAAGTATGCAAATCTGATGGCCCAGAATCAAATGGAAAAGGAGGGAATTGACTGGCTTGCAATCCTGTGGTCAGAATTCAAACTGGCTTTTAATTATGTTTTATAATTAATTAAATGGATTAATTAGTTAATGGCGCATCTGGACCACACGCTTACTAACCCTAATCACCATCTAACGGCCACAAACGCATCTGGGGATTTAATCTGAGTTTTAGCCCTAATCACTCTCAGGTGGCCGGAGAAGACCTCCGGTCATCTTCTCCGGCGAACCCCTCATCTGAACTTCCTCAAATCACCCCCCAAGCCCCCAAAATCTCCAGATTTAATCAACTAACTATCCTAAACAATAATCCAGTCTCAAAAATCATTTATCATTCATCATCAACAAGATTCGAATCAAAACATCAAAACGGCAAAATTTTCAGAACATCATGAAATGCTTAAAACTCAACCATTTTCAAAAATAAAGACATCAGCATGATCAGTGAAGCATGAGGAATCATTCTATAACATGAAAACACATTTCTGGAAAAAAAGTTCTTGATGACTACCTGAGTTGGAGCTTTACAATTTGGACTTTCAGAGCTCTCCCTTTGTGTACTCCACTCCCCTTTGACCTCCTGAAGCTATTGGCAAGCTTGAATGAAGCTTAGAGTGGCTATTTGGAGTGCTTTGTTTCTAAAGTTGCAGAAATTGTATTTGTGTTTGGCTGTGTTTTAAGCTATGGTGATGGGTGGGAAATGATCCTGGGGTGATGCTGAGTTGATTGGTGGAAGAGTTTATGATTTTTGTTGGCTGTGTTATGAAATTCGATGAAGGGAAGGTTTCTTGAGGTTTTTGTGATTCTGAGTGTGTGTATGGATTCAGGCCTAAATGTTGTGTGTTATGAGTTGCTTATTGTCCACATAAACAATGTTGATTGGCCAGAGAGTTATTGTGGCACATGCTGATTGGTATGGGAGCTTTTTCAAAAATTCAAGATTTTGTACTTTGAGGTATGGGCACGGGTCACAGGAGATTTCATGGGGTGTCTGGCCTTAGCTGGGTTCAAGGATGGCCATGGGATTGGTTTTGAAGTGCTGGATGGCTTGGATGAAGAGTTATCACATGTTTTGCAAAATTCCCTCTTTAAATTTTCTTGGATCATAAGTCATAGAAACCCTAAGTTCAATGCACAATTCTGATCCTTTGAGATTTGTTTGACATATTGTGAAGTGTTTGTGCATATGTGAAGTCATTAGAATGCTTGAATATGCCAATTTGCAAAATTCCTCTTTGACATGAAACTTGAAATTTTAGGATTTTTGCCAACTTTGAAAAGCCATATCTTGAGTTCTATGATGAATCAAGACATGTTCTTGTACGTTTTGAAAAGGGAAAGATCTAATCTACAACTTTCATGACCAATAATTTTTCATTTGAAGCATTTATGATCAAGAAAGAGGAGGTTGAAAAACTTTCCCAAAATGGAAAGTTTTCATTACAAGTCATTTCCATTTTTGGCAAGTTTGCAAATGGCTCAAAATTCTTCAATCTTGTGAACTTCCAACCTCTTCTAAGATTAAATAAAGATCATAGAACTTCAATTTGATAAAAATACCCCTTTGGTTCCATTGTTGGGGGCCTCAGATGCCCTGATTTTGACCTAACTTGCTCAAGAAGTTACCCAGTGAACAGATTACTTCCACAATGAATTTCTTCATAAAACTTGGTACATATGATCCTTATAACATATTAAGAACATTAGAAACAAGAATGACCTAAAAATTTGGAGTTAAGGCCTATGAAACCAAAACCCTAATTTTGGTCATCTGTGTAGTGAAAACCCTAGCTCTACTTCCATGCCTTGCCAGTTCTTGTGATCTCTTGACTTCCATGAACTTTGAGGAGCATAATATGATGATAGGACACACATGGACCCTCATGTAAAGCTTTGAGGCCTTTGGGATGGCTCAGATGGAATCTTGGATTGCTCAGATCACAAACCCTAGATGCAGATGAACTTGAACTATGCTGATGAAAAAAATATGCAATGCAATGTGATGTGGTATGCTTATGTTTATGTAAAAATGAAAGATCAAAAGCCATGGTGTGAGAAAAGGTGAGGGAAATTTTGGGGTGTTTACAAACAGCAAAGTGAGAAAACACCTACAAAACAAAGAATGAGGTTAGTATGCAATGCAGTATGTCTATTTGTCCTCCAAGGGTATTCGGTTTGGTTCTTTGGTTTTGACCTTCCAGACCTCGGGGAATGAAGATGTTGAAGAGAAATGAAGCCCATCAGAAAATACATGTAATACATAAACCATATATTACAAATGCAAAAAGGTACATAGTTTATGATTACAATGAGTTCCCATGGTGGGTCAAAATACAATCAATCCAATAAAGTACAATAAAAATACAAATACAAAGAAATCAAACATCCAGCCCAAAGTCATCTTCCTTGACTTCCTTTAGGAGAGCATCAGTCACTGGTCCAACTGGATGCTCTGTGATGGTCCTGATAAGAAGGTTCCTGGTGGCAATGGCACTTGTTAACTTCTAGTACTTGTCTTGGTATTTTGATCTATTCAACCCTGCCCGGAGTTTCAACTCGAAGATTTCCTTCTGTGCTGCTAACAAGGCTTCCTGACTCTTCTTCTCATTAGCCTTCAGCTGCTCTATCCTAGCCTGTGTCTTCTGATCTTCTTGCAGAAGAGCCTCATTAATTCTAATCCACATAGCCTAATTCTCTTCCAAGTAGTGCTCAACTCTGGCCTTCTGAATCTTAGCTTCTTTGCAAGCATTCTTCAATACCAACTCCCCTGCTCGGGATTTTCTGATGTAATCGTCAGTCTTCTCAATCTTAGTCATATGCTCGATACAGAGCTTCTCCAACCTCTCATTGTCTAGACGACTATCATTCCTCTCCCAGGAGGTCTTCTTTAGAGCTTCAGAAAGCTGAGCATTCCTCTCTTTCAGCTTATCAAATTCCTCCAGACTCACTGTAGCTTTTGGCTCTACTGATGATGGCCCTAGCACATCTTCCAGGGTGAATAGCATGCGAGTGATATGTCCTCTGATATGAGACCAATCAATGTACCGAGCTGAAGCTATGTTGTTTCACTTTCCAAGAATAGTAGTCCCTTTTGTCTGTATGTTATCCCAAGCCCAGACTGCTTGTCAGATGATGGCATGATTATTCTGAACATCACAGTAAAGGGTCTCTGCTAAATCCTGCTCTCTTGGAGGATGTACTAAGGCATACCCTAGCTGCCTTTTGAAAAGAAAAGGGTTATACTTGATGCAACCCTTCACTCCAATAAGAGGTACATTGGGATACTGCCAACGGCTTGTAATTATGTCCTTGCCCTTGGTGCTCTGAGTACACCATCTGATGTCTTCTGAAGTGAGAGCAATCATTCTCTTAGCCCAGTTTCTTGACTGATGAGGATTCAAGAAAGCTTCTGTCTTTTGTAGGTGTCTCAATAACCAACAGTAGAAGAGAGGTGCACAACATCTGACTAGTCTTCCCCTCTGCTTCTCATTTCTCTGATGCACTGAGTAGTAAAAATCCCCTAGCAAGGTAGGAACTGGATTCTTCAGCAGGAAGAGATGGATGGCACTCTTGCTTACAAACTTAGGCTCGTATGCAAACAAGATGACTCCATATATACTAAGAGCCAGGAGAGCACAAACAGTTTCCCACTTCCCTGCAACAGCATGACTGGTGGCCTGAGTGATCAATAAGTCCAAATGGAGGCCTGGAATTCTAGCCTTGGTGGTCATATGTTGATCAATGATGGTGACTTCCAAGTACAGAGCCTTAACTATGTCTTCATTCCTAGGAGCATTCATCTCAGGGTTGAAAGGGATTCTCCTCCTGATAGGGACACCCAACACCATGGAAAACTCTTCCAACAAAGGACCCATCTGAAAGTCTTGGAATGTGAAACATCTGAGAGGAGGGTCATAGAACTGAAGGCAAGTGTGAATCATGCTCCTCTGTGATGCATCCAAGTCCATGATCATGTCCATGATACCACCATAATGTTCCCTGAATAAAGGGACATGATCAGGAGTGATAAGTGCATGAATCTGCCTGATGCCTGCTAGAGAGGGCTCAAAGAAATGGTAAGTAATGTTGCTCTTCCTGGATGAGTCCATACTGACAATTGACGCTGATAAAGATAACTGAGGAGAAATACTGATGAAGACAATTGGAGAAGATATCAGCTGAAGAAGATCTCTGAGGAAGATAACTGATGAAGATGGCTGAGCATAAGAACAATCAAAACCAACCCAAAGATGATGTGGATACCCTGTAAAACAAATAGACAAATGTTAAATGATGCAAAATGATGTATGCAGAATGATATGCAAGGGTTTGTGATCAGGTGTTGGATTTGACATTTGCTTTGGATAGGGTCCATAGTGTTCATAAATCCAGATGGAGGCTAGAGAACCAGTAACCAGGTGGGGGACTAAATAAAGAGTAACAAGTCCAGGGTTTCATAGAATCAGTCCAAAATAGTGTAACCTTAAAACAATATTAGTAACAGGGTATGATGAGGCCAAGGGTTTCATCCTAGTACAAACACGAAAGTGGCGCGGAAAAGGTAGAGTCGCCAACCAGGCATTTTTATCCCGAAAGAATGGGAAAGTTAATGCTGCACAAACCTGAGGAAGAAGGAAAGGACAAGGCCTTGCGAACCAAAGATCTAGGTTCGGGAGTCGGTTACGACCTGGGATGGTATTAGCACTCCAGACCGTCCGCTGTACCCGACGGGATCCACGCTTGTTTGTTTGCTTCAAAGGGTGATAAAATAAGATGCTGCTGAATAAGAACTGCTAACTGGAAACTGGAACTGAAATGAGAAATGGAACAAAAAGAAGATGAAAAGAAAGAGGGAAATGTAGGAAAAATAAAGAATGTGCTCGAATGGGCCCTACCCCACTGCCTACGTACCTCATCAGGAAAATGAGGATCAGAGTCGACGTAGTTCGCCTAACTAAGGCGGGAAATATTTGTTTGTGTTTTTTATGTGCTGGAACTGTGTATGTCTATGCTCAGGTGTTGCAGGCTCATCTGGTACGAGTGTGTTTACCATCTTGCATGCGAGACAAGTTGTCGCAAGTTCGCGTTCAGAGTGAATGAGATGAGAAAGAGAAGTTCCCGCAGGATAGTCGCTTATTGTTTGTTTTTGAGAAGTATTTTGAATTTGTTTGTGAACATTCTCATACTAAGGCCTATCCATCGTGGTAAATACTTACACCTCGCCCCGAAACAGGATGCATATAAGTACTCCGCAACAAAGTCTCGTGTCGTACAAGAACGTTCGATTTTTATTAAGTATTTTTATTATTTTCTTTATGAGGAGAGAAAGAAGGACTCAAGTGGAAAAAGGACAAAAACTAAGGGGGACTAAGACTCAATCCTAATTTTAGTTATTTATTCAAAGGTGGTCCTAATGATTTGTGGGGTTCTCTAAACCTAAAGAGAAAAGAATAGAATGCAACTTACTTCCTAGAGAAGTTAAGTTGATTCTACAAAAGAGGGGGAAATCCTACCAAACACAAGTATGAAAAGTAAAGGAAATTAAATGCAAATTAAATGCATAAAGGAAGTAAAAGAATAAGTTGAAGGAAGCTTACCTCAATCTTCCCCTCTACAGAACAAAGGTTAGTGTGTATTTTTTTTATTTAAAATAACAAGGCAAACATACCCTAATTAAATCCTAATGACTCTAGGACTCAATCAAAATTCTATTTTAATTCTAGAGGAACTAAAAAATGCTAGGACAAAAATACAGCACCTAGTACAACCCCTAATACACAAACAGCTATGAAAACAATTCATTATACAAAGCAGCTTTTTACAGCCAGCATGCAGCATGAAAAGGTAGGTGTAAAAGATCAAATACAACATGCAAACATAACAAACAACATACATTTTACAGCACCTATATGCAAAAATAGCTATGAAATGCAAAGTCCAGATTTGGTTATTTTCATTTTTTAATGCTCAAGCTCAATAAAACATACACTAAATTCATCATGAACATACATTTGAACCTAAATCAACCTACACAAATAAAAGAACATGAACATTTTTTAGGAGGATTATGCAAGAATGCATCACATGGTGGATTGTGCAACAAGTATGCAAAATTTGGCACATGAACATGGCATATGAACATGATGGTTATTGATTATGAACATGCAATATGTTAGAACAAACATAATGTCAAACTTAATGCAAAATTCAGAATTGAATTGATGTGAATGATATGATCAAACATGCAACCTAAAGCAACCAAATGCATATACATACATGATTATGCAAAATGCAACATATCTTGATACAATGAAATGCAAAATGATTTAATGCAATGTGAAATATGTTAAAACAGAATGCAACATGATTATTCACATGTCAAATGATGCATAAACATGGCAACAAAATGCAAGAAATCAAGCTATACACAAAGGAATACAAAAACGCATAATACGCAACGTGAACGTAAGCGCGTTGAAACGACTCGAAATGGGGGAATGAGCTACTGGAAATGGACCCAAAGTTTCCCTAAAATCAATACCTAAACATGTATGAACATTAAAGGCACTAGAACTTAGGACTAAGCTATGAAATAAGCAAAAAAAAAACAAAAATTAACAGCGTTAACCGGTTAACCAAATGGTTAACCAGTTAACGAACCTAAAACGGCCCTAAACTCACTTCTAATGATCCCTAACCGGTAAATACGCACCCGTTAACCGGTTAACCAAATGGCTAACCGGTTAACACTGAACCAGAATGTGAAAAAAGTTGAGAAATAAGTGCTTTTGGCCATAAACTCACTTCTAATGATCCCTAACATACCTAGGAACATGCTAACACTAATTCCTAGTCAATTGGAGCTTATTTACATATGATAGAACCTATAACTATCAACATTTTAACTTCTAATCCATCAAAAATCACAAATCGCAAGCAACACATAAAGAAACATAATCGATTACAATCAAAACGAAAAGCAATTACAGAATGCCGAAATGGCGAGATGAAGAGAATAAATTAAAGAAGAAGTGATTTAGATCACCAACCTACGAAGCGGAGAAGTGCTTCGGTGAATATTGAAAGAATCGGAGCTTGATCGAAGAGAAAACCGAGAAAACAGCAAACTCGCAAAATAAATGCGTTATTGGTGCTTGAACCTTCGTGCGCTTCCGATAATCCGAAATCCTCACAAAATTCAGTAGCTTTTTCTTCCACAATCCACAAAATCAATGGAGGTTGAGGCTAAGCTTCAAGATCTTCAAGTTTCAATGTGAAACTTGAAGAGCTTCTTCAAGTTTCAATGTGAAACTTGAAGAGCTTCTTCAAAAAGCTTTAGTGAAAAAGGGAAAATGGAGGAAAAGTGAGAGAGAAAAATTGATTGTGAGAGAATGAAGAAACTTGTGAATGAAAATTGTGTGTGATTCCCCTTTGGTTTGGATGAAAATGGATTAAATATGGCTTAGGTGTGGGGCCCAAAAATTAGGCTTGGGATCCAAAATTATGGTTTGGTAATGAGGTTAGGATTTAGCAATGGAGCTAGGTTAGGAGAAGGAATATTCTAGAAGAGGGTAGAACATGGTAGAAGCTTCCAAGGGAAATGGAGTGGAATTGAAATTGAAAAACAAGAGGGAAAGAGTGAAAGGAAGTGTGGAAAGAAAGTGGAAGGAAAAGTGGAGGGAAATGTGAAACCAACCACTTTTCAAATGATTTTTATTTTGATTTTTTATGATCCCTCCATTATTTCTTGACCAAATTCAAACCATAGGATCATTGTAACCCTAATTTCATGATTTCGATCTTAAAAGTCCGGAGTCGATCCCTTTTTACCTAGCTCGGTTACCTTTTCTCTGATTCCTCGATTTTCAGTCGTCTGGCCAATTGAACCTCTTCAAAAATGAATTTGTGGACGAAGTTTGAACCCTAGGCACTTGACACCATATATGAGACAATGGAATCCTCTTTGAACCAGAACTTCATGCATAAGCCCAGTAGAAGTGAAACCCTAATTTGGCCCTTTTTATCAATAAATGTTGCACCGCTTACCTCCATTGATTAAACTCCATCTTTCCATGGCTTGTGGCTCCAAGTGAAGACTTGTGGGATGTTGTGAACCCTTTGCACAAGGTTGAGAAGCTTTGTGGCCCTTTGATTTCCTTGGTATAGCCTTCAGTTGCTCCACCCATTGACCACATGCCTATGCCTCAGCTATGCAATGTTTTTTTGGTTATTTTATGAATCTATGTATGAAAAATGCTATGCTAAATCTTGAGGATATGAGAGGGAAAATTTTGAGGTATTACAACTGCCCCTATTCAATCATCTGCAAGCCTGAACGAATAATTGCGAGAGCTTTTAGACGTTCAAGGTATGGAGTGATTGAATACTTGAATAAAACCTGAAAATTTGAACTCGGTGGATAGTAGAAATGCACTCTGCCTTTTTTTTTGACCTCTAAATAGTTATCGAAAATAGAACCATGTGGAATAGAACCAATGCCAAAAAACTGCACTGTGAACGCTGAGCGAGACAAACCATAACAAGATCATTAGTGAAATGGAGCACGACAATGTGACTGTTAGGCAGGACCAAGCCACAAAGAAAACACGCGACTGCTGGGCAGGACCAAGCCACGGAAGGTGCCTGTTGGTGAAACAGGACTTAACGAGACCATTAGCAGAATGGAACTCAATCAATATGACTGGTGGGCAGGACCAAGCCATAAAGAAAGCACGCGACTGCTGGGCAGGACCAAGCCACGGAAGGTGCCTGTTGGCGAAACAGGACTTAAAGCGACCATTAGCGGAATGGAACTCAATCAATATGACTGCTGGGCAGGACCAATCCATAAAGAAAACACGCGACTGCTGGGTAGGACCAAGGCACGGAAGGTGCCTGTTGGCGAAACAGGACTTAACGAGACCATTAGCGGAATGGAACTCAATCAATATGACTGTTGGGCAGGACCAAGCCATAAAGAAAACACGTGACTGCTGGGTAGGACCAAGCCAAAGAAAGTGCATGTTGGCGAAATAGGACTTAACGAGACCATTAGCGGAATGGAACTCAATCAATATGACTGCTGGGCAGGACCAAGCCATAAAGAAAAACAACATCGACTTGGAACGACCAAGATGTCTGGAAAATGGTATAAGTATCTTCTGTGGGGAATACTTCATGCTGAAAAGATGTTATAGTTCATATGTAATATACCTCAAAACTGGCCCATGATGGCATGTATGTTGAATTTATGGCGTAATGCTCCATGATGATGGAAATGCTATACTTTAGAGGATGCACACGTAATGATGATTATGCATATGCAAATGCAAAGGATCTCTTGGGAGGAGACTGCAAGTATCCCAGATGGCTTGACTAGGGAGGAACTGATGATCACTGCACTGATCTGATCCATCCTGATGATGAGGAGACAACTCTACGGGGAAAGTTGTCAATGATACACCGGCTCTGAACTTCCGCCATTGCCAAAAATAAATTGGACTTTGAGATGGGAGAGCCAAGACCTTGCTGGAGATGGACCCTTCTTGCACTCTGGTGGGGAAGTGGAAACCTCCTGACTTGGCTGGGAACCAGAGGCATGACATTGCTGAGGAAGCACCTTGCTGGGGAGGAAAGACACTCCTTGCACTGCTGGGAATTGCCCTCGTGATTGAAGGAAAGCTTCTGCTTGGGGAGGACACCCATATTCTGCTGCCTTGTTGGGAGAGATTTCAACTTCCCACATTACTGGGGATGACTGGAGACACCCTGGAAGACACCTGTTCTTGTTCAAGCATAGAGAAATGCTCTTCCTGGAAATCTACTTTTAGCTATGTTAGTAACACTTGTATCTGTACCTGCATAAACACAATTGATAGTGCCTGCAACATGGAGAGTTAGTTTGGGACCTGTGTGCCCCAGGCTCGTAGTATGAATCATTATCTGGGTATCTCAACACCCTTTCAGAGTTGTATTAAATGTTTCTATCCTCCTGCATGATTTAGAAAACATTCAAATATTCATAACACAATACCAATCACAAATTGCTGGACGTTTTCGCAATCAATCAATGCTAGATGAAAAAACAAAAACAAGAAGCAAACAATCATAAATTGACTGAAGTTGAACTTTTATTGATTCGAGAAAAATGGCCATGAATAGGCAATACAAAGGAAGCAATTCCCTGGAAAGAGGAAACAAGCAAAAAGGAAAACAAACTATCCTATTGGCAATGTAAGAAGTGGATCTCATCAAATCTCAACCCGGTTATGACTCGTATATCTTCAAGACGCTCCGCTCGCTCTGCCCCTTGAGAAAAAGTAATTGAACTGATCTTCAACCTTTAGGATAGCCTCAATTGTAGATAGGTTACGGATCTCGCATATCACAGTCGTTCGTGTTAATCCTTCTTTTGCGTGGATCGCCTTTTCAGGTTTTCAATCCACCGGGATACCCTTTTTTGCTTGAGTTGTCTGATGTGGCTTTTCAACTCAGCGGGTGTACATTTTTCGAGATTTCCCTAATTTTTGCCCGAGCCTTTTATTCTGTTTTTGGCTCGCCGGGATGTCCATTTTTTTGCCTGGATCTTTATTCTGTTTTTATCCAGTGGGTCCTTTTTTACACGAAGTATTTTCTTACTGCGTCTGCGTTGACAGGGGATTGGAAGTCTTCTCCGTCCATGGTTGTCAACATCAAGGCTCCACCTGAGAAAACCTTTTTAACCACGAACGGTCCTTCATAGTTGGGTGTCCACTTGCCCCTGTGATCGTTAAGAGGAGGAAGAATCCTTTTCAGCACCAATTCACCTGGTATGTACCTCTGTGGTCGTACCTTCTTATCAAAAGCCTGCTTCATCCGCTGCTGATACAACTGTCTATGGCATACAACTGCTAGACGTTTTTCTTCAATGAGGCTTAATTGATTATATCTGGATCGAAGCCACTCAGCTTCATCTAGCTTAATCTCCATCATTAACCTCAACGAGGGGATTTCCACTTCGATTGGTAGGACTGCCTCCATACCATACACCAGTGAGAACGGGGTTGCCCCTGTTGAAGTACGCACTGACGTTCTGTACCTATGTAAAGCAAATGGTAGCATCCCATGCCAGTCTTTGTACGTTACAACCATCTTCTGCACAATCTTCTTGATATTCTTATTGGCTGCCTCGACGGCGCCATTCATCTTCGGGCGATATGGAGAAGAGTTGTGATGATCTATTTTGAAATCTTGACACAAGTCGGCCATCATCTTGTTGTTGAGATTAGAACCATTATCAGTAATGATCCTTTCAGGAATTCTATACCGGCAAATGATGTCTCTTTTAATAAACCGGGCTACCACTTGTTTAGTGACATTGGTGTAAGACGCCGCTTCGACCCACTTCGTGAAGTAATCTATAACAACCAGGATGAAGCGATGACCGTTAGAAGCTGTCAGCTCGATCTTGCCAATCATATCAATGCCCCCATATAGAGAACGGCCATGGTGAAGACATGACACTCAATGGATTCGGAGGCACACGAACCTTATCGGCATAAATCTGACACTCGTGACATTTGTGGGAGTATTTACAACAATCGGATTCCATGGTAATCCAATAATATCCCGATCTCAACAATTTCCTGGCCATAGCATGTCCTCCAGCATGGGTACCAAAGGAGCCTTCATGGACCTCCTGCGTCTATAGGTCTGCTTCGTATCTATCCGCGCATCTGAGCAGAACCATGTCGAATTTTCGCTTGTATGGCACACCATCTTGATTCAAGAAGAAACCTCCTTCCAGTCTTCTAAGGGTCTTCTTGTCCTTACTGTAAGATCAAAGTGCACCTAAGAGGGGGGGGGGGGTGAATTAGGTGTTATCAAATTTTTCGATTCTTTTTCTTCGATGGATGGATTTTGCTTTTTATGGTTTATGGAATGAAAACGGTAAAACAGGAAAGTAAAAATGACACGGAGGTTTATCCTGGTTCCCTTCACAATCCGAAGGTACATTCATTCCCCTTTCAACACGAAAGAGATTTCCACTAGTTTCTTTAGAACAATACAACCTATCATACCTTCAATGGTGAGGCCTACTTTCTAACAAACTAAACAAACAAGTGTGCAAGAACAATCCTCTTGCCACACTTACCCTTCTGTCCAAACAATCCTTGGAACACAAGTCACAAATAGAAAACACTTTCTATAATTTTTGTTTGAGTGAGAATACAATGATTGGTATCAATATAAATTGATCTACTCCTATATTCAAAATTCACTACTTAAGATTCAATACAAGTGTTCAATGAAAATATGAAAATGATGAACTTATGAACACTTTTTGAAATATGAAAATTATTTGAATTTAGTGATTTTGATTGTATGATAATATTTGAAAATTCTAGGAGGTGTTTATGAATTTGAAATTTTAAGAATTTATAATAGTTGAAACACCTATTCAAAAAGGTATGAGAATTTTTGAAAAAATTCTTTGAAAAGGAATAAAAAAGTTATGAAATAAAATCATGAAGAGTTATAACACTTAACAAAAATTTGAATTTGAAGAGAAACAATTTTTCAAAAATTCTTCAGTGTTAACCGGTTAACCATATGGGTTAATCGGTTAACGCCCAGAAACGTTACCACAGAATTGAAAAATTGAGACTGTTAACCGGTTAACCCATATGGTTAACTGGTTAACACTGTTAAAACACAGAAAAATATTTATGTTTTAAGTGTTAAAACCAGTTCCGATTAATTTTAAAATGTGCATATGCATTGAATTAATATGATAAAATATTTTGAACACTTGTATATCATTTTAAGAAGTAAGTTTTGATATACCTAAGCCTTGTGTCCAAGTCTTGAAAATGTTGCACAAAAGCTTGAATCGAACGGAAGCATTCCATTGATGATGCATAGCCATGATCTTGATCTTTGTTGTCATCTCGACTTTTTGCAATATGGAATGAGCTTGAATAATATTGACGTCATCAAAACATTGAGCTTGAAGTATGCTTCTACATTCTCCCCCTTTTTGATGATGACAACCAAACGAATTTTGCGCACAAGCTTTGATCGATCGAAGTTGTTCTAGGCTTGCTTATCCCCCTATGTCCAGCAACTCCCCTTATCTAAACAAAGGCAAAATTCTGCACAGAGAGATATTAGAAACCAATCTTTTCTCCCCCTTTGGCATTAGCAAAAACGAAGAGAGGATCAAGCATAATCATGAAAAAATACAGCATAAAATTCAGCATGATGCAATTTAGCATGAAAACATACACAATAGCACAAATAACACAAACATAATTTGATTAAAAACGGGAAAAGAGTACAGAAACATAACCGAAACGAAATCAAAATTGCCTAACAAACTTAGGACTTATAACAAAATTTTAAAACTAATTAAAAACAACACAAAAAAAAATATAATAAAAACACATAGTCTGAAACTTGCGTTGGAAATCCAAGTTTTAGATGTGTTAACCGGTTAACCTATTACGTTAACCGGTTAACGGTTAAAAATTTTGAATTTTTTGAAAAATCCAGTAGCATGTTTTAGAGCAAAAATAAACAATTTTTCATTAAAAAAATTCCATAAAGTGTTAGCACTCATCAAAACGCAACTTTCGATCAAAAAAGTTTTTGAAACCGATTATTTTTGGGTATACGAAAGTGAAAAAAACGAAAACCAACGAAATTGAAGTGCTAGCATTTTATGACTAAAAAGTGAATAAACATACATATAATGCAATAAAAATATATAACAAACAATTTTAGAGATAAGGTTAGATGTCACCTTCATTGAGAATACCAAGTTCTCATCGAATCTTGTAAAATTGCTCTTTAGCCAACGGTTTAGTGAATATATCGGCGAGTTGATTGTGTGTATCCACGAATGTAACATCGACATCTCCATTTAGAACATGATCTCGAAGGAAGTGATGCCGGATATCTATGTGCTTTGTTCTTGAATGCATGACCGGGTTCTTCGTGATATTGATGGCACTTGTGTTATCACACCGGAGAGGGATACAACCGAGGTCTATACCGAAATCGAGGAGTTGTTGTTTAAGCCACAAGATTTAGGCACAACAACTTCCTGCTGCGATGTACTCCGCTTTGGCCGTGCTAAGTGCAACGCATGCTTGCTTCTTACATGTCCACGACACTAGTGCATTCCCGAGAATGTGACAAGTACCACTCATACTTTTCCTATCGGTCTTACATCCTGCATAATCAGCGTCAGAATAACCAATTAAAGAACAAGTACTACCTTTAGGATACCATAATCCGACGTGCATCGTTCCTTTGAGATACTTCATGATCCTCTTCACGGCGTTGAAATGCGATTCCTTCGAATTAGCTTGAAAGCATGCACACAAACAAACACTAAACATAATGTCAGGACGGCTTGCCATCAAATATAAAAGTGAACCGATCATACCTCGATACTTTGTAATATCTATTGAAGTGCCGGAAAGATCTTGATCAACATACGTTCCGGATCCCATTGGAGTAGACATTTCTTTGCAATTGTCCATATCAAATCTTTTCAATAATTCCTTGCAATACTTGGATTGGTTGATGAAGATGCCATCCTTTGTTTTCTTGATTTGTAATCCAAGGAAGTAGTTCATCTTTCATATCATGGACATCTCGAATTCGCCTTGCATCATAAGAGAGAATTCTTCGCAAAGATCTTTGTTTGTTGAACCGAAGATGATGTCATCGACATAGACTTGAACAAGTAAGGTGTTGCCCTTGAGATTCTTGATGAACAAAGTCTTGTCAACCTTTCCTTTCGTAAACCCTTTCTCACATAGGAAGTTGCTAAGGAAATCATACCAAGCCCTTGGTGCTTGCTTTAAGCCATAAAGAGCCTTCTTCAACTTGTAGACATGAGAGGGATTCTTGAAGTATTTAAAAACCGGAGGTTGTTTGACGTAGACTTCTTCATTGATGTAACCGTTTAGGAAAGTGCTTTTGACATCCATCTGGTACAACTGAAAATTCATTGAACAAGCGTAAGCAAGTAATAATATAATAGCTTCTAACCTTTCTACCAGAGCAAATGTTTCATCAAAGTCGATTCCTTCTTCTTGGTTGTAGCCTTGAGCGACCAATCTTGCTTTGTTACGAACTATGATCCCATTCTCGTCAAGTTTGTTCTTGAACACCCATCTTGTGCCTATGATATGTTTGTTGTCCGGTCTTGGTACAAGAGTCCAAACTTGGTTCCTTTCGAATTGGTTGAGTTATTCTTGCATAGCTATTATCCATTGATCGTCGCCTAAGGCTTCATCGATTTTTGTAGGTTCAATTTGAGATACGAACACCATGTTGAAACAAGCATCCTTGAGATTAAGTCGAGTTGCAACGCCTTGGCTAATATCACCAATCACTTTATCTATCGGGTGATCTCTATGAGTTTTCCATTCTTTTGGAAGATCTTGATGTTCTTCAATGGTTGGTGAGTCATCTTCTTGTGATATTGCTTGTTCTTTTGATGTCTCCTTTTTTTGTTGTGATAGATCTACTACATCATCATCATCATCCACAATAATGTTATCCTCTTTCGAGGGGTTAGTCTCATCAAACGAAACATGTATAGATTCTTCAATAGTAAGTGTTCGTTTATTGAAAATTCTAAAAGCTTTACTTGATAGAGAATAGCCAAGAAATATACCTTCATCAGATTTCTCATCAAACTTACCAAGGTTGTCCTTACTGTTGTTGAGAACGAAGCATTTGCATCTGAATATGTGGAAGAAAGATATGTTGGGTTTCCTTCCCTTGAACAACTCATATGGGGTCTTCTTGAGAATACGTCGAATATTGACACGGTTACTTACAAAGTAAGCCGTGCTAACCGCATCTGCCCAAAAATATTTAGGAAGATTTGAGTCGCTAAGCATTGTCCTTGCAAGTTCCACTAATGCCCTATTCTTCCTCTCTACGACACCATTTTGTTGAGGAGTCCTTGGTGCAGAGAAATTGTGAGAGATTCCATGCTCTTCACAAAAATCTTCAGATGATGAATTTTGAAATTCGCCACCATGGTCGCTTCTTATGGAAACAATTGAGAGTGACTTCTCGTTTTGAATTTGCTTGGCATACTTCTTGAATGCTTTAAAGGCATCACTGTTCTGCACTAAAAACAAAGTCCAAGTGTATCTAGAGAAATCATCAACAATAAATAAGGCAAAAACGTTACCTCCGAAGCTTTTTGTTCTTGGTGGACCGAAAAGATCCATATGTAACAATTGTAGTGGTCTTGAAGTAGATATCACTTTCTTCGTCTTGAAGGATGTTTTGGTTTGCTTCCCCTTTTGACATGCGTCACAAAGCTTATCCTTGATAAACTTTATCTTCGGAAGACCAACAATTAGATCATGCTTTAATAATTTGTTTAAATGCTCCATGTGAATGTGAGCAATCCTCTTATGTCAAAGCCATGCCTCGTTGTTGTTTTCCATTAAGCACTTCACCTTCAAGGAAGAGTCATCAAAAGAAATCATAAAAATGTTATTAGATTGTTTACCTTTTAGCAAGAGTTCATGAGTGACTTCGTGTTCTATCAAGCATTCCTCCTTTGTGAAGTTGATTCGGAACCCTTTGTCACACAATTGACTTATGCTAAGAAGGTTGTGTTTAAGGCCTTCCACATAAAGGACGTCTTCAATGATTCTATGAGGAGATGCACCAATGGTTCCAACTCCAAGAATTCTTCCTTTATTATCATCACCGTAAGTAACATATCCTTTGGCTTTAAGTGTTAGACTTGAAAATTTGTTGATATCGCCCGTCATATGCTTTGAACAACCTCTATCGAGATACCATTGATTAGAAGTTGTTTTCAAGCATACCTACAAAACAAAGTCAAGTATTGTTAGGTACCCAAATTGCTTTGGGTCCTTGATAGTTAGTACCCTTTTCAACCCACACATAATGCCCTTTAGCAACACCAATGTTGCGCACATAGCAAGCATTAGGTGTATGGCCTTTGATTCCACAATAAAAACAAGTAGGTTAAAATTGACTTTTAAATCTAGGAACATATTTTTGTTTCTTAATGATTCTTTTCTTTTTATGACTTTGATGCATAGTCTTAGAATTGTTAGTCTTTTCTTTCACAATTTGTTCACTAGCTTTTACAAAAACGGTTTCACTTGTGCTTGGTTTGGAAAACTTAGAATATCCTAAGCCACTTTTATCATTTGGATATCTTTGGTGCCTAAGAATTTCCTCCAAGCCAATTTGACCTTTTGCATATCTTTCTAAAACCCTTTTGAGTTGAACAATTTGAAAAGACAATGACTCACAATTATTGCATGCAAGGCTTTGTTTTTCATCCATTATCTTTTGTTTTTCATTTTCAATGTACTTTTCAAAAGATGTATTTTGTTCTTCTAAGGATAATATTCTTTTCTTCTGGGATGAAATATTTTTGTACAAAGTCTTGCATTCTTTTAGAAGTTCATCTATGACTTCTTGTGCATCATTTTCATAAATTGAAAAGTTGCTACTAACCTCGTCATTTTCTTCATCGGAGTGATGTGACGCCATTAACGCCATATTTGCACATTCATCGCTTTCCGATTCCGATAAGGAACTAACTTCATTGTCATCCCACGTGACATAAGCCTTTTTATTTTTTAAGTCCTTCTTGCCTTTGAATCCTCCTTTCTTTGCAAGTCTTGGACAATCCGGTTTTATGTAACCTTGCTTCCCACATTCATAGCATGTAACTTCTTGAATCGATGTGGATGCATCCTTCTTCCTGAAATGTTTATTCTTTTTAGGAAAAAAGGAATTATTATTTTTGTTAAAAAACTTACCAAGCTTCTTAACAAGAAGCATGAAGTTCTCATCTTCGGAAATCTCGTCATCTTTGTCATCCTTCGTGTCAATCTTACAAGCAATTCCTTTGGACTTTTTCTCTTGATTTTTGTGCTTCTCGAGCCTTCCAAGTTCCAATCCGTACTCTTGAAGTTTGCCGAATAGAGATGTGGATGTCATCATTGAGAGACTCTTCTTCTCCGAAATAGAGGTCACCTTCGGTTGCCATTCCCTTGTCAAAGACCTTAGGACTTTCAAATTGAGATCGTCGTTGGTGAAGGTCTTTCCGAGTGCAATCAAGTGGTTGGTTAGATGAACAAATCTTTTTTGTAAGGCCACAATAGATTCTCCGGGCTGCATGCGGAACATTTCATATTCTTGATTCAACGTGTTAAGCCTTGCTCTTTTTACTTCTGTTGTTCCTTCATGTGTTTCTACCAAAGTATCCCAAATCTCCTTTGCCGATTTGCATTGTGATACGCGAAAGAATTCGTCCATACTAAGAGCGCTTTGAAGTATGTTGATTGCCTTCTTCTCATTTAGGATCTTCTTTTTATCATCTTCATCATACATATTCTTCAACTTTGCGGTTCCAACGCCGTTGATCACATTAACAGGATTATGCGAACCTTCTTCGATTGCTTCCCATATGCCTTCTCCTTGGGCTTCAAGATGTGCCCTCATTCTGATTTTCCAAAAATCAAAGTATTCGCCGGAGAAGAGCAGAGGCTTGTTGCTACTTCCACCATCTTTGAAAACAGGATTCGAGTTTGCGGAAGCCATATGATCTTGTAGGAACAGGTTACCTAAACCTGCTCTGAAGCCAATTGTAAGATCAAAGTGCACCTAAGAGGGGGGTGTATTGGGTGTTATTAAATTTTTCGATTATTTTTCTTTGATGGATGGATTTTTCTTTTTACGGTTTATGGAATGAAAATGGTAAAACAGGAAAGTAAAAATGACACAGAGGTTTATCCTGGTTCCCTTCATAATCCGAAGGTACATCCAGTCCCCTTTCAACACGAAAGATATTTCCACTAGTTTCTTTAGAACAGTACAACCTATCACACCTTCAATGGTGAGGCCTACTTTCTAACAAACTAAACAAACAAGTGTGCAAGAACAATCCTCTTGCCACACTTACCCTTATGTCCAAACAATCCTTGGAACACAAGTCACAAATAGAAAACACTTTCTATAATTTTTGTTGGAGTGAGAATACAATGATTGGTATCAATATAAATTGATCTTCTCCTATATTCAAAATTCACTACTTAAGATTCAATACAAGTGTTCAATGAAAATATGAAAATGATGAACTTATGAACACTTTTTGAAATATGAAAATTATTTGAATTTAGTGATTTTGATTTTATGATAATATTTGAAAATTCTAGGAGGTGTTTATGAATTTGAAATTTTAAGAAGTTATAATAGTTGAAACACCTATTCAAAAAGGTATGAGAATTTTTGAAAAAATTCTTTGAAAAGGTATGAAATAGTTATGAAATAAAATCATGAAGAGGTATAACACTTAACAAAAATTTGAATTTGAAGAGAAACAATTTTTCAAAAATTCTTCAGTGTTAACCGGTTAACCATATGGGTTAATCGGTTAACACCCAGAAACGTTACCACAAAATTGAAAAATTGAGACCGTTAACCGGTTAACCCATATGGTTAACCGGTTAACACTGTTAAAACACAGAAAAATATTTATGTTTTAAGTGTTAAAACCAGTTGTGATTAATTTTAAAATGTGCATATGCATTTAATTAATATGATAAAATATTTTGAACACTTGTATATCATTTTAAGAAGTAAGTTTTGATATACCTAAGCCTTGTGTCCAAGTCTTGAAAATGTTGCACAAAAGCTTGAATCGAACGGAAGCATTCCATTGATGATGCATAGCCATGATCTTGATCTTTGTTGTCATCTCGACTTTTTGCAATATGGAATGAGCTTGAATAATGTTGACGTCATCAAAACATTGAGCTTGAAGTATGCTTCTACACTTACTAGATGCCCCAGGCAGGTATTCTTGAGCCTTCAGGAATTGCTTGATATCATGATACCAAGGCTTGTTATCTTCACCACTATCAATTGCAAAGACATAAGCAGGTATTTCAAGGCGGGAGACCGTAATTCGAGGCACGAAATTCTCTTGTTAAACTTTAATCATAGAAGACAAAGTTGCTAGAGCATCGGCGAATTGGTTTTCATCTCGAGGAATATAAATCAACTTGACTTTGGTGAAGAAGGTTAACAGCCTCCTGACATAATCTCTATAAGGAACCAAGTGAGGTTGATGAACTAGCCATTTGCCAATGACTTGATCCACCACCAAAGCAGAATCTCCGAAGATCTCGAGGTTCTTGACTCCCAAGTCGATTGCCTCTTCGATCCCCATGATGCAAGCTTCATACTCTGCCTCATTGTTAGTGCATTCGAAAGTCAACCGAGCAGCTAAAGGTGTATGGACCTCTTCTAGGGAGATGATAACAACACCTACTCCACTTCCATTCATGTTCACAGCTCCGTCAAACATCAGCTTCCATTTGGATTCAGGGTCTGGCCCCTCCTCCGGAAGTGGTTCTTCATGGTCTTTCAACTTGAGGAACATGACGTCCTCATCCGGAAACTCGAACCTCATGGGTTGATAATCATCGATTGGCTGCTGAGCCAAGTATTCTGACAACACACTTCCTTTGATTGCCTTTTGTGAAGTGTAATGTATATCATACTCTGTTAGTATCATTTGCCACCGGGCTACTCTTCCTGTCAGAGCTGGCTTTTCAAAAATGTATTTCACAAGATCCATCTTGGAAATTAAGAGAGTAGTGTGAGTCAGCATGTACTGTCTTAGTCGGCGAGCAGCCCATGCCAAAGCGCAACAAGTTTTCTCGAGTAATGAGTAGCGTGTCTCACAATCGGTAAACTTTTTGCTAAGGTAATAAATGGCGTGCTCTTTTCGACCAGACTCGTCCTATTGACCCAACACACATCCCATCGATCCTTCAAGCACGGTAAGATACATAATCAAAGGTCTCCCTGGAACTGGAGGCATAAGAATTGGAGGTTCTAGCAGGTATTCTTTGATTCGGTCAAAGGCTTACTGGCAGTCTTCATTCCATTTAATGGCCTGATTCTTCCTCAGAAGCTTAAAAATGGGCTCACACGTGGCCGTTAGGTGAGAGATAAACCGTGCAATGTAGTTTAGTCTCCCTAAGAGGCCACGCACTTGCTTTTCAGTCTTCGGCTCAAGCATTTCTTGGATGGCTTTCACTTTGGCTGGATCAACCTCAATTCCCCGCTCACTAACAATGAAGCCGAGTAGCTTGCTACAACGGACCCCGAAGGTACACTTATTCGGATTCAACCTCAGTCTGAACTTCCAGAGTTTGTCAAACAACTTTGCTAGATTAACCAAGTGCTCTTCCTCTGTTTGGGATTTCGCTATCATATCATCGACATAGACCTCAATTTCATGATGAATCATGTCGTGAAATAGCGTCACCATTGCCCGTTGATAAGTGGCTCCAGCATTCTTCAACCCAAATGGCATAACCTTGTAACAGAAGGTGCCCCAAGGTGTGATGAAGGTTGTCTTTTCCATGTCATCGGGAGACATCTTAATCTGGTTATAACCGGAAAATTCTTCCATAAAGGAGAACACGGAAAAATGAGTTGTATTATCGATGAGCACATCTATGTGAGGTAGAGGGAAGTCATCTTTGGGCTGGCCCTATTCAAATCCCTGTAGTCTACACACATCTTGACTTTACCGTCTTTCTTAGGGACCGGCACGAAGTTGGCAACCCACGGAGGGTAACTGGTCACGGCCAAGAAACCAGCATCAAACTGTTTTTGCACTTCTTCTTTTATCTTGATTGCCATATCAGGACGTGTGCGCCTCAACTTCTGCTTTACTGGAGGACAATTTTCTCTGAGAGGCAACCTGTGCACCACAAAGTCAGTGTCTAAACCAGAAATATCTTGGTAGGACCATGCGAAGACATCAACATACTCTCGAAGCATAACAATTAAACGAGTCTTGACAGATTCTTCTAATGCGGCCCCGATCTTGACTTCTTTCTTGTCTTCTTCAGTACCCAGGTTTATCACTTCGACAGCTTCTTCGTGCGGCTGAATCATCTTCTCCTATTGCTTAAGAAGTTTGGCCAATTCTTCAGGTAGTTCGCAATCCTCTTCACCTTCCTCATCGTCTTGGTAAATTGGATTGTCAAAGTCATACTCAGCCATAACAGGGTCGTCATTGATAAGATCCGGTGACGAGCACCTGCATGAATGGTGATTCATGCAAGGCTTTAGAAAAAACTTGAGAAAATGAGAAACATTTCCATTTTAAAACTTTTCTTTCTTTTTGAAAAACAAAAGCAAAAAATGAAAGACAGAGAACAACATGAATGAATGTGAAACGTCAGCTTTATTTATGATTATGAATTGTGTTAAGAACAAAAGAACCCTTACAAAGAGCTACTATGCCCCGGGCAAGACATAGTGCTTGAATACAAGAAAAACAGAAACAAATATTATTACTCTTCGGAAGAGGTGACTGAGATAAGCCTTTCTGATGTCCAATTGCTAAGCTGAGTCCCTGGAACGGCAGGCCTGATCCACTTATCTAGGTCACAGTCACTATCAACTGCGTCGTCTTGCACGGCGCTGATGTTTCCATAATCCACCACCCCTGCACTCGTAAAAGTAATCGGGCTTTGACAACCTTTAGCACTTGGTCCAGAAGATGACTTCCCAGGATGATAACCAATTCCGAACATATCTTTCTTTTCTGGCACTTCTACTGGACTGCCACAGCCTTCTCGCACCCCTGACTCTAACAACTCAAGAGCTTGCTTATAAGAGGCCACGAAAACCCCCTTCTTCGGTTCTTCAAAAGAAGCTGCCACTGCAGATGCTTGTTCAGTTTTCAAGGGCTCAAAAGCCTGACATGGAGTCTCAACTATTTCTCCATCCATCTCCACATACTTGAATGAAGCCAGATGACTAACAAAAATATCTTCTTCCCCACTAACAGTTACAATTTGACCCTCCCAGATGAACTTTAGCTTTTGATGAAGTGTGGACGATATTGCTCCTACTGAATGTATCCAAGGTCTTCCAAGCAAACAACTGTATGCAGGCTGTATATCCATTATGTAAAATGTGGTATTGAAGATTTATGGACCTACTTTAATTGGTAAATCCACCTCCCCGAACACTGATCTCCTCGATCCATCAAATGCCCTAACCACCATATCGCTGGGCTTTAAAACCACTCCATCATAATCCAACTTCATCAATGCCTTCTTGGGCAGAACATTCAACGATGATCCAGTATCAACCAACACGTGAGAAAGTACTGCGCCCTTACATTCTAAAGAGATATGCAGTGCCCAATTATGAGCACGTCCTTCAGATGTTAGGTCCATGTCTGTGAAACTCAATCTGTGGCTGGCATTGACACTAGATACCACCGCTTCCAACTAATTTACCGAAATATCCTGAGGCACGTACGCCTTGTTCAGAATATTCAGGAGAGCCTTCCTGTGGGAATCAAAACACATGAGCAAGGACAAGATGGAAATCTTCGACGGAGTCTGTTGCAGATGGTCCACAATCTTGTAGTCGCTCTTTTTGATAATTCTCAGAAATTCTTCAGCTTCTTTATCAAAGGTAAGGTCTGGATCAGTTACTGGTGCGGGATCGTTGGCAACCACTGGCTGCTTCTGCGCTGTCTCTAGGTGGAATCACACTATTTCTTAGTGTTTCCGGCGCGAATAATCTTCCGCTTCTAGTAAAGCCCCCTACTCCAACGTTTTCTACTTGAGCTGGGGTCATACTAGACGTGGCCAACTCTTGCTTCTGGCCGTTACAGTATACTTCGCCACCATAATTCCAGGGAATGGCTTTATCACTCTGATACAATACTGGCCCTGCAGTGGTGATGGTTATCGGTGCCGCTCTGGCCTGTGGAGGAACTTGAGATGGATCGTAGAAGATGTTTACTATAGAGACTTCGTTTTCCTTTACAACCTTGTCAAACTGCAACACTCCTTCATTAATCATGCTCTGGATCCCTGCTCTCAACTGCTCACAACCATTTGTAGCTTCAGCACATCCTAGACAATCAACCCTACACCCAAGAAAAACACCCTTTTGCGACAAGCAAACTTTAACAACACTTAACGGATTTTGCAGGTCGTTGACATCACGCGCCAAGTTTAGATTCTCCCCTTCATCAATTGCCCCAACCGTACCTCCATGAGGAAGCATGGGGTTCTATATTACATTAGGAGTAGGAGCAAAGTTGATTGCTTTGGAATCTACCAGGTCTTGGACTACATACTTCAAAGCTCTGCAGTTTTCCGTGGTATGTCCGGGGGCTCCAGAATGAAATTCACATCTAGCGTTCATATCGTAACCTTCAGGAAGTAGCCCCGGCTTAGGGGGTTGCAAAGTTCTGAGCTGAACCAGCTGGAGTTGTAGGAGATTCTTCAAAAGTTGTGAATAGGACATCGGTGGAGCTTCGAAATGTATTTCTCTAGTCTTCTGAGAATAGTATGGACGGGGAGCTCTTTGTTATGGTGACGGGGGCCACCTGTTGATAAAAACCTCTGTTACTTCCTCCCCTCTGTGCGTACACTGCCCCAGTCTCTCCTTCTCTCCTTTTCACGAAGGGCTTCTTGACACCCGAACTCGAAGCACCCCCATTCTGAATCTTCCCTTGCTTGATCCAACTTTCTACCCTTTCTCCCGTCAAGATGATATCTGAGAATCCACTTGAAGAACATCCAGCTAGCCTTTCCATGAAATGCCCAGGGAGGGTATCTAGGAACAGGTTTACCATTTCTCTCTCCAGCAAAGGTGGTTGCACTCTAGTGGCCACTTCACGCCACCTTTGTGCATAATCTTTGAAACTCTCTGAGCTCTTCTGAGCCAGACTCTGAAGTTGAGTGCGACTAGGCGCCATGTCGATATTATACTGATACTGCGTGAGGAATGCTTCTCCCAATTCCTTCCAACTTCTCACAGAGCTTCTCTCTAGCTTCATATACCATTCCAAAGATCCTCCAGAGAGACTATCCTGGAAGTAGTACATCCAGAGCTTTTCATCCCTAGTATGGGCAGAAATTTTCCGGTAGAATGCCTGCAAGTGAGTCTTAGGGCAGGAACTACCGTTATACTTGTCAAAAGTAGGTGGCCTTAATTTTGAGGAATAACCACCCCGGGGACTAGGCCCATGTCAGACACGTCTACCCCCAAAGTGTCCCTGCATTCGAGGGCTTTGACTTTCTCAGCAAGCATTAAGAAGTCTTGAAGATTTCCTTCTCTGCCGAACCCCATGTCATTATTTAAAGAAGGGAACTGATCATCCTGCCTGTCTTGTACTAGAATGAAAGTTGTTGTGCCATGTTTTGGAACCTAAGGTCCACCTGGGCCATTGTTGGTGTTAGGAGGAGTCACTTGCACGTCAGGAGTGGTTACAGGGATATTAGTATGAGGAGGGTTGAGCCCCTGAATCGCATTTCTTAATTCGTGCTGCCCCTGAGCCATCCCTTGCATCATGACCATGAATTCTCCCATTCTGGTGCGAAAATCATTAAGCTCAGTTTGCATAGCGTCCATGACTGTCCTCTGGTTGTTGCGAGTTGCGTAACAATGTGTGATATTCTGTCAAGGATGACAGGTCTTGGCGGCCCTCGCAATCTTTGCCCGAAATGCAAATAAGTTAAGCAACCTGTAGAAAACCTGCAAAACAAAAAGAAATGCAAATGATGTGTATGCAATGCAATGTGTTCCTTTTATTCCCAAGGCTTTCCCCTTTCCGGTCCTAGCATTAAGAGAATGATAATTGGGAAGAAGACCCAAGTGATGTGCAAATAAAATAACGGCCGTGGAGAATCGATGCTCATTACCCTGGTCGGTGCAAAAAATAACAAACAAGAGATTCAAAGCAAGTCAATCACATAAACTGAAGTTTGAAACAACAAAGTCCCTGAAGGGTGCCAATCAAAAGAACAACAAAGTAAATCAAATAAAAGGAATCCCACAACAAGCCTGTGGGTAATCCAAGTACAATTGCATGAAACTAAACCCTAGGGAGCTCTAAGTCTTGCAGCCTCCAGCTAAGACGCTTGACATTCTAGAAAAACTGAACAATATCCGGATGATCGGGCTCCTGGACGAGTCTCTGGATGAGGAGGTCCCTTAGATCAAAGGAAGCATGTAACTCTTCAATCTGCTGCAGGAAAGTCACATCATTCTCTTTGCTCGGACCCGGCTCGGCCTTTGACTTCTTCACATCAGCACGAAGCTTCAGCTCTTCAACTTCTTTCTGGACATCTTCAGCTATTTGTTGACTCTTTGTCATCTGATGAAGATACTCTCTCTGTTGCTCTTGTGCCTTCTGAACTAACTTCTCTTGCTCAACCAAGGCATCTTGGAGGTTCTTGATCTTCAACTCGAATTCAGCTTCTACCTCCTTTTGATTCTTCTGATTATCGCTCCACTTCTCCTGCCAAAGGGTAATGGCTTCATTAGCCTCATTAAGTTATTTCTTATCCCTCCGGGGCTGACTTTCCTTATGGATCTCAGCCAATCCTCTCTTCCTAAAGTATAACTCCCTTTCCTCTAAGTCCTTCTGCTTAAGTCAAACTGTCTCTTAAGCTCGGATAGCTCTATCTTCTAACTGCTGGTTCTGAATAATTAATTTCTGACAATAATTATAAGCCTCTTGATTCTCAACTCTAAGCTGCTTGACCAAAGCTTCCAATTTCTAATAATCTTCTAAAGGCACTGTGGTAGGTGGTGGTAATGGTACAGAGAAAGGGATTAGAGTTACTTGAGCTTTCTCTCTTACCCAAGCTTCAAATTCAAGAAATATTTGATTATTACTCCTGCCCAAGCGTTCTATACCCTTTCTATTAATCAATTTCCAAGCACCTGCAGCTTCCCGTACCAATGGGAGATTGTCCTCACAGGGAAATAGAAAGTTGTATCCAACTCCGAATCTTTGGGAACATTCTTCAAAGCATATCCTAATTGTCTTCTCAAAAGTATGGGGTTGTAATTAATGCCCCCAGCTACTCCAAAGAGGGGAACATTAGGATATCCTCCGCAACTGGAGATGAGCTCTTTCCCTTTTAGCCTTAAGGTGAACAATCTAATATCTTTGGCGGTCAGCGTGCTTAGCTTTTGCGACCAGATTACTTTGGGATCCGTGAATACTCCAGTAATAGGGATGTGCCTCATAAACCCTGTGTAGAATAATGGGGCACAACATCTAACCAGGTCACCTCGTCTCTTCTCATTCTTATAGTGTACTGAATAAAACAAATCTCCCAAGAGAGTGGGTACATGATTTTTCATCACAAACAAATGAATGGCATTCATATCCACGAATTTCTCCATGTCAGCAAACAAAACTATCCCATATACAGATAATGCCAAGATGGCGCAAACTGAATCCCACTGCTTTTCCACAGCACGTTCTTCAGCTCTTCTGACCAGAAACTCTAAGGGAAAACCAAGTACTCCTGCCTTGGTGGCTGTAAACACCCCATATTTTCCCTCACTAACTTCACCTTTGGCTTGTGATCTTTCATATTTGCATTAGTTTGAGCATACCATCTCATATTGCATATTTGCTTCAATGCACTAGTTCAAGTTCATCTGCATCTAGGGTTTGT
This sequence comes from Lathyrus aphaca, assembly GCA_963966055.1. Lineage (NCBI taxonomy): Eukaryota > Viridiplantae > Streptophyta > Magnoliopsida > Fabales > Fabaceae > Lathyrus > Lathyrus aphaca. The sequence goes on along the minus strand of OZ014520.1, from coordinate 472,288,718 downwards.
GATCTGAGGAATCCAAGGATCCATCTGAGCCACTCCAAAGGTCTCCAATCATTCCAAGAGGATCCATGTGTGTTCTATTATCATATTATACCCCTCAAAGATCAAGGAAGTCAAAAAATCACAAGAACTGGCAAAGCATGGAAGCAGAGCTAGGGTTTCACTACACAGATGACCTGAAATTAGGGTTTTGGTTTCAGAGGCCATAACTCCAAATTTTTTGTTAATTCTTGTTTCTAATAGTCTCAATATGTTATAATGATAATGTGTACCAAGTTTTATGAAGAAATTCCTTGTGGAAGTAATCTATTCACTGGGTAACTTCTTGAGCAAGTCAGAGCAAAATCAGGGCATCTGAGGCCCCCAACAATGGAACCAAAGTGGATTTTTTTTATCAAATTGAAGTTATATGATCTTTATTTGATCATTGAAGTGCTTGGAAGTTCACAAAATTGAAGAAATTTGAGCTAAACCAAAAATTTCCAAAAATGGAAATGACTTGTAATGGAAACTTTCCATTTTGGGAAAGTTTTTCAACCTTCTCTTTCTCAACCAAAAATGCTTCAAATGAAAAATTGTTGGTCATGAAAGTTGTAGATTGGATCATTCCCTTTTCAAAAAGAAGAAGAACAAGTCCTAATTCATTATGGAACTCAAGTTATGGCTTTGCAAATTTGGCAAAAATCCTATAATTTTCACTTTCACACCAAAGAGGATTTTGTGCAATTTCACATACCAAGTCATTTTGTGACCTCTAATCACTCTCTAAGAATCATAAAAACATAATATAATACATTGTGACCAAAATTTCCCAAAGAATCATTCTATTTCATGCCTTGAACTTCAAGAAATTCAAAAAGGGCCAAAGTTCTTCAAATTTGCAAAAGGGCATGAATCTTCTCATACACTTGCTGCAGCACCCCAAATAATTTTCCATGGCTCTCCTTGATCAATGTTGAGCCAGGACATGCCAAAGAACAGATGCAACATGAGCCCATACCTCGAGTACACAATTTGTTGACTTTTTGCAAAATGACCCATACCAATCAGCTGCAGCCACAACCACTCTCTGGCCAATAGGGTTATGTTATGTGGACCAAAAGCAAGCCAATACATAACACACACAAGCCTGAAACAGTTCATACACCAAGTTTCACAAAATCACCCTCAAGCTTCAAACTTTCGAAACTCTCTGTCCAGCCACTCAAACTTCAAACAAACTTCACCATTCAACTCACCATCATCATTAGAACATTTCCCAACCATCAAACCAGCCTAAAACCCCACAAACACAAAACACGATTTCAAACCAGTTGAGGTGCAGCCACTCAAACCAGCCATTTTAAACTCCATCCAAGCACTGCAACATCATCAGGGGGTCAAGTAAAGAGGATTTGCACAAAAGAAGAGGTCCAAAAGCTCCAGAAGTGAAAGCTCCAGCTCAGGTATCCATCTTCAAACTTTTTTCCAAGAACATGATTGTAAGTTTCTAAATTGTTCTACATGTTATGCTGATCACCATGATGCAATTTGTTTTGAAAATGGATTGAAAATAAGCTTGTATTTGACTTCTGAAACATTGCCCGTGAAACATGTTCTTGTTTGATTCTCATGATTGCTGCAAAATAAATTAGTTTTGAGGGTGGATTCATGTTTAGGGTGAGGTGGGGATTTGATCTGGAGCTTTAGAGCTCCTGAAATGACCTAGGGAAAGAGTTTGGAAAACTACCTTGCCGAAGAAGACGACCAGAGCACTGTTCCGGCCGTCTGAGTTGGATTAGGGCTAATCTCGGGTGATTAGCTAAGTTTGAATCTGGAGCATAGGATCTAGGTTTCGCGCGTGTGTGGAGGGTCAGGATCATTTCACTTAACCCTAATCATTTTAATTTATTTAATTAATTTGAATTAGGCCAGATTGGATCTAGACCTTTGATTTGCGCGCTGGTCAAAACATTTCCCCCCAGTTTGAATCTGATCCATTGGATTGGATTACTTTCATTTATTTCAATTTTTATTTCATTTAAATCCTATTTTCTTTACCATTTTATTTAAAATACCTAGAAAATTTATAAAAATATTTCCTTCTGCATTTTAATTTTAATTATTTTTCTTCATCCAAAAACATTTTTATTTTTATTGTTTGCATTAAAAAACCATTTTAAAAATATTTAAATATTTATTTTAATTAATTAATGGAAATTAATTAATTAAAATACCATTTAGGTTTCTAAAAATTCCAAAAAAATTCACATTGCATCTTAGGACATTTAGAGAATTGTCAAACCAGTCATACAAATTTCTTTTTGGTTTTGATTCAATCTTGACATTTTTCTTGAATTTAGGGTTCATAAAATTCCCATTTTAGAACCCTAACTTTGAGAATTCTTTTCTGCCTAACCATGAAAGGTTTGATAATGATTCCTTTTGCATTGTTTTCTATATAACATGTAGTTTCTAGGGTATTTTTTCATGAGTTTATCCCTCATTTTCAAATTGATTTGCATTTTTTCCCTTAAGGTACCCAAAAACCCTAGTTAACTTGAAAACCATAACTTCTTTTAGGTTAAGAGTTAGACCTTCTCCTTTGGGGTGTGATATCATATGGGGTTAGGGTTCCTTTGAGTTCATTTAAAAAAATTTATCATGTGATTTGCTTCTGTTTTTGTCATTTGCATCTCATCCTTTCATATAACCTTAATTTTGCATCCATACTTGCATCTTACATTGCATTGCATGAACATGTGAACTTGCCATGACATTCTAAGCACTTGTATGCCATCTTAGACATCTTAAGACATTTCTTGAAAATTGCTTAGTCATTTCTTCATACATTTTCTATGCTTTGCATCCATTTCATTTCATAAACATACATGTGTTTTCATACTTCAAAGCATGCCTCATTTGCATCCAATCTCTCTTATGAACATTCATAGCATTTGGCATGCCTTTGCATCATGTCATAGCACCATTTGCATCATGTGTTTGCTTCTGGTTTTGGTTTTTACCTTTGCATATTCTTCATTTCATTTCTTTTCTTTCCTTATGCTAACATTTTCAGGTGGTAAGTTAACTTGAGAAGTGAATTTGCCTTCACTTCTCATTTCTCTTCATCTTCTTCATATGCACCCTTGCTGAATCTTCTTCATATGCCTGCATCCTTCTCTTAGGATGGAGTGTATAACTTTAATCTTAAGTGTTAAACCCTTAATTTGTTTAAACCTCTTAATCAATCCATCTTAATAATCACCAAGACATTAACTTGTAACTTGGGCTTTACATTAGGGTTCTAATTCTTCCATTATTGGTTAAGAAAGACTAACCCTAGTGTTTAATGGACAAGTCCCCCTCAAGTTGTCTTACAAACCTAAAACTCGCTTCTTAATCTCAGCTCTAATTAAAATCCATGTAATAAAGGTTTGTTTTGTCATGAGGTTAATCCCTAATCATGGATTAAGTTGAGGTATCTTCCTCAGCTTAAGTGTGCTCATCTATTATCCTTCTATTAGGATGGTGTAATGATTTCAGTAATCTTTGGTTATGGATTAAACTCATTACTTAACACTAAACAAAAACCCAAAAGCATCTAAATAATCACAAGTAGGTTAATGATCTTAATCCTACATCATCATGGTAATTAAGTTGAGATGTTTATCTCATACTTAAGGTATTCTCATTATCCCTAATCAAAGGGAGGATATGATGAGTTTACTAACCCTTGGTTTAGACTTAAGCTCATTAACTTATGGCAAACACAAAAAATAATAAAATATTGAAAACACAAAAACAAACAATAATCGTCTCCTCCGGGATTCTTTTCTCATCATCTTCACTCACAAACGAGAACTCGCTTCTTCCGTCTAATGCAAGACAGGTAGCACTTGATCCAGATAAGTCATACACTTGAGTATAGACAAGCAAGCAGTTCATCAGTCAATTTATCTTTCAGTCTCTCTGAGTCGAACTACGGTGTTCTGACTTCCTCATTGCACGAGAGGATACGTAGGCATAACTTAATAGTTATCAAACAAAAGTCTATGTGTCTTCCCCCTCTTTCAGCATTCTTTTTTTAGTCTCATTCCTGAGCAATTCACATCTTTCTTACACTGACACTTGTATATTCTTTTCTCAACCTTTTGCACACAGATAGCACAGACACTACCCCTTTAAACACAATCTTTTAAGCGTGGATCCCGTCGAGTACGACGAACAATCTGGGTGTTAATACCTTCCTAGGTTGTAACCAACCCCCTTTCTCAGTTTATTTGGTTCGCAACCGTCTTATCCATATTTTCTAGGTTTATGCAGCATTACCTTTCCTTCAGGATAAAAATGTCTAGCTGGCGACTTTTTTCACTTCACTTCATTTCTCCTTTCGCCGACCATTCGCGTCTGTACCCTATCTTACCAAGTGTCTTTTCGGGGGAGCGACAGTGGCAACCAGATTAGCAGATATCTCTGACGAGCTCAAATAAAGAGCTTTAGCGATGTCAGCATGAGTCGGTCTTGTCATTTCTGAATTGAAAGGAATTTGGTCATTGATAGGAAGTCCCTAAATCTCAACATACTCTTCTAGCAATGGACCTAGCTGGAAATCAGGGAATGTGAAACATCAGAGTATAGGGTCATACTACTGTAGCAAGGTATGGATGGAACTCCTTTGTGAACTATCCAGATTGAACACCATGTCCAGAATATCACCATATCGCTGTTTGAAAAATCCCAAATGACCCGGGGTAATAAGAGACACCATCTGCTTGAGCAAGTCCACCTTGGTATCAAAATATTTGTAGAAAATATTCTTCTTTCTAATATCTTCCATCTTTGAAGCAAGTATACGACCAGGAACTGGGAGTAGTGCGGACCCTGAGAATAAAAAGAACACAAATGATTAATGATGTTATGATGCTTATGCAAGGCGAGGCATGTGATCATTGAAGTGTTTGTGATGTGTCAATCATATAATCAAGTGTCGGTGCAAGGTCACAATATCCACATATCACAATAATAATCCCTCTGATCCAGTATCCATATCTTAGAACCAGAGAACCAGATCAGAAAATTGAACCAATGGAAAAGCGGGTATGCTGAAGGTCTTAGGGTTCCTGCAAACCTGTAAACCCCTCCTAATCTCACGGGTGTGCTACTCGGGTCAACATCACGGACTCTCAAAGCCGAATAGAAATAATATGTTCACCATTTCCGAGAAATGGCTCATGGCCAAATCAGGGAATCGGTTTGGCATTATGTACTACTCAGGGAGGCCTCAGCTGAGTCCGGAAGAACAAGTATCCCTCACAAGTTCCTAGCTTCAAGCACTGAATCGAGAAAAAATAGTACATTCATCCTGAAGGGTACAATACTATCTTCATACGAACAGTTTGCTTTAACTGGGTTCCGATGAGAGAACCAGGCCATCCTATGCGAGTTCCCAATGGACCCTCGGATGCGAGTGGGTTTGCCAACAAATGTGGTCTGCCACTGTTATCACTGGAGAGGGGTGTTCCCATTAAGGTCCTCGAAGATCGGTCACCAGATGCACATAACTATCAAGGTCGTACCCTGAAGTGGGGTAATCCCCACACAGAATAGTTCCAAGACGGTCGCAATCTGGGTGTGGAACACATCACCACTCATCATGGTGAGATACCATGGAAGTACAATGTCTGTCCACGCTAATCCTATAGTGCACTCAAGCCGGGTATTTGGCTTATCAAACAGTAACTCCCATCCCGCAGAAAAAATGAAAACCAGCACAGCCAGACAGTCCAGTATAATATGATGCATGGAAAATAAATACTGAAAGCGGTAAATAAATGTTGTAAAGTAAAGCTCTAAAGTAAAACTGTAAATGAAAACAGTAAAGCTAAACTAAAGCACATAGTAGCAAACAGATAAACACCCAAAGAAACAAAACCAAACAGGCAGCTGTCGCTCCCGGGATTTTCATCCTAGTACAAACGTGAAAGTGGCGCGGAAAAGGTAGAGTCGCCAGCCAGGCATTTTTATCCCGAAAGAATGGGAAAGGTAATGTTGCACAAACCTTAGGAAGAATGAAAGGACAAGGCCTTGCGAACCAAAGATCTGGGTTCGGGAGTCGGTTACGACCTGGGAAGGTATTAGCACCCCAGACCGTCCGCCGTACCCGACGGGATCCATGCTTGTTTGTTTGCTTCAAAGGGTGAGAAAATAAGATGCTGCTAAATAAGAACTGCTAACTGGAAACTGGAACTAAAATGAGAAATGGAACAAAAGGAAGATGAAAAGAAAAAGGATAATGTAGGAAAAATAAAGAATGTGCTCGAACGGGCACTATCCCACTGCCTACGTGTCGCTCCCACTAAATGAAGCCGGGTCAAATAGGGTACAGACGCGAACGGTCGGCGAGAGGAACAATGAGAACACACAGCCGTGACCTCACTGGGGGTGAATAGAGTCGCCAGCTAGGCATTTTTATCCCGGAGGAAAGGTAATGCTGCATAGACCTAGAAAGATATGGATAAGACGGTTGCGAACCAGAGAGACTGAGAAAGGGGGTTGGTTACAACCTGGGAAGGTATAAGCACCCAGATTGTCCGTCGTACTCGACGGGATCCACGCTTAAAAGATTTGTGTTTTAAAGGGGTAGTGTCAGTGCAATCTGTGTATACAATAGCTGGAAAAAGATGTACAGGTGTCAGTGTAAAAGAAGTGAAGTGTGATATGAAGTATGAAAGTGTCAGTATAAGAACAGAGTGAAATGCTCAAGATCATGAGGCTAAAGAATAAAGCTAGAAAGAGGGGGAATATACAGAGACTTTTGTTCGATAACTGTTAAGTTATGCCTACGTATCCTCTCGTGCAATGAGGAAGTCAGAACACCGTAGTTCGACCCAAAGAGACTGAAAGATGAATTGACTTGTGAACTGCTTGCTTGTCAATGCTCAAGTGTATGACCTGTCTGGCTCAGGTGCAAACTGTCTTGCATTAGACGGAAGAAGCAAGTTCTCGTTTGTGAGTGAGTATGATGAGAAAAGAATCCCGGAGGAGACGATTATTGTTTGTTTTTGTATTTTCAATCTTTTATTGCTTTTGAAGGTTTGTCATGAGTTAATGAGCTTAAGCCTAAACCAATGGATTTAGTAAACTCATCACATCTTCCCTCTGATTAGGGGTAATGAGAATACCTTAAGTGTGAAGTCAGCTTCTCACACTTAATCACCATGGAGTAGGATTAAGATCATTAACCTACTTGTGGATTATTTAGATGTTTTTGGTGTTTTTGTTTAGTGTTAAGTAATGAGATTAAGCCATAATCAAGGATTAAACAGACTCATTACACCATCCTAATAGAAGGATAATAGATGAGAACGTTTAAGCTGAGGAAAGCTCCTCAACTTAATCCATGATTAGGGATTAAACTCATGACAAAACAAGCCTTTGATTAAGTGGATTTTATTTAATGATGAGATGATGAAGTGAATTTTATGGTTTGTAAGACAACTTGAGGGGGACTTGTCCATTAACACTAGGGTTAGTCCTTCTTAACCAATTAAGGAAGAATTAGAACCCTAATGCAAGGCCCAAGTTACAAGCTTGATGTCTTGATGGTTATTAAGTGAATTGATTAAGAGATTTAAACACATTAAGGGTTTAACACTTAGGATTAAAGTTATACACTCCATCCTAATAGAAGGATGCAGGCATAAGCTTAATCACAAAGCCTTAAAGCCTTTAGGGTTTAGTCTCTGATTATGGGATGAGAAGAGAAGACTCAAAGAGAGACACAAAGGTAAAACTAAGGGGGAAGACTAGTCAAAACCCTAATCATTGTCATGCTTGGTTGTTCCTAAGGTTTGTGAGGTTTACAAGAACAATCTTCAGTGGAACCACCAAGAAGCAGATGAAAGGATTAAGAGAAGCAAAGTGACTTGCTTCATTCAAGAAGTCAAGTCACTTGAAGAAAGAAAGTAAGGAGAACAAGAAAGAGAAAGCTCAATCTCAAACACAAACAAAAAAGCAGCAAGGATGCATAAAAAGAGATGAAGAGAAGTTATGAGAAGTGAAGGCAAATTCACTTCTCAAGATAACTTACCACCTGTAAAGTTAGTGAAAGAAATGCAATGCAATGCAAAATGAGATGAAATGGTATGATGAGAAACAAAACCAGAAGCATTTACATGATGTTAATGATGCTATGAGATGTTACAAACATGAGGCAGCACATGGGGATGATCATACAAGCTTATGAATGCAAATGGGGCAAGTTAAGAACCATGAACATACATGAAAAGTTATGAAGTGCATATGACATACAACATGGCAAATGCAAGATGCAATGATCAAACATGCTTTCAATATGTCTTATGATGCTAAATGGATCACATGGATGCTTGAAATGTCAAGGCAAGTCATGTTATGCAAGCAAAATGCAAGATGAATGCATATGGAAGCCCAAATTAGGGTTTATGATCAAAGCATCAAACACAAACCAAAATCAGAAGCAAACAACATTATAAAAAATTGAAAATGCACTCAAAGGACCCCTAATCCTATACCAAACCAATGCCCAAAGGAGAGGCTTCAACTCTTAACCAAATTCAAGTTATGATTTTCCTAAGTTTTCTAGGGTTTTAGGGTTCCTTAACAAGAAAATTACCAAACAAATGGAAAATGAAAGATCAAATCATGGCCATTTAATCTCACAAACTACATGCTAAACACAATGCAATGCAAAAAGAATCAAGGTCCAACTCTTCATGGATAGGCAGAAATGATTTTTTGAAGTTTGGATCAAAATAATGCATCAAAATGATTTTAATTCAATGAAAAATTCTCAAAATGCATCAAGATCAAAAAATAAATTTGGTTTGAATGTTGGACAATGTTTCTAAATGTTTTTAAAGGTTTCATGAATTTTTTGGTGATTTTTAAATACCTAAAAGTATTTTTAATTAATTAATTCTCATTAATTAATTAAAAAGAAACTTTTAAATATTTAAAAATACTTTTTTAATGCTAAAAATGAAAATAAAAATATTTTTGTGCTTCTAAAATTAATGAAACTCAGGATAAAAAATTTCATAATTTTTAAAGCATTTTTGCTATTTTTAATAAATTGAACAAATCAAATGAGAAAAAAATGAAAATAAAAATTAATAAATGAAGAAGTAAGCAGATCTAATGGCTCGTATTCAAACTGGGGTGGAGATGGTTGACTGGCGCGTCATCCAAGGGCTGAGGCTTGCCCTAATTAAATTAATTTAATTATGATTAATTAAACTAATGAAAGGGGATTAGGGCAAAATGAGTGAATCTGGGCCAGTCGTTCACGCGCCAAGTCAAAGGGGTCAACTAATCCAACGCACGAAATTCAAATGCCACTTAATGACTGGGATTAGGGCTAAGTACTTTCAGGTGACCGGAGGGAAGCTCCGGTCATCTTCTCCGGCAATGTCAAAACCCTAGATCATGATTCAGGCCACCATCCATCAAATTAAAGCCAGGGAAACGTTCCTCTATTCAAACCTCACTCAAATCATCTCTCAAACTAAATTTCTCATGCTCAAATGAAGAGAATCGAAGCCATGAAGATTCACGGGCAAAGTTTCAGAGCCCTGGTAAATCCTCATTTCTCACTCATTTTTAATTCTAAACCCATCCCCATGATCAGCAAGACATACACAACCAGATTATAACTTAAAATGCAAGCTCTGAGAAAAAATGTTCATGGCCATACCTGAGATGGAGACTCCTGTTTCTGGGCTTTCAGAGCTATTCTTTGGTGCAAGCTTGCTCCACTGATTCCCCTGGTGCTAATGGTAGGTTTGGAATGAGCTTAAACAAGCTATTTTGAGAGGTCCAGTTCTGGTGTATCAGAAAATGGAGTCTGTGTGTGAGTGGTCTCAAGCTCTATCAATGGCTGATTCTGGTTCCTCTTTGTGTGTTTGATTTGTTGGTGAAGAGAAATGGGGTGTTTGATGGCTGGAAAATGAGATTCGAAGAGAGGAAGCTCTTTGACAGTTTTTTGGTATGTTGTGTTCTAGCTTGCTTCAATGCCCAATGCCTTGCTATAACATCTCCAAGTTGTGTGGATAGCCTGTGGGGCAGGTCAGTAGGGGTGGCTGCTCACTGTGCCATGAGTATGGGAACTTTTGCCAAAAAGTCAAGTTGGTTTGTACTAGCAGCATGGGTCATGGCAACAGCAGTTTGAAGACATGTCTTGCTTCAGCTTGAGTTGAGGAGGGCCCTTGGATTGCTTGTAGCTGACTGCAACATATGGATCACAAGCTATGCTAGCTTTTGCAACTTGCCCACTTGATGTTTCCTCATGATTTTGTGCCATGTACATGAGACATTGCTTGCTCAATTTTGTAGCATGGGACTTCTTTTAGTCATGGCAATGCATAGAAAGTGATTAGTGATCACATAACTCTTTGGAGAATGATTTTGTCAAAAATCCCTCTTTGCACCCTTATGAAAAATGCCTTATGGAACTTTGAAAATCAAGGCAAGCAATGCAAAATTCCTTGGGCCAATTCTGGTTTTGGGGTCATGTATGATCATATGATGAAGTTTTGAAGTCATTTTGAAGTCACTAGAATGCTTGGTACATGAAATTGCAAGTTTTCCTTTTAGTGCATAACATGAAATTTAATGATCCAAAATGAATTAGGTCATGTTCTTGTACTTTTTGAAAAGGGAAAGATCTAATCTACAACTTTCATGACCAAAGTTTTTCCATTTGAAGCATTTTTGGATCAAAAAGTAAGGTTTGAAAAGTGGCATAAAATGACATATTCCTTAAAAGTCAACCATGCCCAAAAAAGTCAACTTTGCAAAAACTTGTAATTCTTGAATTTTGTGAACTTCAACCTTCTTCCATGATCAAATAAAGATCATATACACTCAACATGATGAAGATCACCCCTTGGTTGGGTCATTGGGGGCCTCAGATGCCCTGATTTTGCACTGACTTGTCTAGAAAGTCAACTCTTGATCAGATGACTTTCCCATGGAATTTCTTCATAAAAATTGATATGCATACTCCCTATACCATATAGAGACCAATAGAAACAAGAATGACCAAAAAATTTGGAGTTATGGCCTCTGAAACCAAAACCCTAATTTTAGGTCATCTGTGCAGTTAAACCTGGCTCTGCATCCATACCAATCCCAGTTCTTGTGATTCTTTGGCATCCTTGACTTGGAGAGGATATAATATGATACTTGAACATACATGGACCCCTTTGAAATGATTGATGGCCTTTGGAGTGGCTCAAGAAGCTCCTGGATTGCTCAGATTACAAACCCTAGATGCAGATGACTTTGAACCAATGCAGTGAAACAAAGATGTGATATGAAATGGTATGATTGAGTTTATGCATATGGAATGATCACAAGCCATGGTGTGAATGGGTGAGGGAAAATTTGGGGTGTTTACAGCTGCCCCTATTCAAACATGAGTTAGCTGTGCAGGATGTAAGCAACGGCTTAACAGGCAAACAAGATAACTTGTGGTTGAATACCAAAGACAGTCCAAAATTTGCACTCACAGAATGAAGAAGAAAAGGGATATAGATTGTAATAGGAAAATAAAGTATATTGTAGAGTGTAGGCAACGGAGGACGACCGTCGGGCAGAGGACGACTGCTGGGTAAGGAGCAATGACGGGGACGGCCGACATGCTGGGAAAAGTGTGTGAAGTAAAGCAATGACGGGGACGGCCGACATGCTGGGGATAAAAGATATAGCAAAGACGGGGACGGCCGACTAGCTGGAAAAAATAAGATACTATGATGGGGACGGCCATCAAATAAAGCTGCAAGATTTTCTGGGGATCGAATGAAACATGACGGGGACGGCCATCAAGTTCATAAAGTAAAGTAACCAACGACGGGGACGGCCATCGGGTTAAACTGAAAGGAAAAGGGACCACGACGGGGACGGCCATCGGGTTAAAGAATAAATGAAATAAACGGATGATGAGGTACGGTCATCAAAGGTGAAAGACGATCATCTAGCAGGGGACGGCTGCTCTGTTGGGGATTAGATGAGGGACGGTCATCTAAGGTGGAGGACGACCACCTGGCAGGGTACGGCTGCCGAAAATATCGCGACATAGGACGAATGCCGGATAAAAGGTCAACGATGGGGACGGCCATCGGACGAGCATGATGGAGGACGACCATCAAGAGGTGGAGGACGACCACCTAGCAGGGGACGGCTGCTCTCGAGGTTTGTCATGACATAGGACGAATGCTAGATAACCGAAATCAACAATGGGGACGGCCATTGGATAAAATGATGAAGGACGATCATCAAGAGGTGGAGGACGACCACCTAGCAGGGGACGGCTGCCGAATATCAACGATGGGGACGGCCATCGGATGAGCATGATGGAGGACGACCATCAAGAGGTGGAGGACAACCACCTAGCAGGGTACGGCTGCTCTCAGGGTTTATCATGACACAGGACGAGTGCCAGATAAAAGAAATTGCTTGCTGGGGAATAGTAAACACGGACGAGTGTTTATATCCAAGAAACAAAAGGTATAAGTGTTTAGAGGCTGTGTATAGATTAAAGATGCGGACGAGCATCCTTAAGACTATGATACGGACGAGTATCAGGTAGAAACAAGTACTGACACATGTTCAGAGATGATGATACGGACGAGTATCAACGGGTTAACAGAGAACACGGACGAGTGTTGAATCTGAAGGGACTCTTCTGGGGAACAGTAGACACAGACGAGTATCTATATTCAAGGAGACGTAAGTGTTTTGACACAGTGTATGGATTAAAGATGCGGACGAGCATCCTTAAGAGTATGATACAGACGAGTATCATGTAGAAACAAACGTTTGACGCATGTTCTGAGATGATGGTACGGACGAGTACCAACTGGTTAACAAAGAAACACGGACGAGTGTTGAATCTGCGGGGATATAAATGGTGTATACAAGATACGGACGAGTATCTGTATAAGTAAAGTAAGTATGAATGGTGTATAGATGAGTGTTTAACTGCTGGGGAGAGTGACACGGACGAGTGTCAAAAGGGAGAAAAGTATAGTATAAGTTGCAAAAGTGTAAGCGACTGCGCTAGGGATATGACATGGACGAGTGTCAAAGAATTGTATATACAAGAATCTGTGAGTGCAAAGAGGAAGTCTTGGTTTTCTGCTGGGGGTATGACACGGACGGGTGTCAGGAAGCATCTGTAATACGGGTGGTCTTGTTTGTAAAGAATGTTCAGGCGACTTTACTGGGGAATGATGACACGGACGGGTGTCAAAATGAGTATATACTGGTGTTTGTGAACTGTGGGGCAGCTGTTTTTTGCTGGGGACTCTGGTGGGGATTTTGGGAAAGTATTCTGCATATTGATGGATTTATCATTCACAACATGGCTTATGATCATGCTATGTGTTTGATTTTTGCCGTAATGCTCCGTATTAGACGGAATGCTACGCTTTGTGGGTGAATATGATGCAAATGCCATGATTATGCAAGGGTGTAGATCCGGGATTCGGGTCCCGTTGCTGCGAAGATCTCGGGTCGATCTGCTTAAAATGGACATCCCAGCTGGGGGATGAGATCATTGATAGATCTGATGAGACGCATCTGCTTGGGGAAATGGGTCAATGATAGACCTATTCCAGTAAATAAGGGACCCAGCTGGGGTTTGTAGAAGCTTTCCGTACTCTGTTGTGACTCCTTCATGCGTTGCTCTTCTGGATAGAGGCTGAAGCTCTGTGGGGAGGATGATTTCCTGGCTTTTGCATTCTGCTGAGGGAGAAAAGATTGGCAACTCGGCTGGGAGAAGTTATCAGTGACAACTCAGCTGGGGAGAAAGCACCTCAGGTGCTGAGAATGAGTGTTGATTTGTCAGCTTGCTGGGATGAAGCTTTCATGCCCCAAGTTGTGCTTTGGACACCTGCAATCCTGCAAAGATAGAGAAACGCACAAATGATCCCGAGGTATCCTTTGCTGGATTCCGTCATAGGAGTTAGGCACTTTTGAGAGTAAGTATATTCCCTGCAAGCATGTGTTTTTATTTTTTAGAGAAAAGCATCTGTACTTAAGCGACCAGTTTTTTAGAGACATCAGACATTCTTTGCAAACAAAAATGTACAAGACGAAACATGACTGAAAAATCTGATTTTATTAATTCAAATGCCCTGAATTGGCGAGATACAGTCAAGGAAACAAATCTCCTAAAATGAAGAGACTGTTACAAATTGAGAAACAAAGTGCTGGCGATGTTGACGACGCTTTCAAAGGAGCTTCCTCTTTCGCTATGACTCGTATGACTTTCGACGTTCTTCTCGTCTTGCTCTCTGAAGAAGATTGGTTTTGATTGAAGCTTGATCCTTTAGAAGCTTACCAAGTTGCAGGTAATACAAGACGAATTCAGAATGCAGTTGTTCGCTTATTCCCTTATCTTGCATGGATCGCCCTTTCGGGTTTTCAATCCATCGGGATACCCATTGTTGCCTGAGTTGTCCAATGCGGCTTTTCAACTCAGCGGGTGTACATTTTTTTTATATTTATTTCCCTTATTTTTGCCCGAGTCTTTTATTCTGTTTTTGACTCGCCGGGATGCCCTATTTTTTCCTGGACTTACATTCTGTTTTTATGTCCAGCGGGTCATTTTATGCGAAGTATTTTTTAACTGCATCTGAATTCACAGGGGACGGGAAATCTTCACCATCCATGGTGCTGAGCATCAGTGCTCCACCAGAGAAAACTTTCTTTACTACGAATGGTCCTTCATAGTTCGGAGTCCATTTGCCCCTGTGGTCTGTATGAGGAGGGAGGATTCTCTTCAGCACAAGATCTCCTACTTGGTATTCTCGGTGTCTGACTTTCTGATCGAAGGCTTTCTTCATTCTTTTCTGATACAACTGCCCATGACAGATTGCAGCCAATCTTTTCTCTTCAATCAGACTCAGTTGCTCGTATCGGGACCGGACCCACTCTGCTTCGTTCAGCTTAACATCCATTAATACCCGTAGAGAGGGTAATTCAACTTCAACAGGTAGGACTGCTTCCATACCATACACAAGCTGATACGGTGTTGCTCCAGTGGACGTTCTGATTGATGTGCGGTACCCATGCAAGGCAAATGGTAGCATCTCATGCCAGTCTTTGTAGGTGACTACCATCTTCTGCACAATCTTCTTGATATTCTTATTAGCTGCCTCAACAGCGCCATTCATCTTTGGCCTGTAAGGAGAAGAATTGTGGTGTTGGATCTTGAAGTCCCGGCATAACTCAGCCATCATCTTGTTGTTTAAGTTGGAACCATTATCAGTAATGATTCGCTCGGGAACTCCATATCGACAGATGATATCTCTCTTCAGAAATCTGGCTACCACTTGTCTTGTAACATTTGCATATGAGGCTGCTTCAACCCACTTGGTGAAATAATCAATGGCGACCAAGATGAATCTGTGGCCATTTGAAGCAGTTGGCTCAATCTTGCCAATCATATCAATGCCCCACATGGCAAAGGGCCATGGTGAAGACATGATGTTCAAAGGATTGGGAGGCACATGCACCTTATCCGCATAGATCTGGCATTTATGGCATTTTCTGGCATAAGCACAACAGTCTGCATCCATTGTGATCCAGTAATATCCTGATCTTAGTAATTTCTTAGCCATGGCATGCCCTCCAGCATGGGTACCAAAGGATCCTTCGTGTACTTCATGCATCAACAAATCTGCTTCCGTCTTGTCAACACATCGAAGGAGTACCATATCAAAGTTCCTTTTGTATAAAGACCCATCAGTGTTCAGAAAGAAACTACCAGCAAGCCTTCTTAAAGTCTTCTTATCATTGGAAGATGCCCCAGGTGGGTATGTTTGATCCTCCAAGAAGCACTTAATGTCATGGAACCAAGGCTTATCGTCTTTGACAACATCTGCTGCGAACACATATGCTGGTCTATCAAGTCTGGACACTGAAATTTGAGGTACAAAGTTGGTAGCTTGAACTTTGATCATGGATGAAATGGTAGCCAGGGCATCCGCAAACTGATTCTCGTCCCGAGGGATATACTCAAGTTTGACCGTTGTGAAGAAAGTCAATAACTTTCTTGTATAATCCCTATAAGGTATCAGATGATCCTGGTGGGTGTACCATTTTCCGTTGGTTTGATTAACTACCAGAGCTGAATCTCCGAATATGGTCAATGTCTTGATTCTGAGGTCAATGGCTTCCTCAAGACCCATAATGCAAGCTTCGTATTCAGCCTCGTTGTTAGTGCAGTTGAAAGTGAGTTTTGCCGAGAAAGGCATGTGAACTCCTTTGGGTGTAATGAGTACTGCACCAACACCACGACCATTCATATTAACAGCCCCATCAAACATCATAGTCCATTCTTCCTCCGGGTCAGGCCCTTCAGTGTGAACAGGCTCTTCATGATCTTTTGTTTTAATGAACATGATGTCTTCATCAGGGAAGTCAAATCTCATAGGCTGGTAGTCATCAATGGGTTGCTCAGCAAGATATTCAGACAATACACTGCCCTTGATGGCTTTTTGAGAGGTGTACTGGATGTCATATTCCGTGAGAGTCATTTGCCATCTTGCAACCCGTCCGGTAAGAGCTGGCTTCTCGAAAATGTACTTAACTGGGTCCATTTTTTAGATCAATAAGGTAGTGTGGGTCAACATATACTGTCTCAGTCGGCGAGAAGCCCACGCTAAAGCACAGCAAGTTTTCTCGAGCAGTGAATAACGTTGTTCACAGTCGGTAAACTTTTTGCTCAGGTAGTAAATTGCATACTCTTTTCGACCAGACTCGTCATGTTGGCCCAACACACACCCCATCGACTCTTCTAATACTGTCAAGTACATTATCAGAGGTCTTCCTTCAACTGGAGGCATAAGGATTGGTGGTTCTTGTAAGTACTCTTTGATCTTGTCAAAAGCCTTCTGGCAGTCTTCATTCCACCTGACCGTCTGTTCTTTTCTTAACAGCTTGAACAAAGGTTCGCAGGTCGCTGTAAGGTGAGATATGAACCGTGAAATGTAGTTCAATCGACCTAAGAACCCCCGAACTTCTTTCTCAGTTTTCGGTGCAGGCATTTCTTGAATGGCTTTGACTTTATCAGGGTCAACTTCAATCCCTTTCTCGCTTACAATAAATCCCAGCAGCTTACCAGATCGCACCCCGAATGTGCATTTGTTGGGGTTCAACTTCAATTGGTACTTCCTCAGACGCTTGAACAGCTTCAGCAGATTCACCAGGTGGTCTTCTTCAGTAAGGGACTTGGCAATCATGTCATCCACATAACATTCGATTTCCTTATGGATCATATCGTGGAATAATGTCACCATAGCCCGTTGATATGTTGCACCAGCATTCTTCAATCCGAATGGCATCACTTTGTAGCAGAACGTGCCCCAGGGTGTGATGAATGTTGTCTTCTCCATGTCTTCAGGTGACATCTTGATCTGATTATATCCTAAAAATCCGTCCATGAAGGAGAATACCGAGAACTGAGCCATGTTATCGACCAATACATCAATGTGAGGTAATGGGAAATCGTCCTTCGGGCTGGCTCTGTTCAGGTCCCGGTAGTCAACACACATTCTTACTTTGCCGTCCTTCTTAGGCACAGGTACTATGTTAGCAACCCACGGTGGATAGCTAGTTACCGCAAGGAAACCGGCGTCCCACTGCTTTTGTACCTCTTCTTTGATCTTCATTGCCATGTCTGGGAGAGTATGGCGCAACTTCTGTTTAACTGGTGGGCATTCTTCCCTCAAAGGCAGCTTGTGCACAACAATGTCGGTGTCCAACCCTGGCATATCTTGATACGACCAAGCAAACACATCTACATATTCTTGAAGCAGATCAATCAGTTGTCTCTTCACTGAGTCTTGTAGGCAGGCCCCGATTTTAACCTCTTTCCCGTCTTCATCTGTACCAAGATTAATCGTTTCGACCTCCTCCTGATGAGGAGTGATAACCTTCTCCTCTTGTCTCAACAACCTGGCTAGCTCTTCAGGAAGCTCATATTCTTCTTCAACCCCTTCATCAGCTTGATTGATTAGATTGTCAAAGTCATACGAAGTCATAGCCGTGCTGTTGTCGGTGCTGTCTGGAAGGCACTCTCTGCAAGGGTTCAGTTTGTTCATTTTAGTGATTTGATTTTAATCTTATTTAGAAAAGTGAAATAAAGTTGTCATTTTGAAAACATCGCCATTTATTTTTTGTACAAAAAGAAAAATGGAAAAACAGTGAGCGGAAAAGAAAAAGACTCATTTGCAAAAAGATGTCTGATATTTCATTGATTAATCTTGTTGCACAAAAAGTACAGATGGCCCGATTACAAAATGAGTCTTATCATCTTGGGCAAGATGCAAGACTTTGATGCATGCTATAAAAATACAGGAAATAATAATTACTCTGCATGAGTAACTCTTATAATTTCCTGGGAAGACCAGTTTGAGATACTGCTCCCCGGGATCTTTGGACGAATCCAGCTTTCCAGGTTGCGTTCTTCTTCCAGCTCGTCTTCCAAATTGTTGATAGCATCAGGGGTGAGCATCCCCCCACTGACAAAACCGGGCTTCTCGGCAGCCTCTGCTTGATTTTGTTGAGTTGGTCTGTAACCCAACCCAAATTTGTCCTTCTTCTCCTCCACAGATAAAACCTTGCCCCAGCCTTGGGCAGTTCCTTCTTCAACAACCTTCCGGGCTTGTTGATAAGATGCCATGGAGAATCCAGGTACAGCAGATGTTTCATTTACGTTCAAGGCCTCAAACCCTTGACTCATTGTTTCGTAGATCTCCCCATCCATCTCAATATACTTATAAGTAGCCAGATGGCTAACAAATATATCCTCCTCCCCACAGATAGTAACGACTTGGCCTTCCCACTCAAATTTTAACTTCTGGTGAAGGGTAGACGTTACTGCGCCAGCGGCATGAATCCAAGGTCTACCCAACAAACAGCTGTAGGCAGGCTGAATGTCCATCACGTAGAAGGTTGTTTTAAAAGTTTGTGGGCCAATCGTTACAGGCAGCTCAATTTCACCCAGAACCGATCTCTTAGAACCATCAAAAGCTCTTACTACCAGGTTACTGGGACGCAATGCCAATCCTTCATACTCTAGCTTCACCAGGGCCTTTTTAGGTAAGACATTGAGGGATGATCCTGTATCTACCAGCACATGGGAAAGGACTGCACCTTTACATTCCATGGTGATGTACAAGGCCTTGTTATGGTTGCGGCCTTCCGAAGTCAAATCATTATTGGTGAACCCTAGCCCATTGCTAGCAGTAACATTTCCAACCACAGTTTCCAACTGATTGACGGTGATCTCTTCAGGCACGTAAGCTGCGTGTAAGACTTTGAGTAGTGCATTCCGATGGGCTTCGGAGCACATAAGCAATGATAGGATAGAGATCTTGGATGGCGTCTGGTGAAGCTGATCCACTATTTTGTAATCACTCTTTTTGATGATTCTCATGAACTCATCAACTTCTTGATCAAAGGGTGTTTTCAAAGTTTCCTTGATAGCTGGGTCTTCCTGCACCGGGCTCTTTCCTTTTGCCTTGGCAGCAGCTTCTGCTTCGGCCGTGGGTCTTTGAATTTGCGGAGCAAAGAGACGTCCGCTTCGGGTGAAGCCTCCGCCTCCTCCCACATTGTCTATTTGTGGTGCAGGTGTTGATGGTTCAAGAGTGATTTTCTGTCCTTCGCAGTATACGTCAGAGCCGTAATGCCAAGGGATAGCATTGCTGCTTTCATAAGGTACTGGTCCAGGAACTGTGATAGTGACTGGACTGATGGCAGCTGCAGAGGGAACTGTGATAGTCTGTGGATCATAATATATTGTGGCTGGTGCTCTGATGGGAGTAGCACTTTGAGAGTTGTAGGCAGAATCATTTTCAGGATCATAATAAATCGTAACTGTGGAGACATCTTCATGGTTTGTTGCTGATGTTGTAGGAGACCTTGTCGGAAGGATGGATGTTGTTGTTGTAGGAGATTCGAAATGAAGTGGTGCTGAAGTTGTAGAAGGAATGTTTGTTGTTATCTGGTCAGTTGAAACAACAGACGAAGCATTTGTTGATGAAGCTGAAGAGTTGTCGGGAACAATGGTTGTTGCAGTTGTAGGAGAAAATGGAATTGTTGCTGATGAGATTGCTGGATTTGTTGGAAATGATGTTGTAATTTGAAGCAGGCCACTCTGGATGAGACCATCTATGCCATCCCTCAAGTTATCACAACCATTCACTGAAATGTTACAGTAAGCACACCCTAGCTCACATACTGGGAACATTTGATATTCGAGGAGCTGAGCTTTGATCTCTACCAACGGTGTCCGAATCTGACCCACACTGGTTATTAAATAAGACGGCTTGTCTTCTTCAATAGCATTGATTTGGGGACCACCATGGTATGGCATAGGGTTTTTGTTGACATTTGGTGGTGGTGCGAAATTTAGAGCCTTAGAGTCTACCAGGTCTTGTACCTTCATGTGCAAAGCTCTGCACTTCTCTGTACTATGGCCAGGTGCATTTGAATGGAAGGCACATCTGGCGTTGGAGTCATAATATCTGGGTAGACTATTAGGATCTGGAGGTGCCAATGTCCTTAGCTCAACTAGGTTGAGTTTCAGGAGTTGTGGCAGTAATGTGGCATAGGGCATAGGGATCGGATTGATCACCCTATTGGCCTGAGAGGGCCTCTGTTGGAATGGTCTCTGCTGATTATTGTTGTTGGTGTTGCTGTTGTTGTAATTTCTTGGAGGATACTGAGTTTGTTGCTGATACTGAGGTTGTTGCTGATAATTTTGTTGCGGTGGTTGATAAGCTGGTTGTGGATGAGCTGGAGCGGGAATGGTGACTGCTGCCACAGACCTATGAACATATTGGGGTCTGCCCCTGCTGGTGTGGATAGCATTGGTCTCACCAGTTCTTCTTGGGCCTACAAAAGGCTTCCTTGTATTGCTGGATGAGCTGGCACCGTTGTCAGAAATTTTGCCCATTTTCAACAAGCTCTCAATTCTCTCCCCAGCTATAACAACATCTGCAAAGCTAGTAGAAGAAAAGGCAGCTAGCCTGTCAATGTATGTTCCTTGGAGGGTGTTCATAAACATATCTGCCATCTCCCTCTTTGACATAGGTGGCTGAACAGCAGCAGCCAATTGCCTCCACCTCTGGGCATACTCTCGGAAACTTTCTCTTGATGACTGTGACATTCCCATTAGGAGGGTCCTGTTGGGTGCCATGTCTAAGTTGTACTGATACTGTCTGATAAAGGCCTCTGCTAGGTCCTTCCAACACCTGATAGTTGCTCTTGTCAGATGAGAGTACCATTCCCTTGAAGCTCCTGTCAAGCTATCCTCAAAATAGAACATTCAGAGCTTCTCGTCCATGGTATAGGCCTTCAGCCTCCCCAGAAAAGATTGTAGATGGGTCCGGGGACAGGAAGTCCCATTATACTTCTCAAAGCATGGTGGCTTAAATTTGTGGGGAATCCTGACCCCGTCCACCAAGCCCATATCCATAACATCAAAACCCAAAGAGTTTTGAGACTCTAAGGATCTTAATTTCTCAGCTATCTCATCCAGCCTCCTATCATAAGCTTCCTCCCCAGCTCCCATCACTGTGAACTGATCTTCCTGGGGGTCTTCTTGCAGCACTCTGCCTGCAGTGGCAGTCCCTTGAACATTTGCAGGGATGTTGACCTCTGGATGTAGGTGGGGTCCAAAGACTGGGGGATTGACATGAGGTTGGACTCTTTCATTGTTGCTTGTCCCAGCAGTCCCTGGCTGATGGTCTTCCTGGTTTCTCCCTTCTACCAGTGCTCTCAAGCTCTCCTGGCTTTGAGCCATATTGTTCATCACCTCCATGAATTGTGTCATCTGATTCCTCATTTCCAACCTCTCGTTAGTCATTTAGTTTCTGACCTCTGTAAGGTCCTGCTGCATCTGATCCATCTGTATGCCCGGAAGGTTGCTACGGGTGGGATATCTATGTGGACGGTTGAGTGGAAACACACGTCGTCGAGCAATAATTCCTGAAATCACAACAGAGTTAGCAACAGCAACAAAACAAACCTACAAAACAAAACAAAAGGTTAGTATGCAATGCAGTGTGTCTATTTGTTTCCAAGGTATCCGGCTTGGTACTTGGTTTTGACCTTTCCAGACCCCTTGAAGAAGATGTTTGTGAAGCTGCTTGAAGAATTCAGATGAAACAAACCAACACATATATTACAAAAGGGTAAATGATACATAGTTTGTTTCTTTTACAATACAAGCCCTCTGAGGGGTCAAAAATACAACATGAAGAAAAGTACATAAAATGAAAACAACAACAAGCAAAAAGTCAGACACCAAGGCTAAATTCATCCTCCTGAACTTCCTTGAGAAGTGCTTCAGTCACAGGATCAGCTGGACGCTCTGTAAGGTTCCTGATAAGGAGATTCCTTGTAGCAATAGCTGCAGTTAGCTTCTTGTGCTGACTTTGGTCCTTTGACCTCTTCACTCCAGCTCTGATCTTCAGCTCTGAGATCTCCCTCTGGGCTGCTGCCAGGGCTTCCTGTTGCTCTTTTGCACTAGCTTCCAGTTGCTCAATCTTATCCTGAGTCCTTTTGTCCTCTTGAGCACGAGCTTCGGTGATCCTGACCCACCTAGCTTGACTCTCCTTCAGATACAAATCAGTCCTGGCCTTCTGGAACTGAGCTTCCTTGCAGGCATTCTTCAAGATTTGTTCTCCAGCCCTTGACTTCTTAATGTAATCCTCAGACTTTTCAATTCTAGCCAAATGCTCCACCTTCAACTTCTCCAACCTTTCAATATCCAACCTACCATCACTCCTCTCCCAGAGGGTCTTCTGTAGGGCCTGAGTCAGCTTCTCATTTCTTTCTTTTAATTTCTCAAACTCTTCTAAGCTGACAGTCGCTGGGGGTGGTGTTGTGGAAGGCCCAGGCATATCTTCAATAGTGAAGGGCATTCCAGAAATTCGAGCCCTGGCATGTGACCACTCATAGTACTGTGCTGATGCCACATTGTTGCACTTCCCCAGAATGGTTACCCCTTTAGTCTGCACATTGTCCCAGGCCCAGGCTGCTTGCCTGACAACAGCCAGATTAGGCTTGATTTCAACATAAAGGGTCTCAGTCAGATCCTATGCTCTGGGAGGATGGACCAATGCATAGCCCAGTTGCCTTTTGAATAGCAGAGGGTTATAATTGATGCACCCTTTCACTCCAATCAAAGGCACATTGGGAAATTGCCCACAACTTGTAATGATGTCTCTGCCCTTGGTGCTCTGAGTGCACCACCTGATGTCATCTGAGGTTAGAGCAACAAGCCTCCTAGCCCAGTTTTTCTGCTGGTGAGGGTTCAAAAATGCATCAGTCTTTGGCAAATGTCTGAGTAGCCAAGTATGGAACAAAGGAGCACAACATCTCACTAATCTTCCCCTTTGCTTTTTCATTCCTTTGATGGACAGAGTAGTAAAGATCTCCCAGTAAGGTGGGCACTGGGTTTCTCAGGATGAAAAGATGGATTGCACTCTTGCTAACAAACCTAGGCTCATCTGCAAAAAGAATGACCCCATATATGCTAAGGGCCAATAGGGCACAGACTGCCTTCCACTCCCCTAGGGAGGCCTTCAGACTAGCCTGAGAAGTCAAGAAATCCAAATGGAAACTAGAGATTCCAGCTTTAGATGTCAAATTCTGCCCAATCAGAACTGGTTCCAGATGTAATGCTTTTGCTATCTCCTCATTACTTGGGAAAGCCATCTTAGGGTTGAAAGGGATTCCACCCCTGATAGGTACACCAATCAGTGATGAATACTCTTCCAACAATGGTCCCAACTGAAAATTCTGAAATGTAAAGCACCTCAGGGGAGGGTCATAGAACTGCAGGCAGGTATGTATCAGGCTCCTTTGTGAAGGGTCCAAATCCAATACCATATCAAGGATTCCTCCATAATGTTCTCTGAAATATGGTATGTGGTCTGGAGTAATCAGGGTCTGAATCCTCCTGATGCTGGCTAGCTCAGGCTCAAAGAAGTGATAGGAGATGTTACTCTTCTTAGGTGCCATGTTGCTGAAGAATGGGTGCTGATGATGATGACTGAGGACAACACTGAAGATGGGCCACTGATAGGCTGAGACTGAGGATGCAAGTGACTGAAGCAGGTGGCTGATTGCTGAAGCAGGTGCTGATGAAGATGGGTCTAAGCTGAAGAAGGGGTCAAAACCAGGCCAAAATGATAGGATGGATACCCTGAAAAACAAATAAACACATGTCAAAATGATGCAATGAGGATGTATGCAAATGATATGCAAGGGTTTGTGACTGAGCTGGATCTGATCAAGTGCTCTGATATAAGTCCAAGTGTGTTCAAGAAATCCAGATGGAGGTTCATAGGTCCAGTAACCAAGGTGGGGGACTCAAATAAAGAGTCACATATCCAGGGTTTAGAATCACAAGAACTGTCCCAAAATGGAGTATTCTTAATCAAACAAAGTAACAGGGTATTCTGAGGCCAAGGGTACCTGCAAACCTGTAAACAGCCCAACCCCCTCACAGGTGATGTTCTAAAACAAGGATCCTCAGACTTGGATCAGTTATGAGAAGTGTAAACACTTCTAACCCGGAGGTACAGTGTTTACAATAACCATAAAAGTTCCTCCTCTAATTCACCTCAGTTTCTGAAGGTCAATACTAAAGGTCATCCAGACTTAGCAGGCTTCCCAGATAGCCCTAGTACTGCAGGAAATCTGCAACACAGAGTTCTCAAGAAGAAACCCATATCTGAACCGTGTTTCATATTCCCGCACCAGACCAAAATGGAATGGGAAAGAACATGAACCACTCTAGCCTAGGTGTCACTCAGGTCCCAGGTATAGGACCTTAACTCTCAATAGAACCCCACCCACCAAAGCAAAACCAGATCCAGCCAGACAGCATGATAGTATGATATATACAAAAGCTATAAAGAAAGCAATAAAGCAACTGTACATAAAGCAAAAATAAATACAAATATAAGCACAGATAGCACATAACACCCCAGTAAACACAAATCAATCAAGCGCTAGGAGGAACCCACAAAAAGAACCAGAAGGCCTGGTTGCAGAATAAGTGTCCCCAGCAGAGTCGCCAAGCTGTCGCTCCCACTAAATGAAGCCGGGTCAAATAGGGTACAGACGCGAACGGTCGGCGAGAGGAACAATGAGAACACACAGCCGTGAACTCACTGGGGGTGAATAGAGTCGCCAGCTAGGCATTTTTATCCCGGAGGAAAGGTAATGCTGCATAGACCTAGAAAGATATGGATAAGACGGTTGCGAACCAGAGAGAGTGAGAAAGGGGGTTGGTTACAACCTGGGAAGGTATTAGCACCCAGATTGTCCGTCGTACTCGACGGGATCCACGCTTAAAAGATTTGTGTTTTAAAGGGGTAGTGTCAGTGCAATCTGTGTATACAATAGTTGGAAAAAGATGTACAGGTGTCAGTGTAAAAGAAGTGAAGTGTGATATGAAGTATGAAAGTGTCAGTATAAGAACAGAGTGAAATGCTCAAGATCATGAGGCTAAAGAATAAAGCTAGAAAGAGGGGGAATATACAGAGACTTTTGTTCGATAACTGTTAAGTTATGCCTACGTATCCTCTCGTGCAATGAGGAAGTCAGAACACCGTAGTTCGACCCAAAGAGACTGAAAGATGAATTGACTTGTGAACTGCTTGCTTGTCAATGCTCAAGTGTATGACCTGTCTGGCTCAGGTGCAAACTGTCTTGCATTAGACGGAAGAAGCAAGTTCTCGTTTGTGAGTGAGTATGATGAGAAAAGAATCCCGAAGGAGACGATTATTGTTTGTTTTTGTATTTTCAATCTTTTATTGCTTTTGAAGGTTTGTCATGAGTTAATGAGCTTAAGCCTAAACCAATGGATTTAGTAAACTCATCACATCTTCCCTCTGATTAGGGGTAATGAGAATACCTTAAGTGTGAAGTCAGCTTCTCACACTTAATCACCATGGAGTAGGATTAAGATCATTAACCTACTTGTGGATTATTTAGATGTTTTTGGTGTTTTTGTTTAGTGTTAAGTAATGAGATTAAGCCATAATCAAGGATTAAACAGACTCATTACACCATCCTAATAGAAGGATAATAGATGAGAACGTTTAAGCTGAGGAAAGCTCCTCAACTTAATCCATGATTAGGGATTAAACTCATGACAAAACAAGCCTTTGATTAAGTGGATTTTATTTAATGATGAGATGATGAAGTGAATTTTATGGTTTGTAAGACAACTTGAGGGGGACTTGTCCATTAACACTAGGGTTAGTCCTTCTTAACCAATTAAGGAAGAATTAGAACCCTAATGCAAGGCCCAAGTTACAAGCTTGATGTCTTGATGGTTATTAAGTGAATTGATTAAGAGATTTAAACACATTAAGGGTTTAACACTTAGGATTAAAGTTATACACTCCATCCTAATAGAAGGATGCAGGCATAAGCTTAATCACAAAGCCTTAAAGCCTTTAGGGTTTAGTCTCTGATTATGGGATGAGAAGAGAAGACTCAAAGAGAGACACAAAGGTAAAACTAAGGGGGAAGACTAGTCAAAACCCTAATCATTGTCATGCTTGGTTATTCCTAAGGTTTGTGAGGTTTACAAGAACAATCTTCAGTGGAACCACCAAGAAGCAGATGAAAGGATTAAGAGAAGCAAAGTGACTTGCTTCATTCAAGAAGTCAAGTCACTTGAAGAAAGAAAGTAAGGAGAACAAGAAAGAGAAAGCTCAATCTCAAACACAAACAAAAAAGCAGCAAGGATGCATAAAAAGAGATGAAGAGAAGTTATGAGAAGTGAAGGCAAATTCACTTCTCAAGATAACTTACCACCTGTAAAGTTAGTGAAAGAAATGCAATGCAATGCAAAATGAGATGAAATGGTATGATGAGAAACAAAACCAGAAGCATTTACATGATGTTAATGATGCTATGAGATGTTACAAACATGAGGCAGCACATGGGGATGATCATACAAGCTTATGAATGCAAATGGGGCAAGTTAAGAACCATGAACATACATGAAAAGTTATGAAGTGCATATGACATACAACATGGCAAATGCAAGATGCAATGATCAAACATGCTTTCAATATGTCTTATGATGCTAAATGGATCACATGGATGCTTGAAATGTCAAGGCAAGTCATGTTATGCAAGCAAAATGCAAGATGAATGCATATGGAAGCCCAAATTAGGGTTTATGATCAAAGCATCAAACACAAACCAAAATCAGAAGCAAACAACATTATAAAAAATTGAAAATGCACTCAAAGGACCCCTAATCCTATACCAAACCAATGCCCAAAGGAGAGGCTTCAACTCTTAACCAAATTCAAGTTATGATTTTCCTAAGTTTTCTAGGGTTTTAGGGTTCCTTAACAAGAAAATTACCAAACAAATGGAAAATGAAAGATCAAATCATGGCCATTTAATCTCACAAACTACATGCTAAACACAATGCAATGCAAAAAGAATCAAGGTCCAACTCTTCATGGATAGGCAGAAATGATTTTTTGAAGTTTGGATCAAAATAATGCATCAAAATGATTTTAATTCAATGAAAAATTCTCAAAATGCATCAAGATCAAAAAATAAATTTGGTTTGAATGTTGGACAATGTTTCTAAATGTTTTTAAAGGTTTCATGAATTTTTTGGTGATTTTTAAATACCTAAAAGTATTTTTAATTAATTAATTCTCATTAATTAATTAAAAAGAAACTTTTAAATATTTAAAAATACTTTTTTAATGCTAAAAATGAAAATAAAAATATTTTTGTGCTTCTAAAATTAATGAAACTCAGGATAAAAAATTTCATAATTTTTAAAGCATTTTTGCTATTTTTAATAAATTGAACAAATCAAATGAGAAAAAAATGAAAATAAAAATTAATAAATGAAGAAGTAAGCAGATCTAATGGCTCGTATTCAAACTGGGGTGGAGATGGTTGACTGGCGCGTCATCCAAGGGCTGAGGCTTGCCCTAATTAAATTAATTTAATTATGATTAATTAAACTAATGAAAGGGGATTAGGGCAAAATGAGTGAATCTGGGCCAGTCGTTCACGCGCCAAGTCAAAGGGGTCAACTAATCCAACGCACGAAATTCAAATGCCACTTAATGACTGGGATTAGGGCTAAGTACTTTCAGGTGACCGGAGGGAAGCTCCGGTCATCTTCTCCGGCAATGTCAAAACCCTAGATCATGATTCAGGCCACCATCCATCAAATTAAAGCCAGGGAAACGTTCCTCTATTCAAACCTCACTCAAATCATCTCTCAAACTAAATTTCTCATGCTCAAATGAAGAGAATCGAAGCCATGAAGATTCACGGGCAAAGTTTCAGAGCCCTGGTAAATCCTCATTTCTCACTCATTTTTAATTCTAAACCCATCCCCATGATCAGCAAGACATACACAACCAGATTATAACTTAAAATGCAAGCTCTGAGAAAAAATGTTCATGGCCATACCTGAGATGGAGACTCCTGTTTCTGGGCTTTCAGAGCTATTCTTTGGTGCAAGCTTGCTCCACTGATTCCCCTGGTGCTAATGGTAGGTTTGGAATGAGCTTAAACAAGCTATTTTGAGAGGTCCAGTTCTGGTGTATCAGAAAATGGAGTCTGTGTGTGAGTGGTCTCAAGCTCTATCAATGGCTGATTCTGGTTCCTCTTTGTGTGTTTGATTTGTTGGTGAAGAGAAATGGGGTGTTTGATGGCTGGAAAATGAGATTCGAAGAGAGGAAGCTCTTTGACAGTTTTTTGGTATGTTGTGTTCTAGCTTGCTTCAATGCCCAATGCCTTGCTATAACATCTCCAAGTTGTGTGGATAGCCTGTGGGGCAGGTCAGTAGGGGTGGCTGCTCACTGTGCCATGAGTATGGGAACTTTTGCCAAAAAGTCAAGTTGGTTTGTACTAGCAGCATGGGTCATGGCAACAGCAGTTTGAAGACATGTCTTGCTTCAGCTTGAGTTGAGGAGGGCCCTTGGATTGCTTGTAGCTGACTGCAACATATGGATCACAAGCTATGCTAGCTTTTGCAACTTGCCCACTTGATGTTTCCTCATGATTTTGTGCCATGTACATGAGACATTGCTTGCTCAATTTTGTAGCATGGGACTTCTTTTAGTCATGGCAATGCATAGAAAGTGATTAGTGATCACATAACTCTTTGGAGAATGATTTTGTCAAAAATCCCTCTTTGCACCCTTATGAAAAATGCCTTATGGAACTTTGAAAATCAAGGCAAGCAATGCAAAATTCCTTGGGCCAATTCTGGTTTTGGGGTCATGTATGATCATATGATGAAGTTTTGAAGTCATTTTGAAGTCACTAGAATGCTTGGTACATGAAATTGCAAGTTTTCCTTTTAGTGCATAACATGAAATTTAATGATCCAAAATGAATTAGGTCATGTTCTTGTACTTTTTGAAAAGGGAAAGATCTAATCTACAACTTTCATGACCAAAGTTTTTCCATTTGAAGCATTTTTGGATCAAAAAGTAAGGTTTGAAAAGTGGCATAAAATGACATATTCCTTAAAAGTCAACCATGCCCAAAAAAGTCAACTTTGCAAAAACTTGTAATTCTTGAATTTTGTGAACTTCAACCTTCTTCCATGATCAAATAAAGATCATATACACTCAACATGATGAAGATCACCCCTTGGTTGGGTCATTGGGGGCCTCAGATGCCCTGATTTTGCACTGACTTGTCTAGAAAGTCAACTCTTGATCAGATGACTTTCCCATGGAATTTCTTCATAAAAATTGATATGAATACTCCCTATACCATATAGAGACCAATAGAAACAAGAATGACCAAAAAATTTGGAGTTATGGCCTCTGAAACCAAAACCCTAATTTTAGGGCATCTGTGTAGTTAAACCTGGCTCTGCATCCATACCAATCCCAGTTCTTGTGATTCTTTGGCATCCTTGACTTGGAGAGGATATAATATGATACTTGAACATACATGGACCCCTTTGAAATGATTGATGGCCTTTGGAGTGGCTCAAGAAGCTCCTGGATTGCTCAGATCACAAACCCTAGATGCAAATGACTTTGAACCAATGCAGTGAAACAAAGATGTGATATGAAATGGTATGATTGAGTTTATGCATAAGGAATGATCACAAGCCATGGTGTGAATGGGTGAGGGCAAATTTGGGGTGTTTACACTACGTACCTCATCGGGAAAATGAGGATCAGAGTCGACGTAGTTCGCCTAACTAAGGCGGGAACTATTTGTTTGTGTTTTTTATGCGCTGGAACTGCGTATGTCTATGCTCAGGTGTTGTAGGCTCGTCTGGTATGAGTGCGTTTACCGTCTTGCATGCGAGACAAGTCGTCGCAAGTTCGCGTTCAGAGTGAATGAGATGAGAAAGAGAAGTTCCCGCAGGATAGTCGCTTATTGTTTGTTTTGAGAAGTATTTTGAATTTGTTTGTGAACATTCTCATACTAAGGCCTATCCATCGTGGTAAATACTTACACCTCGTCCCGAAATAGGACGCGTATAAGTACTCCGCAACAAAGTCTCATGTCGTACAAGAACGTTCGATTTTTATTAAGTATTTTTATTATTTTCTTTATGAGGAGAGAAAGAAGGACTCAAGTGGAAAAAGGACAAAAACTAAGGGGGACTAAGACTCAATCCTAATTTTAGTTATTTATTCAAAGGTGGTCTTAATGGTTTGTGGGGTTATCTAAACCTAAAGAGAAAAGAATAGAATGTAACTTACTTCCTAGATAAGTTACGTTGATTCTACAAAAGAGGGGCAATCCTACCAAACACAAGTATGAAAAGTAAAGGAAATTAAATGCAAATTAAATGCATAAAGGAAGTAAAAGAATAAGTTGAAGGAAGCTTACCTCAATCTTCCCCTCTACAAAATAAAGGTTAGTGTGTATTTTTTAATTTAAAATAACAAGGCAAACATACCCTAATTAAATCCTAATGACTCTAGGACTCAATCAAAATTCTAATTTAATTCTAGAGGAACTAAAAAATGCTAGGACAAAAATACAGCACCTATTACAGCCCCTAATACACAAACAACTATGAAAACAATGCATAATAGAAAGCAGCTTTTTACAGCCAGCATGCAGCATGAAAAGGTAGGTGTAAAAGATCAAATACAGCATGCAAACATAACAAACAATATACATTTTACAGCACCTATATGCAAAAACAGCTATGAAATGCAAAGTCCAGATTTGGTTATTTTCATTTTTTAATGCTCAAGCTCAATAAAACATGCACTAAATTCATCATGAACATACATTTGAACCTAAATCAACCTACACAAATAAAAGAACATGAACATTTTTTAGGAGGATTATGCAAGAATGCATCACATGGTGGATTGTGCAACAAGTATGCAAAATTTGGCACATGAACATGGCATATGAACATGATGGTTATTGATTATGAACATGCAATATGTTAGATCAAACATAATGTCAAACTTAATGCAAAATTCAGAATTGAATTGATGTGAATGATATGATCAAACATGCAACCTAAAGAAACCAAATGCACATACATACATGATTATGCAAAATGTAACATATCTTGATACAATGAAATACAAAATGATTTAATGCAATGTGAAATATGTTAAAATAGAATGCAACATGATTATTCACATTCCAAATGATGCATAAACATGGCAACAAAATGCAAGAAATCAAGCTATACACAAAGGAACACAAAAACGCATAATACGCAACGTGAACGGAAGTGTGTCGAAACGACTTGAAATGGGGGAATGAGCTACTGAAAATGGACCCAAAATTCCCTAAAATTAATACCTAAACATGTATGAACATTAAAGGCACTAGAACTTAGGACTAAGCTATGAAATAAGCACAAAAACAAAAATTAACAGCGTTAACCGGTTAACCAAATGGTTAACCGGTTAACGAACCTAAAACTGCCCTGTTTTGTGGCCAATACGCACTTGTTAACCTGTTAACCAAATGGTTAACCGGTTAACACTGAACCAAAATGTGAAAAAAGTTGAGAAATAAGTGCTTTTGGCCACAAACTCACTTCTAATGATCCCTAACATGCCTAGGAACATGCTAACACTAATTCCTACTCAATTGGAGCTTATTTACATATGATAGAACCTATAACTATCAACATCTTAACTTTTAATCCATCAAAAATCACAAATCGCAAGCAACACATAACGAAACGTAATCGATCGCAATCAAAATGAAAAGCAATTACAGAATGCCGAAATGGCGAGATGATGAGAATAACTTAAAGAAGAAGTGATTTAGATCACCAACCTATGAAGCGGAGAAGTGCTTCGGTGAATGTTGCAAGAATCAGAGCTTGATCGAAGAGAAAACCGAGAAAACCGTGAACTCGCAAAATAAATGCGTTCTTGGTGCTTGAACCTTCGTGCGCTTCCGATAATCTAAAATCCTCACAAAATTCAGTAGCTTTTTCTTCCACAATCCACAAAATCAATGGAGGTTGAGGCTAAGCTTCAAGATCTTCAAGTTTCAATGTGAAACTTGAAGAGCTTCTTCAAAAAGCTTTAGTGAAAAAGGGAAAATGAAGGAAAAGTGAGAGAGAAAAAGTGATTGTGAGAGAATGAAGAAACTTGTGAATGAAAATTGTGTGTGATTCCCCTTTGGTTTGGATGAAAATGGATTAAATATGGCTTAGGTTTGGGGCCCAAAAATTAGGCTTGGGATCCAAAATTATGGTTTGGTAATGAGGTTAGGATTTAGAAATGGAGCTAGGTTAGGAGAAGGAATATTCTAGAAAATGGTAGAACATGGTAGAAGCTTCCAAGGGAAATGGAGTGGAATTGAAATGGAAAAATAAGAGGGAAAGAGTGAAAGGAAGTGTGGAAAGAAAGTGGAAGGAAAAGTGGAGGGAAATGTGAAACCAACCACTTTTCAAATGATTTTTCTTTTGATTTTTTATGATCCCTCCATCATTTCTTGACCAAATTCGAACCATAGGATCATTGAAACCCTAATTTCATGATTTCGATCTTAAAAGTCTGGAGTCGATCTCTTTTTACCTAGCTCGGTTGCCTTTTCTCCGATTCCTCGATTTTCAGTCGTCTGGCCAATTGAACCTCTTCAAAAATGAATTTGTGGACGAAGTTTGAACCCTAGGCACTTGACACCATATATGAGACAATGGAATCCTCTTTGAACCAGAACTTCATGCAGAAGCCTAGTAGAAGTGAAACCCTAATTTGGCCCTTTTTATCAAGAAATGTTGCACCGCTTGCCTCCTTTAATTAAACTCCATCTTTCCATGGCTTGTGGCTCTAAGTGAAGACTTGTGGGATGTTGTGAACCCTTTGCACAAGGTTGAGAAGCTTTGTGGCCCTTTGATTGCCTTGGTATAGCCTTCAGTTGCTCCACCCATTAACCACATGCCTATGCCTCAGCTATGCAATGTTATTTTGGTTATTTTATGAATCTACGTATGAAAAATGCTATGCTAAATGTTGAGGATATGAGAGGGAAAATTTTGAGGTATTACACCCCCTCACAAGTATTGTTCTAGAATAAGGATCCTCAGACTTTGATCTATTATGAGAAGTGTAAACACTTCTAACCCGGAGGTACAGTGTTTACATTAATCATAAAGGATCCTCCTCTAATTCACCTCAGATGCTGAAGGTCATCTAAAAAGGTTATCCTAACTTAGCAAGCTTCCCAGATAGCCCTAGCACTACAGGAAATCTTTAGCATAGAGTTCTCAAGAAGAAACCCATGTCTGAACCATGTTTCATATTCCCGCACCAGACCAAAATGGAATGGGAAAGAATATGAAGCCACTTTAATCCTATGTGTTACTCAGGCTCCCGGTGTGGAACCTTGCTCACTGAGATACCCCTCCCACCAAGGTAAACCAACAAATCCAGCACATGATATGATGACAATAATATGAAATGCATAAAACAGTAAATGAAAGCGATAAATAAAGCTGTACAGAAAGCAATAAATAAAGCAATAAACAAAAAGCACACATAACACCCCCATAAAAACAAGTCAAACAAGCGCTAGGAGAAACCCACAAAAAGAACTAGAAGCCCTGGTTGCAAGATAAGGTCCCCAGCAGAGTCGCCAAGCTGTCGCTCCCGAAAAAGACACTAGGTCCCACGGTGTAAACGCGAACGGTCGGCGAAAGAGAAAGATTGAATAGAGTCACCAGCTAGGCATTTTAATCCTGAAGGAAAGGTAATGCTGCATAAACCTGGAAAGAGATGGATAAGATGGTTGCAAACCAGAGAAACTGAGAAAGGGGGTTGGTTACAACCTGGGAAGGTATTAGCACCCAGATCGTCCGTCGTACTCGACAGGGTCCACGCATACAAGATTGTGTTAAAAAGGGGTATGTGCTATCTGTGTGCAAAAGCTAAGGAAAGAAGGTACAGGTGTCAGTGCAAAAGGTGAATTTCTCAGGAACTGAGGCTTAAAAAAAGAATGCTGAAAGAGGGGGAAGACAAAGAGACATTTGTTCGATAACCGTTAAGTTATGCCTATGTATCCTCTCGTGCAATGAGAAAGTGAGAACACCATAGTTCGACTCAAAGAGACTGAAAATAAAATTGACTATGAACTACTTGCTTGTCTATGCTCAAGTGTATGACTCGTCTGGCTCGAGTGCTAACTGTCTTACATTAGACGGAAGAAGCAAGTTCTCATTTGTGAATGAGTGTGATGAGAAAAGAATCCCGGAGGAGACGATTATTGTTTGTTTTTGATGTTTTCAGTTTTTTATTATTTTTGGTGTTTTGCATAGGATTATGAGCTTAAGCCTAAATCAAGGGTTGTAAACGCATTATTTCCTCCCTGATTAGGGATAATGAGCCTACTTAAGTATGAGATAAGCATCTCAACTTAATTACCATGATGAAATAGGATTAATATCATTAACCTACTTGTGATTACTTAGATGTTTTTGGGTTCTCGTTTAGTGTTAAGTAATGAGTTTAATCTCTAATCACAGATTAGTGAACTCATTACACCATCCTAATAGAAGGATGATAGATGAGAACACTTAAGCTAAGGAAGATACCTCAACTTAATCCATGGTTAGGGATTAAATTCATTATATAACAAGCCTTTATTAAATGGATTTTAATTAAAGTATGAGATTAAGAAGTGGATTTTATGGTTTGTAAGACAACTTGAGGGGGACTTGTTCATTAAACACTAGGGTTAGTCCCTCTTAACCATAAGGAAGAGATAGAACCCTAATGTAAGGCCCAAGTTACAAGATAAAGTCTTCATGATTATTAATGTGTTTTGATTAAGAGGTGTAAACAAATTAAAGGTTTAACACTTAGGATTAAAGTTATACACTCCATCCTAAGATAAGGATGCAGGCATAACCCTAATTCCAAAGTCCTAAAGCTTTAAGAGTTTAGCCTCTGATTAAGAGATGAGAAGAGAGACTCAAGGAGACTCAAAGGTAAAAAGCTAGGGGGATTATATACAACCCTAAAAGTTATCATGCTTGGGTATCCTATGGTTTTTGAGGCTTAAGAGGAAAGATCTTCAAGGCCACAATTGGAAGAAGCAGATGAAAAGAGAAGGAGAGAAAGAATAAGTTACTTACTTCCTTAAGAAGGTAAGTAACTTAAAAAGAAAGAAAGTAAAAAGTGGAGAGCATAAGTGAAGCAAGTTCACTTCAAAGACAAATAAGAATGCATATGAAGAGATGAGGAGAGGTGGGAGGTGAAGGCAAATCCACCTCCCAGATAACTTACCAAAAGCTCATGAAATGTTAGAATGAATGCATAAGACATGAAATGAAAAGAAATAAGATGAATAAGGATGCAAAGACCAAAGTCAGAAGTGAATATGCAATGTAAATGTGTTATGAGATTATGCAAAGTCATACAAGATGCATATGGATGATCATACAAAGATGAGATGCAATGGAAGCATGTTTAAAAGCATGAAAACACATGGATGTTCATGGAATGAAATGAATGCAAAGCATACCAAAATGATGCAATAATGATCAAGAAATGTTTCAAACATTTCCTAAGATGTCTAAGATGACATACAAAAGAATGGAATTCATGGCAAGTTCACAAGTTCATGAAATGCAAAGGAGAATGCAAATGAAGATGCAAAACTAGGGTTTTAAGACAATATGATATGCATATGACCAAAACAGAAGCATACACCATGATAAAAAATTGAAATTGAACTGAAACAAACCCTAATACCATATAAGATCACACCCCAAAGGAGAAGGTCAGAAGCTTAACCTAGTGGAAGTTATGAAATTTCTAAGTTTGCTAGGGTTTTTGGGTGCTTCTAAAGATAAAAATGCAAATCAAATTGAAAATGCAAGATAAAAATATGAGGTAAATAGCCTAGAAACTATATGAAATATGTGAAACAATGCAAGAAGAACAAAGTTCAAACTCATCATGGTTAGAAAGAAATTGATTTTTCAAGTTAGGGTTCAAAAATATGAATTTTAAGAACCCTAATTCAAAGAAAATTGTGAAAATATGATCAAAACTAAAAATAAATTTGTATGGTGAGTTTGAAAATGTTTCTAAATCTATTGGAATGCTTCATGAATTTTTCGGTGATTTTTAGAAACCTAAATGCATATTTAATTAATTAAAATTAATTAATTAATTAAATAAAACATTTAAATATTTTAAAAATTGTTTTTTAATGCAAAAAAATAAAATAAAAATTGTTTTCAGGTTAAGAAAAATATTTGAAACAAAAATGCAAAGTTTGAGATTTTTTGAATGATTTTTGCTATTTTAAATAAAATGAACAAAAGAAATGAAATAAAATAAAATTAAAATGAATAAAATGAAAAGTATGAAGATCTGAGGGTCAGGATTTGGACTGGGGAGATATTGGTTGACTGCGCGTGCAATCCAAGGGTTAAGATTTGAACTGGCTAATTAAACTGATTAATTTAATTAATTAAAATTAAGGTTTAAGTGAAATGATCCTAGCCACTAAAAAACGCGCTAAGCAAGATCCAAGGGCTGACATTTAAACTGGGGAGATTAACCCTAATCAGAACCCTAATGATTTTCAGGTGATCGGAGCAAGCTCCAGTCATCTTCTCCAGCCACACCTTCATGCTATCTTCTTCCCTAGGCTACCCCAAACCCCCAAACTCTCCAGAAACATCCCCCAAACCATTCTAAACAAGAATCAGGCCACAAACAACATTTATTTTGCATCAAACTCGTGAATCGAAGAAAAACATTTTCAGATCAAAAAGTTTCAGAACATCAATACATCCTGGTTTCTCAACCATTTTCAGAAATAATCATATCAGCATGATCAGGGAAGCATGTAGAATCATTTCAGAACTTAAAAGAAAGGTTCTGGAAAAATTGTTCTTGATGGTTACCTGAGATTGAGCTTTCTGATTCTGAGCTTTCTGGACCTCTCCTTGGTGCAAATCAACTCCAATGGACCCCCTGAGGATGTTGTGATGCTTAGAACAAGCTTATGGTGGCTGGTATTAGTGTTTCAGTTCTGAATATGCAGAAATCGTGTTTGTGTTTAGGCTTGTTTTAGGTCATGGCAAAGGGTGGGAAATGATCCTTAGGTTGTGTGGAGTTGAATGGTGAAATAAATTTGGAGTTTGAGTGGCTGAGGACTGAGTTTCGAAAGCTTAAATATTTTGGGGATTTTTTAGAAATCTGAGTTCTTGGATGATTCAGGCTTGTGTGTTATGTGAAATGAGGTCCATAAGATTAGTATAGGCCAATGAGAGTGATCAGAAAGTGGGTGGTGGCATAGTGTGATTGGTATAGGCCAAGTTGCAAAAATGTTAACATTGTGTACTTGAGATATGGGCATGGTGCAGAGATGGCTTTAGGGGTGTCTTGGCCTCAGCTTGATTCATGGATGGCCCTAGGATCATTTTTATGCAGCTGGATCATTTGGATGAAGAGATACCATAGGTTTTGCAAATTTCCAACTTTAAAGATTTTGTGAAAATGGCTTAATGAAACTTGTGATGCAAGGCACAATTCTGGTCCAAATGTATTGCACTATGTTTTTATGATGTTTAGAAGTCAATTAGAGGTCATGAAATGGCTTAGAACTTGAATTTGCAAAATTTCCTCTTTGGTGCACACTTGAAAATTATAGGATTTTTGCCAACTTTGAAAAGTCATATCTTGAGTTCTAGGATGAATCAAGACATGTTCTTGTAATTTTTGAAAATGGGAAGATATAATCTAAAACTTTCATGCCCAAGAATTTTTCATTTGAAGCATTTTTGGTCATGAAAGAATAGGTTGAATATCTTTCCCAAAATGGAAAGTTTCCATTACAAGTCATTTCCAAAAATGGCAAGTTTGCATTTGGCTCAAAATTCTTCAACTTTGTGAACTTCAAACCACTTCTAAGATCAAATAAAGATCATAGAGACTCAAAATGATGATGATGACCCTTTGGTACCCTTGAGGGAGGTCTCAGATGCCCTGATTTTGACTTTACTTGCTCAAGAAGTTACCCAATGATCAGATGACTTCCACAGTGAATTTCTTCATAAAATTTGGTACATATGATCCTTATAACATATTAAGACCAATAGAAACAATAATGACCAAAAAATTTGGGATTAAGGCCTCTGAAACCAAAACCCTAATTTTAGGTCATCTGTGTAAGAAATCTTCAATGTGCCTCTATGCTTCTGTTATTCTTTGTGATCTCTATACTTTTATGAACTTTGAGGAGCATATTATGATCATGGAACACACATGGACCCTATTGAAAAGCTTCAAGACCTTTAGGATGGCTCATATCACTTCTTGGATTGCTCAGATCACAAACCCTAGATGCAAATGAAATGAAACTATGCAGTTGGATATGATATGCTTATGTAATGCAAAAATGAAAGATCACAAGCCCTGGTGTGAGAAAAAAGTGAGGGCAAATTTGGTGTGTTTACAATAGTCTTTAGTGAAATTCGACTCCTAAATCCTTTCATCGAAGAAAGGTAATAAAATCAACAACCATTCGTAGTGAGTCGAACTACGAAGCTCTGACTTTCCCATTGCACGAGGGAATACGTAGGCACACGGATCTTAATCATTGCCGAGAACCTAGGATCAATCAAACCTCATTTAAACTCTTTTCCCCTTATCAAGTATTCATTAGGCATGGACATCCTTTCTCGCGTGACAACTTAGATGCTTCCCATCGAGTACGATGGATGTAGGGGGTGCTAATACCTTCCCCCTGCATAACCGACTTCTGAACCCAGGCAATGGTTCCGACGACCTTGTCTTCATCCTTTCTTCCCAGGTTTTATCTATATTTTTCCTTTCCCTATTTTGGGAATAAATCAAAATTAGGTGGCGACTCTCAAGTCAGCCCAGCCGCGACCGCATTCGCGAGGATCGTATTTTCCGAGGTACGACAGTTGGCGACTCTGTTGGGGACTGGTTCACCCCTATGCAAGTCAAGCCTAATCTAGGTTGCTTCACGTTTGTTTGGTTGTTTACCTTTATGTATTACTTGCCTATTTTTTTTCGCTTTTATCGCTTTCAATATTATATCTTGTCGTACTATTGGATCGATACTTGGATTGCAAAAGAAATATGAGTGAAAGGTTCTATACTCGGGCCTTTGAGCATAAACATAAGTTAGGAGAGGTTGTGTAGTATTGGCTCCCGAAAGAAATGCTTTCATGGACGTTTGATACGAAGACCTCGCTTGGAGTAGATTCTAGTGCAAATGCTGACGACCGTTATATTGATGGCGTGGAAGATCAAAATTTTCAATAGGATCGTCGACTCTAAGAACCTTAGAACCTTAAACTTTTTGGCCTAAGCAAAAGATTGATGGTCTCGTAGTATGGGGCACCGAGGGGTTACTCTCTTGTAGTTCGATACGAAGATCTCACTTAAAATAGACTTTCTCAATGGAGTTGACTAACTGTCAAATCGTCGACATGTCTAGCAAACAGTTGAGACAAGTCCATAACTCTGAGACTTTTGTTTGAAGCCATGTGTCGATGGTTGCGTAGTATGGGGCACCGAGAGGTTGCTCTCGTGTAGTTCGATACGAAAACCTCACCCAAACGAGATTCATATGAGGGAGTCATTCAATCGTCATATTTATGGAGTGTCTGATAAATAGCCATATGAATTGACAACTTTGGGTTCCTAAAACTTTAGAGTCTACCTAGCGAGTTTCCAATCCGAGTATCCTCCATTTGTACTTTGGACTTATGAAATCCTGATTTTATATGTAACATTTCCTTGCATTTTTATTCACATATCATTTCATTCATATTTGCATTCATTTTGCATACATCTCAGTCGCTCATGTTCATTTGTTCCCGTCTTCAGGTTTGTTGAGTCTCCGTCAAGCTGATTCCTCCACGCAAGTACAGAACTAGGGCCCACAAAAGAAGAAGAATGGCTGAACAAGAAGAGCATAACAAGCGAGTCAGGGAAGACATTGATGACCTGAAGAGTAACGTGAGCAAGATCATGGAAATGCTCCAAGCCTTGTCTACTAAAGACACTCAACCTCAGAGGACCGTCATCTCTGAAGTCATTAGCTTCGTCATCAATCCAGAGTCTTCAATACCTGCTAGCACTTGGCCAGAATTTGGTTTGCCATCAAGTTACACTCCTCCATTTGCAACTACTCAGATGGCTGGTACATCCATTTTTTTCGAACCTGGAGTGTTCACTAAATCTCAACCTAACGTGCATACTGTTGCCCAAACTGCTCATGTGAATCCTCCTTTCGTGTACAATCCACCATCTTCAGTACAAGGAGAAGTTGGTAACATTGAATATGTTAGGGAAAAATGCATGACTCTAGAGAAGAGGATAAGAGCTGTGGAAGGATTTGATGTCTTCAATGATGCTGCAGCGGACATGTGCTTGGTTTCGAATTTGGTTATGCCAAACAAGTTCAGAATGCCAGAATTTGAAAAATACAAAGGAGACACTTGTCTAAAAAGCCATATGGTCATGTACTATCGCAAAATGGCTGCCCATGCTGACAAAGACAAACTGCTCATCCATTGCCTCCAGGATAGCTTAAGTGAAGCATCTATGAAATGGTATATGGGACTCGAGAGGAGCCGTATCCAATGCTGGAATGACCTGATGGATGCATTGCTGAAGCAATACAAATATAATCTGGACATGGAGCTTGACCGCCGTCAACTTCAAAACATGTCTCAGAAAGAAAAGGAATCATTCAAAGAATACGCTCAACGTTGGAGAGAGCTAGTTGCTTAGGTGGAGCCTCCCTTGGCAGAAAAAGAGTTGACTGGTCTTTTCATGGACACTCTTCAACCCTTATACTGGGAAAGGATGATAGGCAGTGTATCATCTAGTTTTGCTGACCTAGTCACTATTGGAGAAAGACTAGAGGAAGGGATCAAGAAAGGAAATTTTGGAAATGTTGAAGCTTCTAATGCTACAAGAAAGTCCTCTGGGAACTTTCATAAGAAGAAAGAGGGCGATAATCATGCTGTCAACGCTGAAAGAAAACCCTACTATAGACAACAACAATATGGTGAACAACAAGTAGCCTCAGTTGCTCCTATGGCGAATGCTCTACAAGCTCGAGCTCCCCCACAAAGGAATGATGGTCAAAATCAAACCCGTAATCCCAGACCTAGGGCTCACATTGACCCTGCTCCTATGAAGTATGCTAAGATTTACCCTTTCTTGTGCCAAAAGGGTCTTGTCACCACTAGACCTCTCAATCCTCTGAATCCTCATCCACCTGGATTTAGGACCGATCTTCATTTCCCATTCCATGAAGGAGCTCCAGGTCATGATATTGAGAACTGTTATGCTTTCCAATCTCGAGTTCAAGACTTGGTCAGAGGAGATGTGCTCACCTTCATACACAGAGGGGATCCCAAGGTTTAAAGAGATCCCATGCCAAAACAGGGTGGCTGAAGACTGGGTCGAAGAATCACAAGTTACTACCTAAAGCCACTGGATCAGATGGAAAAGCTCATCCTTGTTGCTGATTAGACACTAGGCCCTGTTTCCTTTCAGTTCTATTTTCCTTGTTTGTATTGTGTGAACTTGCTTAAAGACTTGTTTTTATTTAATGTTAATATTAATGAAATGAGCATCGCATATTTTGAATCAATTCATTCCTTTCATATTTGTGCATATTCATGCTTTTCCTTTTTAAAAATTCAAAAAATGAATATACCATTGTTTCTATTATTCATTTATTGTTTAAGCAATGATTGGAGGGAGGATGACGAAAATTAAATACCCAAATTGTTGAATGGTATGATTTCAAAATAAAACCTTGATGATGATATACATGCATTGTTTCAACTCCCAAACACTGGAGAAATAAGGAAGTTAATCCCTTGTCAACCCCTTTGTGCCTAGAAGTTGGAGTTTTCTTTCTACATAAAAACTCACAATCTTAACCAAGGGTAGGATAGTTCTCAATTAATTCGAATATGCATTCGATTTCAAGAGAATCATTCCATGCACCTT
Organism: Lathyrus aphaca; assembly: GCA_963966055.1. Lineage (NCBI taxonomy): Eukaryota > Viridiplantae > Streptophyta > Magnoliopsida > Fabales > Fabaceae > Lathyrus > Lathyrus aphaca. The sequence goes on along the minus strand of OZ014520.1, from coordinate 472,246,182 downwards.
TCAATAAGGATTTTAATCCCAAATTTTCCTTCGAGCACATCAAATAATTGTCGAAGAAGCTGATGGCAGTCATTTTCCAAAAAAAGAAACAAAGAGAAAAAGTCGCTAAGTCAACATCCAAAAGGCGACTTAGGAAAAAATAAAAGCATCCCGGTGAACTGAAAGCATCAAAGATATAGTCCAGGAAAAAGTTAAGGATAATAAGAAATCTGAATCAAAGAAAGGTCACCAAAATTTCTCAACAAATACAAAGAATAGTTGACCCAAAGTCCTCAAAAAATAAAATGTTGTGAAGAAGTAGTGACTGATATCCTAATAAAGTAATCCCTTAGCTTTTGAGCCATCATCATCAGTGCAATCTCAAAACCTGAATGCATGGGTTGGATTAGTTGAGCGTAGGACTGGAGTTCATTGTGTTGTGGAATCAGCTGCTTCATCCGCACCTCTCCAAAAGATTCTTATCCATTGGTCTCATCATCTGCATTGCAAACATTGACCATTTACATCATACATAATTTCATATCAAGCATAGTTTGAAGTTTACTTCATGCTCATATGCATTTCCCGAGGTCTTGTCATCTTACCTTGTGGTCAAAGTCCAATTTTGTTTGGTACCCTTTAAGTCCAATTTCCATTGACAACCACCAAAAGTCAAAGTCCAACTCACTTGGCACCTACCAAAGCAGTCGTGTCTGTCACCCTGTCTTTCATACGTTTATTTTCTTTTCCTTCAAACGTTGTTAAGTTTGACGTGGATCCATTTCCTTCAAATTTGTCTTGTTAATAAACTTGACGTGGATATTTTCTCTTCCTTCAAACTTTGTGAAGTTTCATGTGGACCCTTTCCTTCAAAGGTCTCTCTCTGGATAATTCCCATTGAGAAATTTGACGTGGATATTTTCTCTTTCCTTCAAACGTTGTTAAGTTTGACATGGACCTCCTTCCTTCAAATTTTTCTTATTAAGAAATTTGACGTGGATATTGTTTTCTTCCTTCAAACGTGGTTAAGTTTGATGTGGACCATTTTCTTCAAATGTCTCTCTTTGGATAATTCCCATTGAGAATTTGACGTGGACATTTTATCTTCCTTCAAACGTTGTTAAGTTTGACGTGGACCCCTTCCTTCAAAAGTATCTCTTTGGGTAATTCCCATTGAGAAATTTGACGTGGATATCTTACTTTTCCTTCATACTCTATGAATTTTGACGTGGACCCCTTTCCTTCAAATTTGTCTTGTTAAGAAATTTGACGTGGATATTTTCTCTTCCTTCAAACGTTGTTAAGTTTGACGTGCCCCCATTTCCTTCAAATTTGTCTTATTGAGAAATTTGACATGGATATTTTCTCTTCCTTCAAACATTGTGAAGTTTGACGTGGACCACTTTCCTTAAAAGGTCTCTCTTTGGATAAATTCCCATTGAGAAATTTGACGTGGATATTTTCTCTTCCTTCAAACTTTGTGAAGTTTGACGTGGACCCCTTCCTTTAAATGTCTCGCTTTGGATAATTCCCATTGAGAATTTTGACGTGGATATTTTCCTTTTCCTTCAAACTTTGTGAAGTTTGACATGGACCCCTTCATTCAAAGGTCTCTCCCCGGTTAATCCCATTGAGAAGCTCTTATTTTCTGCAAATTTCTCTCTCTGGGTTCCCATTAAGAAGTTGTTATTTCCTTCAAGTTTCTAACTTCAGTTAATCCCATTGAGAGGTTCTTATTTCCTTCAATTGTCTCTCTCCGGTTAATCCCATTGAGAAGTTCAAAGTGTGTTCTTCTAAAAATCCCATTAAGAGTTTCATTATATTTTATTCCAATTTCTCTCTCCGGTTGATCCCATTGAGAAACTTGACATATGTTTTCCATTTTTTCAAAATTCTCTCTCTGGTTAATCCCATTGAGAAATTCGATACATTTCTTTCAATTGTCTCTCTTCGGTTCATCCCATTGAGAAGTTTGGCACAAATATTTATTTCAAGTTGAAAAGTTTGATGCTTGTGCATCTAAAAATTTGCTAGATGTCATTACTTTTGTTTCCAAGGTTTAATCTCTTTTGTTCCAAGTATTTCTGACTATTCCATGTCGTCCAGACAGATCTTTAGAAATATCTTATTCTCTCCAACCATTTTTCTTACCTTACCAATTTTCAATGCATCCAATCATTTCATCATCCCCACACAGTTCGTGTCTCATAAGCAAATTGCATTCAATCCCCAACAATTACATCCATACAAGCATATCATATTTCATTGTTGCATTGCATTCTACATTGGACAAATTTTGGGAATTTCTTATATCTAATTGACTTTTACCTAAAAATCAAATGCCTTGCAGCAGTTCACTTCTTCGGGTTCAGGACAATTAGATAGGGGCATCTATCATACCCCAAATTTGTCCTACCCGCATATTTACTTTTATTATTCAGAAAATTAAAAAAAAATACATTTTATTTTTTTCAGTAAATAAAATTAGGTTTTCGTTTGAGTTTGTCAGTGTGTGTATGTGTGATGCTGAGGTCAATGTGTTGTATTTGTCTGATTATCACTTTCGTTTTTTCATTATTTCAAAACCCATTTCATTTTTTTTATCATAAAATTCTACAAAAAGATTCATTTTTATTATTTCTCTTTTAGTTTATTTTCCTAAATATCTACTTTTTATCCATTTTATCATTTTTATTATCTCTATTATTATTATAACTATTATTATTATTAATATATTTTAACTATTTTAGAAAAATTCCGTTTTCAATAATCAATACATTATATCAGCCCCACCATTTGTTAATATCAGCCACGTATCTCCCGTTGGTCCCATATTTTTTTCTTAGGCAACACATCAGCAAAGAAGCGGATATCCCATTCACATGAGAGAGATTTCACCTTTTATCTGCATTCAACTACCTAGCCTTACGCAGCTTCCGTATCTCAGCAACAACACAACAATTACAGCCTGTAAACAATCCGCAACACCTCATTTCAAATTCTATCTAAATTATCCTCAAAATCTCTTCCCAAAACTCCCTTGGCAACTTCCTTATAACACACTTGCATCCATCTTCGCAAAAGAGGGAGAAAGCTTCACAAAACCGAAACATATCATAAACAAAAAAACCTTCAACACACTCAACCTAACTCCATTCCTCAACACAAACACAAACCCTCCTTCGGCCAACATAAACCCTCACCCTTCATTAACCCTTTAAACTCACGAGCCGCAAACTTGTGAACATCACCAAAAACAAACCAAACTTGTGATAAAATTGAGATTTGAACGAAATCAGAGATGAACCTAAGACGAATCACGTGTAAGAAACGGAAACAAATACAGATCCAGACCAAAACCGAGAAATCGGGTCGCAAGAAACAGAGAGATTGAGAACCACGACTGTGAGAGCTTGATAGAGAACTGTTGCGATTAACGGCGACTTACCTGATGTAACACACGGCGGCAACAATTCTGCGAAGGTTGACGGTGCGAGTTTTCTTGAAAGAAAAAGGGATTGTAACGACGATTTTTTAGGAAAGGTGATTTCTCACGGTCTCTTATTTTTTATATTTCTACAGATTTCCTTTCAATTATTTTTAAAACCTATTTTAGAATCTGGTCTTAAATGATTTGGGCCTTTTAAACCCTTCAGCCCATCACTTGTTTCTGTTAAACACACACTCACAACACTACATGTTGTACCCTTATATCCTTGTGTTTATTCTTTTTATTTCTTATCCTATTTCATTTTATGAGATCTCAGTGTTGCACCTCTTTATTCCTTTTGTTATTTTTATGATTTAATAAGTTTTATATACTAAATTTTGTTGATTGATTATATTGTGTTTTTATTTGGGCCAATGATATAAATCAATGGTTTATTAATTTCGATTTTTTTAATCGACGTTATCTAAATCTATATGAGGCTAACTTTTACATTTTCCATTATTTATCGATTTATCAATTTTCTTCACATATTTATGGTCTATGATATTATTATCTGATTTGTGACATTCGATTTTACCGACGTTGTCCAAACCGATATGAGACCCTTTTCCATTATTTTTATGGTTTCTAATTAATTTTAGATCCATTGTCATTTATCGACTTTATTCTTATTTCGGCCAATGATTAATGGTGATATTCGATTTCTAATAAGTCGACGGTATCCCCTAATTTGAGGTCACTCCTTTATTTTCTTTATTATTGCCCATTATCCCGATTTATTTTTATTCGGCCGATGAATAAACGTTTAGATTTCCGATTTTGAATAAATCGACATAATCTAAACAGATATGAGGCTAATCCTTTGTTTGTTTTATTATTTCCCGATTTCCCGATTTATTTTTATTCGGTCGATGAATAAATATTTATATATTCAATTCAAATAAATCGACGTTATCTAAACTAAAAATGAGGCCATTCTTTTATTTTCACTATTATTTCTCAATTTACTTTATTTTATGGTCGATGATATAATAAATGATCTAAATGTCCGATTTCGATAAATCGACGTCATTTAGATCAATATGAGACCAATTTTATTTTTTATCGCATTTCTTTCTTTTATTTAAATAATTGTTTGATTATAAAGTGACACTTGACTTTTCATAGAATGATTCTAACATTGAATCGATTCTAAGATAGTTAAAGAGCCACATTTTGACGCTTTCGGTTTATTTTCAAGGTCCAACGCCTTCGCATAGTTTAGGACACTTCACACACGCTTCCTATTAGGAAAATACAATGAACCCTTTTATTTTGTGCAATCCCGTGTAACTTACTTGTACCCCTCTCCCGATTCCGATGTATGTCATTTACTTACTCGTTTTCGCTTCTTCCGCGAACCCTTGGTCCAACGCCAAGTGGTTTCACTCACACACTTTTACTTCCTTTAGGTTTTGGTATCGTTTACTAGGCGTCCTCTTAGGAACTAGGAAACTGATCCCATGTAACTAATTAACCTTTAACCTCCATTTTGCATTCACCTTTGGCGAGCTCTTTGTGCCTCGCAATCAACCTAACCTTTGACCAAAATGATTCTTTTAGATCCAACCCTTGATCCAACATCAAGTGGTCTTAGGTAATAAAACACCATAATAATATGAGAAGAATTGTACGCCATGAGCCTTAAGTGGTAGAAAGGAGGACAACGAGTTGTCATTACTCACTCCGTTATTTCGTCGCTGGACGCTGGTCCGGATCGAGCGGAATAAACTATCCATAGTCTTTAGTGAAATTCGAATCCTAAATCCTTTCATCGAATAAAGGTAATAAAATAAAAAACCATTTGTAGTGAGCCGAACTACGAAGCTTTGACTTTCCCATTGTACGAGGGAATACGTAGGCACGCAGATCTTAATCCCTGCCGTGAACCTTGGATCGATCAAATCTCATTTAAACTCATTTCCCCTTAGCAAGTATTCATTAGGCATGGACATCCTTTCTCACGTGACAACTTAGATGGTTCCCATCGAGTACGATGGATGTAGGGGGTGCTAATACCTTCCCCCTGCATAACCGACTTCCGAACCCAGGCTATGGTTCCGACGACCTTGTCTTTATCCTTTCTTCCCGGGTTTTATCTATATTTTCCCTTTCCCTATTTTGGGAATAAATCAAAATTAGGTGGCGGCTCTCAAGTCAGCCCAGCCGTGACCGCATTCGCGAGGATCGTATTTTCCGAGGTACGACACCGTGACTAGTACTTGCTTTTCATCGGGGAGTATGACTGGGCGAGGAAAGTACCTTTGATAGATGATGAGTGACCCGTACTTGCTTGCCACCGGTGAGTGTGGCTTGGCGGGGAAAATTATAAGTATGTTAAGGATCGAGTGACCCGTACTTGCTTGCCATCGGGGAGTATGGTTGGGCGGGGAAAGATTCCTTAAATCACCTTGTGTGTGCTCTGTTTCTATTACTTTGATGTCTCTAGTTATATGTGAACTCGAAGTCTAGGTTTTCCCCGACTCGAGTAGTGTCTAGTTTCGACCTTTTAGAGCCGAGAGAACTCTAAGATAGGGAACTCACTAAGATGTTTTATCTCACCCCATATTTATGTTGTTATTTCAGGTACTTCATGTTCTGCAAAGGGTAAAGATAAGGCGACTTGATTATATTTGCTTGTTTGATGATTTCTTCCGCTGTGGACTTTTGAGATCTTCGGATCTAGTTCTTAGACTTCTGTTATTTTGAACATCTTGTATAATTGTATAACCTTTTGTATTAGTACCTTATGTTGTAGTGGCTATATTTATGCAATGCGTTGCTAAGAACTTGTTGTATTTCAATACCAAACTTAAATTTATATATGAAAAATATGCTTTGATGTATGTCTTTTATATATGGGTATTACAGTTGGTATCAGAGCATGTCGTATCCTTGACCTACCCTTGGAATATTATAAGTGTTTCATTCCATTCATACATGTAATATCATCGTAGAACTATATGTTATGTTTATGGTATTGAGTCTGATCAACTTAATCATGTTTTGATGACATTTAGGAATATGGATGGTAGGTGTGGAACTCGTGGTCGACCTAGTGTCACTCCTCCTGTTAATGATCAACCGGGTGGTGAAGGGAATGCTCTTATGTTACAATTCATGCAACAGATGCAGAAGCAGCAGCAACATCAATTCATGCATGAGATGATGCACCAGATGAATGGGGGTCTTCATCCTCATGTGGTTGCTCCTGAATCTGGAGGAGGAACCTTCCAGGATTTCTTCCACATGAATCCTCAGGAGTTTCATGGTGGATTGGATCCGATAAAAGCACATGAATTCGAAACCAGAATGGAGAGAAATTTCCAGATTGTGATATATGGTGAAGAAGACAAGGTGACCTTTGCGTCACATTTACTAAAAGGTTCGGCTGCTAGATGGTGGGAGAGTGCTTTTAATCTTATGACCGTGCAAGGAATTCTGAAATTGTGGGATCAGTTCAAGACAACTTTCATGGAGAAGTATTTTCCAAATTCCTTAAGGACCCAAAAGGAGTTTGAATTTCAGTAGCTTACACAGGGGAGCATGATTGTGGCCAGTTATGCCGAGAAGTTCGAAGACATGGCGGCTTACTCTAGGAAAGCCATGTATGCTCTAAATGAAAGATGGAAGATTGATCAGTTCTTGTTTGGTTTGAGGGCCGAAATCTCTCATAGTGTCTCTCAAAGGGAGTTCACTGCCTATTCTGAGTTGTTAAGGAAATGTTATGTTGCTGAGCATAGTCTGATGAAAGTGCAAGCTGAAGCAGGTGCTGGAAGAATTGTTCAAAGTGAGCGTAGAAGGACTAATCAACCTTTTAGGCCAAGGCCTCAACCCTTCAAAGGGAAGCAAGTTAAAAGTGTTGGACCTAACACTCCACCCACATGTAGGTTATGTAACATACGTCATTTTGATAGGTATCAAAGAGATGGATGATCGAGGTGCTACAATTGTAATGAAGTGGGCCATTTGTCAAGAGATTGTACCAAGCCGAGAAATCAAGTTCAAGCGAGGGTTTACACTATGGATGCTAGGAAGACAAAAGACGACAACTCTCTCATTGTGGGTACTTGTCTTGTTAATGATCATCCTTGTCTTGTTTTATTTGATTGTGGGGCTACACATTATTTTGTATCTACTAGTTGTGTGAAACAGCTTGGGTTGCGAGTTTTTCCATTGTCTTTTCCGATGGTGATTACTACTACTATGGATGAACCTGTTGAGACACCCCTTAGGTGTGAGAATTGTACCTTGTCCGTGGATGGTAGAGTTTTTCAAATTGATCTTATTTGTATGCCCCTTAAGAAAGTTAATGTTATCCTGGGAATGGATTGGTTGTCTGCGAAATCTGTTTTTATCGAGTGTGAATAAAAGTTGATCATTATTCCATCCATTGAAGCGCCTCCGAAAGATGTGTTGACAACGATCTTAGAAGGTACGGTTGGAATGGTAAGTTTTTTGTTTGAACAAGAGAAATATGTTTTGCTTGTCCTTACTAAAGAAGAGAGTAATGGTCAGCAAGTTTTAAATATTCTGATAGTCTTTGAATTTCCTGATGTCTTTCCCGAGGATGTTACTTCCTTACCTCTGGTGAGGGAAGATGAATTCTCAGTTGACCTGGTATCGGGAACGGCTCCTATATCCGTTTCCCCATATCGGATGGCACCGCTCGAGTTGAAAGAATTGAAGGATCAATTAGAGGATTTGATGACAAAACATTTTGTAAGACCAAATGTTTCACCGTGGGGAGCTCCTGTTTTGTTGGTAAAGAAGAAAGATGGTTGTATGTATTAATTACCGTAAGTTAAACAAGGTTACTATCAAGAATAAATATCCCTTGTCGAGGATAGACGATCTTCAAGATCAATTTAAAGGAGCATGTGTGTTCTCCAAGATTGATCTGAGGTCGGGCTATCACCAGATTCGTGTGAAGAGTTCTGATGTTCCGAAGACTATGTTCAGAACCCGTTATGGCCATTATGAATTCTTAGTAATTCCTTCTGTGTGACGAATGCTCCAGCTGTTTTTATGGATTACATGAATCGGATATTTTAAGATTATTTGGATCATTTTGTGGTGATCTTTATCGATGACATTCTTATCTATTCTCGTACTCCACAAGAGCACGGAGAACATTTGAGGATTGTTCTATCGATATTGCAAGAAAATCAACTTTTTGCCCAAGTTTAGCAAGTGTGAGTTCTGGATGTCAGAATTCAAGTTTCTTTGACATGTTATATCTCAAGGAGGTGTAGCAGTGGATCCATCGAAGATTGAAGTCGTAATTAGTTGGGAGAGACCGAAGAATATTTCAGAAGTGAGAAGTTTCTTAGGTTTGGTAGGTTACTATAGAAGGTTCATTAAAGGTTTTTCTCAGATGGCGTTACCATTAACTAAGCTTACAAGAAAGGACTTCGCTTACGAATGGGATTCTAGTTGTGAGCAAGGTTTCGTGGGACTGAAGGAGAAATTGACAACTGCTCCAGTTTTGATCATTCCCGATCCTAATAAATCTTACGAAGTATTTTGCGATGCTTCTAAGATGGGATTAGGAGGTGTTCTCATGCAAGAAGGTCAAGTTGTAGCTTATGCTTCTAGACAATTGAGAGTCCATGAGAAGAATTATCCAACTCATGATTTAGAGCTGGCGGCCGTGGTGTTTACCTTGAAAGTGTGGCAGCTCTATCTATATGGTGTGCGTTTCGAGATGTTCAGTGATCATAAGAGTATGAAGTACCTCTTTGATCATAAGGAATTAAATATGAGACAAAGAAGATGGATGGAGTACTTGAAGTATTATGACTTTGAATTGAAGTACCATCCGGGAAAAGAAAATAAAGTGGCGGATGCTTTAAGCAGGAAAGAGATTCATAGTGCCGAGTTGATGGTATTGGAATATGCACTATTGGAAAAGTTTCGAGACCTTAATCTTCAGTTTGTTTGGACTCCGAATGGTGTGATTGTGGGAAATTTGAATATCAATTATAACATGAGGAATGAGATCCAACAAGCACAAGTTCTAGATGAGAAGTTTCAAGAGATGTTACTCCAATCGGGTTTCGTAAGAGCATTGGATGGGATTATCATATTCAACCAAAGAATGTGCATTTCGAATGATGATGTATTAAAGAGAAAGGTTTTGGAGGAAGCCCATAAAGGTTCTTTTACTATACATATGGATTCTTCAAAGATGTATCAAGACTTGAAGAAAGAGTATTGGTGGTTCGGTATGAAAAAGGATATTGCGGTATTTGTGTCCGAATGTGCGGTGTGTCAACAAGTGAAGATTGAGCACCAAAGACCGGGCGGTTTGTTGCAACCTTTGGACATCCCAACTTGGAAGTGGGATAGTATTTCTATGGACTTTGCAGTGGGTTTACCAAGTACTCAAGGTGGTTATGATTCTATTTGGGTGATTGTAGATCGACTAATGAAATCTGCGCATTTCTTAGTCGTTAAGACTACGTACAAGGCGAGTCACTTTGTGAGGTTGTTTATTGCTGAGATTGTGAGATTGCATGGTGTCCCGTCTAGTATTGTGTTGGATAGAGATCTGAAGTTCACTTCGAGGTTTTGGAAGGTATTCTAACAAGCTATGGGTATGGATTTGCGTTTGAGCACTTCTAATCATCCTCAAACGGATGGTCAGACGGAGCGTACGATTCAAACAATGGAAGATATGTTAAGGGCGTGCGTTTTGGAAATTAAAATAAATTGGAAGGAACTTTTTCCATTTATAGAATTAACTTACAATAACAATTACCATGCGAGCATCGGAATGGCCCCGTATGAGGCCTTGTATGGAAGAAAGTGTAGAACACCGTTGTGTTGGTCGGAAGTGGATGAAGATAGGATTTTGGGACCCGAAGTTATTTAGGAGACTACGGAAAAGTTTCAAATGATTCGAGAGAATATTAAGGAAGTCCAAGATCGTTAGAAGAGTTATGCGGACAATCGAAGGAGACCTTTGGAATTTGATGAAGGTGATCATGTGTACTTGAAAGTCACTCCGGGGTTGAGATTGAAAGGACCATTTAAGTCATGCAAATTAAGTCCGAGATACGTGGGACCGTATCAGATCTTAGAAAGGATTAGTGAAGTTGCTTACAGACTGGCCTTACCACCCTCTCTATCTAAAATGCATGATGTTTTCCATGTATCTCAACTTCGCAGGTTCGTTCCTGATCCTCTTCAGCCTATTCTGCCGGATTCTATCGAGATAGAAGTGGATTTAACTTTTGAACTCCAACTGAGCCATATCGTTGGAAGAGAAACCAAGGTGTTAAGGAACAAAGAAATTCAACTTGTTAAAGTACAGTGGGATATGACGCATCCAGGAGATACTACGTGGGAGTTGGAATCGGAGATGCGGGAATCATATCTTCACCTGTTCAGGTAATCTTTTAAATTCGAGGATGAATTTCTATTTAAGGGGAGAGGATGTAATACCCTGTTATTTATTTAATTCTCCGGATAATATTATTTAATGCCAATAGGATTTCGGTTCGCTCTAAGAAATTTTAAATGAAAAACTATTTAGAATGGACGGGGAATCTAAATTGATTAACTGCTATTATTTGTTTCAGAGGTTTTATTAAATTGTAGATTAAGAGACTTTTTTGGATACTCTCTATTTTAGACCCATTGGTAAGAAATAAAGTTTTACTCTTAAAAACATAAGTCTTATATATTATGTTTTATAGAAATAAAAATAGAGGGAGAAGAAGTTAGTAAGGAAAAAGAGAAATAAGGAAAAGAGAAGAAGAAGAGAAGTGAACCCTAGAGCTTCAAATTCATCATTCTCCATCATTCGTCCGTCGAATCGGCTTATTCTTTCCGCCAATCATCATCTCTAGAGGTGGGTTCTTAGTTAGAAGCTTTTGTTTTAGTTTTTGGTTGAGTTTTAGAGTTTATGAGTTTATAGGGTTTGTAGAGAAATCTTAGAATTGAAAGATTAAATGGTTAAAACTCGATAAAAACTTAAGTATGATGCTTTGAATATGACTTTATGCATGATTGTGATTTGATTTCTCTGTTTTGGTGATATTTGGATGGATTTGTGGCATTTGGGGGAGTTTCCCGTAAGCTGGATTTCTGGAAATTCGTAGAGCTCGCTTAGCGAGCAGGTTGTTTCTGCAGGAAGTGTTCTGTTCTGATGTAGCTCGCATAGCGAGCAAGGCTGCGCTTAGCGAGCCTAGAGGTTTTGTAGTTTTTATGTTTTATCTCATAAATATTTACTCTGTTCTCCGATCTAAGTGTTCTTTATACCAAATTAAAGCTAAAATTATGTACTATCATATGATGCTTAAAAATATTATTTTTACCTGATTTTTTCCCGACTTTTCGAAAATACCATTAAAATGTTAAGTTAGGGTATTGTGAGCTAAAGGTAATAAAAAGGTAAAACTTTCGAGGTAGCTAGGTTACCCTAGGTTGTTACACAATTATTTTAGAGACTTGGCAATACTTAGGCGTCGATACTCAGAGGGTGTCTTCGAGCTAGGTAATTGTTAGAAGTTGGAAGTTTACTTCCTTGCGTTATATCCTAATTTAATTATATTTGGCTTGTGTCAAAGTCTCACGAGGTGGGACGGCCGGGGAGATATAATTAATTTGTGGATTCGAACCTCTTAATGGATGACCGTGACCCGTGCTTGTTTGTCATCTAGGAGTATGACTTGGCGGGGAAAGTATCCATTAGGAAGAGTAACCGTGACTCGTGCTTGCTTGTAATCTGGGAGTATGACTGGGCGGGGAAAGTTACTTAGTTGTAAGGTACCGTGACCCGTACTTGCTTGTCATCAGGGAGTATGAATGGGTGGGGAAAGTACCTTTGATAGATGATGAGTGACCTGTACTTACTTGCCACCAGGGAGTGTGGCTGGGCGGGAAAAGTTATCTATACGTTAAGGATCGAGTGACTCGTACTTGCTTGTCATCGGGGAGTATGTCTGGACGGGAAAAGATACCTTAAAGCATATTGTGTGTGTTCCGTTTCTATTACTTTGATGTCTCTAGTTATATGTGAACTCGAAGTCTAGGATTACCCCGACTCAAGTAGTGTCAAGTTTCGACCTTTTAGAGCCGAGAGAACTCTAAGATAGGGAACTCACTGAGATGTTTTATCTCACCCCATGTTGATGTTGTTATTTCAGGTACATCAGGTTCTGCAAAGGGTAAAGATAAGGTGACTTGATTATCTTTGCTTGTTTGATGATTTCTTCCGCTGTGGACTTTTGAGATCTTCGGATCTAGCTCTTAGACTTTTGTTATTTTGAACATCTTGTATAATTGTATAGCCTTTTGTATTAGTACCTTATGTTGTAGTGGCTTTATTTATGCAATGTGTTGCTAAGAACTTGTTGTATTTCAATACCAAACTTAAATTTATATATGAAAAATATGCTTTAATGTATGTCTTTCATATATGGGTATTACACCCATTTTCGGCAACGTCTGCATCATGAGTGTTTTAGTCCTCAAATGCATTTTCTTAGGTGTTTTAGTCCCCATTTTCACATTTGTTTGCAGGATGAGTGTTTTATTCCTCATATGCATTTCTCGTGGTCTTGTTGTTTTCAACATCTTACCTTATGATCAAAGTCCAACTTACTTGGCACCTACAAACATACTTGTCTGTCTCTTCTTACCCGATATTATTCTGGATATCCTTGTTTGTTCTGATGTTTTCCCATAACTTTCACCTCTATCTGATGTTGTTCCATATATGTTAAAAATTTATCTGATGATGTTTCAGATATATGGTATCCTTTGTTTTGATGTTTTCTTGAATCTTTCATGTGTCAATATGATGTTTGTCCAGATATACCTTGTTCTGATGTTTATCCATAATCTTTTCTTACCAGATGTTTTTCTTAGATATTACACCCTTTTATCTGAGGCTACCGTCGGATGTTCATAACAGAGTCATCATTGTTTTTTATGAACTTTCCGGGACTTTCTCACATCGTTCATGGCAACTGTTGAATGTTGTGATTCTTTTCTTTCTGAGGCTACTATCGGATGTCCATAACGAAGTCATCAGTACTTTGATGTACTTTTCGGGACTTTCTTCACTTCATTCAAGGCTACTGTTGGATGTTGTGATTCCTTTCTTTCCGAGGCTATTATCGGATACTCATAATGGAGTCATCATTGTTTTTATGTTCTTTCTGGGACTTTTCTCACTTCATTCAAGGCAACTGTTGGATGTTATGATTCTCTTCTCTCTGAGGTTACTGTCGAATGTCCGTAACATAGTCACCATTATCTTTTATGTACTTTTTAGGACTTTTCTCATTTCATCCAAGGACATTGTTGAATGTTATGATTCTCTTTTTATCTGATGCCACTCTCGGATATTCCCAATAAAAGTCATTTATGTCATCCTGGGATGCTTTTTATGAACCTTCCGTTTTTTTCTCACCTCATTCAAAGCCACTATTGGATGTTATGATTATCCTTTTGTCCAATGCCACTCTTTGACCCTTTTTCCTCAGCTGAGCCATGTTGTGGTCTCCAGCATGTGATGTGTTACTTTCCACGTCGGAGTTTTATGCTCCTTGTCCCCAGCGTTTATTTTATTTTGTGTGTTGTTTTATTCTTCACATATTTCTTTGTTTTCATATCTTTTATCTGATTTCATAACATTTCATATGCTTTCATATCATATCATTTCATTTCATATCGTTTCGTTTCATTTCATTCCATTCCCTTTTTATGGCCTCTTAGGGCCAAAAATTGGGTTTTTGATATTTATGTATCTTCCATCTTGTTGAAACGAAGATGTCAATCTTCATATCTATTGATTGAAGAAACTTAAATAGGGGAATCTTTCATACCCTAATTTTTTACCCTAAGATTTTTCGCATCTCATATGCATCTTGCATACAAACAAGATCACACACTAGTTCATTATCCTTTTCAATTGTGGGTTTATGCCTCACAGGGAATCACCATTGCTTTTATTTTCTTTTACTTGTGTATTTTTACTAACCATTAATTAAAATCCAAAAAAAAATTGTTTTCTTTTATTAATCTTTTCAGGTCAAAAATGCCAAAAATAACAGTCCCGCAGCTCAAATGAATTTCACAGATAAAAGTCGAAGTTGATCCGCAATTATGTCAAATTTATCTAATTAAGGATATCCCAATTTAATTGATTTATTCAAGGAATTCCAAGGTTCATGTGTTTATTTCCATGTCTTCTTTGACGCACAAAAGAATCGGGCCGAAACAATCAAGCAATCAAAATTAAACAAAATATTCAAAATTTGACTTGGTTAAACGTTTAACCAATGTGTTAATCGGGTTAACCAGTGCAAAATTTGAATATTTTGTTCAATTTCAATACATCTTAGCCATTTATCTCATTTTGAATATTCTAGATCCATTTCCCTCTTAATTCTCTACATCACTTTGATCATTTCCCACCATAAACTCTCACTAATCACCACTCTTTTATATTTCCTTCCAAATTTGAATTTTCAAGCCTAATTTTTAATTTCCAAAGTAAGATTCATTCCACCAAATTTCCATACCTAAACTCTTTAAATAGAGCCCTTTTCTCATTCATTTCTCAAGCTTTTGATAGCCAAAAAAATCTCTTGCCAATTATCTTCCCAAACCACAAAATTCACCAAAGCTCATTTTTCCCTCTTTTGAAAGTTATCAAGAATTCATATTGAATTCTTGTTTAACTTTGAGATAAACCTCCATCCTTTTCATTTTATTCATCAAATTCAGTAGATCAAGCTTGATATTGGATCAATTTGAAGATTTTTCTTAGTAATTCACTTTCTTCAATGGTTCTACCTTCATCACCAACATTCAAGATGTAGATCATTGGTTCCTATGGTTGTTGATCCTTTGAATCATAAATTGTTGTTTGATTGCAGGTATTTCATTGAACTTTTACTTTAAAATTCGTACCAATTCAGTTCATGATCATATGGTTTTTGGAAGTTGTTTTAAGAGAGGATCATGTTGAATTTTGGCCAATTTTCTGCTACTTGTTCAGTGTTAACCGGTTTACCATTTTCAGTACAAAATCGTTAACCGGTTAACCAATGTTAATTTGCGCCAGATTTGAAAATTTAGTTGTGTTAACCGATTAACCAATGGGTTAACCGATTAACACAGATATAGAAGTTGTTTTTGGCTTGTTTTTTACTTGTTTTAGGTTCCTTTTGCTTCTTCTTCTTCTTCCTCCTTCTTATTTTCTCCTTGGGAAACATTTTTGGGGACTGATTTCTCTTTAAATTCAATGGACTTTGGGTGTAGATTAGAGTGGTTAATATTCATTAATTCAAATCTACCTCTAAGTGAATTATTTAATTCACTTTAGGTACTTTGCATTGGTGAGATATTTTTATACTTGAATCCACCAAAATGAGTGATTGAACTTAAAGATGAAATAATACCATAAGTGTAACTCAATTTGGTATTCATCTTTATTTTTATGCGGCATTGCGTTCGGATGGCGATTTACATATCGTTTATCTCGCATGTATTAGCACTAATATCATTAAACTTAATTGGTTTTTACCGGCCTCATTTGTAGGGTAATTACTTCGTAAATTAATCGGCGATTACTTAACATAGACCTAAATATGCCCCTAAGTGGTTAGTCTTTTGCGTTAAGATCCACGACTTTTGAAGCTTGATGCGTAGTTGCTTTGGGTATCCCAATATTCTTTCAAGTTTCATTGAATTTGGATCTAATTGCATCAATTAATCACTATAGTGTAAGATACTAAGCGGAATCGGTTTCCTTTTTCGGTTTTTGCATTAAATGCCTTGTTACTCTTTTGGTTGTGGATGATTAAGTTCACCATACCATTATTATGTACATATTATTATTAATATTACTATATTAACATTTTAATTCCTTATCGCACCTTATCCTATTTAAATTCTTTCTCGCTCCCTTATCTTTTTTATTATGCTTTTATTATGCTTTATCATTCATCATATTGTTTATGTTTATATTCATATCCTTGTGCTTTTTCTTTTGTCCACTTGGACACAAAAATATTAATAAAGGATTAAACCTCTAAAAAAACTTGTCACTTTAATCTTGGACTATGGCCACTATCCTTTGCATTGGACTTGGAGTTTTGGACTTAGATTTTAGGATCATTCCCTGTGTTGTTATTATGGATTGAAGACCTTAGCCTTGATTTGGTTCACTTGTTTATGAAGATGAAGTCCAATTGTAGTTCGAAGAATGCTCGTCATGCGGTTAGATTGTTCTTACTTTAACTTTTACTTTAAGTCTTAGGATAGCCTCTTCATCTCTCCCCCTTCTTCAATTTTCAAAACTTTCCCTCTTTTCAAAAACTTCTTTGTTTTCAAACTTTAAACCACTTTCATAAACAAACCTTGACTTAGGTCAAGCGATTTTACTTTTTCTTTGATTTTCTTAATAAATGCTAAACCACATAAGTATATCGAAACCTTTTTCAAAAGACTTAAAAGATGCAAAAAGCATTCAATCCTTTTTGTACCCTCGCGCATTTTTCCTTTTAACCATTTTCACATGTTTAGATATGATTCAATCTTTTTAGAGGAATTATTCGCTAAAGAATGATAACTTATATTTACATTTTAAAATCAATCCAACACATTAATTTTCACTATTTGTACCACGAACTACGGGGTTTTGATATCACATTTCACGTTAGAGGTATGTAGGCATGAGACGAACGTCTCGTCAAACACAAAAATCTTTTAAAAAAACATTCCTCCTCTCATCCCTCCAATATATTTTACAAACATTTTCAAACCAAAAGCAATAAATTTTTCAAAGGTATCTCGTGGAGTACCACGAATATTTTGGGTGCATAAAACCTTCCCATTTTGTAACCTATCCCCTGACCTGTTTCTCTGCTTATTTCTTTAGCTTTTTACTTTTAGATTCATTAGGATTTATTTTCTCTTTTTTCCTTTTCCACTTGGAATAATTATTACAATGCAACACATATGTCTCTTGAAGTTTTTATTGAAAAGATGTCGCAAAACCTTGTGAACAAATCACTAGTTTATATACGACATTGATTTTTGAATTCATATGCAATACCAACAAAGATCTTTTAAGCACAACTCATGGGTGTCAGGAACACTATCTCGTTGAAGTACGCTTTCCATTAGGATTTTACCGCTACAATCCGGACACCATCAGAAGTATAAGGCCACACTTGAGGCCATCATATAGGGGAAGAAAAAAACCCTCCAAGCTTACATTAAGAGGTTTAACCAGGAAGCTGTCCAGGTTGACACGTCGGACTGCATAAAGAAATACCTCCTCGAGAAAGGATTTCTCCCTCACGACAAATTTTCTAGATCTGTCAGGATCAAACCTCCTCGTTCGTTGGACGAATTTCTACACAAAGCACATGCATACATCAGGTACGAGGAAAAATAGGCCGCCCACAACGCTCAAAACCATCGCAACCTGGACGACCTCAAGACTTCCAAATATAAAGATCATACTGCTCCTCGATGGAGCGGGGAAAGAAGAAAAGAGGAAAAACCTCGTGAACCACACAAAAGTAGGGGACCATCTTGCCGGTTCTCAGAATATACCTTGATTACCGCTCCCCACGAGCGCATTCTAGCCGAATGCATCAAATCAGAGTTCAAGCAGGGCAAGGTTTGTTTCCCCACAGCAATGACACCCAAACCCAATACCGACAAGTCCAAATATTATCGTTTTCATAAGAGTCGTGGAAATATCACGGAAGATTGTGTCCACCTAAAGCTCGCTATTGAAATACTCATCAAGAAAGGCCACCTCGAGCAATACACCAAGAGGAGCTAGCCTCCCCGACATGATGACCACATCACCAAAAGAGATCGACAAGACACTCTGCCCGACAACACTCCCTTTTAAGTAGCCCTCTGTGTGTCACGACTAGAGGACTTCCTCTTCGTCCAGGGAATTACGGAGCTCTTCTACTTAGAGACACACAGCGCTTGGGAAAACATCCCAACGACTATGGTTATTTCTGGTGGCGGGCTGAACAACGAAAAATGTCGTGGTTTCTATGAAAAGGAAATTCGGAGAACTTCTGATGGTTGTCTCCGACCAGCTAGCAACACTGACTAGCTCGGGGAAAATCCAACCTCATATTCTTCTACCTAGAGGAGCTTCCTGAGGGATCTCCTAACTCCAGCATCCCTTTACTCATAAGGGCGAAGATGACGCACTTCGACATCCGTCATATTTTGGTCGACCAGGGAAGCTCTATCGACATTATGTATTCCATTTTGTTCAAGACTCTCCGGCTCGACGAAAAGAACCTCTACCATACATATGTTCTGACCTTCAGGGTTCAACTAGGCAATTCCTAGACACCTTCGGGGAAGATGAGACCTCCAGGGAAGTCAAAGTCCAATTCCTGGACATAGAGTGTCCATCTTTATACCAATGCATCATAGGATGCTGGTCGAGCTAACCGTCGTGCCCTCCACGGTCGGTCCACCTAAAATAAAGTACTACACCAAGATGAGTGGTGTTGCCACTCTATATGGAGATATCAAAGAAGCTATGAGATGTTTCGACGCAGCCACCAAAGGACAAGTCGTGGTCAACATAAAGCCCAAGGAGAATAAGAAATCCTGAGTCGAGGAACAGAAACCACCACCTCGATTCAACTCCATTGTCCTCGAGAAGGCTTTCTAGACTCCCACCGACAAGCAGGACCTCACCTCATGTGCCCCATTCTAGACGGGGACTTTGAGCTCATCCTTCTCGGTAACGACCCTAACAAAAAGCATGAAGATCGACATCAGACTACCAAACTGGAAAGGGAACAACTCAAGACCTGCCTCAGATAAAATGCTAATTTATTTGCTTGGAATGTTGTAGAGATGTCTGGACTCGACCCTGAGGTCTCCTACCACCATCTCACCATAGATCCTGTCGCTAGGGAAATAACACAACATAGGCGCAATTAGTATCTCGAGAAAGCGGAGGCTGCTGAACAGGTTGTAAAAGAACTCTTAGAGGAAAATTTTATTTCTGAAGCCCATTACACAACCTGGCTATCTAATGTTTTACTTGTTAAGAAAATTATGGAAAATGGAGAATGTGTGTTAACTATACCGATCTCAATATGGCATTTCCCAAATGTGTTTATCCCCTTCCTAACATTGATAAATTAGTTGATATTTCTACATATTTCAAACTATTTTCCTTTATGGACGCATACAGCGGGTACAACCAAATCCCCATGTCGATGACAGACAAAAGGCACACAGCTTTCATGACCGAGTCGGGCAACTATTACTACAATGTAATGCCTTTCGAGATGAGGAACGTTGGAGTGACGTACCAACAGATGATGAACAAAGTCTTTCGGGCAGATATTGGGGACATGCACGAAGTCCACATGGATGACATGATCATGAAATACCAGGAGGAATTCGACCTTGCACCCCTCCCGAGAAAGGTATTCGATCAGGCGAGGAGATGTAAAATGAGATTCAACCCAGAGAAGTGCACATTCGGGGTACGAGCAGGGAAGTTCCTTAGCTTCTACTTAACAGGGAGAGGAATCAAAGCCAACCCCGAAAAGTGTCGAGCATTCTTTGAATTCCCAACACCCAGGTCAAAAAAGTCGATCCAATCCCTCAACGGGATACTCGCCTTTGCTATCTCGCTTGGTGGCTAAGTCAACCCAACAAGCATTCCCCTTTTTCAAGCTCCTCCGTAAAGAAGTGACTTTCGAGTGGACCGAGGAATGTGAGCAAGCCTTGCTCCACCTCAAACAAGCCCTCTCTGAACCACCTGTTCTCTCACGGCCAAGAGAAACGGAAATTCTCTACATGACTGTCACCTCCGAGGCAGTAAGCGCAACCCTCATCCGTGAAACAGCCGACGGGCAGAAGCCCATATATTTCACGAGCAAATCCCTAAAGCGGGCCCGAGCTCAAGTACCAACAGATCGAGAAGGTTGCCTTCGCCCTAATTAACACAGTCAGAAGATTGCGACACTATTTCCTTGCCCACACAGTCAAGGTCCGAACATACCAGCCCATAAAGCAGTTTCTTGTACGCCCACACATGGCCGGCAAGATGCTCAAGTGGTCCTTAGAGCTTTTAGATTTGACATCTAATACGAAAGCAGAAAAGCCCTTAAATCGCGAGTCATGGCCGACTTCGTCGCAGAAATGACTCATTCTCCGTCCTCGACAAGCGGAGCCCACAAGTGGATAATCTTCATGGACGGAGCCTCCAACTCGATAGGAAGCAGCGTAGGCATAATCCTTGAAAATGAAGAGGGTATTCTGATCAAGGTATCCTTAGTCATATCCTTTCCAACCTCGAATAACCAGGAGAAATACGAAGCTTTCCTGGCGGGATTGTGCTTATTCGAGGACCTGGGCACGAAAGAGGTGAAAATCTTGGCTGACTCCCAACTCGTTGCTTCCCAAGTACGAGGAGATTACCAAGCCAAGAACAACAACCTCGTCGAATACCTGGCGCTAGTCAGGGAAGAATGGAAAAATTCGACTCATGTGAAGTCCAGCATGTCCCTCGCGAGCATAATATGCGGGCGGGCGTACTATCAAAATTAGCAAGCACCCGAAAGAAAGGAGGAAACAACTCCATCATCCAAGATATAATCCCCCACCCATGCATCCAAAAAGCTCCCGCACCACTGGTGTAAACACCCCAAATTCCCTAAATTTACCCTCACTTGTTATCACACCATGGCTTGTGATCTTTCATTTTTGCATTAGCATAAGCATATTATCTCATATTGCATTTTTGTCCCACTGCATAGTTCAATTTCATTTGCATCTAGGGTTTGTGATCTGAGCAATCCAAGAATCAATCTAAGCCATCCCAATGGTCTTGAAGATATCCAAGGGGGTCCATGTGTTTTATATGATCATATTATGCTCCCCAAAGTTCATGGAAGTCAAGAAATCACAAGGATTGGCAAAGGCTTGGAAGCAGAGCTAGGGTTTTCCTACACAGATGACCAAAATTAGGGTTTTGGTTTCAGAGGCCTTAACTCCAAAAATTTTGGTCATTATTGTTTCTAATGTTCTTAATATGTTATAAGGATCATGTGTACCAAGTTTGATGAAGAAATTCATTGTGGAAGTCATCTGATCATTGGGTAACTTCTTGAGCAAGTTAAGTCAAAATCAGGGCATCTGAGGCCCCCAACAGTGGAACCAAAGAGTCATTTTCATCAAATAGAAGTTCAATGATCTATATTTGATCTTAGAAGTGGTTGGAATTTCACAATATTGAAGAATTTTGAGCCAATTGCAGACTTGCCATTTTTGGAAATGACTTGAAATGCAAACTTTCCATTTTTGGAAAGATTTTCAACCTCCTCTTTCATGACCAAAAATGCTTCAAATGAAAAATTCTTGGACATGAAAGTTGTATATTAGGTCTTTCCCTTTTCAAAAAGTACAATAACATATCTTGATTCATCCTAGAACTCAATATATGGCCTTTAAAAGTTGGCAAAAATCACATAATTTCAAGTTTCATGCCAAAGAGGGATTTTTGCAAAATCAAGTTCTAAGCACTTTCATGACCTCTAATTGACTTCTAAACATCATTACAACATCACACAACTTGCATTGATCAGAATTGGGCATTGGACCTAAGGTTTTTATGGCTTGTGATCCAAGAAATTCCAAAGAGGGAAATTTGCAAAACATGTGATAACTCTTGTATCATGCCATCCAGATCCTCAAATCCAATCCCATGGCCATCCTTGATGCAAGCTGAGGCAGGACAAGCCTCCAAGCCAGCTCTGACCCGTGCCCATACCTCATAGTACACAATCTTGACTTTTTGCAAAACACACCATACCAATCAAACTATGCCACACCAACTCTCTGAATCAATCAACACACCTTATACAAACATCATGGACCTCAAAACACATAACACACAAGCCTGAATGCAACCCTTAGCTCAGATTGCCAAAAACTTGCAAGAACTTCCTCTCTTTGAATCTCTCAGCATAGCCACTCAAACTCAAAACTTCCTTCACCATTCAATCACTCATGTCATAAGGAACACAAACCACCTTTCATTTTGCCCTAAAAGCCTCTGAATGAGAAACACAATTTCTCACCTCTCAGAACTGAAACTCACAAAGGAGGTCATTTAAACTCTTGCAAAGCTTCTCAATAGCATCAGGGGACTCAAAGGGGTTGGATTGCACAAGGGAGGAGCTCTGAAAGTCCATATTTAAAGTTCATCATTTCAGGTAGTCATCAAGAACTTTTTTTTCAGAAATCTTCTTTTAAGTTATAGAATGATTCTATATGTCTCTCTGATCATGGTGATATGATTTGTTTTGAAAATGGTTGATTTGCATTTTTGCATTGTTTCACACATTGCGTGTAGTTTCTAGGTTATTTTCCCCATGAATTTATCTTGCATTTTCAATTTGATTTGAATTTTTCCTTTTGAATCACCCAAAAACCCTAGCAAACTTAGGAAAATCATAACTTTCAATAGGCATAGCTTCTGACCTTCTCCTTTGGGGTGTGAACTAGTATGGGATTAGGGTTTGATTGAGCTTGGTTTCAATTTTTTATCATGTTGTTTGCATCTGTCTTTTTCATTTGCATCTCATATGTCCATAAAACCCTAATTTCTCATGTTCATTTGCATTCTTCCTTGCATATTCATCATCACATGAACTTGCCATGACATCTCAAGCATTCATATGTCATCTTAGGCATCTTAGGACATGTTAGAACATTGCTTGATCATTCCTTCATTCATTTGCCTTGCTTTGCATTCATTACATTTCATAAACATCCATAGTTTTTCTAACTTCTAAGTATGCTTTCATGACATCTCATCTTTATATGATCATTCATATGCACATTGTATGACATTGCATCATCTCATATGTCATTTGCATTGCATAAACACTTCTGACTTTGGTCATTTCATCTCATTTCAACTTATTTCTTTATGCTTTATGTCTTATGCATTCATACTAACTTTTCAGGAGCTTTTGGTAAGTTATTGTGGGAGGTGGATTTGCCTTCACCTCTCATTTCTTCTTATCTCTTTGAAGTGAATCTAATTCAATTATGTTACATCTTTCTCACTTTCTTCCTTTAAGTTACTTATCTTCTTAGGAAGTAAGTAACTTATTCTTCTGCTTCTTCCTCCTTTCATCTGCTTCTTCCATTGGTGGCTTCCTTGAAGATTCCTTCTCTTAAGCCTAACAAACCATAGGATATCCAAGCATGATAATGTTTAGGGTTATATTTAGTCCCCCTTAGCTTTTTACCTTTGATTCTCCTTGAGTCTCTCTTCTCATCTCAATAATCAGAGACTAAACTCTTAAAGTTTTAGGACTTTGGAATTAGGGTTATTCCTGCATCCTTCTCGTAGGATGGAGTGTATAACTTTAATCCTAAGTGTTAAACCTTTAATTTGTTTAAACCTCCTAATCAAATCACATTAATAATCACCAAGACTTTATCTTGTAACTTGGGCCTTACATTAGGGTTCTAATTCTTCCTTATGGTTAAGAAGGACTAACCCTAGTGTTTAATGGACAAGTCCCCCTCAAGTTGTCTTACAAACTTAAAATCCACATCTTAATCTCACCCCTTAATTAAAATCCATTTAATAAAGGCTTGTTATATAATGAATTTAATCCATAACCATGGATTAAGTTGAGGTATCTTCCTCAGCTTAAGTGTTCTCATCTATTATCCTTCTATTAGGATGGTGTAATGAGTTCACTAATCCCTGATTAGAGATTAAACTCATTACTTAACACTAAACAAAAACCCAAAACATCTAAATAATCACAAGTAGGTTAATGATCTTAATCCTACATCACCATGGTAATTAAGTTGAGATGCTTATCTCATACTTAAGTAGGCTCATTATCCCTAATCAGGGAGGATATAATGAGTCTACAAGCCCTTGATTTAGGCTTAAGCTCATTAACTTATGAAAAGCACAAAAATAATAACAAAACTGAAAATACAAAAGCAAAAAATAATCGTCTCCTCTAGGATTCTTTTCTCATCACACTCACTCTGAAAACGAGAACTCGCTTCTTCCGTCTAATGCAAGACAGTTAGCACTCGAGCCAGACGAGTCATACACTTGAGCATAGACAAGCAAGCAGTTCACAGTCCAAATAATCCAGTCTCTTTGAGTCGAACTACGGTGTTCTGACTTCCTCATTGCACGAGAGAATACGTAGGCATAACTTAAATGTTATCGAACAAAAGTCTCTTTGTCATCCCCCTCTTTCAGGATTCTTTAAAAGCCTCAGTTCCTGAGCATTCACCTTTTGTTTGCACTGACACCTGTACATTCATTCTTTATATTTTGCACACAGATAGCACATACACCTACCCCTTTAAACACAATCTTGTAAGCGTGGATCCCGTCGAGTACGACGGACAATCTGGGTGCTAATACCTTCCCAGGTTGTAACCAACCCCCTTTCTCAGTTTCTCTGGTTCGCAATCGTCTTATCCATATTTTTCCAGGTTTATGCAGCATTAGCTTTCCTTCGGGATAAAAATGCCTAGTTGGCGACTCTATTCAGTTCATTTTCATTTTCTCTTTTCGCCGACCGTTTGCGTCTCTACCCTGGGACCCTAGTGTCTTTTCGGGGGAGCGACAGCTTGGCGACTCTACTGGGGATCTTATCTTGCAACCAGGGCTTCTGGTTCTTTTTGTGGGTTTCTCCTAGCGCTTAATTTGATTTGTGTTTATGGGGGTGTTATGTGCTACTTGTGCTTGTTGTTTATGGCTTTATTTATTTCTTTATGTACTACTTTATTTATTGCTTTCCTTTACTGTTTTTATGCATTTCATACTATTATCATCATATCATTGTGTTGGATCTTCTGTTTACTTTGGTGGGAGGGATACTCAGTGAGTAAGGTTCCATACCGGGAACCTGAGTGACACATAGGATAGAGTGGCTTCATATTCTTTCCCATTCCATTTCGGTCTGGTGCGGGAATATCAAACACGGTTCAGACATGGGTTTCTTCTTGAGAACTCTGTGCTACGAATTTCGTGTAGTACTAGGGCAATATGGGAAGCCTGCTAAGTCTGGATGACCTTTTTATGACCTTCAGCATCTGAGGTGAATTAGAGGAGGATCCTTTATGGTTATTATAAACATTGTACCTCCGGGTTAGAAGTGTTTACACTTCTCATAACTGATCCAAGTCTGAGGATCCTTGTTCTAGAACAATACTTATGAGGGGGTTGGGATGTTTACAGGTTTGCAGGAACCTTTGGCCTCATCATACCCTGTTACTAATATTGTTAAGGTTACATCATTTTAGAGTATTCTTGTGAAACCCTGGACTTGTGACTCTTTATTTGAGTCCCCCACCTGGTTACTGGTTCTCTAAGCCTTCATCTGGATTTATGAACACACATGGACCTTATCAAGGCAGATAACAGATCCATCACTTGATCACAAACCCTTGCATATCATTTTGCATACATCATTCTGCATCATTTTAACATTTGTCTATTTGTTTTACAGGGTATCCACATCTCATTTGGTTTTGGTTTTGACTGTTCATTTTCATCAGATATATTCATCAGCCACCTTCATCAGAGATTCTCTTCAACATCCTCTTCAGTTGTCTTCATCAATAGTTTTCCTCAGTTGTTTCCTTCAGCATCCATTGTCAACATGGAGCCATCCAGGAAGAGCAACATTACTTATCATTTCTTTGAGCCCACTCTGGAAGGCATCAGGCAGATTCAGACACTCATCACTCCTGATCATGTCCCTTTATTCAGGGAACATTGTGGTGGCATTATCGACATGATCATGGACTTGGATGCATCACAGAGGAGCATGATCCACACTTGCCTTCAGTTTTATAACCCTCCTCTCAGATGTTTCACCTTCCCAGACTTTCAGTTGGGCCCTTTGTTAGAAGAATTCTCCATGTTGTTGGGTGTCCCCATCAGGAGAGGGATTCCTTTCAACCCTGAGATGACTGCTCCTAGGAATGAAGACATAGCTAAGGCTCTTTATTTGGAAGCCACCATCATTGATCAGCATATGACCACCAAGGCTGGAAACCCAGGCCTTCATTTGGACTTCTTTATCACTCAGGCCACTAGTCATGTTGCAGTAGGGAAGTGGGAAACTGTTTGTGCTCTCTTAGTTCTTAGTATATATGGAATCATCTTGTTTGCAGACGAGCCTAAGTTTGTAAGAAAGAATGCTATCCATTTCTTCTTGCTGAAGAATCCAGTTCCTACCTTGCTAGGAGATTTCTATTACTCTGTACATCAGAGAAATGAGAAGCAGATGGGAAGATTTGTCAGATGTTGTGCACCTCTCTTCTATTGTTGGTTACGGAGGCACTTACCAAAGTCAGAAGCTTTCTTGAATCCTCATCAGTCAAGAAATTGGGCTAAGAGAATGATTGCTCTCACATCAGAAGACATCAGATGGTGCACTCAGAGCACCAAGGGCAGGGACATAATTACCAGTTGTGGGAAGTATCCCAATGTACCTCTGATTGGAGTGAAAGGTTGCATCAACTAAAATCCTTTGCTGTTCAAAAGGAAATTAGGGTGTGCCTTGGTACATCCACCGAGAGAGCAGGACTTATCATAAACTCTTTACTGTGATATTCAGCATAACCATGCCATTACCCGACAAGAAGCTTGGGCTTGGGACAACATTCAGACAAAAGGGACTGCCATTCTTGGCAAGTGCAACAACATAGCTTCAGCTCAGTATCTTGATTGGTTACGTATCAGAGGACAGATCACCCGCATTCCATTCACCCTGGAGGATGTGCCTGGACCATCAGCAGTAGAGACTATAGCTACAGTCAGTTTAGAAGAGTTTGAAAAGCTGAAGGAAAGGAATACACAGCTTTCTGAAGCTCTGAAGAAGACCCTCTGAGGAGGATTAACCCATGAATTTAATTGAAGATACTGCAAGCATTCAAACACCTCTGGCAGAGGTTAAAGGTCAGCTTTTAAAATGCCAGGTGTTCCCAGGTTGTGAGGCCTGCTGTGAATCTTGCAAAGTTTCCATCAATGGGTGTGCAAGCTTGAGAAGTGGCATCAATGGCCTTATCAGAGAAGATATCCTGCAGATAACATCAACGGTTTCTACAACATCAGCAATTCCTCTTACAGCAACAACAAGTACTCCAACTACAACTTCAAAGAAAATTGTTCCTACAGACTCGTCTACAAAATCAACAATCATCTCCTCCACCTCTTCAATAAACATTAGTTCAACTGCATCCGCTTCTACAACTACAACAACCATTAACAACAATGTCTCCACAATCACCATATACTAAGACCCAGCAATGGTCCTCGATTCCAACAATTTTCAGCAACAACCTGGCTTCAGTCATTCACCAACACCGGTCAGAAATCCTGTCACCATATATTACAATCCACAGACAATAGCAGTTCCTACCTCCGCTGCGGTCAGTCCAGTCACCATCACGGTACCTGGACCCATTCCTTATGAAAAAGATAATGTTGTACCATGGCACTATGGTTCAGACCTTTACTGCAACGGAGAAAAATTCTCTCTTGATTCTTCGGATTGCACACCACAGATCGATAATGTCGGGGGAGGCGGAGGCTTCACTCGAAGCGGACACCTTTTCGCGTCACAAATTCCAAGAGTTAATACTGAGGCAGAGGCTGCTACCAAAGCTAAAGGTAAAAATGTGGTGCCAGAAGAACCAGTTTTGAAAGAAGCCCATAAAACATCCTTTGATCAAGATGTGGATGAATTTATGAGGATAATCAAGAGAAGCGACTACAAGGTTATGGATCGGCTCCATCAGACTCCTTCCAAGATCTCCATTTTATCATTACTATTGTGTTCCGAAGCTCATCGGGATGCATTACTTAAAGTCCTGCATGCAGCCTACGTGCCTGAGGAGATCACGGTAAATCAGCTAGAGGCAGTAGTGTCTAATGTTAATACTAGCCATGGGCTAGGCTTCACCAATGCTGATTTGACAACGGAAGGTCGTCACCATAACAAAGCTTTACACATCACCCTGGAGTGTAAAGGGGTTATGCTTTCACATGTTCTAGTCGACACTAGGTCTTCACTCAATGTCTTGCCTAAGAAAGCCCTTGTCAAGCTTGAATATGATGGTATAGCTCTCCGACCAAGCAATCTGGTGGTTAGATCTTTTGATGGTTCCAAGAGGTCTGTTCTTGGAGAAGTGGAGCTTCCTGTGATAATTGGCCTGCAGGTCTTTCAAACTACTTTCTACATGATGGACATTCAGTCGGCCTATAGCTGTTTGTTGGGTCGACCATGGATTCACGCTGCTGGCGCAGTTACGTCGACCCTTCACCAGAAATTGAAATATGAGTGGGAAGGGAAGATTATCACAATCTGTGGTGAAGAAGATATTTTTGTTAGCCATCTGGCCACCTACAAATACATTGAGATGGATGGTGAAATCCACGAGACCATGAGCCAAGGTTTCAAAGCATTGAACATCAATGAGGCGACAACTAAAGTATTTGCTGCATCCCAGGAGGATAGGATGGGTACTTCAATTGTATCCTACCAACAAGCTCGGAAGGTTGTTGAAAATGGAAACGCCCAAGGCTGGGGCAAGCTGCTACCAGTGGAGAAGAAGGGGGACAGATTCGGTTTGGGTTACAAACCATTCCGACAAGATCAAGCAGAGGCTACTAAGGAGCCCAAGTTCATAAGTGAGGGGTGTTAACCCCAGATGCTGTCAATAACGTGGAAGACGAGGCGGAAAGCGACCTCAACCTAGAGAGCTGGATTCGTCCGAGGATCCCGGGCCAACAAGTCCTTAACTGGTCTTCCCAGGAAATTATAAGAGTTACTCCTGCAGAGTAATTATTATTTCCTGCCTTTTTTTAGCATGCATCAAGTCCTGCATCTTGCCTAAGGTGTCAGGACTCATTTTGTAATAGGGTCATATTTGTATTTTGTGCAAATGGAATATCAATGAACAATGGACATCTTTTGCCAACAATTTTCTCTTTCGCTCACTATCTTTTCATTTTTGTTCTTTTTTCGCACAAAACAATAAAATGGCAATTTTTTCAAAATAAATAACTGCATTTTTCTGAACAAGATTAAAATTGATCACTAAAAAGAACAAATCTCAACCCTTGCAGAGATAATCCTCTAGATTGCACCGACAACAACACTGTTATGACCTTGTATGACTTCGACAATCCAATTAATCAAGCTGATAAAGGGGTTGATAAAGACTATGAGTTGCCTGAAGGGTTGGCCAGGTTGTTGAGGCAAGAAGAGAAAGTGATTACTCTTCATCAGGAGGAAATTGAAACTGTTAATCTTGGTACCGAGGAAGATGTAAAAGAGGTGAAGATTGGGGCCAGTCTGCAAGCTCCAGTAAAGGAACAGCTCATCAGTATGCTTCGAGAATACGTTGACGTCTTTGCTTGGTTCTATCAAGACATGCACGGTCTAGACACGGATATTGGCATGCACAGGCTACCCTTGAAAGAAGATTGCCCTCTGGTTAAACAGAAATTGCGTCGTACTCGCCCAGATATGGCCATGAAAATCAAGGAAGAAGTACAAAAGCAGTGGGACGCCGATTTCCTTGCTGTGACTAGTTACCTGTTGTGGGTTGCTAACATTGTACCCGTGCCTAAGAAGGATGGCAAGGTGCGTATGTGTGTGGATTACTGGGACCTGAACAGAGCTAGCCAGAAAGATGATTTCCCATTACCTCACATTGATGTATTGGTCGACAACACAGCTCAGTTCTCAGTGTTTTCTTTCATGGACGGATTTTCTGGATACAATCAGATCAAGATGTCACCCGAAGACATGGAGAAAACAACCTTCATCACACCATGGGGCACATTTTAATATAAGGTAATGTCGTTTGGACTGAAGAATGTCGGTGCAACTTATCAACAGGCTATGGTAACATTATTCCACGATATGATCCACAAAGAAATTGAATGCTATGTGGATGACATGATTTCCAAGTCCCTTACTTAAGAAGACCATTTGGTAAATCTGCTGAAGTTGTTCAAGCGTCTGAGGAAATATCAGCTGAAGTTGAACCCCAACAAATGCACATTCGGGGTACGTTCTGGTAAGTTGTTGGGATTTATTGTAAGGGAAAAGGGAATTGAGGTTGATCCCGACAAAGTCAAAGCCATTCAAGAGATGTCTGCACCTAGGACTGAAAAAGAAGTTCAGGGGTTCTTAGGTAGATTGAACTACATCTCAAGGTTCATATCTCACCTCACTGCAACCTATGAACCCTTGTTCAAGCTATTAAGAAAGGAACAAACAGTCAGGTGGAACGAAGATTGTCAGAAAGCTTTTGACAAGATCAAGGAGTACCTGCAAGAACCTCCAATTCTCATGCCTCCAATTGAAGGAAGACCTCTGATAATGTACTTGACAGTATTAGAAGGGTCAATAGGGTGTGTGTTGGGCCAACATGACGAGTCTGGTCGAAAAGAGTATGCAATATACTACCTAAGCAAAAAGTTTACCGACTGTGAACAACGTTATTCACTGCTCGAGAAAACTTGTTGTGGTTTAGAGTGGGCTGCTCGCCGACTAAGACAATATATGTTGACTCACACTACTTTGCTGATCTCAAAAATGGACCCCGTCAAGTTCATATTTAAGAAGCCAGCACTTACCGGAAGGGTTGCAAGATGGAAAATGATTCTGACAGAGTATGACATTCAGTACACATCTCAAAAAGCTATCAAAGGCAGTGTATTGTCTAATTATCTGGCTGAGAAACCCATTGATGATTACGAGCCCATGAGATTTGATTTCCTGGATGAAGACATCATGTTCTTGAAAGCAAGAGATTGTGAAGAGCCAGTTCATACTGAAGGGCCTGATCCAGAAGAAACATGGACTATGATGTTTGACGGGGCTGTCAATATGAATGGTCGTGGAGTTGGTGCAATGCTCATTACACCTAAAGGAGTTCATATGCCTTTCTCGGCAAAACTCACATTTGCCTGCACTAAGAACGAAGCGGAATACGAAGCATGTATCATGGGACTTGAGGAAGCCATTGACCTCAGGATCAAAACTTTGAATGTATTTGGAGATTCAGCTCTGGTAATCAATCAGACCAACGATAAATGGTACACCCATCAGGAGCATTTGATTCCATATCGTGACTATACGAGGAGATTATTGACTTTCTTCACAACAGTCAAACTTGAATACATCCCTCGAGATGACATCATCTGTCGATATGGAGTTCCCGAGCGAATCATTACTGATAATGGTTCCAATTTGAACAACAAAATAATGGAAGAACTTTGCCGGGACTTCAAAATTCAACATCACAAC
Source organism: Lathyrus aphaca (assembly GCA_963966055.1). Classification (NCBI taxonomy): domain Eukaryota; kingdom Viridiplantae; phylum Streptophyta; class Magnoliopsida; order Fabales; family Fabaceae; genus Lathyrus; species Lathyrus aphaca. Next base: position 472,214,352 of record OZ014520.1, on the reverse strand, counting down.
TCTTCTCCTTACAGGCCAAAGATGAATGGCGTTGTTGAGGCAGCCAACAAAAACATCAAGAAGATTGTGCAGAAGATGGTGGTTACTTATAAAGACTGGCATGAAATGCTACCATTTGCTTTGCATGGGTACCGAACCTCAATCAGAACATCTACTGGGGCAACGCCTTATCAGCTTGTGTACGGTATGGATGTTGTCCTACCTGTTGAAATTGAACTACCCTCCTTACGGGTAATGATGGATGTGAAGCTGGATGAAGCAGAATGGGTCCGGTCTCGGTACAATCAATTGAATCTTATTGAAGAGAAAAGATTAGCTGCCATCTGTCATGGGCAGTTATATCAGAAGCGAAAGAAGAAAGCCTTCGATAAGAAAGTCAGACCTCGGGAATACCAAGTGGGAGAGCTTGTTCTAAATAGAATCATTCCTCCTCATACAGACCACAGGGGCAAGTGTACATCAAACTATGAAGGTCCCTATGTCATACCCAAAGTCTTCTCGGGTGGAGCACTGATGCCTGCAACCATGAATGGTGAAGACTTCCCGTCTCCTGTGAATTCAGATGCAGTTAAAAAATACTTCGCATAAAAAGACCCGCTGGACATAAAAACAGAATGTAAGTCTAGGCAAAAATAGGGCATCCCGGCGAGTCAAAAATAGAATAAAAGACTCGGGCAAAAATAACGGAAAAATAAAAAAAAAATGTACACCCGCTGAGTTGAAAAGTCGCATTGGACAGCTCAGGCAAAAAGGGGTATCCCGGTGGATTGAAAACCCAAAAGGGCGATCCACGCAAAATCAGGGAATAAGCGAACAACTGCATTCTGAATTCGTCTGTATCACTCACAACATGGCAAGCTCCGAAAGGACAAAGCATCGGTAAGAATCAGCCTTCTTCAGAAAGCAAGATTAGAAGAGCGTCAAGGTCATACAGGTCATAGCAAAGGAAGTTCAATGGAGTGTCGTCGTCAACATTACCAACACCTTTATTTTCTCAATTTATAGCAATCTCCTCATTTCAGTGGATTCGCTTCTTTTGACTGTACTTGCCAATTCAGGGCACACGAATTAATAAAATCAGAGTTTCCAGTCACGATTTGTTTTGTACATTTTTGTTTCATTTGCAAAATGTCCAATGTTCATAATACAACACTTGCATAAAACGTGTGAGCCAATTTTATAAAATGCTTGTAGGAAATATATTACTTTCAGGTAAAACTAACTCCTATGACGGAATCTAGTTAAGGATACCTCGGGACACTTGTGCGTTTTCCTTTGTCTTAACAGGTTACAGGCAATCAGTACAGACAATCTTTCACAACATGGGGCATGTCAAGCAATGAATCCTCAACATACTACTTCCCGGAAGTTATCTCCTCCCCGAGCAGGGTCTCCCGAGCAATGCCTGACAGCCTCTTCCACAGCAAGGTGGTCAAGAACTCTTTGTTCCTCACCAGAGATGCCAGTTTTTCTCTCATCCTCGGCAGAGTTGATGGAACTGATTCCCCACAGAGTTGCCTCCCCGGAAGGGCAATACCTGAAACACATCCCCAGCTGAGTTGCTAGAACTTCCTCATCCCCATTAAGGAGTTCTCCCCCCAGATAGATCTACCAATGATCTATTTCCCCAAGCCGGATTCTCCCTCCGGACAGATCTATCAATGATCTCTTCCCCCAGCCGGGTTATTCCTTCAAACAGATCAGCCAGAGATCTTTATCCCCGCAGGATCCGAACTTCGGATCAGTTTCTCTTTTTCATAATCATAGCATTCACATCATATTCACCAAATAAGTGTAGCATTCCGCCTAATACAGAGCATTACGGCAAAAAAATCAAACATTTGCATGATCACAAGCCAGGTTCAAGCCAGTCACCTGCAAATAACATCAATATTTCATCAGCAATGTACAAAACTCAATCCCGTGCAGATAAAAGCCAAAGCGCCCCCTTTACACTCTCAAATACAGATACCTATACATGCCCTTTGTTGACACTCGTCCGTGTCATCCTTCCCCAGCAAGGTTGCCAAAATACCTTCTGCAAACAAATACTTGTTCATAACATGCTCTTTTCGACACTCGTCCGTGTCATCTTATCCCCCCCACAGATAACCAGAATACCTTCTACACTTCCAAATACAGATATTGGTTCATAACTTGTACATATTCTTTTGACACTCGTTCGTGTCATACTTCCCCAGCAAGTCAAACACTCGTTCGTGTCCCTTGCCCAATCTTTTGACGCTCATCCGTGTCTTGCACATACTCCACCAGCAGATCAATACTTGTACATATACAATCCTTTTGATACTCGTTCGTATCTTACTTACACAGAAGTCTTTGATACTCGTCTGTATCTTGTATATATCACTCCTCAACAGATTCAACACTCGTCTATGTTCCTTGCTTAACCGACTGATACTCGTCTGGATCATCATCCTTAAACACGCGTCAGCGTTTGTTTCTACCGATACTCGTCCGTATCATGGTCCTAAGGATGCTCGTCCGCATCTTTAATCTATACACACTGTCAAACACTTATATCTTTTATTCTTGAAAGCGTAAGCACTCGTCCGTGTTTACCATTTCTCCAGTAAGTCATCAATAAAACAACTTTCTCCTATCCGGCATTTTTCCTATGTCGTGATACTTTCGGCAGCCGTCCTCTGCCAGGTGATCGTCCTTCACCTTCGGATGACCGTCCCTCATCCTTTTACCCAGTGGAGTCCCCATTGTTGGAACCTTCTATCCGACATTTGTCCTATGTCGTGATATTTTAGTAGCCGTCCCCTGCTAGGTAATCGTCCTTCACCTTTTGATGATCGTCCCTCGTCATTCTTATCTGATGGTCGTCCCCATCGTTGACCTTGTTATGTGACATTCATCATATGTCGTGATAAACCCCAAGAGCATCCATACCCTGCTAGGTGATCGTCTTTCACCTCTTGATGATCGTCCTTCATCATGCTTACCTGATGGTCTTCCCCATCGTTAACCTTTTCTATCCGACATTCGTCATATGTCGTGATAAACCCCGAGAACAGCTGTCCCCTGCTAGGTGATCGTCCTTCACCTTTGATGACCGTCTCTCATCATTATTTGCATTTATTCTTTAACTCAATGGCAGTCCCCATTGTTGTTTACTTTACTTTCCAAGCCTGATGGCCGTCCCCATCATTACTTTTCTTATTACTTTGATACCCAAAGAATCTTATTTCCTTACCCGATGGTCGTCCCCATCATGATTTCTTTATCTCCCCAGCTTGTTGGTCGTCCCCGTCATTGCTTTACTTACCACTTTTTCCCCAGCAGTCGTCCTCTACTCGATGGTCATCCTCCATTGCCGTCTTTTAATAAACATATTATACTATCTTGTACAATTTATATCCCTTTTCTTCTTCTATCGGGTGAGTTCAAATTTCGGACTGTCTTTGGTATTCAACCACAAGTTATCTTGTTTGTCTGTTAAGCTAGGCGCTTACACCCTGCATAGCTAACTCATGTTTGAATAGGGGTAGCTGTAAACACCCCAAATTTTCCCTCACTTGTTATCACACCATGGCTTGTGATCTTTCATTTTTTCATTAGCATAAGCATATTATCTTATATTGCATTTTTGTCCCACTGCATAGTTCAATTTCATCTGCATCTAGGGTTTGTGATCTGAGTAATCCAAGAATCAATCTAAGCCATCCCAATGGTCTTGAAGATATCCAAGGGTGTCCATGTGTGTTTTATGATCATATTATGCTCCCCAAAGTTCATGGAAGTCAAGAAATCACAAGGATTGGCAAAGGCTTGGAAGCAGAGCTAGGGTTTTCCTGCACAAATGACCAAAATTAGGGTTTTGGCTTCAGAAGCCTTAACTCCAAATTTTTTTGGTCATTCTTGTTTCTAATGTTCTTAATATGTTATAAGGATCATGTGTACCAAGTTTGATGAAGAAATTCATTGTGGAAGTAATCTGATCATTGGATAACTTCTTGAGCAAGTTAAGTCAAAATCAGGGCATCTGAGGCCCCCAACAGTGGAACCATAGGGTCATTTTTATCAAATTTAAGTTCAATGATCTTTATTTGATCTTAGAAATGGTTAGAAGTTCACAAGATTGAAGAATTTTGAGCCAATTGCAGACTTGCCATTTTTGGAAATGACTTGAAATGCAAACTTTCCATTTTTTAAAAGATTTTCAACCTCCTCTTTCATGACCAAAAATGCTTCAAATGAAACATTCTTGGACATAAAAGTTGTAGATTAGGTCTTTCCCTTTTCAAAAAGTACAAGAACATGTCTTGATTCATCCTAGAACTCAAGATATGGCCTTTCAAAGTTGGAAAAAATCACATAATTTCAAGTTTCATGCCAAAGAGGGATTTTTGCAAAATCAAGTTCTAAGCACTTTCATGACCTCTAATTGACTTCTAAACATCATTACAACATCATACAACTTGCCTTGATCAGAATTAGACATTGGACCTAAGGTTTTCATGGCTTGTGATCCAAGAAATTCCAAAGAGGGAAATTTGCAAAACATGTGATAACTCTTGTATCATGCCATCCAGATCCTCAAATCCAATCCCATGGCCATCCTTGATGCAAGCTGAGGCAGAACAAGCCCCCAAGCCACCTCTGACCCGTGCCCATACCTCATAGTACATAATCTTGACTTTTTGCAAAACACACCATACCAATCAAACTATGCCACACCAACTCTCTGAACCAATCAGCACACCTTATACAAACATCATGGACCTCAAAACACATAACACACAAGCCTGAATGCAACCCTAAGCTCAGATTGCCAAAAACTTGCAAAAACTTCCTCTCTTCGAATCTCTCAGCATAGCCACTCAAACTCAAAACTTCCTTCACCGTTCAATCACTCATGTCATAAGGAACACAAACCACCTTTCATTTTGCCCTAAAAGCCTCTGAATCAGAAACATGATTTCTCACCTCTCAGAACTGAAACTCCCAAAGGAGGCCATTTAAACTCTTGCAAAGCTTCTCAATAGCATCAGGGGACTCAAAGGGGTTGGATTGCACAAGGGAGGAGCTCTGAAATTCCATATTTGTAGTTCATCATCTCAGGTAGTCATCAAGAACTTTTTTTCCAGAAATATTCTTTTAAGTTATATAATGATTCTATATGTCTCTCTTATCATGGTGATATGATTTGTTTTGAAAATGGTTGAGAAACAAGCATGTATTGAACTTCTGAAAGTTTTGCATAATTTTCCGTTTTGCTTCGATTCATGAATTTAAGGAAGCATAAATGGATTTTGTTGCTGGATTCGTGTTTAGGGTTGTTAGTTGAGTGATTCTGGAGAGTTAGGGGGTTTGGGGTGGCCTAGGGTGGAAGTTAGGGTGAAGAGCTGGTTGGAGAAGATGATCGGGGGTCTTCTCCGGCCACCTGAGAGTCATTAAGGGTTTAATTAGGGTTTAGGGTTAGTTTGAATATCATTCTTTGGATCTTTGTTTGGCGCGTGTATGGATGACCCAGATTGGTCATTAAAACCCTAATTCTCATTTAATTAGTTAATTAGAATTAATTAAATAAATTAACTCAGATTAAACCTCAACCCTTGGATTACGTGCCAGTCAACATTTTCTTCCCCAATTTGAATCCTGGCCCTTGGATCTACATACTTCCATTTTATTTCATTTTAATTCATTTTATTTTTATTTCTTTTGTTCATTTTATTTAAAATAGCAAAACTTATCAAAAACATCTCATTTTTTGCATTTCTGATCCAAATATTTTTCTCAACCTGAAAATAATTTTTATTTTATTTTTTGCATTAAAAAAGTATTTTTAAAATATTTAAATGTTTTATTTAATTAATTAATTGATTTTAATTAATTAAATATGCATTTAGGTTTCTAAAAATCACCAAAAAAAATCATGAACCATTCCAATGCATTTAGAAACATTTTCAAACTCTTCATACAAATTTCTTTTTAGGTTTGATCTTAGTTTCCCAATTTTCTTTGAATTAAGGGTCTTTAAAATCACAATTTTTAACCCTAACTTTAAAAAATCATTTCTGCCTAACCAAGAAGAGTTTAACTTGATTCTTTTTGCATTGTTCCAGACATTGCATGTAGTTTCTAGGTTATTTTCCTCATGAATTTATCTTGCATTTTCAATTTGATTTGCATTTTTCCTTTTGAATCACCCAAAAACCCTAGCAAACTTAGGAAAATCATAACTTTCAATAGGAATAGCTTCTGACCTTCTCCTTTGGGGGTGTGACCTAGTATGGGATTAGGGTTTGATTGAGCTTGGTTTCAATTTTTTATCATGTTGTTTGCTTCTGTCTTGTTCATTTGCATCTCATGTGTCCATAAAATCCTAATTTATCATGTTCATTTGCATTCTACCTTGCATATTCATCATTTCATGAACCTTCCATGACATCTCAAGCATTCATATGTCATCTTAGGCATCTTAGGACATGTTAGAACATTTCTTGATCATTCCTTCATTCATTTGAAATGCTTTGCATTCATTACATTTCATAAACATCCATAGGTTTTCAAACTTCTAAGTATGCTTTCATGACATCTCATCTTTGTATGATCATTCATATGCTTATTGTATGACATTGCATCATCTCATATGTCATTTACATTGCATAAACACTTCTGACTTTGGTCATTTCATCTCATTTCAACTCATTTCTTTATGCTTTATGTCTTATGGATTCATACTAACTTTTCAGGAGCTTTTGGTAAGTTATTGTGGGAGGTAGATTTTCCTTCACCTCTCATTTCTTCTTATCTCTTTCATATGCATTTTTTATGTCTTTGAAGTGAATCTAATTCACTTATGTTCCATCTTTCTCCCTTTCTTCCTTTAAGTTTCCTATCTTCTTAGGAAGTAAGTACCTTATTCTTCTGCTTCTTCCTCCTTTAATTTGCTTCTTCCATTGGTGGCTTCCTTGAAGATTCCTTCTCTTAAGCCTAACAAACCATAGGATATCCAAGCATGATAATGTTTAGGGTTATGTTTAGTCCCCCTTAATAATCAGAGACTAAACTCTTAAAAAGTTTTAGGACTTTGGAATTAGGGTTATGCCTGCATCCTTCTCTTAGGATGGAGTGTATAACTTTAATCCTAAGTGTTAAACCTTTAATTTGTTTAAACCTCCTAATCAAATCACATTAATAATCACCAAGACTTTATCTTGTAACTTGGGCCTTACATTAAGGTTCTAATTCTTCCTTATGGTTAAGAAGGACTAACCCTAGTGTTTAATGGACAAGACCCCCTCAAGTTGTCTTACAAACTTAAAATCTACTTCTTGATCTCACCCCTTAATTAAAATCCATTTAATAAAGGCTTGTTATATAATGAATTTAATCCCTAACCATGGATTAAGTTGAGGTATCTTCCTCAGCTTAAGTGTTCTCATCTATTATCCTTCTATTAGGATTGTGTAATGAGTTCATTAATCCCTGATTAGAGATTAAACTCATTACTTAACACTAAACAAAAGCCCAAAACATCTAAATAATCACAAGTAGGTTAATTCTCTTAATCCTACATCACCATGGTAATTAAGTGGAGATGTTTATCTCATACTTAATTAGGCTCATTATCCCTAATCAGGGAGGATATAATGAGTCTACAAGCCCTTGATTTAGGCTTAAGCTCATTAACTTATGAAAAACACAAAAACAATGACAAAATTGAAAATACAAAAACAAACAATAATCGTCTCCTCCGGGATTCTTTTCTCATCACACTCACTCTGAAAACGAGAACTCGCTTCTTCCGTCTAATGCAAGACAGTTAGCACTCGAGCCAGACGAGTCATACACTTAAGCATAGATAAGCAAGCAGTTCACAGTCCAAATCATCCAGTCTCTTTTAGTCGAACTACTATGTTCTGAATTCCTCATTGCACGAGATGATACGTAGGCATAACTTAATTGTTATCGAACAAAAGTCTCTTTGTCATCCCCCTCTTTCAGCATTCTTTAAAAGCCTCAGTTCCTGAGCATTCACCTTTTTTTTGCACTGACACTTGTACATTCATTCTTTAGCTTTTGCACACAGGTAGCAGATACACCTACCCCTTTAAACACAATCTTGTAAGCGTGGATCCCGTCGAGTACGACGAACAATCTGGGTGCTAATACCTTCCCAGGTTGTAACCAACCCCCTTTGTCATTTTCTCTTGTTCGCAACCGTCTTATCTATCTTTTTCCAGGTTTATGCAGCATTACCTTTCCTTCGGGATAAAAATGCCTAGTTGGCGACTCTATTCAGTTCATTTTCATTTTCTCTTTTCGTCGACCGTTCGCATTTGTACCCTGGGACCCTGGTGTATTTTCGTGGGAGCGACAACTAGATGTAAATTTCATCGATAACAGCGATTGTTGGATGACCCCGGTATATAAGTACCTCACCACGGGCGAGCTTCCTAGCGACCAAAAGGAGGCCACTGTAACCAAATGAAAGGGCCTTCTCATATGTCCTGGTTTAAAACAAGCTCTATAAACGAGGATTTTCCATCCCCTCCTGAAATACATCGAGGAGACTAAGGTCCCCGACATCCTAAGAGAAATCCAGGAAGGAATCAACACCCAACACCTCAGAGGAAGATCACTTGCGCATAATGCCCTACGCGCAGGGTATTACTGTTCGACAATACAACAAGATGCGAATGAGCACGTCAAGAAATGCGGCAAGTGCCAAAGACATGGGGACATGCACTTGGCACCGCCCAACGAGCTCAAGAGCCTATCGTCCCTATAGACTTTCGCGTGGTGTGGGATGGACATCTTGGGACCCTTCATGACTAGGGATATAAATGGATATCCATGGGGATGGATACTATGATATTTGTATTTGCCCGGTTAGATAAAAATGATATCCATATCCACCCCATATCCATGCGGATATCCGTTAAGCGGATAATCCGCGGGTTTAATGGTATCCGCGAATATTTACAGATATCCATGGATAATATTTTTTTAAAAAAATTTATTATTTTTTAAAAATTATTTATAAAAAAATTAAAATTCTTTTAAAGACACAAAAAGTTATTATCTATAACATTCATACAATTTGCTCATAATTTAACATCGGACGACCGAGGAGTAGGAAGAAGACATTAGTTTGACAGAGGAATAACGACACTATTTGGTTGGAAAGTGAAATTGTTGAATTGAGGTATGAAATATTGAATAGTTTAAATATGAAATGGCTAATAGAATTTGAATGAAATGTGAAAGGTTTTCTTAAAAGAAAATTTCAAAAAAAAGTAAGAAATATAGAAGACTGATTTTTTATAGATGAAAAAAATAAGGTATAATAAACTAATAATATTTAAATGGTTTTTATAATTTATTAACGGATATGGATATTCGCGGGTACGAATATCATTAAACCCGTACCATATCCATTAACAAACAGATATTTAAATATCCATTTATTTTATCTGTGGATATCCATTAAGTTATCCGCCCCATATCCGTGAAGGATTTTATCCGCGGATATCCATAGATACGGATAAATTTTCCATCCATATTCATGACGGGGTCATATCAGAACAAGTACTTGATCATCAGCCTTAATTACTTTACAAATTGGATCGAGACAGAGGCTCTCGCCAAGATCACAACGCACAATATACTTTGTTTCTACAAGTGAAACATACTTGCCCACTTTGGTGTGCCTCAGGCCCTTGTCACCGACAGAAATTTCCAAGATCTCTTTGCCAAACTGGGCACAAAACAACACTTCACCTCCGTCGAACACCCCCAAACAAACTGGCAAGCTGAAGCAACCAACGGGGTAATTTTGAGAGGCTTGAAACGCAGGCTGGGAGAAGCCAAAAAGGGATGGGTCAAGGAGTTGCACGACGTATTCTGGGTATATCGCACGACGCCCCACTCGAACACCAGGAAAACCCCTTTCTGATTGGAATACGTGACTGAGGCAACCATCCTCATAGAAATCAAAGATTCGTCAAGACGGACAAAATCCCTGCTAGACGAGGATATGAATGACGAGACCCCTCGGAAGAACTTGACCTAGTCGAGGAGATATGATCTGATGTAGCCCTTTGTGTGACATCACTGAAACAAAAAATAACTTTACTCCACGACACAAAAGTCATCAAACGCGAATCCAAGTTGGTAACCTAGTCCTACGGAGAAACCAGAAAAACTCGCGGGAAGGTAAGCTGGACGCGGATTATTACCTCGAAAACTTGAATGGTGAAGAACTCGCTCGACCATAGAACACTGAAAAACTCAAGCAATATTATAGTTAGATGGCCAACGCATTCATAGCCCCAAGAAGGGGCCATGCTCAACCATAGGGTTGTGTCATTGAATGGACATAATCCCTCCAAATTTGATCGAAAGGCGGATCCTCGCTCCAGTTAACGGAGCAGAATCTCAGCCCGATGGGGATACCTCGACCAAGATCCGCCATTGTAGTACCATGTCAATAGGACACCCAACTCACGATGGGAAATTCCAAGCCACGTGATTAGGATCCCGACCGCGATTCTTGTCCCGCTACTCCACATAATTGAATCCCTCCCCTCGACGGTTCCCTAAATTATCGAGTCCAAAATTGTGTCGAGCAAGAATTCAACACTTCAAGAAAAAGACAAAATATATACAAAAATTTACATGCACAAACACTTAACAAGAAACATAAAATTGCATTAAAGTATCCTGCCAAAAAGGTCGACATTGTCGATTACAAGATTACAAAAAAGGGACTGCACCCAGTATAGATAATAACAGCGTGCATGCCGAAAAAACTTAAAGCAAACCCTACTCTACTCCTCATCGATTGAAAGATGGGAGACACCATCTAGGGTGACTATTTGGTCGTCAACCACTTGGAAGTTGTGCCCAGTTCTTGTAGTCACGAGCTGAACCCCGGAGTTGACGATCCAGAGCTGCTCCACGACACTGTTGAAGCCCAGTTCGAGGGTATCCAAGTTGTCCTGCTCGAGAACCTGTATTCGAGCAATTAGGTCACCCTAGGTCCTATGGGCCACTTAATATTCACTTTCATCCTCATTAGGTGTCATACCCTAAATTTTGACCATAAGATATATACATCATCAGAAGAAATCCACTGGCCAAAGGACTGTGCCAGACTAGTTTGAATAGTATCCCCACAATGGATCAGGATTCCTGAGTCCCTCATAGGATTCAGGCAAATGGAAAATCATTAATACATAATATTTTCAACCTTTCAATCACTATCAAAGGGTTAAGGAATCTCAAATGATGAGAAATCTTTCAAAGATTGTACAAAAGTCTTAATGATTTGGGCCCCGAGCCATCACAATCACCAATTAGGGTTTCAGTCAACTGAGCCCTCCAGATGCAATTCTTCATGGGAAAAGGAGCCAGGGCATCCACATATCATCAAGAATGTTGAAATGACCATGAAAATCCATTTACAAGTACAAAAGGTGCAGAGATCAAGGACTGCAAAATTAGGGTTCCATAGTGCCCAAATTAGGGTTTTTGACTAATTGGGGAACCAAAAGTCAAAATTTGCATATGGACAAGAGGCTATACCATAGGGAATGGTTTAAATAGCTCATATACATCATATAAGTCCATTCATAAGGTCAAAATACCTCAGAGGATGTCCAGTCAAAAAATCAAAAATCCAGGGGTATCTAGTGTAATTTCCATCTGGATAAAAAAGTCAAAGTTTGACTTTTTCACCCAAAATGATCTACATGACCTATATTTCAAGAATATATGGTCTATGAATTCATTTGATCACAACAAAAAATCAGGAATTTGAAGATAACTTGTAAAATAAAAGGGGCAACCTTTGAAACTTAGAAAATTTTCTAAGTTATGGAAACAAGTATTTAAGTACCCTACTCCCAAGCATCATAACTTGTGATCCAAGCATCATATTTTGGTGAACCAAAGCTCAAATGAAAGATCTTGCTATAAACTAAAAATTATTCAACTAGGAGAAACTCCAATTCATTATGGATTTGAAGTTGAAGATGGATCAAAATCAAGAAAAATATTTATTTTCAACACTTAGAAAAAATCTGCCTAAGTGTAAAATCAGCAAAACATCAAACTTTGGAGAGATTTTTCACCAAGTTCCAAGATGATTCAGATCCTTTTCAAAACACCAATGTTGTTTCAAATGTTTCCATTAACTCAAAGAACCAATTGTCATTCTTGCTTGTACATGAAGAAATCATGGATCAAAGTGAGCATCTCAAGCTGTTTTGCAACAAAAAAAAGATTTTTCACAAACTTGTGAAATCTAATTTTTTGAATCAAAGTACAATACCAAGTGGATTTAAGCATAAAATGATTACAAGCCTGATCAAACGTGCAAATTCATGATTGTACCATGGAATTCACCAAAATGACAATCTTAGAATTCAACATTATGCATTTTGATCAAATGGCCACAAAGCTTCAAAAAGGCATATTCTTGGATCTCTTGTTCAACAAGCAATAGGTGGACACAATCCAAGCATCAAACTTCTAAGGAATGTGAATTTTGTTGCTTCATAGGTGAGCTATTTGAGAATTTCATCATTTCACTTGTAAGAGATATTTTCATAAACAATGACTCAATAATTGTGATCTCAGCTCTTTAAGACTTAAGGGCTAAGCACTCTCAACATATTTGCCTAGACCTCATTCCATCATAAAAATGACACCAAAGCCTCTGATCACTTAGCTTTCTCTTCATTTTCTCTCAAAGACTCAAAACTAAATATTTTAAGCAATCACTTCTGGTTTTTGAGTTTAAGCTAGCACAAGCTCAAACCAATTGCTCATACATATCACATATGATGTTTATGAGGTGTTCAAACACTTAGATCACCTCTGAAATACTCCCAACCCAGAATCACTCATCAAAACCTCAAAAAGTATTTGTTTCTGCAACTTGAAGATTAGAAGTTGATCCAACCATTTACAATCAAGTCCAAGTGTTCAAACACACTCTATATGGTATAGGGAAGCTGTCCAGGTCATCACAACATCTCTGTAACACCTCCAGCTCAAAATCACAACTCCAGTTGTAGCTCAAAGTTCAGGTAAGCCTCAAACTAGGCCAAATCATAATCCATGCATATTTCCTCGCACTATCTTTTTGCCATATGTGTGTAATCATATTCTAAGTAATCCCCCTCAATCAATTTCACAAAATTATCATCATGTAGAATTTCACGAGGCTCAGGCCAAATTCGAGTTCTTCAGTGTTCATCACTGATGTTTCACTCCACACTCAAAATAAATTAAATTAATTGGTACCATTGGGTTTGTTGGATCAAAACGAGTGATTTTGATGTTTATTTCATCTCAAATGGATGCCACCATGAGATATGATGGCTTTTGTAAATTTTGGGGAAGAACATATTCACGATTGTTCTTCAGCCATGTTCTTGGCGCCCTTTTTGAAAATTCAAATATTTTAATTTTATTATTTTATTTAATTATTTCAAAAATTAATAACTTTATGTTTATTTTGAGTTTTTAAATGATTCTTTTTTCATTAATTATCAAAAATGTTTAAATATTTCATTCCATAAAAAATCTCTAAAATAATATTTTAATATATTTATTATTTTCATAAAGAATTCATTTTATTTGTTTCTAAACATTTTAAAATTCATTTCTTTCACTTGATTTTTCAAACATAAATGATATTCAAGTTGTCTCACGGATAAAACATAATTTTTCAAATATTGATCCAAGGTTTCAACTTGTTGTTCATTAGTGTTTGAAATTTATCAAATATTTTAATAATTTATTTCAATAAATATTCAAAATATTCAAAAATTAGGGTTTTGACTTTCATACCCTGAAATTGACTTTTGTCATACTCACGGGCCTCTATTAGAGTGTAAGACTCGTCCCTTTTTGAAAAATTAACCATTAGGGTTCATCTGCTCTATTTTCAAAAACTCGACACGATCGCATTTTTCACTGCATTAAGTTTTTATCTGTGAATCTTTCTCTGTGTATATCTTTACACATAACCATTTGTTTTCTAAAATGAATTATCAAAATATGTCATGAGGAATCATTTGTGTTTAGGACTCATTCTTTTTGTTTTAAACTTTCTCCAATTTGTTTTAAAACTCCGTCAGACTTCCGTATAAGTCATGAACCTACCAATTATTTCCTAAAACAATTTTTAATCTCTTATACAAATATCATGAGAATTTTTTTACAAATCTCATGTCCTTTTATCTTTTCATCTTTATGACTAAAGATCTAATACACCAACAACTAGACTGAGCTTCACTCTAGTGAACTGCTTTTTAGGCTGTAGACAACTTTTCAACATCCAAGTCCTCCTCTGTGTATGAAATCATCAGATAATTAATCAACAAAACAAATTCCATATGAATCCTTATGTTTAAGCCCTATTATTGATTCTAGCCATCTTTTCTCTTTCTAACTTCTCGTTGTTTTCTTAAACTGGTGTGCTTGCTTAGAATAAAAATGTTTGCCAAAATTATCTTTCTTCTCCTCATAGTAAAGCAAAGATAATAATAAATTTCTTAATGACAAATAGAATACAATGTAAAAAAACATATGTAATCTTTCTCCCCGAGAGTTTAGGCCTCTGCTTCCCAGTTTAACACCCAGCTTCATTCTTAATAAAACAACATAAAAATACTCAAACCATAGCAAATACCATACTAAAAGTTGTTAAACACATTCACTAACACTTTTATTTGTCTGCATGCATTTCATCTATACATACTTGCATCTGCTAGAATCTCTAAGTAGTAGGTTATCTTCGTCCAACAAATACACCATTCAAAACACTTAACATTTTTTTCTTTACAACTTACTAGGGGTTTACAGAGATAAGAAGTTTCCCGGTAAAGTGCTTCTTTGTAAACCATCCTCAACCTCCTCTTAGGTTTTATCCAAGGACCCATGAGCCTCATACAGGTAACCTAGCCTCCTCTTGGGCTTAAACACAAGGACCCTCTGAGGCTTCCTAAAAGCATAGGAACAAACCTTATAATAAAAAACATACAGTCTCCCTCTCCCCGATGGATGACCAAGCTAGCATCCTCTTAATATTTATACAATTGAATTTCCCCCAGACAAAGGAATGTCTGATGACTATATCTCTCATAAATTTCCAACAAACCAAACACTCTTATTATAGAGTCAGTCTACCAACGATTTTCAGCCTCCCATCTCATGCTTCATATAAGATACGGATAATCAAGAGTCAGTCTCTCACAAATAAGCTTTGCACTTGGGCTTCCAAATCAGGACAAAGATAAAACTTTTCCAACAGAGTTAGTTTTCATCCTTTAGCTTCAACCTTGGGCTTCAATCAATGCACAAATAAATCAAAATCTTTCCTCTTTAGAGATGAAAAATTCTCTCTACTTAGCACCTTTTAGCTTCAACCTTGGGCTTCAATCAAGGTATAAATAGTTAAATACTTTACAGTCACTCAAAATCAGTCATAGTCTTGGACTTTAACTAAGCTCATTTCCAACAATCATAATCTTGGAATTTAACTTAGCTAATTTCCCATAATACAATCATAGTCTTGGACTCTAACTAAGCTAAACATCCAGCCTTTCTTGAGCTATGAAAATCAAGATAACACATTCAGTTGTCCTAAGCTATGTAATCCAAGTCAACCATTCAGTCCTCCTTGAGCTATGCAATTCAGGGTACCCATTCAGGCTTTCTTGAGCTATGAAAATCAAGATACAATTTAGCTTATGCCTTGAGCTATGAAATCCAACCAACCAGTTACAAACAATTGTTCTTCGGCTTCAATCTTGGCCTTTGATCAGGAAACAAACAGACTTTTCAACTTCAATCTTGGGCTTTGATCAAGACACAAATACAAACTTTTGAGCATAAACATTATGTGCTTTAACTAGGATACAAATCAACCCTTTCCTCCTAGCTCTAGCCTTTTAGGAGGAATTACGATGATTTGATCCCTCAATTCTCTTTTCGGGGGTACGTAGGCAAAAGGTCGTAAGATCTTTGCAAGCACACCAAACAAAAAAACAACAATTAAGTTTCTAAACCTATGAAAAACATCCGAAAATTATGATGATACAGAAACACAAAAAAATCAACATCACCTTATCAATCAGCACTCACATCTTACCCAGACCCATTTCAATAGAAACCCCATAAATATAAAAAAGAACAAATTTTGCACTAATCCAAGAGTTGAAATAAGCTAAAGAATAACCCCAAACCATGTAGGATCTATTAAAAAAGAGTATGCAAAACAGGGTGAATTTAATATATTTTTTCCCTTCCATAACCAACTTCACCAAGAAAAAATAAGAAATCAGAAAGTAGCAAAAATGAGATAGTGACTAAAGACCACAAAATTGAGCTACACCAGGGGCGATCAGCCCTCCAACTCAGCCACCTTCGCCCGAAGGGTCTCGATCTCAGCATTCGCCGTAACCAGTTCAACCTCTTTCAACTTGAGGGGCTTGTTTTCCTCCTTCCTTGTCACCAGGGCAGACTTGGTCTCGTCCAATTCAGTGACCATCCCGACCTAAAGCTCATATTGACTCTTGTAGTCCTCAAAGTCACACTTGACTTTGCACTTCTTGTCCCTAATGGTTTTCAACTTCTCTCGGAGCCCCTCCATCTCGGTGGCCGAACAAGCATCGTCGTTCAGGACCAAAGCCGTCTCCATGACCCTAATCATGGAAGGTATGTCCTATGATAATTTATTCCTCCAAATCGACTTGTGCAGGCCCATGATGGCCTTAACATCCGCTTCAGGCACGCCCATAAATCCTTCTATGTCAAATATTCCCATGTGAAGATGACAAGGGGGTATCATAAATTATTCTGCGGACTCAATCAGGTTGACGACGGAAGAGTTATCATGTTTTTTCTTGAAGGAGGAGGGCTCTGACACAGGTTAATAGGTACCCAGAGGAATGTGGGGAGGGGGGGTCGAAGAGAAGCCCGTTTCTTGCCCAACAGCCACCTATTTGACCCTCCCCTTGAGCCTTTTCTTCTGACTCTTGTTGGAGAGCTTCAGGACGCGCTCCTGGAGGGCGGCCATTATAGCTGCAAAATAAAAACAAACACAATAAGGATTGTTGCACATAAATATTATAAAATATCATTCGGCCACACTTGCCTAAAAGTCTAAGCGCTTCCACGTCAGTTTGACACTCGAACAACGCCTTGGTATTAATCAGACGAGCACCATTGAAGTATTCCCCGATCTCCATCAAAATAAAATTGTTGTCCCAATCCACAAATTTGGTCGGGGTAAGATGTCAACAAAGGCCACCAGTTTGTTGTAGGCGGTCGTGTCATCGGGCCCCAGGTTCTCGAGCTTCACAAGGAACTGATCCGTCGAGCGATCAAAGTTTCCCCAATGCCATTCCAAAGGCATGGTGGAGTGAAGACGCTCCACGCTGGTTGGATCTTGCTACACCACATAAAGGAAGTCGATGGCCTGGGGAGTAAGGGGTTTCACAATAAACCACCTATCCTTGAAGGCCCGAACAGAGTCAATGTAAGTTTTGAACAACCTCTTAGGTTGTTTGAAAGAAACCCAACTATGCCTCCCATTCATAGATGAATGTTGCAGGTGGAAGACACGGAAGAACAAAGGGAGAGTACACCCCGATCTCGAGATGCTGGCACACGAGCTCGAACGCCCGGACAAACGCAATTGCGTTAAGGTGAAGTTGAGAGGAATCTAAGTTTTGCCATCGGAAGACGCCCACCTGAAAACCGTTGAAAGGGAGCCGAAGTATATCCTCTTTAAAGGTGAAATCATACATTGGGAAATGTGTCCATGTGAACACCGAACATATCCGTTGACGGTGACGAGAAGTGTAACACTCCCAGTTGTTAGGGGTTTCTTCTTCCAAGTCCTCCAAAACACCAAAGGCACTTATAAGATCATCCACAAAATGGGAAGGCATCTCTGAAGGTTCGTCCCCGACCCAGGACAAGTCGGGTGTGACGTACACAACGGTCAATGGATCCAAATTATTGATGTCAAGCATCTCCCGATCTACCTCATACTGGTCCATTTTATCTAAAAAGTAAAGCAAAATAGTGAATTCGACTTCGATATCAAATCCCCCTTCCACCGCAGATCAAGTGAAAGGGCAAGGAGAGGCCCGAGGTCATGCCCCCGGCGGAATCTATCATCGGGGAAGAAGATGCACGACAACAAAAGACTAAACGCTACTACCAGGGAGGGGCATTCTTGGGTCCCCCCTAAGAAAAACTAGATGCGCGAGGAAAGCTCTCCTCGTTGCAAACCCAAAGAACTATTGACGGAAAACAAATGAGGAAGGCCTTCCTCGACTTAAATCCAATGAATATTCATCGAAAACATCATATTTTTAACAGAAAATTCATCATAATGGCTCCGATTGTCGGGAACTTCATGCGTTCCCAGGGCGACGACCACTGGTAAAAAACTACAGCAACTCAAGGATATAAAGAGGAACGTACTTGGTATTTTTTTATTATGATGAACAGCGGCAGAGGAACTTTTCGATGACGTTGACCGTAGGAGGGAAGGAATTATGGTGGGAGAAGAGAGAAGTGTAAGTTGTAGGCAAAGAAAAAAGTGAAGGGTGGAATTCTCCTCTAGCCCCTCTTATAGCTAGCCCAATGCACGGGAAAGTTTGCCAAAGGCCATTATTGCCTAGGCCCTAGATTCCCCTAGGAAATGATGACTGTAGATGTTTTAGATTGGCTACATTTTATGGTAAACCATGTGTCTGTGTCTGGATGTCATATGAAATGTTATAACATGTGATTTAAGCATTATGCAGGTGTGAAGATTTTAGTATGCAGTTGTTTGTATCAGGATGTCAAGACTGATGTCATGATATCTCTGATTGGGCCTGAAGACCTAGATGAATCCATATTTGTGTTCGAGTTGTGTTGTCATTAAACCTGAGTTTTGTTATGTTTAATTGCACAGTTTATCAGAAGGAAAAGAAGGATTCAACTTGGAGTTATTTTAGCAGAACATTTGTTGTTGTTGTTTTTGTTCCTTTATTTAAGGAAATATTTTATCTAATTTGTGCAAGTTCAGCAGGCCCATACCCATTCAAGTTTCTACTTAAAGGCTACTTACCCTAGTGTGAAGATGTGGAAAATAAGGATTGTTCATTCAGCGTTTTCGCGTGTGTTCTTAGTTTTCTTGTGAGCCAAACAATTGTCTTGTTGATGATTGTTTTGGACTAGGTGTTCATTTGTATTTTGTCCACTCAAAGCTTTTAAGCAAGAGTGTTTGTACTTGGCTGAAGCTTTTAAGCAAGGTCAATGATTGTTTTGAAGAGTGTCTTGTATTTTCTAGAATGTTTGTTTAAGATAACTATTGTGATTGAGGGGGTGTGAGAGGGGTCTCATATCTAGAAGTTCCTAGGTAGAACTTATATTGGGTAGGGATTAAGTGAAAAGATTGCAAACTAGGGTGTTTGTTGTGGATATTTGAATTGATACTACCGATAATGGAGTTCCTTCCTGGCTTGGTAACCCCCAGAGTAGGTGTGTTTGCACCAAACTGGGTTAACAATTCCTTGTGTTCTTTATTTCTGAATTTACATATTTAATTGTTTTTAACTTGTCAGATATTGGTTTCGTGACATTGTATTTGACATTGTATATCAATTGCCAGAATTTCAATTGGTATCAAAGCGGGCACCCTGCTTGTTTTTCTGGGTGAGATCTAGGGGCATTATTCTGGTACTATGGACAAGGATGAAGGATTTGGGAATAGACCACCTATTCTGGATGGGTCTAACTATGATTATTGGAAACTTGCATGGTTGCCTTCTTAAAAGCTCTGGACAAGAAGGCTTGCAAACCTGCGGATAGAGGATGGTAACACCCTGTCATTACTGATAAAGAAGGAAATACAACTTTGAAGCCTGAGGATGATTGGAGCAAAAAAAGGATGATTTGGCACTATGGAATTCCAAAGCCTTGAATGTTTTGTTCAATGGCATTGACCAAAACATATTTAGATTGGTGCATCATTGTCAGAAGGAAAAGGAAGTCTGGGATATTATCAGAACCACTCATGAAGAAACCTCTAAAGTCAAGATTCAAATGCTTACTACCAAATTTGAAAATCTAAGAATGAAAGAAGATGAGACTGTTCATGACTTTCCCATGAATATTCTTGATATTGCTAATGCTTCAGGAGCTTTAGGAGAGAAAATGTTTGATGAAAAGCTTGTGAGGTAAATTTTCAGATCTCTTACCAAGAGATTTACTATGAAGGTGTCTTCTATATGCAACATGAAGGTTGAAGATCTTATTGGGTCCCTTCAGACTTTTGAAATGGGATTCAGTGATGTGCCTGAAAAGAAAAACAAAAGCATAGCTCTTGTGTCAAATACCGAGGAAGAAGCAGAAATAGATGAAAAAGAGAATGAAAAAAGTTTGAAGGAAGATGTTGTCGTGATGGGAAGACAATTCAACAAGGTCATGAAAAGGATGAATATTAGCTCAAGACCAAATATCAGGAACACTTCATCTGACATCAGCAGATCAAATGAGTCAAGGACAAAGCCTGAAGAGAATCCAAGCCAAAGTAGAAGAGTTCAACGTCGTGGGTGTGGTGGTTTTTGCCATATTAGAGCTGAATGTCCTACCTATCTAAAGGGACAAAAGAAAGGCTTATCTGTAACATGGTCTGATGGAGATTCTGAGAGTGACTTTGATGAAGAAACAGCTAGACATATCACTATTTTGACAGGGAGATGTGTGTCTGATGAAGACTCTAGTGAAAATGAGCTAACATTTGAAGAACTTGTTGATACTTATCAAAATCTATGTATAAGGTGTGCTAAAGTGATACAAGAAGGAGAAAAGCAGAAGAGGATTATAGTAACACTAAAGGATGAAAAGGAATAGCATTTAACAACTATAACAAATCTGAATGATGAAGTCTCCATGCTGAATTCAAAACTTGATCAAATGACTGAATCTATCAGAATGCTTAATAGTGGATCTGGAACACTTGATTAAATTCTTCAGTCTGGAAGAAGTGCATGAGACCTATCTGGGATAGGATTTAATGGTTTTGTAAGTAGCATCCAACCTGAGTTCAAGATGGATGTTCCTAAGCAGATGTCAAAACCAGTGTCTCAACATCATGAAACAAGAAGATCTACTCATCAAAGGAAAATATACCAAAGATGAAGGTGTCACTATTGTGGCATGTTTGGTCATATAAAACCTTTATTTTACAGACTTCATGGATATCCTTATCAGAATCCACATCCCAAACCTGAGCAAAACATTGTCATCAAGAAACAACAATGGGTCCCTAGGCATGTTACCTTGATATCTCATACTTCTCTTAAAGTATCAACTAAAGAGGATTGGTATTTTGATAGTGGTTGTTCTAAACATATGATTGGAAGAAAAAATATGTTGGTTGATATCAAACCACAATCTACCAGTTATGTTACTTTTGGTGATGGAGCTAGAGGAGAAATCAAAGGAGTTGGAAAACTTGAAGGCTCAGGAGTTCCAAATCTTGATAATGTATTACTTGTGGAAGGATTGACTGCTAATCTCATTAGCATCAGACAACTATGTGATCAAGGTTTATGTGTCAACTTCACAAAGTCAGAATTCATTCTCACAAATGAAGAGAATGCAGTGGTCATGAAGGGAGTAAGGTCTAGAGATAATTGTTATCTCTGGGTAAATCAAGATATCAGTTATATGTCTGTTTGCTCTCTATCCAAAGAATATGAAGTAAAATTATGGCATCAAAAGATGGGTCATCTTCATCTAAGAGGAATGAAAAGAGTTATAACTTTGGAAGCTGTAAGAGGAATCCCTAAGCTTAAGATTGATAAAGGTAAGGTATGTGGTGAATGTCAAGTAGGCAAGCAAACTAAGATGTCACATCCGAAGGTTCAACATCTTACTACATCCAAGGTATTGGAGTTATTACACATGGACTTGATGTTTCCTATGCAGGTTAAAAGTCTGGGTGGAAAAAGGTATGCATATGTGGTGGTGCATGACTACTCAAGGTTTACTTGGATAAATTTTGTCAGAGAAAAATCTGATGTCTTTGATGTGTTCAAGGATCTCTATCAAAGAATTCAGAGGGAAAGGAAAGTTGTGTCATCAGGATTAGAAGTGATCATGGGAAGTAATTTGAGAATAAAAAATTCTCTGAATTCATCTCATCTGAAGGAATCAACCACAAATTTTCTTCTTCCATTACTCCTCAACAAAATTGAGTTGTGGAAAGAAAGAACAAAACCATTCAGGAATCAGCCAGGGCCATGATTCATGCCAAGAAACTTCCTATGTACTTTTGGGCTGAAGCTATGAACACTCCCTGTTATGTTCATAATAGAGTCACTCTAAGAAAGGGAACTCCTACTACTCTCTACGAGCTCTGGAAGGGAAGGAAGCCTAATGTCCAATACTTTCATGTATTTGGAAGTAAGTGTTATATCCTGGAAGATAGAGAACAAAGAAGAAAATTGGATCCCAATAGTGATGAAGGCATATTTTTGGGCTACTCTACTAACAACAGAGCCTATAGAGTTCTCAAATCTAGAACAAGAGTAATGATGGAATCCATAAATGTGGTTATTGATGATCTATTCAAAGAACCTGATGTCACATATGAGGTTGGAACATCCTATGATACTCTAGTTGAAGTTAATGATAAAGAATATGATCCAAATCCAGTTATCCCAGTATTTAAACCATAATCAACAAACAAAGCAACTTCAATCAGGATCTAGAAGGATCATCCTAAAGATCTTATCATAGGTGATCCCAACAGTGGAGTTGTAACCAGGTCAAGGGAAGTTATCTCTAACTATTGTTTTGTATCCAAGATTGAACCTAAAAATGTCAAAGAAGCATTGACTGATGAATTCTGGATTAATTCTATGCAAGATGAGCAAGAGCAGATCAAGAGAAATGAAGTGTGGGAGCTTGTACCAAGACCTGAAGGAACCAATGTCATTGGTACTAAATAGGTGTACAAGAATAAATTTGAAGAACAAGTGGTTGTGACTAGGAATAAAGCCATAATTGTTGCTCAAGGATATACTCAAATTGAAGGCATTGACTTTGATGAAACATTTGCTCTCGTGGCTAGACTTGAATCAATATGATTACTATTGGGAGTTGCATGCATTCTGAAGTTTAAATTGTTCCAAATGGATGTAAAGAGTGCCTTTTTGAATGTATACATGAATGAAGAAGTTTATATGGAGAAACCTAAGGGATTTGTTGATCCAAAGCTTTTAGATCAGTCTATAAATTGAGAAAGACTTTGTATGGATTAAAACAAGCTCCTAGAGCTTGGTATGAAAGGTTAACAGAGTTTCTTCTCAAGAATGGTTACAGAAAAGGTGGAAATGACAAAACTCTATTTGTCAAAGATGTAGAAGGAAAAATCATGATTTCTCAGATTTATGTGGATGATATAGTGTTTGGTGGAATTTCAGATGAGATGGTTAAACATTTTGTCAGACAGATGCAGTCTGAATTTGAAATGAGTCTTGTTGGAGAATTAACCTTGTTTCTTGGGTTGCAAGATAAATAGATGGAAGATTCCATTTTTCTCTCTCAAATCAAATATGCCAGAAACTTTGGAAAGAATTTTGGAAAGGAGAGTTCCAGTCACAAAAAAACACCTGCTCCTACCCATCTTAAGATGACTAAGGATGAAAAATGTGTAAGTGTTGATCAAAGCTTGTATAGAAGCATGATAGGCAGTTGATCAGTGCATTTTAATGCAAATTCTACTATGTTTGCACTTAAGTATTTCTTTGGTTTTCTTTGTTTATTTTTATATGGCTTAAATAGTGTTTTAGTCCCTGTAATTTAGCGAGTTTTTGGTTTTCGTCCCTGAAAGTTTTTTTTTTCGGTTTAAGTCCCCACATTTCCAAAACGCTTTGGTTTTAGTCCCTACTGTGAGTTAGACGTTAAAATAAAAAGGGATGTGGCAGACGGTGCTTATGTGGCAGGTCGTTTGGCATTTCTCAATAATCCAAGTGGCATTCTCATTTACACATGTGGATTTGTCATTTTCCTATTTATTCTAGAGGGACCAAATCCAAAATATAGAATCACATTGTGGTCTTTCTTCTTTCTTCTTTCTTCCCTATCGTCTCCAATGGCATCTTCTTCTTCTACACAATCTCATCACGTTCAAGCACCAGTTTGTGGTTGCAATAGAAGAATGAAATTGTTTATGTCAAACACTGTTGATAACCCTAATAGAAGATTTTGGAAGTGTCAAAACTCAGGGTTAATTTCTGGATGCAAGTTGTTCATTTGGGATGATGAAATAGAACGAAATCCAGCCAGTGATCTTAAAATTTCAAGTGGTTGTGAGTGTTCTGAAATGTTGAAGGAGTTTGTTAAGGATATTGAGGTTAAAAAAAAGGAAAAAGTGAAGATTAAGTTGGAGAAGGAAAAAAGAAAAGTGACATTGTTGAAGTTTTTGTTGTTTGGGTCATGGGGGTTCTTCCTTGCTTATCACAAATGGTGATGAATCCCATTTGTTTGTGTCTGTATTTTTGTTTTTGGTTTTTAGTCCCTGTAAAATTAATGTATTTTGACATTTGTTCATGTACCAAATGATTAATGAAATAGATGTTATGGTTTTGGCTAGTTTATGTATGCAATTATCTTACTCCTCTTTTGAATTGTGCATAAAGTACACCAATTACTTATCACAACAATGCTTTAACTCAAAATACACCCATTGTCATTATGTTTTTTGTTTTTGTTTTTAGTCCTTGTAATAATAAAGTATTTTTTGAGTTTGGTCCTTGTACATATATATGTGTGCAAATATATGTGTTTAAATGTACACCAATTGACAGTATATATGTTTTTAATTGTATGCATAAAGTACACTGTTGATAAAGTACACCATTTATACACTCTTTTGAATTGTATATAAAGTATACCAATATATATGAAACTAAATTTTAAGGCTAAAGCCATTGGATAAAGTACACTCTTTTGAATTATACAATAAAGTACACCATTTGTAATCATAATAAACTTTAAGGCTAAAACACACCATTTGTAATCAAAATACACATTAATGTGCAACATTGTATCATAAAGCACACCATTTGTAATCAAAACATAATGGTTCAACTGTAATCAAATTACATAATACAAAACAACAAGTCCATTGTATTAGTCAAAACATATGTCTACAGTTTCCATGGTTGTACAAGGCTACTTCCTTCTCCCTTGAGTTTCTTGCACTTGAGTACCCTTGTTCTATCACTTCTCCTCAACTCTAACTTCCTTGCAACCTTTTGTTTGGGTTGTTTGGGTTGTTTTGCCTAGAAAGACACAATAAACACAATAGAAACAGAATATATTAGGCCAAAGAAAATACATAGACATTGGGTTGAGGTTGTGTTGTATCAAAAGCTGCACAAAGATCTGCTGCAAGCATTTCAAACTCTTGGTCCATATCACATTGTGTATCTTGCTGTTGTTGTTGTTCTGAAGGAGGTTCATCTTGAGGCTGTTGTTGTTGTTCACTTGGAGGTACATCTTGAGGCTGTGGCTGTTGCTGAGTTGGAGGTTCATCCTGAGGCTGTGGTTGTTTCTTTGGTTTTTTCTGCAAACAGAGTAGCACAATCAATACATATAGTAAGAATACATGATTCATGTCTGTAGTATGAATACATACCTTTCTTTTTTGAGCTTCAGGGTCAGGCACCTGAACTGAACAGCTTCTTGCATTGTGGCCATTTCCACCACAGTTGGTACAACAATAAGATGTCTGTGTCCTTACCTTGTTTGGGTCTTCATCAGGTTCCCTCCTCCTTAATTTTTTTGGCCTACCAGGGCCTCTTTTGTAGGATGGAGGCAACATTTCTTCAGTTTCAACCTCAGGCCACATGTCTTGGCCATTAATTGGGCTAACATTGAAATCATAGCATGCCACATATGTTTCTTTAGAATAACAGTCATCTACATAGTGTGCTTATTCCCCACTTTACTAAAAAGAGCCAAAAACCCACAATTTCCCTTGCAAACTACTCTCACTCTAACCTTGTCATTTTTCACATACTTTATCTCTCTTCCATTTAATACTGACCATTCAGTTATTGCATCCTTAAATTCATGCAAGGAAACAAACTCCAAACCAACTTTGAACTTGTAATCCTTGTGCAATTCCTCCATCTTAAACCTAGGATAATTTGGTTCAACCTCTTTATCTGATGCATCAGGATCATTACTGCCTAGATCTTCACTTAAATAATTAGTGTCAACCAAGTCATTATCAACACTAACTCCACTTGATGAACCCCTAGTAACTTCAACATTTCTTATCTTTTTTGGAGTAGCCCTATGTTTCCTTGCAATATGCTTAATCCTTCTTGATGGTTTCTCTGCAAAGAAAAAGCCATCATCCTTGTCAAGGGCCCTATCTTCCTCACTGTCCTCAAATGATAAACAATTATAATCACTATCATCACTGTCATCACTGTCATCACTGTCATCAAGATTATCAGCATTAGCATCAACCTTGGCAGTTTCATCAGCATTTCCTTCACTTTCAGCACCATTGGCATTGGCAGCAGCATTATCATTGACAATTTCATCAGCATTTCCAGCATTATCATTGACATTTCCAGCATTATCATTCACATTTCCAGCATTA